>OZ018377.1:73865423-75115423 GCA_963969555.1 Polydrusus pterygomalis
CGCGTTACCTGAGCCGTCACGCGATACGCTCGGCTGTGTTACGCTCGAATTCGACAATGAACGTTATATGAAAGAGCATGCCGCATCAGTCGCATTCAGTATCGACGTGGAAACAGTGTGCGTTGTTTGTGTGTTTAAGATCACAAGATTGACACTTGTTGCGTCTCAGGTATGTTCTGGCACTTTTTTCGCGTGACGCTAGTTCATTTTTCATGAAATGGACCCGTATATACGCAACCACAATTATTTTCAATACTAAAACTTTTTGGAGTGAAAACTTCTTTAGGCGCGTTTAGAACTTTTGTGGGCACTGAATTAAACGAAGCCGTCACGCGTTACCTGAGCCGTCACGCGATACTCTCGGCTGTGTTACGCTCGAATTCGACAATGAACGTTATATGAAAGAGCATGCCGCATCAGTCGCATTCACTATCGACGTGGAAACAGTGTGCGTTGTTTGTGTGTTTAAGATCACAAGATTGACACTTGTTGCGTCTCAGGTGTGTTCTGGCATTTTTTTCAAGGGTTGTTCAATTTTAGGAAATATCTTTTTTCGTATGCAGTAAAATTACAATTGTATTTGATATTATTAATTTCACCTTGTTGAAGTTTTCACTTCTGTCGTGTGGTCTTAAGCACACACAATTTTTTAAAAAGGTCCGATTTCTGGTGATTTTCAGATTATTTCAAAAAACGTACCGATTTATCGGCGAATATATCGTTTTCGAAAAAAATTTACCGTCTTTTTCAACTTAGCACTTTTCCTGTCTAGTTTATTTTGCTATCGACCCTAGTAGGCGAAGGAACTGCGCAGAATGAAAGGAGTGATTGATTGGCGCCCGAAATGTATGTCGCAACCGTTATTAAAATGCCATAGAAAAGGATAACGCTTTATTTCTAAAACTAAACTTAGAAACAGACTAGGAGAAACTACATTAAGTGGTATATTGCATACTAAAAGGCTAATTAAGCCGAATAGCTGTTATAGTTTTGATATTTCAAATCAATTATTGGCAAAACATAATAATAAAATGTATGAATATAGCAAATAGGAACTTTTACTAATTTGTCATCTTTTGACATCGTTTTTTAAGAATTTTAAGTTTGTTTGTATAAATTGTATAGTTTATTTAAAAATTGTAATTTGAAGTAGAGTATCTCATTTATATTATTTCATATTTAGTGCATAATATTTATAACTGTTTGGAAATAAAAGTTTGCATTTAAAATATATTTTTGAAGTGAAAACTTCTTTAGGCGCGTTTAGCACTTTTTGTGGGCACTGAATTAAACTGAGCCGTCACGCGTCGCCGTCAGGCGTCAGACTCGGGTGTGCTACGCTCGAATTCAACTGCTATATTCAATCCGAACTGACCCTGACCCGAATGAACGTTATATGAAAGAGCATGCCGCCATCGGTCGCATTCAGTATCGACGTATCGACGTATCGACATGGAAACAGTCAGTGTGCGTTGTCTAGACACTCGTGTATTTGATATTATTACTGTCGTGTGCAGTGGCGTAGATATGGGGGTCTGGACCCCCCCCAGAGATAGTAAGACAATATCACGATACGTAAGTTAAACAATTAACAATCAACATATTCAAAGCCACAAAGAAAAAGGATTGTTGAAAAAAAGAAAATTATCTCCTTTTAATTCCATTAGTGCTTATCAAAATAAAAACGCCAAAACGCTCGCGTTACGTTATACAGTGTCCGCAAGAAAGTTCGAATCAAATGGGATTTTTTTTTATTATTAGGTATAGGTAAAAATTGAAAAAGCAGTTAGTTTTTGCTTACCTAAAAACCAAAAATGACGTATACTGAAGCTGCTGCACGACTTGCGTTACCTGTCAAATATGACATTTTTAATAAAATAGGTTCAAAAATGCCATTATTTATCAAAATATCGAAAAACTTTATTTGAGAAAGTTGTTTATTTAGGCATTTTTAGTCTCTGTGCGAAATTTTGACAGTCTAATACAATTTTTATTTTTTGCCAGGTTCTTGAAAATTTTGATCAACGGATTAACTTTTATACATCGAAGTAAAACCATTTGCCTTTACTTAATTTGTAATCTTAATGCAATTTTGTGTAAAGTTTTTGTTTCCTATTATTTGTTTTGCTTCAAAAACTGAAATTGTTATCAGTTTTGCCAAAACAAACGTTTCTCATTTTTCTTAAGTTAGTAAACAGATGTACAAAAAGAAAATATTGGAAGCTTTCGTTGAAATTTTACTTAATGCCTAAATAATCAACTTTTTCGAATAAAGTTTTTCGATATTTTGTTAAATCAGGGCATTTTTGAACCTATTTTATTAAAAATGTAAAATTTGACAGGTAACGCAAGTCGTGCAGCTGCTTCAGTATACGTCATTTTTGGTTTTTAGGTAAGCAAAAACGAACTGCCTTTTCAATTTTTACCTATACCTAATAATAAAAAAAAATCCCATTTGATGCGGACTTTCTTGCGGACACTGTATAAGAAATGGGTATATTTTTTAAAAAATCTATCCATTTCAAAATAACAGGGAAAACTTTGTTGAATTGATACTTTAAAGCTACATTTTTGAGAGCTCAAAACAAAATTTTAGGGCGTGGCACCCCAAAAATTTTTCGCCTCCGGCGGTGCGCCTCCAGCGGGGGAATAGCCCGAGACCCCCCCCAGAATGAAAAGCTATCTACGCCACTGGTCGTGTGGTCTTAAGCACACACAATTTTTTTTTTATTAACATTTAGAAAATGTTCAAAACCCCATAAAAGATAAAAGTGATACGTAATAATATGTCCTATAGATACAAATAAATAAAAAAATTACATTCACGATTATGTCAAGAATGTTTAATTAAATAAATTTGCAAAATTATTAATTTGTATTTGTTCCATAAACCTATACAACCGTAAAAACACACTTTTAGAATTTCTGGTGATTTTTTTTTAAATCTGGTGATTTTTGATAGCCATTACTGGTGAATTTTATTTTTTCCACCTGGCAACACTGGATGTCACCGTGAGCCCCCATTATAATTCACGGCGACCGTTACCGTGTTGACGGAGAGACATGCCCAGTAGAGCACGGGGATGAATGTGGGATTGGGCAACCCGCAACATCTTGCCACCGGACATGTCAGCCACCTGGCCATATTTGAACGTATGTGCAAAAGCAATTGAGACGTACGTGCGATTAAAATTTGACATTGTTGACGTTTCGTTTTCGTAACCTTTCTTTTTTTAGACCGCCTTGTGGAAATGTTTTATTTTTTTTGTGGTTTTTATCGCACCGGCATTATTGTTTAGGTTTAAAATGTCACTGAAGTTCTTAGTATTTCTCTGAGTAAGTACTAAATATTGTAATATTATTATTAAGCTAAAAATTTTGCAGCCGAGAATATTCCATTTACTTCCAAATAATGTTTCTTGGAGGGATGATCTTTTATAACCTTTGAAATTGAAAGTCTGTACCTGACTGTGAAACTTGCTAATTTGTATTCTAGCGACGTAACTAATCAGTATTTATTTGTTTCATTTAAAGAATATGATGAAAATACTAGACTACTTATGCCAGTGACAAACTAGTTCGCTTACTGGATGTAATTCCTCGAGAAATTGTATTGTTTCCTTAATAATAGTGGCATTGCTCACTTAGAAGATAAATTTTTAAATATTTATGGAAATGAATTTCAAAAATTTAACTTCTGTGAGCAAGACGACATATGTAATGAAATTGTTAAATTATATGTTCGATTAACAGTTTACAAATATTTAAGAGCTAAAAAGAATCAAAATCAAACTTTAAGTGCTGGACACTATAAAAAGCATAACATTTTTAATAAAAGTAAAGTTAATGACCCCAGTAATAAAAGATTTAAAACCAATTAAACAATTTTCTCAGTTTCTATTTAAAAATAATTCTTGTATTAAAACATTTTACTAATGTATGAGATTATTCTGCCCAATTTTTTTTTTGTTTCATGTTAATGCATACCTACAAGACTAGCCCAATGTTGACCTCCACCGGATTAAGACTTGCCCCACATGAAGACCTAATTTTAATAATGACCAGCCCTATATTGCAAAATTGAAAAGCATAGGCAAGGAAGCCGTTGAACGACACCACTGTGACTCTAAACTTGTACCTACTAAGAAGGTTGATATAAGAATCACTGGTGGATACCTTAGATGCTTTTCCTTGGCTTATATTTTTGTACAGGCCCAGGAAGTTAGTCGACTCTGAATACCACCTTTAATCCCTTATGAAACTTTTATTTTTGATAGTACAATGTTCCGTAACTAGTTCGTACCAGAAGTTCATATAGTTATCAGAAATTCGTCTTGTGTTAGACTCATTGGAAGTTATGCCTTCTGCATTAAGATCTTTTTTGACTCTAAAATTGAAATAAATTATAAACAAAATATGGTCGTTTTTTTTTCTAGAAAAGTCTTATTGTTTTTTATAGTAAATTAATTTTTAATGTTGTTTGCTTTGCTGTTTTTAATCATCTAGAATAAACATAATTTTTCTCAGAAAATTAAGAAGCAAAGTAAACAAACATTAAAAAATTAATTTACTAACCTGCAATTAAAATTCAGCATTCCCCTGCCTTCCTCACCCCCTGCCACCTAAGATGGCGATAGGTTAAACGTCATTCCCGTTTCGTTCAATTAACATGCAAATAACGTTTCTCTTAGTTGGTGTTTTGTGCAGTAGAATTTAAGATTTAATTGGTGCTTGCACATGCACCGCGCTTACGACATTTTCTCAGTTCATTGGCGGGAACATTGTTTTATTTAGTATATTTTATCATAATCATATTTTTCGTAATGGCAGTAGATATAGATATGGATATGCTTATATCTTTGGTGGCAGCAAGGCCGGTTATTTGGGACAAAACAAGTTCTATATATATAAGGAAAGAAACTGCACAAAAAGTGCCTGGAAGGAAATATTTTTGGAGGTCAATCCTGATTTTGATTGTTACAGCCAACATTTCCATGGCTATATGAACTTTCTCATAAATGAATCTTGAAGTTGAAGCGAATTTTTTAATAGTTCGTGTAGGTCATCAAAGCTGGATATGGACATCCTAAAATAATTGAAAAAGTGTTTTTTTCGTCTTCCCTCAACTAACCAAATAATACAAAGAATGCACCGATTTGTTTCCTTCCCATATTGATAGGGATGAACCATGAACCAGCCAAATTATGTTTCGTGCCTTTCTTCGTTTTTTGATACGCCTGTAAGACATTAAAATCGGCAAAGCATGATCCATATTCGAATCAAACTGACGAAAACCGTGCATGTGTGCAAGGATATCACGAACGCGGTAAATCGCGTAAACGGTGCCGTTAGGACGGTCGCCGTGAGTGTGTGTAAAAGGCCTTAGCTACCGTTTATGGGTGCGTATTTCAATTAAGTATGTTTAAGCTGGAGTAAATCGTATGTCCCAATCTGAAGAAATTCAATGACAGTGAAGGGCAAAAAATCGGTTTAGTTTACTTGCCGCTTGCCGTGATGACGTCAAGAAATAATCTTGACAAAAAAAGGAATTCTCATTTTCAGTTTTTTTTTCTGGCTCTGCTGTGTCGTGATTGGGAAACGCTAAAGCTAATTTATCTTGCGGTCTTGCGGTCAAATCCACAGTTATGTTATAAATCATCAAAGCGTACATTGTACTCTCAATTTGTCGACACCTGACAAATAACTGCTGAAATATAACAAGCCACAATAATAATTGATTTCGTGCGTGGGCAGAACTATGGAATTATGACTGGACAAATAAATCGATACCTATATCATTGAATTACCTATAAAACTGATGAATACAATCTATAAAAAATATACATAATAATATTTATGATTATGATTAATATTTGTGTGTTTTGTTATGTTGTTTGGAGTTGAACTAAAAACTTAACCACTTTAAATATTTAATTAACTTGAACTCGAACCTAAATTGTTTTCTGGCAATTTAAAGATAGTTTAAAAATATTTTTGCAAATCTTGTGAGTAACGTTTAATCTAAAGAAAATCACTACATAGTATAAAACAAAGTCGCTGTCGCTGTCCGTCCCTATGTATGCTTAAATCTTTCAAACTACGCAACGGATTTTAAAGCGGTTTTTTTAAATAGATAGAGTGATTCAAGAGGAAGGTTTATATGTATAATACATGCATAATATTGCAGAGAAACACTGATAAATTTAGAGGTTTCTAATGTGATAAATGCCTAAATAAACACATTTTAGACCCGCGTGCGAAGCCGGGGCGGGTCGCTAGTAAAGTATAATAGTATATCATCTAATAATGTCTCGTAGCTGTTTTAACATCAATTTATCCCAGTTTTCTACTTCATTTTAGACCTTGTCTTCGACTTGTAAGTTAGATTAACAAAATATAAAGGTTGCTGAAATGCCGTGAATAAAATTGTCATCCGTAACAGCGTTGTACCGTGCGAGCAAAAATTATTTGCATCAAAGAGGGCCTTGCATCTAAGGACGTAATGCTTAGCCGTAGAGCTTAATACCTGTTGGGTGTCAGTAACTACCTGAATTAACAATCAATCAGTTATTCCGTCATCTTTGACAGTCGTTACAAGTAATTTGATTCATCGCTATATTTTCCAATAATTTCTTGAACAATTCACACAATGGGCTTTACGGAAAAGCACAAAACATTCATGGTTGAAGCGTATTTTCGTAACGCGGTTAGAGTTAATGGTGAGTGGCAATACAATCCGGGTTTGTGCATGGACGATTTTCACGAACATTTTCCTAACGTTGCTTTTATTGCTGGGGATTTTTATCATTGCCTGAAAAGAACCGTGGCTGTGTTTAGGGAAACAGGTTCTATACAACACAAAAAAGAAGCAGGAAGACCATCTGTAAGAACAAAAGAACTTGTTGCAAACGTTCGTGAAATAATGCAAAATACGCCAACAAATTTTATAAGACGCCTGTCCCAAGAAGTGGGAAGATCTTATGGAATATGCAGGACTATTCTTAAGAAGCAGCTAAATTTATTTCCTTATAAAGTGCAAGTATTCCAAGAAATACAAGCCGCAGATTTTGAAAGACGCAGGAATTACTCTCAATGGTTTACCCAAAATTTATTGGAAAGAAATGATTTATTAGACCTGACATTTTTTTCGGACGAAGCCTGGTTCCACCTCTCCGGTTATGTGAATTCTCAGAATACACGCATGTGGAGTAGTGAAAATCCCCATTTTTTTGTAGAGTCCACATTGCACCCTCAAAAAATTGGTGTCTGTAGCTGTTTCCCGAAGAAGAAAATGTTGGTCCTATTTTTTTCCATGACACAGTTACAGCACAGCGGTATAGAGACAGTATTTTGAATCCATTTGTGGAGTAATTACTTGACGACGAACTACGTTTTGGACATTTTCAACAGGACGGTGCAACCGCCCATACAGCCGCCGAAACTATTAACTACTTACGCAATTTTTTCGACGACAGATTGATCAGTTCTCGATCAGACATTGAATTCACACCTAGATCACCTTGTTTAACGGTTATGGATTACTTCGTTTTTCCTCATTTAAAGAACACTATTTTTAAAACACCAGTTGCAAATTTAGAACAATTACAAGAAAGGATTATCCAAGAATGTGGTAACATTTCTCCAGAGATGCTGGTCAACACTTTCGAAAATATGAGGAGCTGGGTAAATTTATGCTTGGAGCATGGCGGTGGCCAATTTCAGCAATTTATGTAATTATTTTTCTTTTTCTTTCTGTACCTATATTCTTATTTTGTTAATTTTGTAAACATCAAAAATAAATTTGTATTTGTCTACTTATTTTATTACTCATTAGTTTGGCATATCGTGTCATAATAATATAATATGAATTTGACCAAATTTTAACCTTTGGTTAGATATATCGTCCCCATTTCATTGTGATCTAAGCCAAGCCCTCTTTGATGCAAATAATTTTTGCTCGCACGGTATTATTTTCAGAGATATTGCCACAAGAAAAAATAATTTTGTCGGCAAAATTTTTGATTGATATGAAAGTTTGTTGCTTGACAGTCTCGCGAATCGCCTTAGTGCTCGTGGTTTTGTCAAAAATTTCATGAGCGAAATTGTCAAAAGCAACAAACTTGAATAAACCAAGAGAGCAATTGGGCACACAACATTTTTTTGGAGGGGTATTCGACATGACTATTTTACGAGAGTGAGAAATGAGAATAAAAGGAAACGGATGTTTTTAAACAACTTTTATTTAAGTTTTTAACAAATCCAGTAATAAAAAACGTAAAAAAAAACTACTTATTTATGAAAAAATTACATTTATTGTAGTTGATGATCTGCGCGTTATTTTTTTCAACTACAGCAGAATAAGTTTGCACCTGGACGTGGCCTGCCTCGAAGTACAAGTAGAAGCTGAGAGTGCTGAGACCTCATTTTCCTGAATTTTCCGGAAATTTTAAACAAGATTTAAGTAATATTTTGGGTATAGTTGCAAGTAGGGTGAATTGGGGAAAATGCGTTTTTGGGGTAAATGCGTTCTCCGACCAATATTTCTAAGCACTACGCTTTTTAATCAGTCTGGCCACAGCGCTTCAATGTTTTTGAGGTAACCTCGGTCGGTTCGCGGTGAACGAACCTCCCACATTCGAGCGTCGACAGTAATAGGTGTTAGATGAAGCGGTCGTATAGTTGCGCATTAGGTGAATTGGTGGCACGTGTGTAAATTTCCACATAGTAATAAAATTTAATAAAAATAATTGGAAAAAAACATATAGAGGTAAGTAACAGTTGCTAATGTCATGGATTTTTTGACCAATGTTTAAGTAAACACTCTCTTTTTATACAGTTAGTCGCGGGGGCGCATTTACCCCGAGGTTGTCCTTGCTAGGGGTAAATGCATGTGCATTATAAGGTAAAGTGCGCCCCAGGGAACAAGAACAAACCAGACTGTTGATATTGAAACAGACATCTCTCTACACGACAGTACCAGCAGCAATATGGATTTTAGCGAAGACGAAAATAGCGATTCCGGCGAAATATCCGTAAACAGTTTTTGTCTTGTGAAATTAACCATAAAAAAACAAATTAAATACTTCGATGGGAAGGTTTTGAATAAAGTGGGAGCCGACGAGTACAAAATTAAGTTTTTGCGATGTAAAAATAAAAGATTGGGACAGTTTAGATTAGATGGCCAGATGTAGAAGAAATATATTATGTTGTCCCTGAAGCTGACATTGAACGGAAGCTCCCGCTTCCGATTGAAAAAAGAGGCATTCTAACTATTCAAGTTGATTTTGGTGCCTATTATTTGTCTTAGCTAATAAGATTTGTCATATTGCTTTAGAAATTAGTTTTTAACTTTTTATTTCCTTTTCACAACGAATAAGTATTCTTTCTACTATATTTTTTGAATTACTGTATGTTTCTATAATGTTTATTGTCATTTTCTTAAAAAAAAAATTTTAAATAAAATTTCAACAACATTTTTTATATTTTTTTTAACACGGATATACAGTGTGTGTATAAAGTCTGGAAACGGCTTAATAACATCACAATTTACTGGCCGATTTAAACCAAATTTGGTACAGTTGTGTAAGAGGATCTAACGCACCGAATGACGATATTGGCGTTGTTGCCAGCTTTTTAGTTTGTCTGGAATTCGAACGAATTTTATATTTTTAAATATAACACCCAGTATATTTTTACATTTTAAAATTCCACATAAAATTATAATTATTTTTTATTAAATGCATTATTAGTCTATACTTCATAGTTTCCGAGATATTGACTCTCGCAAAGTGACATTTAAGAACTTTGACAGCAA
The DNA here is from genome assembly GCA_963969555.1 of Polydrusus pterygomalis. Taxonomy (NCBI): domain Eukaryota; kingdom Metazoa; phylum Arthropoda; class Insecta; order Coleoptera; family Curculionidae; genus Polydrusus; species Polydrusus pterygomalis. Next base: position 73,875,238 of record OZ018377.1, read on the forward strand.
GCTGGCAACAACGCCAATATCGTCATTCGGTGCCTTAGATCCTCTTACACAACTGTACCAAATTTGGTTTAAATCGGCCAGTAAATTGTGATGTTATTAAGCCGTTTCCAGACTTTATACACACACTGTATATTTATTTCACAGATTTAAAAAAATACAGGATAAAATTTATATAGCATGATCGATAGCGCACATATTGACTAAGTGTGCATTTACCCCATTCATATATAAACGTAAACACCTAATAAAATAGACCAGCGGTGGGCACTTACCCCGTAAAAAAAAATATAGCTGTAAAATATTTTAAAAACTTATCAAAATTGGTTATATAAATACAATTGATTAGTCTTTAGCTCATATAATATCATCCTCTAAAGCCAAAAAGTTTTCAACTTATTTCTAAGATAAGATATGATATAGTTAAGTCAAAGGACCCCGCACTTTTCTTATGGAAAGTGGGTTTCGGCCAATTTTTCTGAAACTTGGCACAATGATGGTTCATAACAAGCTGATCGAAAATTATAATGGACCCGAAACCCCAAAACCCCCCCAGCCCCTCCAAAACAAGAGTCCGAGGGTATTATGGGAGGAGGGGAATGAGTTTTGGTATTTTTTTCATATGGACATATTATAGATTTCCTCTTGAATCTTCAATATATTGAAGGAGAGTCAAAGCCTACTTATTTATGGTTTTGTTTAATCGCGACGAAATGAAAAAAACGATTTTTTGAAAGAAAAATATCTGAACTATCATTGTGCCAAGTTTCAAAAAAATTGGCCGAAACCCACTTTCCATAAGAAAAGTGCGGGGTCCTTAGCGCATTTTGGGGGTGCATTTGCCCCACTTCACCCTATGTTTTAAAGAGTTTGTACTGGAATTACCTATAAGCTTGGTAATTTCTTGGTGACCAACTTTTTTTTGCTAACGTAGAGATTGCAGACGATCGGTGGGAATGGTTTGTAATCTTCAATTTTTAGTATCCAGGCCATTTTTTTCCGCAGATAGCTTTGTCCATTTTGATATAGTATTAATTCCCAAAGGCAAGTTTTTACATCATACTCCTTTTTCCCAGATGGGATTGACAGTCAAAAATAGCCTCTTTGTTATATTAGGTAGGAATTGATCGTTCTTTTTTCCATTAGCTTCGGACTGGACACACATGTTCGTTGGTTTTATTTTTTATTAGCCATTTACTATTTTTGTTAGCGCTTTTGAACCTCCTTGGGAAGTCTTCGAGAATATTGGATTATATTTAATATGCCCAGAGATCCAGAGAAGGTACCTTTAAGGTCAAGCAATTTGCAGCTTTATAACCGCGCCAGGCAAGTTCAAACGAGCAAATGTGGAAAAAAAAAATGGTAACCCGTCTGGATTGTTCTCTTCGTAGCATTCTACCATTTCCAAAAGTTATTTCAATGAATGTGAATGCTTATAAACTTGCTTTCCTCTTTTCTGGTGCTGTCTGCAATTGCCGATGCTCAGCCTCTCTGGTCAGGCGAGCTGATTTAAACACAATGGCTTGGAAAGGATCAATTTTCCTTTTAAATTCCTTATAATATTTATCTTGAACCATTTGGGCAGTTGTATTTCATAAGGACTTTACTCTTGAGCTCTTGATTCTTTATGGTCATCACCATTCTTCTTCTTTATGTTGTAGCCGTAATCTTCTAGAATTTTTGATAAATCTTCCAGCGAAGTATCTCTTGTTCTCTTGCTAATTTATAGTTTTTTCCAGCAGAAATAAAGGAAATTGTTTCCCCGCTGACTTTTTTAATTTCACTGTATTTTGGGGTGATGTTTTACGAACTGCTTCTTCTAATTGAATAAAATAATTACTTCCGAGTCTGTTTTCCCGTGAGAAACTTATTTTGGTTTCACATACAAACTCGTGTTAATACAAAATTATCAATGACTTTAATTAAATAGAAATAACAAATGATTTTATTTTTAAGGTGACTTTTTTTTGTCAAGAAATTGTCGCTGAAATACTAAGTTAGTTGATTTTGTCCTTGTACCACCAGGTATACTTGTATTGTCAGTTGAATACACCGAGAAAAAAGCCTTCTATTCCTTATAAGAATTCACATACTTCGTATACAACCGTTTAATACTAAGTATATGTGATGTGATGATGATAGATATATTCCTATACTCTTTATATATAACTGTTTAATATTATATGTGACAGCAACGCGCTTTCCTACTGTAAGACAACGAAAATTGCTAGACCGTTTTGTGGTGATAACATCACGGCAATTTAGCCAATAGGAAATAGGAGTTAATGCTACCATAGAATGGTTTATAGCCATTATTGCTCTAAATACTCACCAGTAATTATCAAGTTCTATTGGGGGTGTGATCTGGTTTTATATACTGTATTAGTTTCAACTGGTAGTTGTAATGAAACTTAACATTAATCATAATAATATTTACTTTCTATATAAAGCATATACTTACCACTAAAAAGCAGTACTGTAGTGCTCAAAAATTTTAATTTCTTCTAGTGTGATATTGTTCTTGTCGTTTAACATTGCATATAATTATCTCTTATGTTACATGGTTTACTGAGATGGTAAAATCGTCCATAGATTAAATAGTCCAATACCACAGAATATATAATTACGCAACATTTCTTAAAACACAGTGGCGGCTCGTGACTAGCGAGTCAGGGGGGGCGCTGGCTTTAAATAAAAAAAATTAAGATGTCTATTATTTTCAAAAGTATGTATATTCGTGTCTTTCTCGTTGTGAATTTTAATTTCATCGGCATAAGCACTACTTAAACAAGTTAAAATATTAGTTTGTCCTAACATCTCAAAACTTACCACATTATGACGATGTTTTGCACTATTTTCATGTTTTTTTTATTTTCTCTGAAAGATGTTTTAAGTCCTGCACCCCATTTATAGTCCAATTATCATCCCCGTCAAAAAGAAGACACACGAAACAAAAAAAAAATTTTGTCTTCACAACCGCATATCCAGGGTTTTTTATTATATATTTCTTTGTCAAACTTAAGCTCAGAGAACTAAACACAAGCTTCTGTAAATCACTGACCTTCATATTACACGACATTTTTCAACTTTATAACGTAACTAATAAATCAAATCAAAACAAATAAACAAAACATTAGCGCCTAGCGGCATCGACAGGTCGCCTCGTAATATATCGATTATTCTACCGTGTCATCGCGAACAGCTGTTGTTGGGCGTGGAAAATTGGAGCTCCTCCGTGGCCGCTCGTTGTGTGATGTGTAGGTGACGTCACGCCTCTGTCGTTTTGGATTCTGTTTGAAATAATTGCAGGGAGGGCGGCGCCGCAGAGCCCTTCATTAACGAGCCGCCACTGTTAAAACATTAAAACACGTACTTGCTTATTATAACCGAGTAAGCATAGTTCCAATTTTTTAGCAATATAGCTTAAAATTATAAGTCGTTATAGGTACCCATCGTTTTTCCATATTTTTAATCAATTAAATGTTTCCCTATATTTACCAACGTGACGTTACGTTTGGCAACTACAAATAGTCTCCTATAGCCTGTAGAACCTGTGCATGATAGCTATATGGTGCAATGGGATTAGTATTTGTTTTCACCCTTATCAAGACCCCTACAACCTCAAAATTTATTTTGCATCTTTCCTTTTCGCAAAAAATCGAAATTAACGAAAAATGTGTTTTTCAGGGGTAATATCGGACATGCCGAGAAAGCATTATTGATTGCCTTAGATCCTATATTTTTGTTTTTTTATTTTTTGAAGATCCGACAAAAATGTTTTAAGTTTATTTTTCTGTTTTTTTTTTATTTATTGAAGGTTCGAGAATAATGTTATTTCATGTTCTTTGCTTAATTTTACGAATAAAGACGTTTATTTCTATAATATCGATTTTCTTTTAATATCTACCTACAAACATGGAAACATTTTTTTTTTCTATAAAAATATCCGATAAAGGTTTCTGATCAAACTAATACCGGATAGCAGGCTCAAATCGTAGTTTTTCAATATAATAATTCAATCGTCCGATATTACCCCAAACCCCGGGTTATATCGGACGACCTTTTTTTAAAAAAAAAAAAAAACCTGATAACTTAAGAATTTTTTTTTTATGTTAATATGTTTATTACGTTAACTTCTTCGCACAGTATACATTAGTTAGCTTTAATTTTGTATAACAAAAGAAATACAGGCAGATAACTGAAAATATCATCCGATATAACCCCAGTTGACGGTATTTATTCTCCTGTTAACTATATATCCGCCCGATTTATTACCGGTTAGTTAACAAGGAATTAACAAACATTTACCCGACGGTTAAATTTAATATCATAGTAGTGAAAATACCATCAATTTCCTTTAACAAAGGAATAAAATTTCACTGGCTTTTAACCAATGATGAAGATACCGGGCATAAAACCATTTCGGCTTTGCTATGTTGCCACGTCTCCAGCGTTCTGTTGCGCAGCTATATCTGTGCCAATACTAACGATGGGTTGTGCTAAATAAGAATCTTCTATTGCCTTATCTGACATGCAAAGTTTAAAAATACTTAAGTACAAAGTAAAAATAAATTAATTGAAACAGGTATGGGTATAATCAATAATATTCAAATTCGGACAGGACAGCTAGCAGACTCCGAACAACGATGTGACCTGCGCAACAAATACGTTAAAACTAACACTACAGTGGGCGGCGAAAGCCGATCGCTACGAATCCCCGCCAACTTATTTATTATAGGTTCTAACGGATACAATTCGTATTTGAGGACGCTGTTTTGCATTCTTAATTGTAAAGAAATCGCTTTACTGGGAACAAAATGCGTCGCATTGAGAAGATACCTCAAGATACAATTATTTCTTAACAAAATTGCTGTATTAAAGATAGTTCATTATTCATCAAGACTGTGCTGCTAATGGAACTGATTACTACCAATAAAAACACCGTCCTAGCAAATCTGGAATTGATATAACACTAAAGCGGATTTGATACACTATACAGGGTGTCTAATGGTCGATGGTACCATAGACATTTTTGACGACCAGTAAAGGAATCGTTCTAAAAATTTGGTCGCGTACATAAACGGACATGCTCTACCAACCTAAAATATTTTTAACAATACAGTGTTGCCGCTTCCACACAAAAATAATAGTAACTTTGATTTTTTAAATGCAACACCATATATTTTATTTTATTTTCAAAACCCCCATTGCTTTCCTTACAATTTTTATTAACTCTACTCTATACTTATTTCTTACTGTTTCTAAGATATAAATTAATTTCCTTTTTTTTTGTCCGAAAACGTCACTTTTAAAAATGCTGATAATTTTGAACTCTAAAATACTGAAACCCTGAAATTTGGTAAATAGTTAACTAATACCATAGGGCTCTTTGCCCTAGTCCCAAATCTTAGTTGCAATATACAGGGTGGTTGAAAAATACACTTATTCTGGTAACTTGAAAACGTAACCATAAGTCCTTTTTTTCAAATATAATAATAATAATAATAATAACAATAATAATAATAATAATAATAATAATAATAATAATAATAATAATAATAATAATAATAATAATAATAATAATAATAATAATAATAATAATAATAATAATAATAATAATAATAATAATAATAATAATAATAATAATAATAATAATAATAATAATAACAATAATAATAATAATAAAAAGTTTATTCAACATTTATTTTACATTTAATGTTAATATATATTTTTTTTTTGTATAAACTCAGAAGTAAATACTTGTATTGAGTTAAATATAATAATATAATAACACCCTGTATATTATTACGGATTTAAAAAGCTGCTAAAATTGCACTTAATTCTTGTATATCATACCTGTACCTAACTAACTAGTTTAACAATTTTTTTGACGTATTAAGCATAATTTGTAAAATTTTCTATACAATTCAATGTTTATTCGGTTATTAGTAAGTTAGCCATGACAAAAACTGATATTTACGTATGTTACTATGGTTATCGTTTTGACATTTCATTAAGTTTAGGTACAAGATAGAAATACACTTAAAAGTTATGGAAGAAAACTATACAAATGCAGTTCTTATGAATTTATTTATTTTATTTGGACAATGTGATAGAATTATCGCCAGGACATGTATAGAGTTTAACGAAATGTACCAACTCTAATTTACCGTCAATGAATCTTAGAAAATTCTTAAGGATTCAGGACAATTTTGTTAAATGTTAACTAGGTAGTCAAATAATAAAAGACTTCTAAAATAACTAGATATTAAAATGCTATTTTAACAGCTGTTTAAAACGCTGGCCGTTTACATCCAAATACTTTAATATGCGGGTGTTGACTGCATGGATTTCAACAAAAATTTAGTTTTAATGTTTTTTGCAGGTTAATGGAAACACACATTGTCCAAATAAAATAAATGAATTCATAAAAACTGCATTTGTATAGTTTTCTTCCATGACCTTAAAGTGTATTTCAATCTTGTATCTAAACTTAATGAAATGTCAAAACGATAACCATAGTAACATACGTAAACATCAGGTTTTGTTATGGCTACCTTACTAATAACCGAATAAAAATTGAATTGTATAGAAAATTTTACAAATTATGCTTAATACGTCAAAAAAATTGTTAAACTAGTTAGTTAGGTACAGGTATGATATACAAGAATTAAGTAAAATTTTAGCAGGTTTTCAAATTCGTAATAATATACAGGGTGTTACATTTGAAAAAAAGGACTTATGGTCACTTTTTTAAGTTACCAGAATAAGTAGTGTATTTTTCAACCACCCTGTATATTGCAACTAAGATTTGGGACTAGGGCAAAGAGCTCTATGGTATTAGTTAACTATTTACCAAATTTTAGGGTTTCAGTGTTTTAAGAGTTTAAAATTATCAGCATTTTTAAAAGTGACGTTTTCGGACAAAAAAAACGGAAATTAATTTATATCTTAGAAACGGTAAGAGATAAGTATAGAGTAGAGTTAATAAAAATTGTAAGGAAAGCAATGGGGGTTTCGAAAATAAAATAAAATATGTGGTGTTGCATTTAAAGAATCGAAGTTACTATTATTTTTGTGTGGAAGCGGCAACACTGTGTTGGTAGAGTATGTCCGTTTAGGTACGCGACCAAATTTTCAGAACGATTCCTTTACTGGTTCGTCAGAAACGTCTAAGGTACCATCGACCGTGAGACACCCTGTATAGCAATTTATTTAATATGGGTTATTAAAAAATATGCTATCAATACAAATTATGTCTTAGCAAACCTGTATTAGATCATTTCCCTCAGGGTACCAATCTATAATACCTGTCAAAATTAAATACCGTTTTGCAACAGCCTACATATTTTAATATGACAGTTATGCATTTTAAATCCAGAGTATGTAACAGCAAAACCTGGGTATAATTGCCATTGGTTGCCATTTAAAAAATTTGCTATTTATTTACCTTTTTCCCATTCTACTAAAATAGCCTTCTTCAGCTGATTTTTTAAACTTGTTATTTGGATTCTTGTGGCTCCTTTACCATTTACTTGAATGCCTCCAAAATCCAAATAGTTTGGATTTATAGTGAATGGAGGAATATCTTTTCTTACAACCAGGCTATGATAAAAATAAGCACCAAATCCATAACTATGAGCAGTAGAACAATTATAATACTTAAGGCCTTCCTCAATATTTATATATTGATCGTCATGGTAGCCGAGGAGATCGAAGACTAATGGATCCTATAAAAATATCGATATGTTTAAAGGGATAAAATATGCCTTTGCTACATTAGCGACATTACTTTGTAATACTAGCGTTGGGGATGGTCAATTGACCCCAGTCAATTCGGTAAAAATAGTGTAGCATTTTATTTTTGTTTTAATATGTTGCTATTAACATTATTAATTATTGGTGATCAGTCCAGTGGACCTACAGGTACCCGTCCGTAAACGTAACAGAAGAAACGATTACCGGTTGATCATAAAATTTCTAAGATCGTGCAATATCGGCATTCGTCGTTTACGGCACGCCATGCTGTAGCTTGTTTATTTGGTTGATATGATGACAGGAAGAAAAAATAATAACTACTTGTTATGTTTCCTTGTTATGTCCTAAATTAGGACTAATAAATATATATTTGTACCTGTAAAAATTAGGAAAACTCACAGTTGACTATTCAATCTTCTAATCCTAATTTTAATTTTATGACATGTTTATAGTTACCATAATATGATATAAATACCTTTGTAATGTCACGTAGAATTTAGTATTTTCTTGTACTCCTTTGATAATGACCCGTAAGGGCCGAAACACGTGTCAGGAAACTGATTAAATTTGTGAAACATAGCAAGTAGTTATTATTTTTTCTTTCTGTGCAATGGAACAACAGTTTCAGCAAGCATGTAGCCTAAGACAAATTAATTATACAAAAAAGTTTTATTGTCATTTTGACAGTGACATGTTTAATCAACATTATTTCAAAAATGTCACGGTATTGTGAAAAAAGCAAGCATTAATTTTAAAATTATTTAATAGGTAAGTATAGATATAATAAAGCAGGAATTGTGAAAATAAATAATAAACATGAAAAATATATAGTAATCTATCTATCTGGTTTAGAGAGTTTCTGATGCTTTGGGAGTTTCGTGTTCAACAATCCAACGAATTAAGGCAAAGGGGATAGAGAAGAATGTAGATTTTAAGAAAAGCAATAATGTAGCTATTTTGTCATCCCGTGGTCGACAAATTTATTAAATTCATGAACATACCATAACAGACCGTATTTATGGGATGTATCAGCATAGAGCAGGTGAACAAGTTACCATTCCCTCAATACAACTAAACCTTTAAATCATTGATGGTGTTGAAACATCCACTGGTTCATTAGCGGACTGTTTAAAAAATTAAAATTGAAATGGCGTAAATGTACAGTTGAGTTCAGAAAGAAGTAGGACATCGATTGTGTGTTGTAAACCTACCCATAATCCCCGAAAGTTCATAAAAAAGTAGGAGAAGCTATTGACTGTGATTAAATTATAACAGACAAACTTTTTATTCATTGGGCTAGACCTATATGTGTCATAATTTTTATTACAATTTTTTCTTCATTTCATTAAAAAATAACTAGTCTAACTTAATTCAAACATTTTATTGTACACAATAATTAACTAAAAAAAGAAAATTAGACCTATTTAATATTTAGTAATCGCTCCATTTTTTTGTAAAAGCTCATTCAGTCTATTGGGTATCGATAAGTATAGACCTCTAACAAAATTAAGATCATCACTTAACTCGTTCTACGTTTGTTCAATAAATTAAACAAGTTCATTTCTGTTAGCTGGTCTGAAATTTGCTTTATATATTTTTCGTGTCATTAGACCCCATACGTTTTCTATTATATTAATATCGGGACTTTTTGAAGGCCACGGCAAAGTTTCCACGTTATTTCTCTGGAACCAAATTTTGACAATACCTGCGCTGTGAACAGGGCAGTTGTCGTGTTGGAAAATAAAGCTATGATCAGGGAAATGTTGCGATACACTAGGCATCATAATATTTTCCAAAATATTTTTGTAAGTGACTGCATTAAACCTTTCATTTACAATCCAACACATTCCAAGTCCATGATAACTCACCCATGCCCATACATATACCGAAAATCTCCCTGATCTTTCGGAATTACTGATAACATTTTCAGTATATCTTGTATTGCGAGGTCTGTATCACAGATTACAGAAAATAACTTAGATAGGATTTAGGAAACTGAACTCTTCTAATTGTCAAATAATATTTGTCGCTAGTATCGTAGTATTTGCGATCCAAAACACAAGAAGAATTAAAGGAAACTGTTTATTGCATTCTATACATAATAAAGAAAACTGTTTTATCGATATCACGTAGATAACTGTTTTATCGGTGGATACCATTTGCCGCTTTTTAAATTCAAAATTGATGTTGCTATCTAGTAGGTATTGCGAGGTCTGTATACCCTGATATGTCTGTTGAACGTATAGACTAAAAAACTTTTTCGTCAGTAAAGACTACTCTATTCCAGTCTGGCCGCAAAATATTATTTAAGGCAAAAATAATTCGTGCCTGTTTGTGTTCTTCCCCTAATTTCATTTTTTTGGCGGTAACATAATTTTTTAAATGTGATTCTTTTACCCTGCGACAACCTGTCGGTCTCGAACCAGGAAAACTTGTTTGCTGAATAGCAGCTCGCATTATTTGAAAGGGATTTTCCTCCAAGTATTGCACAAGACGATTGTCATGTTCTTGCGTTGTTTCTCTTGGTCTTCCAGGCGGCTTTTTCTTATCCAAAGTTCCATCCGCTTCCCATCTGTACTTAATATTTTCTACCGTTTTTTTTGCTACGTACATTATAGCCGTAACGTCTCATATAGGTATTCCGTCATTTAAAAACACAATTATTTGAGCCCTTTGAACATTGTCAAGCCTAGGCATTATGCTTCGAATCAATAACTAACTACTTGTAAAAATATATTTTTTTAAATTTAAAAAAAGGATGTCAGTGTAAACTTTTGATGTTTTTTAAAAGCCTGATGTACATAGGATAAGAGTGCGTGTCCTACTTCTTTCTGAACTCAACTGTACTTATTATTTATCCAAACTCAGTTTGAGGACATTCCAATCATTCCATACGGCGGTAAACACTAAACAGTCTCAAAGAGGCCGACCGCACAACCAGGGTTGTCAGATCTTTCTTCTTCAATTCTTTAAGTTTTTTTATTAAAGATATTTCATTTATATCAGTATTCAATTGTTAGTCAGTAACTTTCTTTGAAAGCTAGTTTGCAAATATACGTTAAACCGAGGAGTTTTGAGTGTGACAGAAAAAAATAACAAGCCATTCATTGTTATAATAATACATTCTTTAGTCCTTAAGAAACAATATAACTGAAATAAAGACAAAAAGTGTTTTCAGTGTTTAAAAACAACTAATTAACAAACCCTTGTTTCTCGTATATACTTACATTGTGCTTACAAATCCGAAAATTTTGAAGAATTGGCAACAGCATGTAATTTGTTGCGATTGCAAGCGCCAGGATATAAGCTGAACCGGTACCCGGCCCGTCTGACGATCGATTCTGCCAGACAGAGATAGGCCAGTAACCGCCGATGGCGTGGAAGAGACGGAGATAAAATATACGTGGTTATGCCTTGATGAACGGGCCGGAGTATGGTTGACGAGAATGAAGTTCTGGTAAAAAAATTAAAGCATTTTCTGAGCAGTGTCGTGCCGTGTCAGGTTTATTTTTCTGATTTTAGTTTTGTATATAGAATTTTTGAGTTACCTTATATTTATTATTTTAATATAATATTATTATATATACATTGGGTTTATAAAGTGTAGTATGTACAAACACCTAATGTAAAACAAACGTATAAGTGTGTATACGCATATTTATTATTTGTGTGGAACGCCTATGGTTAGGAAATTCCCACAGTTTAATGTCATTAAATTGACCTAAGAAACACTATACTATGTCAAACAGGCGTTTTTTTAATAGAGCTACCCCATATAGTTAAGAATACGGCAACTCTCAATTTCCCTTAAAGCCTGTTTTTCTGGATGAAACCTGGATATACAGTAAAGGGGGCCTTTAGGTGACGTTGGCAAGATGATACTCTTCATAAAGTTAAAAAAAAAGCCGTCATAGGGTGCAGGTACATTATATTATTCTACAAAATGTGAATAATGTAAGTTTGATATTCATGTCTGGTCTGAATGAATAGTAAAAACTTTGAGAAATAGTTTGAAGAAAAATTGTTACCAAACTTGGAAGAACCGTCGCCTATTATCATGGATAACGCTACATATCCTTCTCGGCTAATGACAAAAATTCCAACTACAAGTTGGTCAAAAAGATTACTTATTTCATGGTTAGAACAAAGACAAATTCCGGTTTCACCATTTGCAATGAAGGATCAGATCTGGATAATAGTGAAGCAGCATATCCCACCCAAAAGTCACAAGTAATTTGGAAAGCGGTATTTATTTTATTTTTTAATTGTTTTATTTTATTCTAATAGGTTGGACAAACTAGCATTGCAAGATGGACATCGAGTTTTAAGACTTCCTCCATATCATTGCCACTTCCAATATTGAAATGGTTTGGTAGGAATGTAAACAAGCGCTATTATAATGCAAAACTAAGTTCTATGCATTCTGTACTAAATGACGTAGTTTTGGGTCTGTAAAATGAAGCCATAGAAAATGTAACAGTGAAAAAATGGAAAAATTATGTAACACACACTAATAATAGTATATTAAAGTACACGTTTCATAAGAAGCGGTTTTAGCGCACGCGTCCATTTTAAAAAACGAGCCACAAAGTGTTTGTGTGTCTTTTTTTATTGACACGTGCGCTAAAACGCCTTATGAAACATGTGCTTTATACATTTTTTTCTATTTCACCTTTTATAATCAAGAAAAATACATTTTAAAAAGAAAATAAATCTTTCAAAATTTTGTAAATTTTTATGTCTAAATTTTATGTTGGTAATACTATTTTTTATCATAGTAGCCTCTGGACAACAAAAATTATTTTGCAAACTGTCATTTTTTGATTTATTAACCCATTTTCACCACGATATTCTAAAGTTATTTTAGCGATATGAGATTTGAAATTGGACGGAATACGTTGTGTAATCCTTGTACAGGGTCATTCCCTATATATTGACCCATATGCTAGCCGCTTTATTAATAGAGATATCAAAAAACTAAAATGAGGAAAGTTGTAGATCTTGATCTTAACTTTTTTTAACAATTATTAGAAAAAACAAAAGACTGTTAGAACTTTAAAATTTTAGCACAAATTTTGTTTTTTAAATGGGACACCCTGTATATTATTACATTTTTAAATTCCACATAAAATTATAATTATTTTTTATTAAATGCATTATTAGTCTATACTTCATAGTTTCCGAGATATTGACTCTCGAAAAGTGACATTTTTGAACTTTGACAGCTTATAACCTTTTAACAGTACGGCAGTACGTAACGGCTTTTATGTCCCTATCTTCAATTTTTATTATCTTCCCAAAAAAATCAACTTCCGGTTAAACCGGAACAACTATATTTCCTGCTTTCGAGTTACATCCGGTTTAACCGGAAGTTGATTTTTTTGGGAAGATAATAAAAATTGAAGATAGGGACATTTAAGCCGTTTTGCTCTAAGACGTACTGTTAGAAGGTTATAAGCTGTCAAAGTTCAAAAATGTCACTTTTCGAGAGTCAATATCTCGGAAACTATGAAGTATAGACTAATAATGCATTTAATAAAAAATAATTATAATTTTATGTGGAATTTAAAAATGTAATAATATACAGGGTGTCGCATTTAAAAAACAAAATTTGTCCTAAAATTTTAAAGTTCCAACAGTCTTTTGTTTTTTCTAATAATTGTTAAAAAAAGTTAAGATCAAGATCTACAACTTTCCTCATTTTAGTTTTTTGATATCTCTATTAATAAAGCGGCTAGCATATGGGTCAATATATAGGGAATGACCCTGTACATTCGGTACATATACAGAGCGTTCGGAAATTCGGGAGATTTTGCTACTTTTTTTCGAATTTCAAAAGACGTGATTTTACGTCACGGCATTGCAATTTAGTATAGGGAAGATGGAAAATTCAAATAAAGTTGAAGTTAAAATCGACATTGGAAGCTTAGTAGATTTAATTTTGGATAGGATTTGGCAGAAAATTATAGCTTGAAGCATCTACAAAAGATTGATTTATAGATTTATGCAACCAACATACATGACTGTTATCCACACAGAATAAAAAAATAAGTTATCAAACTATCTTTCCTCTGCGAAAAATGGGGTTTCTCGTAAATCACAAAGGCCGCGCAAGGCAATGAAATAAAACATTTAAATGTTACCAACATCAAATAAAGAAAAAACGCGTATCGAAATAGCTTCATTACGATACGCAAATGCGTATCGTACTGAGCTTATTATGAACGTGAAATAGAAAAAATTATAAATTATGTGTGGGAACGGGAAAAATATTAATGCTTCGGACCCCTTATTATTAACTTGGACGAATCTGACGATGATAATCCTTGCGGAGGTGATTTATTTTAATTATTAAAAATATTTGAAACAAAATTATAAACTGATGCACTAGAGATGCACTAGACAAAAAATATATGATTTTAAATTTCATAAATGAATTTTATCTATTTTTCACTCAATTTAAATTAATTAAAAATTTCTTACTGATTTTCAAAAACAAAATGATTCATCCCATGATACCTTTTACCCTAAATAAACCACTTATTTCTGACTGAAAATAATAATTAAAATATTGAAAAAACGCGCTTGTATATTACTTATTACTTGGTCACATGTATTCGTCTAGCCTAAAAAAAATCATAACCTTTACCACCGGTAAGTCAAACGGACTGAATTAATTTACGACGCAAATAAGGAGAATATGACGTAACGGCCAGTGGAATTTACATATTTTTCGTCAGAGAATTTCGACCGATTTTTAAGAGGAAATTTTCAAAAGTCTAAATTTATTTTAAGTAATGAAAAATAAAAATAATCTCACTTTTCGTGAAATTCGCCAATCCTATATAACTATTTTATTTTATGAGAGTGAAACGACACCGATTTTGTTGGAATTGATGATCATTAAAATTTGAAACAATTTAGTCTAATACTTTCGCCTTTGCCATTTTTCGATCACAGCTATCATTATCAAAAATAGATAGTTTATAAATGGCACAATATTCTGGCAGTTGCAGCAAGATTCATGTTTGTTGCACACTTTTTAGTTTCATTTACTAATTAGAAGATAATATTACAGTGTCCGCGAAAATAATTAAAAGTGAATATTGCAGAATATCGGACAAGTGTGTAACTGTCTTTTATATTGGAATACACAGGGATTCAAGCATAATGGATACCCTGGGGCGGGTAGACCACGACGGCCGTTTCGTCCTTGTTAGGACTCTACGGGCAGCCATAACCCAAGCAATCCCGACAACAGCGGTAAGATGTATTAAAAGCCTTTTTGCAAAAACAAAGCGGCCATCATGTGTATTTCAATTAAAAGACAGTTAGGTACACACTTGTCTGATATGCCACAATATTCACTTTTAATTATTTTCGCGGACACTACATTTTTGTGGCTCAAAACTTAAACGAATTACGCGCATTCTAGTGGTTGCCGGCGTTGATCTGTTTTCTGGTTCTGCAAAATGGCAGATGCTTTTGGCGAAATCGCAAACAGCGTTCTCTATACTGGATTGTGATGCACTTCGTGGTTTATTTAGTTGTCTTCCTTTCGATTATTACCAGCGTGACTGCCTTTTATACTGGAGTTAATTCCGCTGGGATGGCGCTACGGTGTATTGACGGCCGCTTGGCTTTTGCAAAAAGGCTTTTAATACATCTTACAGTTGTTGTTGGGATTGCTTGGGCTATGGCTGCTCGAAGAATCCTAACAAGGACGAAACGGCCGTCGTGGTCTCCCGCACCAGGGTTTCCATTATGCTTGGATCCCTGTATATTCCAATATAGAAGACAGTTACACACTTGTCCGATATGCCACAATATTCATTTTTAATCATTTACTAATGTTTACAAAATTTGTAGGGTCGAAAATAAAAGTCTAAACCATCAAGATCGGTAAATATCAACCCGTCTGAATCCTCCGTAGTCACATGATCTAAAAATTTCCTTGCTCTGAGGCGTGGTCGATTTGCTGGTTTAGATCGACCGATCAGTTGTTTGTTTTGTTTACTTTATGGTTTTGGAAGTTATTGTTCCATTTTGTCCCTGTTTTCAGATTTTCGTTCGGTATTTATTAGTATTTTTTGAATATGTCTGTTTTTAAGAAAATTGACTGTGATGTCGAAGTAAAAATGGATGAATTACGTCTTTTTGAACCCATCTAGGCAAATATTATTTCCTATACTTGAATGAGAAGAGTAAAAATAAAATATGTTAAAGTTGTTTTACTTTAGTCATGAATATCAAACTATAAGAATGACGGATGTCCAAGAAACGTTGACAACCCATTTTTTGACGTATTGGAGCTGGTTTGGCCGCCATTGTGGAGCTGGTCGTAATTCTAACCTTAAATCTGTCGAATGTCTGTCGTTATAATGCAGCGTCTCGGCAACAGATGTCTCAAATTCACTGATGTGATGTCGTGGTGTTGCCGCATATCGTATTTTATTGGAATTTTTAAGAATTCAAGCATTTTTAACAGACAATAAAATAGGAGGTTCTCAATTCCAGCCGAATGTATGTTTTTGATAATAATATGTACGCTGATTATTCCGGGGTAATTGGACCGACTTTCATAATGATTTTACCGTTGCATTAGGTGTTAAATGTTAAACAAATAAAAGTAGATAAAAAGCGACAGCAAGTATAACTAAAATAGTATTTATTTCGTCGAAAAATAGCAAAATACATAATAAACTAATACAAACAAACTGAATGTTTCTTAAGTAAGAAAGTAAAACCTACTTATTTTAACCATTTTGAAAAGTAGTAATAATTGCAAATAAAAAGTTATACAAACCGCACATCATTCATATTTTACCCAACATATACATTGTAGCCTAGGTAGGTATTGAATAGTGAGAGTCGTCATTTAGTTCTGTTAGAAATAGAATACATAGCGGTCAATATGTTTTCATGTAATTAACGTTGGGACGTCAAGAGGTTGAAAATATTATATGCTACAAAGCAATTAAAAATAGGTACATTTTTAGGTCTATGCGATAGGTGTAGGTACTTATGTGAAATCAAGTTTTACGATAAGCTATAAAAATAAATTTAAAAAACTCATGCAGCAAGTCAAACAGATAGGCGGCAACAATGTTTTAATTTAGCAGTGAAAAGGTTAGTCGCTTTCTTGTTGGTGAACTCATTGTGCCATCTATGAATTTGACGTAGCAGATTTAGGAAATCGGCTCATATGGCCTTCTTATAGTTTGATATTCAATGCTTTAGTCCACCATTTTATAAAATACTACTACGCTACTCTCGACTCATTTTTGAACATAAAATGAGGTTAAATCGAAATCGAAACCCAAACGAACCACTGACATAAAAATCCGTGTTTCACCTTGGATCACTGAACTGATTTTTAAGATTATATCGATCCAAATCTCTGTCCCAATCGAATACGGCACTCGACAAATGTAACGATAGGTACCTACAAGATTTAAAGGCTGCATGGTGTCTTTTTCAATGTTGAGAAGGAAAGTTGAATATTGGATGTCGGTACTTTGTTCATTGATGGAAAATTTATACTATACCTAATGAAACTTGCTGTACTTACACTATTCCATATTTGACAAAATATTTTTCTTGCAAAGAATCCAGTTTTGGTGGGACAAAATTTAACAGTTAGTAGCTGATATCCACTTGGTTTAATTGTTCCTTCCGTAGGGGTGATTTTAAAAATATCCGCGTGAGGGTAATCAATTTTGAAATGAGCTGTGGCAAGCGAATCGTTTGTAATTTCCAGCTGGCCATGTAACATATATGTACTGAGAGTTTTATAAAATATAATTTTCTTGGAAGACGTTGTGCAATGAGGACCTAGAATATAATCATTTTAGATATTTTAGTAGGTTCCTGTGGCCTGTGTATTTTGGGCTGATGTGCAGTATGGACTTATTCATTCACATTCCCCAACAGTCCACGAAGTTACCCTTTAATAAAAGTTCCGAAGGAACATAGGGGAAGGTTGCCCATATTGGACCAATTTCCAGATTTCTTATCATAGATCCTGATAATAACGCAAAATCGATCTTGACGCTATACCATAGTATACTTTAGTATGTTGTTCAACTGCAGGAGTTTTTGCAAAATTTTATTTCAAAGTATCTATGATATACCAGGCTATAAAAAAACCTCTGCACGTAGGTCAATATAGGAAACCGGTTGCCTAAATTGCACCTGGGGTTCCAAAATTGGACCACATGATTTAAATCTGAAGCTTAGGTGTTAAATAAATAAATAAAAAATAAAATTGTTGGTATACGAAGATTTATAATTATATTTCAAAAAAACATCAAATTTACAATCAAAATTCCATCCTAATGGAAAAAAGTACCTATTAGTTTCCTATATTGGACAAGTCATAGTTTCATTTTTTAACTCAAAAGAAAAAAGATTTTAGCAATATTGAAATGGTGTTAGTTCATGACATTAACTTATTTAAAGAGAAAAATTATTTTTGCACAATTTGAAAAAATTGCCTAAATTGGACCGGTTCAATTTTGGCAATCACCCAATGGTTCAATTTAAGCAACTACCACGTGTTTTACAAAACCACCCAGGAAAGAAACAAGAAAAAACCAATATGGTAACATGGTAATAGGAGAAATAGAAAGAGAAAAACTTACTTGATAACTTCCATAAAAAATATTTTGCTTAGAGTTTTATGGTTCTAAGGTAAATTCTTAGGAAAATCCTAAAAATATTACATTAAAATTGTGTAAATTACGTTTTGCTCTGTACACGCCAAGCACTATTGAGTTTGTTGCCGATCAAAGGTTCTGGGTGGAAGTATTTTACAGTGTTGCCAGATGATATGGCACTTGTTTAGTTTCGGAGAAATGTACTGTGGTCCAATTTAGGTAGCGGTTCAATATAGGCAACCTTCCCTATAAATTTCTATTTTGATTTTAACAAACGTTAAAAGAAGCTGTCTATGGACATTTACCATTAGATACGTATAGCTTATCTCCTGTGCAAACAAAAGTTTTATGGGTGAAAAAATAAGTCCAAGCGCACGGCTCGCCGGTCAGCTGCCTTCCCTCGCAGCAGCATCGGGCATGCGGACAGACCTCTTGTTATTAGATATAAATAGATCAGCAAACAATAATCACGAAAGTGGCAAATTTATGGCCTCGCCCATGTAAACAAAGCCACACACGATTAGACATGCGTACTGCAACATTATCATTTGACGAATGGGAAAATGGACACGTCCGGACTTTAAGATTTAAGTTCTTGCTCAAGGAATTGTAAAAATTGACCTTCAATTTATTTTTACGCGTAAACAGCTAAAATTTGCTCCAAATTCTTGTCAAAAAATTAAAATTTCGTCTTAATTCTTGAACAAGTTGGAAAATAAGGTAAAGTTGCCATAGTGGATCTTTGCCCGTGCGTCATCAATCAACGATCAGGACTCGACGTGGTTAATAACTCTGCATCCTTGTTTATTACAGTAACAGGTTTGAATAAAAGCATAAAAGAACGTCTCCAAAATTCCGCAATAATATAACGTGCTAGACAAGGATAAAACTATAAACGTCAGTTAATTACTTTCTTTATTTGTTTAGTTGACAACCGTTGTATTTTAGAACGTCATTGTCAACCTTATTTTGATCTGCCAATCTAATTCGTATTTTGTAAATCTGTGTGCCTTAGAACTGTTCCTGTTTCTAAAGATAGTTCTTTTTAGAGGTAATTATACCCACCATCTGTTTTGGCGGTAAGTATTTATGGATTTTTATAATAACTAATTCATTTATTTTAAATATTCTAACCGTGAAAGTTCTTTGAAACGTTTACGGCAGTGGCTAAATTCCCTTAAATGAAAGGATGTTAAAAATTTGACTTTTGCGATTTTAATAGTCAATAAAACACCAAACTTTTGTAGATTTTAAGCTTTAAAAATAGTATTAAATGTATAAACATTTGTTTGTCAATTTCTTTTAGATAATAGAGAATGCCGGGCAAAACTTAAAATAAATAATAATTTTTCGTGATATTATGTAGGTACGTCAAACGGTAGGCAGGCACGTCCATTTTATGAACTTAACTTAGTTTTGACTTTTTTCGTCTCGTAATTTTGATTTGATTCATACGATTTTGATGACGTAAAAGTGATGACGCACGGGAAAAGAACCACTGTGGCGACTTTAGTGATTTCTGGCATTTTTAGTAGTTGCAAACCTATCAGATTTTGAGATTAGAAAATTGTTTTTAAGGGTTTCTTTCTAAAATTTGTTTAAAAATTATTCGTCGTCGTGTTTTTAGTTCGAAAAGGAAGAGAAAAAGTCAGGTAAACTAGTCTTATAAAATCGCATATAAAAAACAAACAAAACCAGCAAAATAACCAATCTTCGATGTTATCGCGTACCTAACCTCAAGTAAAATATTAGTTGGTGTATAACTTGTTGATTTTTACAATTTGACAAAAACTTGGGTAGGTACGTGCAAAACATTTACAAGCACAATTTCTAGTTCAAGAGTTTGAAAACGTTTCTGTCCGAGAACTTGACCCGTGGAATACTTGCAGCCTTGGATTAATATTAACATACCTAGGTACTTTTTCTTTTATATAATATAAGTATAGAGAAAAGTGTTTTTTTAAAGTTTTTGAAGCAATATATTGCGCGAAAAATTGGCGTACCTAATTAGACTGCAGGGCTGCAAGTAAAATATACCAAAACATGCATCGGGATAATCTATCTAGGTGTGTGTTTCTTTTTATTTTCATACCTTGTTTGTGTAGCCTAGGCCTTTGATGTGTTTAAATTGATCATAATGATATATATAAGTTTTATATCAAGATACATCACGAAATACCCGGTATTTGCCCCTATTTGGACATCACTAAACAATGGCTGTTACTATAAAGTCATTGTTTATATTAAACACCCACAATCCACAATATCAAAAAAAACTACAATTAATCCACAGCGAATACTTAAAACACAAAAATGGCGCCGAGCCGGTTCTGGAGTGTATTTTGAGTATGTCGATAAAGAAGGACAGGCCGATAACAAGAGGTTTGTGCGCATGCCCAATTCTGCTGGGAGGGAAGGCATCGGACCGGTAAGTCGTGCGCTAGGTTGTATTTTTTCACCCATAAAACGTTACTTTTGTTTGCGCAGGAGATAAGCTGTTCGTATCTAAAGGTAAATGTCAATGGTCAAGATGCGTTTGTGATAGTACGAATATTGTTAACACGTCAAAATCAAATATGTGGTTTTATATGCACCGAATTTCGAAAACTTTGCGGGAATACAAAAACTCTAACCGTAGTTGATACCAGGGGTCTGTGTACCACATCAATTATCGACATGAAAAATGTCTAACCTAATGCGCATGTCCGCAGCGTAAATGGGGTCTGTACTTAGACGCTTGTCGTCTCGGCTAATTTGGATTATTTTTAAGACGGCCAAAAGAAGGTAGGAGGTTTGCAACAGCGGACGAAGTAGAAAAAATATAAACCTATCTCTCGACCTAGTTTCGCTTTTAAATAAATTTTGTTTGTGTTTTAATGAAAAAAAACTACTACATCCTGTATGTAGTAGAATATTATATTTACAGTGAAAGATACTACTTCAAAATATTATAGATAAATGCTTCTGTTTCTAATTATTTTTTAGCCATCTAACAAATCTTAATATTTCCGAGTAAAGTCACTTTTAACTTAACTTTTTTCTAGCATAACAGTAAAAGCGTTTGGGACAAAGACCTTAAAACCATAAAGACGCTGTAAAATGGCTATGAAATTAGATATTCGTATATAATTGCACAAACTGTTAAATAAATTATTCTGTTGTTAGTATTCGTACAATTAATTTAATGGAAAGTATACCATGAATAACAGATAAAGTCGTCACAGTGGATCTTTTCCCGTGCGTCATCAATCAACGATCAGGACTCAACGTGGTTAATAACTCTGCATCCTTATTTATTACAGTAACAAGTTTGAATAAAAGCATAAAAGAACGTCTCCAAGATTCCGCAATAATATAACGCGCTAGACAAGAATAAAACTATAAACGTCAATTAATTACTTTTTTTATTTGTTTAGTTGACTACCGTTGTATTTTAGAACGTCATTGTCAACCTTATTTTGATCTGCCAATGTAATTCGTATTTTGTAAATTTGTGTCCTTAAAACTGTTCCTTTTTCTAAAAATAGTTATTTTTAGAGCTAATTATACCCACCATCTGTTTTGGCGGTAAGTATTTATGGATTTTTATAATACCTAATTTATTTATTTTAAATATTCTAACCGTGAAAATGCTTTGAAAAGTTTACGGCAGTGGCTAAATTCCCTTAAATGAAAGGATGTCAAAAATTTGACTTTTGCGATTTTAATAGTCAATAAAACACCAAACTTTTCTAGATTTTAAGTTTTAAAAATAGTATTAAATGTATTAACATTTGTTTGTCAATTTCTTTTAGATACTTAATGGAGAATGCCGGGCAAAACTTAAAATAAATAATAATTTTTCGGGATATTATGTAGGTACGTCAAACGGTAGGCAGACACGTCCATTTTATAAACTTAGACTTAGTTTTGACTTGTTTCGTCCCGTAATTTTGATTTGATTCATACGATTTTGATGACGTGAAAGTGATGACGCACGGGAAAAGATCCACTGTGGCGACTTTAGGTACCATTGCGCCCAAAAAAAAAACTGGGACACGCAATTTTATTTCTCCCAGCCTATTACAAATTTTCAGCTTTGATATTGAAATATCATTTTGACAATAGGTATATCAAAATTTTTTATTTGTTGTCAAAGTGGTAATACTAAATAAATATTATAACGTGTTAAACATGCCATCGTTAAGTGTGGAACAAAAAGCTATTATATATACGCGAGTGAGAAAACTTGTTCCTATAAGAGATATTGCTGAAGAATTACATACAGTGTGTGTATAAAGTCTGGAAACGGCTTAATAACATCACAATTTACTGGCCGATTTAAACCAAATTTGGTACAGTTGTGTAAGAGGATCTAACGCACCGAATGACGATATTCGCGTTGTTGCCAGCTTTTTAGTTTGTATGGAATTCGAACGAATTTTATATTTTTAAATATAACACCCAGTATATTTTTACATTTTTAAATTCCACATAAAATTATAATTATTTTTTATTAAATGCATTATTAGTCTATACTTCATAGTTTCCGAGATATTGACTCTCGAAAAAAGGCATTTTTGAACTTTGACAGCTTATAACTTTCTAACAGTACGTCTTAGAGCAAAACGGCTTACATGTCCCTATCTTCAATTTTTATTATCTTCCCAAAAAAAATCAACTTCCGGTTAAACCGGATGTAACTCGAAAGCAGGAAATATAGTTGTTCCGGTTTAACTGGAAGTTGATTTTTTTGGGAAGATAATAAAAATTGAAGATAGGGACATGTAAGCCGTTTTGCTCTAAGACGTACTGTTAGAAAGTTATAAGCTGTCAAAGTTCAAAAATGTCACTTTTCGAGAGTCAATATCTCGGAAACTATGAAGTATAGACTAATAATGCATTTAATAAAAAATTATTATAATTTTATGTGGAATTTAAAAATGTAAAAATATACTGGGTGTTATATTTAAAAATATAAAATTCGTTCGAATTCCAGACAAAATAAAAAGCTGGCAATAACGCCAATATCGTCATTCGGTGCGTTAGATCCTCTTACACAACTGTACCAAATTTGGTTTAAATCGGCCAGTAAATTGTGATGTTATTAAGCCGTTTCCAGACTTTATACACACACTAAATATAAAAATACCGTGCTTTTGTGTAAAAGTAAAATACTCGAGACTGGAACTAAGTATTGGAAGAAAGCAAGGTTCCGGCCGCCCAAAAATTTCAACAGAAGTTCAAGATAGGGAAGTTATTAACCATTTGCGCGATAACCCCTTTGAAACAGCAATAAAAGCTGCTCAAGAAACCAATTTTCCTGATTCAACGAATACTGCTCGTCGAAGGATTCGGGGCTCAGATATCAGGAGTCGTTGCGCTACCAATAAAATTTCCTTGACAGAGGTAAATAAATACAGAAGGCTAGATTTTGCACAAAACTATGTCAATCAAAATAATATATGGGAAACAGTAATTTGTTCCGATGAAAAGACATTTCAGTCTTGTTACAACGGAAAAATTTGTGTATGCAGACCCACAGGAGCGAGGTATGATGAACAGTATACCCATAAAACAAATATGAGTGGTCGGTTTTCAGTAAACATTTGGGCATGGATCAGTAGCAGAGGTCTAGGAGTTTTTGAAATAGTGCAAGAAAGGCTCACTGCCCCTGTATACTGCAATATATTAACACCATGTTACCAACAGGTACGGCAGTATACGGAGAAAATTTCATATTTCAGCATGAGAATTCCCCAATTCATACATCTCGACTAGTCCAGCAATATCTGCAAGAAAATGAAATAAATGTTTTACCTTGGCCATCTAAGAGTCCCGATCTCAACCCCATAGAAAATGTTTGGGGTGAAATGACCAAATATATACAGGGTGATTCACGGTGGATCGAACGTTAGACGTTTCTGACGAACCAGTAAAGGAATCGTTCGGAAAATTTGGTCGCGTACATAAACGGACATGCTCTACCAACATAAAATATTTTTAACAATACAGTGTTGCCGCTTCCACGCAAAAATAATAGTAACTTTGTTACGTATGTTTCTATGGTTATCGTTTTGACATTTCATTAAGTTTAGATACAAGATAGAAATACACTTTAAAGTCATGGAAGAAAACTATACAAATACAAATGCAGTTCTTATGAATTTATTTATTTTATTTGGACAATGTGTGTTTGCATTAACATGCAAAAAACTTTAAAACTCAATTTTTCTTGAAATCCATGAAGTCAACACCCGCATATTAAAGTGTTTGGATGTAAACGGCCACCGTTTCATACATCTGTTAAAATACCATTTTATTAGTTATAATTTTAGTAGTATTTTATTATTTGACTACCTAGTTAACATTTAATAAAATTGTTCTGGATCCTTATGAATTTTCTAAGATTCATTGGCGGTAAATTAGAGTACATTTCGTTAAACTTTATACATGTCCTGGCAATAATTATATGACATTGTCCAAATAAAATAAATAAATTCATAAAAACTGCATTTGTATAGTTTTCTTCCATGACTTTAAAGTGCATTTCTATCTTGTATCTAAACTTAATGAAATGTCAAAACGATAACCATAGTAACATACGTAAACATCAGTTTTTGTCATGGCTAACTTACTAATAACCGAATAAAAATTGAATTGTATAGAAAATTTACCAAATTATGCTTAATACGTAAAAAAAATGGTTAAACCAGTTAGTTAGGTACAGGTATGATATACAAGAATGAAGTGAAATTTTGGCAGCTTTTCAAATCCGTAATAATATACAGGGTGTTCATTTGAAAAAAAGGACTTATGGTAACTTTTTCAAGTTACCAGAATAAGTGTATTTTTCAACCACCCTGTATATTGCAACTAAGATTTGGGACTAGGGCAAAGAGCCCTATGGTATTAGTTAACTATTTACCAAATTTCAGGGTTTCAGTGTTTTAGAGTTCAAAATTATCAGCATTTTTAAAAGTGACGTTTTCGGACAAAAAAAAACGGAAATTAATTTTTATCTCAGAAACGGTAAGAGATAAGTATAGAGTAGAGTTAATAAAAATTGTAAGAAAAGTAATGGGGGTTTCGAAAATAAAATAAAATATATGGTGTTGTATTTAAAAAATCGAAGTCACTATTATTTTTGCGTGGAAGCGGCAACACTGAATTGTTAAAAATATTTTAGGTTGGTAGAGCATGTCTGTTTATGTACGCGACCAAATTTTCAGAACGATTCCTTTACTGGTTCGTCAGAAACGTCTAACGTTCCATCCACCTTGAATCACCCTGTATATATAAACATGACTTCAGACCCAGAAATCAACTGGAACTACTAGAACAAATAAGAGAATCATGGGGTCTGATATCTGAGGATTATAAATATAAGAAATTTAGTTCTCAGTATGCCTCGACGACTTTAAAAAGTCATTGATAATAATGGTTCTATGACTAAATATTAAAATGTAAAAAATAATATATTTAATGGTTTTTTTGGTATTTTTGATATCTTCTCGACAAAAATATGTCACATAATTAAGTAAACTGTTTAGTTACATACTTTATACGTTGTTTTACTTTAGAGGATAACTAGGTATCTGAAAACTAAGTCGAAAAAGTTATATTATTTATTTTCTAATATCGCAATTTAGAAATCACCTATTTAATTATCAAGGTGAAATTCCCACAATAAATTAACACGAATATATTAATTTCTACGGCAGCGGTAATATGTGTTTAAGTTTTAATTATTATAGTCCAAGAGCTAGAATATAAAGAAAATTTTGTTGTCCCGGTTTTTTTTTTGGCACAATGGTACATATAAATTTTTAAACAAAAATTTGGGAGTAGACTCAAAATATGATCAGAAGCAATATTTTCTTATACATTTTTTTCGTATCTCTAAAAAAAATTACACTTTCGCCAGTTTTAAACTTATAAATTACATTTGACAGGTGTAACGCTCGTGAAAAGTCAAAAGTTTTAAGCATTTATTTTCTTTTAGATCATGCAGAACCTAATGCCAAAAACAGATTTTCAAAAAAAAAAACGCATAAAGAAGTTTTCCATATGATGCAGACTTTTCCGCGAACACTGTATGGTTCAAAGCGGTTAGCGATTAAACCGCTAGGCCACCAAAAAATAGAGGGACACCACTTGCAAATCCGACGCGATGGTATGTTCCAGACCAAGAAGAGGTTGGATAACCGTAAACAAAGCTATACCTAAGGCTTGTCCTGTGACTGTAATCTTAATAATTTCGAAATCGCTATCGAAATATGCAAAAACTTCCACATCTTTTGTACTGGCCAGAGTGGGTTTGTATGTAATAGGCATGTTAAAATCTTCATTTGGCTTAAGTACACCAGACCAATGGTCCGGTTCAAAACTTTCTTTGACAAGTTTTCGTCGAGGATCCCTTTTAATGGTGTATTCAATATCATTCTGAAATAAAAGAAGCAATGGTTATTTCTGGCAGAAATGTTAAAAAATATTTTTAAATGGATTGATGCAATTTTTCTTTATGTATCAGAGTTATGCCTATTGTGCTGATAAATATGAATATTTTTAAAAACTGACAGTGGGGGTAATTGTTTAAACACAAAATATAGTTTTATGATACAGAAACGGCTCGGCCTATTATATACCGGCTGTTTCTCAAAGGACGTTCACCCCTATAACTTTTTTATATTAATAGATAGGTATTAAAATGAAATTTTGAGATTATGGATAAGATGTCTGCATTTATTGGCATAATTTTCAATTTGTTAGCACTTCCGGTTTGACCGTTTTACTCAGAATGTTATGCTAAACCCAAATAAGTAAAAATATACAAGATGTCCCATTTAAAATACCAAAGTCAAGGTCACTTTTGGTCAAACCGGAAGTGCTAACAAATTGAAAGTTATGCCAATAAATGCAGACTCATATTTTATGCATAATCTCAAAATTTCATTTTAATATCTATAAATACAGAAAAGTTGTAGGGATGAACGTCTTTTGAGAAACACCCGGTAGAGTAACGCCCACTTAATCCAAAATCGCTCGGAACGGTCAGATTAATTTTTTTGAATAAACGATTGGAAATGGGTATAGGACATGATTTATAAAAAATGTCTAGAATTGATTGTAGAATGTAAAAATGTACAATGTTTTATTAAAAAATAAATTAAAGTTGATAGGTAGGTACACGTAGCATTTTCATGATCCACCTTGTATAATATATTTTTTCTAAAAAATGCATTAAAAAATTAATGGGACTGTTCCGAGCGATCCTGAATTAAGCGGGCGGTGTACTATATACAGTGTGTCCACGAATAGAGTTTGGAAGAGGAAAAACTTTTTATTAGTAGGTTTAGAAGAAAAAGTCATTCTTTATAAAAACGTCTGCATAAGCTGAAATTACAATTTCGAATATTGATTTGCGATTACTATACAGGGTTCGACAAAAACAACATTTTTACTTTTTAGGATTTTTTTCAAATCCTTGATTTATTAAATGAATTTTGCTTGTGCTGAAACTACAATTTCAACTACTAGATTTGCGATTAGTATACACGGTTCGTCAGAAACAATATTTTTAGTTTTTTTGGATTTCGTTTAAATAAGTTTATGTAAAAACAAACGAATATTGTTGCTTTCTTACTTCGAATATGATGTTATATCTGGTCGAGTAACTATTTTGTTGTTATAAAACAATTTTTATTTGCCTACTTTTGAAGTATTTTTATTAATAATAATAATAATAAGTTTAATTAAAATTTAATAATATAATAAATATGTTTATCGTCAACCGTCAGTAAAGCCGTACATTAGACAGTTTTCATCGTCTTTTAAAAGCGATTCCGATAGCCGCTATTTGACAACTTTGACATCTGAGCTGTCATTTATCGTTATCGTTACGGATAAGTGACGGGAGCTAACGGAGACAAAGCCATAGCGAAAACGGAACGCATGCGTAATGACCATTTTTTTGACAGATGCAATCAACATAATTTATTTTTTGTTGAGGTCTGTTTTTAAAGTTTTTGGTTAGTCTTTTTTGTTTTTTTTTGTTTTCGTCATGGATTCAACAGTAAATTCCCTCAAAAGATCGAGAAATCGTTTCACGGATGAGGACGATATCATTTTATTAGAGGAAATATATTGGCCAACAACCCATAGGTATGGCGATGCATGTAAATAGGCTTCGGTAGTAGCCAATTTTGTAAAAACCACAGGGAAAGAAGTATCATTGAGAGGGGTTAGAGAACACATATCCTAAATCATAAATAAATTCGAAAAAAAAAACGTATATCGATAAGTAAATTTTCATACAACTGTGCTCGATACTGAATGTCCTGGCGATCAAGCACCTCCAAAAGAAGGGCATCATCCAAATCCGAATCACTGGATGAGTCCAATAAAAGCAACCTTTTGTCTATCATGATATTTTAGAATTTTGGGTACTAGGAAATTAAAACCAAGCACAAAACGTATATAAAAATATGAACACAAACCATTAAAGATAGGTTATGTTATATTTGTTATGTTTACGGTCGAATTCGACTTAACGTTAACGTTAAGCGTATTGAAGGAAAACTATTTTTACGATCTGTCAAATAGCGGCTTTGAATTTGCCAATACAACGAAAACTCTCTATTATCAGAGTGATTTTCGGAAGTAAACGAACACTTTATTTTAATGTAAAATAAAATACTTTACCTGCCGCAAATGCGGCAGATAAATACTTTTACCCTCCGCAAATTTGTGACTTTGACATTTATTAATCAAAAATCGTCTGTCACTGTCACGCCTTTCCCTATGACAGCTGGATAATAGTTTTCTCGCGATTTATTGCGATGTATTATACCTCAATTTTTTATATTATGAACGGTTGGCGATCAAATTGTCTATGTCAGTAAAGTGTCTTTATCGACTCGCCTGTTATTCGCCTCGCTCGCTTCGCTCGCTCATCTTATAATTTCAGACTCGTCCGATAAAGAATCACTTTACTGCCTTGGTACATAAATAACTATTATGTTGTCTTTGGGGCAAATATTATTTTTTGTTTTAGTATGTAAAATCATAAATCATAAATATGCATTAAAAATCAAGTTTTAAAAAAAAAATTTTAATTTATAGTATAAACGCAGCTTTTTTGAAGAAAAATATTACCAATAATAAAATTATTAATTTATAATTTTTAAGTAAAAAATATTACTTAGGTATATAAAGTATTCAGAACAATATTAATGAATTAAAGCATTACTTAAAATATTTTCAAATTGTCTGTTTTTAATATCCATATTTTTATTTCGACTTTAAATTTTTTTAATGAAATCAATTTTTTAATTTTTGTTGGTAAATAATCGTTTAAATAAAAACATAAATATTTTAAATTTTTTTCTCCTATGGACTTATTTATTTTAGGTTTTATGGTTATTTCATTTTTATGACGTGTATTATGATTATGGTTTTTAAATTGTTTAAGGTTTTTATTTTTAAATATATATATTAAGATGTTATAAATGTAAAGTTGTCTTATGTTCAACTTTTTTGTTTCTGAATATAATTCTTTTGAAGGATAAAGATAATCTTTATTGAATATAATTTTTAGAAACTGTAATATTTCTAATTTTTTAACTAAAGTTCTATTTATTCCTCCCCAACCTAAAATTCCGTAATTTAAATGAGTTTTAACTAACGCGTAATATAATATTTCCATATGTCTTACATTAAAAAAATGTTTAATGTTGATTTTAAAAATTTGAATGGCTTCATTTATTTGAATACTATTCATATTTTGTGGTAGGTTATTTAGGTTTATTAAAGTAAAAGGAATATAATTTGTCTTATTAAAATTAATTGTTAACAAATTGTTATCAAACCAATTTTTTATAATTTTAAAATCTTTTTTAATTTTATTATTTAAGTTTTCCCAATTTGTATCGGTATAAAAAATTGTAGTATCATCTGCAAAACTATGAATTTGTCCATCGCTTTTTATTTATTGCATGTCATATTTCTTCAATTCATTCAATCATAAATTATAAAACTTTTATTCAAACGTGGTACCACCGAGTTAGCGCATAGTTCAACTCGACATCTGAATTCCCGATAACAGTTCCTAACTTGCTCTGTATTGGGATATTTGTAATAACTACTCTTATTTTTTCTTTCAAGAGTTCTAAGTGATTATTGAAATGGGTTTTATACACATGTGGCTTCAGATATCCCCATAAATAAAAGTCGACAATTGTGAGATCGTACCAACTGATTTCGACCATAGGTACCTTCCAATCTATTTATTCCCAAAGTGATGATTTAGCCAATCATCAAAAGGAATTGAAAAAAAAATCCAAAAAACAAAAACTGTTGTTTCTAACGAACCTTGTATAGTAATCGCAAATCTGATAGTTGAAATTGTAGCTTCAACACTGGAAAATTCATTTAATAAATCAAGGAATTGAAAAAAAAAGGATACAAAAAATTCACAGATCTTGCACCTTACGCAAGCATCCTATGTATTGAAAATACCTGACACAGCTTTAAAATAAACCGCATTATTTCGCCTTAAGAAGCCTACTGTTGCTCTGTGTCCCATTACGTTTGGGACACCCTGTATATTAATTAAAACATATTATAAATAATCCCAAAAAAACGAAAACAAAAATGAAAGTTTGACACCCTTTATCTTGGTCGTTATCAATTTTGGGATAATGCAAGTTTAAATAAATCGCGTTATTTCGCCTTAAGGAGCCTGCTGTTGCTCTGTGTCCCATTACGTTTGGGACACCCTGTATATTCACTAAAACATATTATATTAAATGTATGGTTTTATTTCTAAGAATAATTAATATAAATTTGTTTAGAAACAATAATATTCACATAGCAGACCAACCAAGGTGAACTATAAATAATCCCAAAAAAACGAAAACAAAAATAAAAGTTTGACACCCTTTATCTTGGTTGTTATCAATTTTGGGATAATGTAAGTTTAAATAAATCGCATTATTTCGCCTTAAGGAGCCTGCTGTTGCTCTGTGTCCCATTACGTTTGGGACACCCTGTATATTAACTAAAACATATTATATTAAATGTATGGTTTTATTTCTAAGAATAATTAATAATAATTTGTTTATAAACAATAATATTCACATAGCAGACCAACCAAGGTGAACAATTGCCTTATATTCAATCGGTCATATTGTCCAAGCCTACTTATGCTATGTTTTTAAATTATACTTATTTACCCAACGGTACAATAACATTTTCTGAGAAATCAATAATAAAAAAATTATCCCATTTGTTAACCAAATTTGGGCGGACCCTGTAATATGCAATTATTGTGCTCCAACTTTTTGCCTCCCGCTTTTTTTTTTCGATATAATATTCCGATTTAAATAACGTGAACTTACCTTAGTTATAACTTATCTCAATAAAACACTTTTTAACAAAGTTACTATGGCGTTCTTTAAAACACAAACTAAACTAAACATTATTCATTATTTACTTGCCGACTTTACGCTGATTCCTATTTATATTTCTACCAAGTCTTATGTTACAAGACCGATCTAGATATTGCGCTGTTGGCCGCGACATCGACATGAGCGACATTGACATGCAATGCAAAGTTTGCGTAAACACGATCCCAATAGTATTTTCAATACTAAAACTAAAAATGTTGTTTGTGAAGAACTCTTTATAGTAATCGCAAATCTGATATTCGAAATTGTAGTTTCAGCACAAGCGGACGTTTTTATAAAGAATAACTTTTTCTTCTATACCTACTAATAAAAAGTTTTTCCTCTTCCAAACCTATCCGTGGACACACTGTAGAAGAATGGTCCATTTCTTTGTTATAAAGCTATATATTTCATACCACAACTATGGATAAATGCGGAAAATTGAATGAAAAAGCCGAAAAATTACAATGGCTTTTGTCAACCGACTGTTTTATGAAAATGCAATTTAGACGAAAAATTTCTAAAAAATCCATTACGTAACGTAACGTAACATCAATTACTTGCGAGCTATTAGGCAGTTAAAGTACAACAAATGAGTAAGCAAATTTACGCACGTTATTTGAGGGGTTAACGTGACAAACCGGTGGCAAGAATTTTAGTTGAAGTGCTTATCTTCTGTGTCCGTTAACGTAACCTGCAAAAAATGCAATTTCGCATTTGTCATATTATTATATTTATTTTTTACCCTTTTCTGTGATTTTTTAATAGTTAAGAAAATTCAATGAAGAAGGAAGGAAAGCAAAAAGGGTAGGATGAAAGATATTTTGGATATTGCTATTCTTGAAGAGTTTAAGGTAGAATTCTCAACGTCGTTCAATTTATTGTCAACCTATAACCTATTTCGCTTTGTTTTTTCAAGTTTATTATTTTTGACACTAACATTTAAATAAAATCAGTATCGCCGGCACATTACTTAGGTAATATCTGATATATTACAAAAAAATCAATTTATTTCATTGCTAATTTTTCGAGAATTGTATAATGAAAGAACATGTCATTGCAATGACATAATAATGTTAAAAAAAATCTTACCCGATATTTTTCGTTATACAATTCTCCTAAAATAAGTTATGAAATTCCTTGATATTTATTAAATATGTCAATTATTACCTATAGCATATCAAGTCGATACTGATTTTCTTTAAATTTTGTATAAAAGCTAGAAAACATAAATAAATCTACGCGAAATAGGTTATAGGTTGGCAAGCATGTTGATACTCCCACCTTAATGAAGATGATGATATAGATCAGTGGTTCTCAACCTTTTTGTGGTGGCGGAACACTTTTGGTAGCAGTAGGAAAATGGCGGAACACCACCTTTCTCAACAAATTTGCGGTGAAGTAATCAGTCTATCAAATACTATCTCATGATTCAGATTAGTTGATATTACTAAATTATTTCGCGAAACTCCTGGAAGAAGTTTGCGGAACACCGATGTTCCGCGGAACGGCGGTTGAGAACCACTGATATAGATGATGGAATTGTGCTACAAATTTTAAATAATAATCCAGGTTATCATCAAACAGAGCTGAGCTTTACGGACGATTTAACCTGGATGAAATAGCACCTATTGAAGCGAAGATGTATTTTAGGTTTGAAAAAGACCATATTCCCTTTTGTGGTTAGAAAAAGTTATGCATTTACAACCATAGAAAAAAGTTAGGAACTGTTTGTCAAAAAACGACATTTCGGAAATAATAGGTTATATTCGGAGGTCCTTCGGGTAACAGAACGTTCATTTTTCCGTCCCGTAAAACAACGCAATGTAACGTACGCCCGTTGAGATGCTTGAAACACGTATGTCAAAATGTGATTACTGCGCATGCGAAGCTGTCAATTTGTATGTATACGTTAACGTTCGTGACCGCACTTTAACTGCCTACTAAGTTTTAGACACGTCGCAAAGTTGGCGGCTGGTATAAACCTTTAGATATGCTCCAATGAAATATCCATAGACATTTACAGTGGCGCAACCAGGGGGGGGGGGGGGGTTCCGGGCTGCAGCCCCCCCCCCCCCCCCCCGAGCTCAGAAACTTAGCCTATTCGTTTAATTGCAAACCAATTTTTCATGTCACGCCTTTTACTAATATTTTATATTCAGCCACATAATTTACATCAATCATGTTATCAATAGTGAAATTATACTACGTCTGACTGAATGGACCGACCGAAATACTTCCACTGAGGCATCTGGATTACTGGCCAGCATTATAAGTTCCAAATTTGTGATCGCACTAATGTGTACAGAAAGAATATATGCCTACACACTGCCTTTTAGCAAGATTCTACAAACAGTCGATTTAAACCTTTATTAAGCATTACAGTTAGCTAATGACGTAACAGATCAAGTTAAAGAAATAAGAGGCCTGCAGATGATAATTTTCAAAATAATTTTAAGGTAGCTCAAGATCTACTTTCGGAATACGATATTGAAATCAGAGTACCTAGACTACCGCCAAGACAAACACAAAGATTGGTTATGAAAACCGATTCCGCTGCTGAGTATTTTAAAATAACAGTTTTTATTCCGTTTTTGATGGCCTCATAGCAAATCTCGAGGATCGGTTTTTAAAACATCGAGAAACCCTTCAAAATTTTGAATGCCTCTTTCCATAAGATAATCAAGATTTTGATAGTCAATTTAATTGTTTTTTGAAACTTCACAGCTTCTACAAGAATGAGTTCCTTGAAGAGTTTTCCATTAAAACGATGTTAAAAGCTGAACTTGAGCTGTGGTATAAAAAATGCAAAAACAAAAACTGAAGGAAGATTTGGACAAAGTGTATTCCGAATTCCGAATGTGATGCCAATAAAAAGGCTTTTACAAATTTTTTTAACTTTGCCTATTACAACCGCCACATCTGAAAGGTCCTTTTCAAATTTAAAATATTTAAATACATATCATAGTAGCACCACGGAAGACACAGACAACAGATTAAATGGTTTGGCAGTTCTTTATGCGAACCACGATATTGATATTACCGTGGCAGAAATTCTGGACGAAAGGGCAAATCAAAACGAAGAATTTTACTTTAATATTAGTATTATTAGTGATTACTTACAACTTATTGTATAAGGTTTTTGTTTTGTTTTAGTATAAGTATGATTAATATATGCGTAACTTATTTTAAATACATTTTTACTAATTAAAATGAAATCTCTAATTTTTTTTTCATAAATATTTAGTTAGGGCCAGCAGCGTATTATTGCAGAAGTTTTAGGGGGCTGTCGCTCTCGTCAATCAAACGTATTTTACCCAAAAAAGGGCGTGGCAACCAAAAAATGGTTCGCCTGCGGCGCAAGAGATTAAAGCTCCCCCCCCCCGAACTAAATTTCTGGTTGCGCCACTGGACATTTACCTTTAGATATACGTACAGCTTATGTTCTGCGCAAACAAAAGTTACGTTTCATTGGTGAAAAAACACGTCCGAGCGCACGGCCCGCCGGTCAGATGCCCTTCCTCCCAGCAGAATTATGCATTTGGTTAGAAATATCGTCCCCATATCATTGTGATCTAAACCAAGCCCTACGTTTTTTAATCCAAGCCCTCTTTGATGCAAATAATTTTTGCTCCACGGTATATAAGAGTAGCAACATTTCCAGTGTGGCGGTGCACATACAAGTATTAAGTGAATTGTCTAAACATTTTTAAATGTCAACGAAAATTTTAGTTGTCTTTGCCGCTGTCAGTAGTAGCTATTTTTCTTGGGTGTTAACTTTCTATACTATTGTTAACGAAATTTACGAAAAAATGTATTATAAAAATTATCTCCACAACTTTGATACTCCATCATCATACAACATCGGCCTGCCTTTAGAGACATGCTCAAAATACACTCCAGAACCGGCTAGGCGCCATTTTTGTTGTTGTGTTTTGAGGTTTCTCTGTTGATTCCTTGTTGTTTATTGTGGGTGTTTAATATTTACGGATTTCTAGTTTTTGGATAGTTTAGTGAATTGTGTTAGTACTTTTAGTGACTCCGATTGGAATATAAACCATGACTAGTAACAGCCGTTGAATGACTTTGTTATGCCCAAATAGGTATAAAATACCCGGTCCTATTTCGTATTTTCAGGAAGCATGGAGTAGTGATGTATGGCTTTATTTTTATGTTTGTTATTATTATTATGATCAATTTGAACACATCTAACTAGGCTACACAAACAAGGTATGAAAATAAAGAGAAACACATAACAAGACAGATAATCCCGATGCATGTTTTCGTATATAATATTTTATTTGCAGCCCTGCGATCTAATTAGGTACTATAACTAGGTAATATTTGACTTGAGGTTACTTACGCGATAACATCGAAGATTGGTTATTTTGCTGGTTTTGTTTGTTTATATATTCAATTTTATAAGACTAGTTTATTTGTTCTCTTCCTTTTCGAACTAAAAACACGACGACGAATCATTTTTAAACAAATTTTAGAAACAAACTCTTAAAAACAATTTTCTATCTTCAAAATCTGATAGGTTTGCAACTACTAAAAATGCTAGAAATAGCTACCTTTTTCTCAACTTAATCAAAAATTGAGGAGAAATTCCAATTTTTGGCTAGAATTTGGGGCAAATTTTAGCTGTTTACGCGTAAAAATAAATTGAAGGTTACTTAACTTTTACAATTTCTTGAGCAAGAACTTAAATTCTAAAGCCCGGACCTGTTTATTTTCCCATTCGTTAAATGATAATGTTGCAGTGCGCATGTTTAATTGTGTGTAGCTTTGTTTAGGTACATTTACCACTTTCGTGATTATTGTTTGCTTATTTAAAGGTAAATATCTATTTAAAGAGTCCGGTAAAGAATAGGTATGACGGAATTTAACAATTCTAGGGATTTTACTAGTAAGAGCATGTTTAATAGAACAGTTTAAAAGAAAAAAATCGTTGGATGAACCACTATTTTTGTCAAAAAAAATTCTAAAATTATTAAAAATTGCGGAATATGCAGTAATTTAAGAAAAATAATTTATTAAAAAACGTATATAGACACTGGTTCTAACTCAATTTTGTTCTTTTAAATCGACATGTTTGCTATCATAGACAAGTGAGTTTACATACAACTGTTTTTGTGGTTTTTTAATTACAAAAAGTGATTTTTTTAAAGCTGTCCGTACCTAAATATATTTTTAAATTGCGAAATTATCGTTTGCCATAAGAATCGCTACTGTAAAACATCTTGTTTTTGGATGCGGATAGTCGACCGAAACCGAAGTGCTGAATTATGTGGTTATATTTTTTTAAATTTTGTATATTCTTTGTGGAAAAATTGCTTCATCCAAAATATTTTTTGTCTCTATGAGCTTGTAAAAAGATAATCTTTCTATATAGTTTTCCGAAATTGTTAAATTTCGTCATACCTTATGTTTACTACCCTACCCTATTTAAATATTACGTGAAATGTTTAAGAGACAGTCAGAGAGAAAATTTAAAAACTTAGCTTATACGTATAATATGTATTTTAAATTATAGAAACTCTTTTTACACCTACCTCGGTAAGTGGCCGACAAAACGATACGTATTTTGTTCGTTCTTGAAAAATTTCAATTTTACCATAGTGCAGAAAAATGTTTCTGTCTTCAATTATCTCCTCTGGATCAGTATCGACCGACACGCAAAGTTTGGAATAGTGCGAATCTAATGCTTCCATTTTAAAAATATATTTTTTGACACTAGATAGTCGATATATTTTTTGTCAACTCAACATTAACCTTAAAAACGTTTTATGTGGAAATAACTGGTTAAATAGGTAAACTGAAAAAAAAAAATGGACGTTTCATTGCATTTCGGTGGTTGACTTTGATTATGGTATACAGGGTGTTTCAGGGTAGATGGAACATTGGACGTTTATGGAAAACGGGTGATAGGTTTTTTTTTTTTTTGAAAATTTGGTTGCTTCGATAAAATATTTTCAGCGATGCGGCGTTGCCGCTTTTATACAAAACAGGTGGCAACACCGTTATTTTAAATGGAACACCCTATTTATTTTTTAATTTTCAGATTCTACATGTATTTCTGAGCAATTTTCTGAATATTACCCTCTACTTATCAGTAGCCGGTTTTTTATGTATCTATTAATTAATTATCATTTTATTTTTAACGAAAACATTTAATAAATCTGTTTGCTCCAAATTCTAAAACAGAAAATTTGCGCACGATTAAAAAGTGCCTTGACATTTGATTTTTTTGGTCATATCTTAGTTCAAGCGTACTAAGTGGCCCAGAAATATATTTTTCTAGGTTACTTGAAAAATGGACGAAAATATATTTTTTTAAATGAGACACCCCATATTTTAATACTGATCTGGAAAGCCGAGAACAGCCTTTTAATAACGTATACCTTGCTTATACCTAATTCTTCACGTTTTCGATTTATTAGCATTTCTTTACGAAATTTCTCAAAAACATGTAGGGGTAACTTTCAAGAAGTTTAGTAGGAGGTCATGGAAACAATAATTTTATTGGAAAGAAAGAAAAATCTAAAAGTCTTCCTCCACAACATTTCATAGAATAAAAATTCTTTAGAGGTCTCTACATGTTTTGAACGTTGAAACGTTCATCATCAGGAGACAGAAAATTTATTTAGTGCTGATGTTTTTAGCAGATGAGAAAATGGTGTAGAACCTTAATGGAGCTTTTATGGAATTAAAAAATTGATGTGTAGAAGTGACATAATATGAAGAAAACTGAGAAAAGTTAAAACATACTGAGTATGTGAAAAAGTCTGTAAAGGAAGTCTAAACCAACCAAATAAACTGAGGAAGAATAAAAACCCTTCTAAAAAGAAGGTGTCGAGGGTTATTTAAAATTTTTATAAAACTTTTTAAGTGGTACCTATATCTGTAAGTAATTTATAGAGATAAAATTAGTAATTTGTGGAAGTAATGTGAAGATGCCACAAAGAAAATACTGTCTAACAGGTGGTTTGTAGGGTACCGAGGGTTAAAGCTTAGTAAACCCCACAAGCGGTTAATTTAAATACAACTTAACTTTATTACATTCAAATTAACCGCATGTGGGGTTACTGGGCTCAGTACCACATAAACCATCTTTTTGACAGAATTTTTTTATTGTGATATATTCATAATACTTCCACAAACGACTAATTTTATCTCTATAATGTCTTACAGACTTACCTACTTAAGGTTTTTCATAAAAATTTTAAATAACCCTCGACAATTTCTTTTTAGAAGGGTTTTTTCTTCTCCCCCAGTTTATTTGGTTGGTTTAGACCTCCTTTACAGACTTTTTCACATACTCAGTAAGTTTTAACTTTTCTCAGTTTTCTTCATATTATGTCACTTCTACACATCAATTTTTTAATTCCATAAAAGCTCCATTAATATGGAATATGCTAAAACCATCAGCATTAAATAAATTTTCTGTCTCCTGATGATGAACGTTTCTACGTTCGAAACATGTAGAGACCCCTAAAGAATTTTTATTCTATTAAATTTTGTGGAGGAAGACTTTAAGTTTTTTCTTTCTTTCCCATACTTTCAACTCCACTTTAAGCATGGACTATTTCTTTAAATAATTTTATTGTTAGGCAACCATTTATTTAAAAGAAGTGACATTCCTTCTTTTGTAATTTATAGTTGGCGGTACAATAGTAAATCATAATAGTTATTCAAATTCAGTTATAATGAATTTATTTACTCTACATGGGCAGTGCGATAAGATTATAGGCAGAATATGTAGAAAATTTAATGAAATGTATCCAAATTTACCACAAATAAATATCAAGGAATTGATTCGAATCCAGAACAATTTCGGTTCAACATTAAAAGCTCAAAGAAAAAGAAAATTAAAATTAATAATAGGGCAGAAATAAAAAGTTAATTAAAGTAATCTAGTAAAGTAAATGTCACGATACAGATTTTTTAAGCAAATATTCAAAATGTTAACCATTAACTTCTTAACACTTTAATAAAGGCATATTGACACCATAGGCGCCGACTTTTAAGAATGTTTATGGGTGCTGGAGCATGTCCATTTTTATTTCTTTCATAAAAGATGCGCCGCAGGCAAATTTTTTTCAGGTGCCCCGCCCTTTTTTGGACTATTAAAACTTAATTTGATGCTACGTTTCGATAGCCCGACCCGAACAACGTAGAAACAATAAATTTTGTACAAATAAAACGAGATTTTAAATACTTGCTAAATAAATTTTATCAAAAACAACTAAGTAACACACGCAATATGTGCAGTTTTAAATAATAGCTCTTGTTGTGATTTTTTCATCCTTACCGTGACGGAAATTATATTAATTTGTATGGGTGCGGAGCACCCATAATATATTCAGTATGGGTGCATAGCACCCATGGAGTCGGCGCCTATGATTGACACCAATTACATGTAACATGGGGATCAATATCTTGAAATCCTTGATGAACTCTATGCTATAATTCTTCTATGGAATTTACTGGAGTCTTGTAAACCTTTTCCTTTAGTGTACCCCTTAAATGAAAATCTAGAGGAGTAATATCTGGTGACGTTCGCCGCCAATTCCATGGTCTTAAAACGGCTAAACCATCGGTCTTCGAAAATTAGATAGGGTCAATCGGGGGAAATGTAAACTAGGGGTAAATGAGAACAGCCTTAACTCTATACTCAAACATCCCGCTTTTTTTTTCTGAAGTATGCCTGTTGGTTGTAGTGGCAACACTGCTAGTAGCTTATCATAGTTTGTGATGGCGGTGAGCGTTTAACGTGACGGTAAGTCGATTTAAACTATTTACTACAATACAATTTGACACACAGTTTTGCCGAGGCAAACAAAAAATTTTTTTTCGTTTTAAAATATGTTAATATTGTTAGTCTTTATATGTATTACGGTAAATAAATGGTATGGTTGCACGTTTTTTTTTGAGGTTAGGTCAATAATATTGCTGGGATGAAAACTACGAGGTGTTTCCATTTATCCCATTCATCATACCGCGGTGGGGTTAATGAAAACACATGTTTGGGGTTAATGGAAACATGTTTCCTTTGATACTTTCCTTATTATTACTTTTGACCGAATATTAGCTAATGTAAAACCAGCAAATATTACGCGAGGTCGACATTTTTTCCCCAATATCTCAGAGTGCCGTTGTTGTTAAGGACCTATTTTTATATGTTTATCACTAAAAGACTCAAAATGTACTAAAGTTACCTTACGTTTTATTCACATTTGTTCCTTAAGTTAAGGAGCTATTTATTGTGTAATTTTTTTGTACTTTTCTTATTAAAATTTTTTTATCATCACTACCGAAGAAGGTATAAGAAATGTTTTTACTTAACCCGCAGTGAATTTAACTGATATTTATGGCGAAAACCACGTTGTTTTCATTTACCCCAGTGTAATGGGTAAATGGAAATATATGTGGGGTAAATGAAAACACACTAAAAAAAATCTTTTCTACTACTTTAACTAAAATTATCATCAACGGGATTTATAAAACCCAGTGCGACATCTTGCGTCCCAGTACGGTACCTTAGAAAAGGTCAGTCGTAAAGGGTTATTCTGTAAAAACAGAAAATTATGCAAGATGCCCTCAAAACCGGTATAAGTGCCGGACCACAGATATTAATTCGAAAAAGGTTTTTCTGTTTCCTTCCGCCAAACCCATCCCCAGACGCGTTTCGCCGTTATTACGGCTCATCAGTGAGGCTCGGTTTGGCAGAAGGAAACAGGACTCAAAGACAAATCACTTGTCAGGATCGATCATCAACGGGATTTATAAAACCCAGTGCGACATCTTGCGTCCCAGTACGGTACCTTAGAAAAGGTCAGTCGTAAAGGGTTATTCTGTAAAAACAGAAAATTATGCAAGATGCCCTCAAAACCGGTATAAGTGCCGGACCACAGATATTAATTCGAAAAAGGTTTTTCTGTTTCCTTCCGCCAAACCCATCCCCAGACGCGTTTCGCCGTTATTACGGCTCATCAGTGAGGCTCGGTTTGGCAGAAGGAAACAGGACTCAAAGACAAATCACTTGTCAGGATCGATCATCAACGGGATTTATAAAACCCAGTGCGACATCTTGCGTCCCAGTACGGTACCTTAGAAAAGGTCAGTCGTAAAGGGTTATTCTGTAAAAACAGAAAATTATGCAAGATGCCCTCAAAACCGGTATAAGTGCCGGACCACAGATATTAATTCGAAAAAGGTTTTTCTGTTTCCTTCCGCCAAACCCATCCCCAGACGCGTTTCGCCGTTATTACGGCTCATCAGTGAGGCTCGGTTTGGCAGAAGGAAACAGGACTCAAAGACAAATCACTTGTCAGGATCGATCATCAACGGGATTTATAAAACCCAGTGCGACATCTTGCGTCCCAGTACGGTACCTTAGAAAAGGTCAGTCGTAAAGGGTTATTCTGTAAAAACAGAAAATTATGCAAGATGCCCTCAAAACCGGTATAAGTGCCGGACCACAGATATTAATTCGAAAAAGGTTTTTCTGTTTCCTTCTGCCTCTTGAGTCCTGTTTCCTTCTGCCAAACCGAGCCTCACTGATGAGCCGTAATAACGGCGAAACGCGTCTGGGGATGGGTTTGGCGGAAGGAAACAGAAAAACCTTTTTCGAATTAATATCTGTGGTCCGGCACTTATACCGGTTTTGAGGGCATCTTGCATAATTTTCTGTTTTTACAGAATAACCCTTTACGACTGACCTTTTCTAAGGTACCGTACTGGGACGCAAGATGTCGCACTGGGTTTTATAAATCCCGTTGATGATCGATCCTGACAAGTGATTTGTCTTTGAGTCCTGTTTCCTTCTGCCAAACCGAGCCTCACTGATGAGCCGTAATAACGGCGAAACGCGTCTGGGGATGGGTTTGGCGGAAGGAAACAGAAAAACCTTTTTCGAATTAATATCTGTGGTCCGGCACTTATACCGGTTTTGAGGGCATCTTGCATAATTTTCTGTTTTTACAGAATAACCCTTTACGACTGACCTTTTCTAAGGTACCGTACTGGGACGCAAGATGTCGCACTGGGTTTTATAAATCCCGTTGATGATCGATCCTGACAAGTGATTTGTCTTTGAGTCCTGTTTCCTTCTGCCAAACCGAGCCTCACTGATGAGCCGTAATAACGGCGAAACGCGTCTGGGGATGGGTTTGGCGGAAGGAAACAGAAAAACCTTTTTCGAATTAATATCTGTGGTCCGGCACTTATACCGGTTTTGAGGGCATCTTGCATAATTTTCTGTTTTTACAGAATAACCCTTTACGACTGACCTTTTCTAAGGTACCGTACTGGGACGCAAGATGTCGCACTGGGTTTTATAAATCCCGTTGATGATCGATCCTGACAAGTGATTTGTCTTTGAGTCCTGTTTCCTTCTGCCAAACCGAGCCTCACTGATGAGCCGTAATAACGGCGAAACGCGTCTGGGGATGGGTTTGGCGGAAGGAAACAGAAAAACCTTTTTCGAATTAAAATTATCATGTTTTGCTGGGTGCATTCTAACAAACCAAGTTGAAAAGTAACCGTCAAGCCCAGGAAAACTTAAAATTTTTATTTATATCTTTTCTACATAATTTTAAAATAAAGTTTGCAAAAATCGTTTCCATTTCCCCCGATTGACCCTAGGTACAGATCTGCAGTCTTTTCTGCAGTGCCATGTGCTGGTGCCCCATCAGGTTGATACCAACGTCTACGGTACTATTCAAGTGAAAGTCTGTTAATTCCTCGACCACTGTTGTTAAAATATCCAAGTACTTTCTGGAATTAAGGTTTCCTTCGTATATCAGATACCTAATTTGATTGTCCATTAGCAAAATAAAAGACGTTGAAACTAAATTTTTCTTGAAATCCTTTTTCTTTTGTATCATGAGGATTTTCGTTGGCCCAACAGTGATTATTACGTCGATTAAAAATACCTTCTTTCGAAAATTTTGCTTCATCGGTCCATATAATTTTGCTCAAAAAATTTGGTTCCTTCTGTGTACGTGTTAGTAACATTTTGCAAAATTATACTCTTTGCAGAAAATCTCGAGGTTTAAGAGCTTGAACACAACCACCTTGAAAGAAGCCGTGAAACAGAAACATCGATAACACTGCTTGAAGATCAATGTGTCACGTAACTTTCTTGAGGTTAGCCATGGTTTAGTATATAATTTACGCGCGAACTAGATGAAGGTGTCGTATTAATTTGTATTTTTATCCGGTTTTCGATTGATATCTAATAGAAAATTTAAGTGACATGATTGCTAAGAACCTCTGCAAAATACCGATGAAAATTTTTGGTGCGGGTTTGCTCTAATAGCACTAATAAAGTGAAAAATCCAACAGCCTGGCGGTTTGTTTACGGTTCTTATAAATGGCGGCAGAATTTAATTTGTTTTAATTTAAAAGTCGTGTTTTTTGTATTCTAGTTAGCTCTTTGGGATAAACTTTATAGTTTTGTGGCTACAATTAAGTAATTTATTAAATATTGAAGTGTTTATTTAACTTGAAGGTATATGTGAATTAGTTTAAAGATGGTTCATAAGTAGGTAGGATACCTCTAGATACCTAGGTGCTTAGGTAAGTACAATTTTTTTCTTTTAGTTTGTTTATTTATCAACATGCCAAGCCTCTGCTCTATTCCTGGGTATAACTCTAACTATAAAAGGTTTTAAAAGCAGGTGAAGAGAGTGTAATATATTTTTATAGTTTAGATTTGACCAATGACTGTATAAATATTGTTAATCAGGTTTCAGTGGACATTGATATGAAGGTAAAGGTTTTTTAAAAGGTAATGAATTGGCTTACAATGATTTGAAATGGATTTTACATCACATTCGGAATACACTTTGTCCAAATCTTCCTTCAGTTTTTGTTTTTGCATTTTTTATACCACAGCTCAAGTTCAGCTTTTAACATCGTTTTATTGGAAAACTCTTCAAGGAACTCATTCTTGTAGAAGCTGTGAAGTTTCAAAAAACATTTAAATTGACTATCAAAATCTTGATTATCATATAGAAAGAGGCATTCAAAATTTTGAATGGTTTGTCGATGTTTTAAAAACCGATCCTCGAGATTTGCTATGAGGCCATCTAAAAACGGAATAAAAAT
This sequence comes from Polydrusus pterygomalis, assembly GCA_963969555.1. NCBI lineage: Eukaryota > Metazoa > Arthropoda > Insecta > Coleoptera > Curculionidae > Polydrusus > Polydrusus pterygomalis. Next base: position 73,920,194 of record OZ018377.1, read on the forward strand.
TGTTATTTTAAAATACTCAGCAGCGGAATCGGTTTTTAAAACCAATCTTTGTGTTTGTCTTGGCGGTAGTCTAGGTACTCTGATTTCAATATCGTATTCCGAAAGTAGATCTTGAGCTTCCTAATAATATTTTCAAAATTATCATCTGCCAGGCCTCTTATTTCTTTAACTTGATCTGTTACGTCATTAGCTAACTGTAATGCTGTACAAAGGTTTAAATCGACTCTTTGTAGAATCTTGCTTAAAGGCAGTGTGTAGGCATATATTCTTTCTGTACACATTAGTGCGATAACAAATTTGGGACTTATAATGCTGGCCAGTAATCTAGATGCCTCAGTGGTAGTATTGCGGTCAGTCCATTCAATCACACGTAGTATAATTTCACTATTGATAACATGATTGATGTAAATTATGTGGCTGAATATAAAATATTAGTAAAAGGCGTGACATGAAAAATTGGTTTGCAATTAAATGAATATGCTAAGTTTCTAAGCTCGGGGGGGGCTGCAACCCGGCAGCCCCCCCCTGGTTGCGCCACTGCCAGAACATTAATTTTGGTTTCTTTATTGAAAGTTAGTGGTCTGGGCAAATTTTTTGTGCTTTTAATGTTGCACCAAAATCTCTGAAATTGTTCTGGATTCAAATAAACTTTTTGACATTTATTTGTGGTAAATGTGGATACGATTCAATAAATTTTATATACGTTGTGCTTATAATCTTATCACACTGTCCATGTAGAATAAATGAACTCATTAGAACTGCATTTAAATAACTATTATGATCTTTCATTGTACCGACAACTTGAAATCACAAACGAAGAAATGTAATTTATTTTAAACAAAAGGTTGCTATGAAGCCTAACAATAAAATTATTAATTTATGACCTCCTACTTAACTCGTTGAAAACTACCTACATGTTTAAAGACATTTTGTAAAGAAATGCTTATAAATCTAAAACTTGGAAGAGTTAGGTATAAGTAATGTATATGTCGTAGGCTGATAGTGAAATCCGTCATTTCATGAAAAGCCTAATCATATCATGCTGCACGCTAAAAGGTATAAAAATAAAATTTTAATTAAATTTAAAAAAATTGAAAAAAATGCTCTAGGGAACAACGAACAAACCAGTTGCAATATACCTTTTAGCCACGCTTCATGATATGACTAGGCGTTTTATGAAATGACGGATTTCACTATCAGCCTACGACATATACATTATTAAAAAGCTACTTTTACCGGCTTTTCAAATCAGCATTAAAATCTAATTTTAAAAAAAAATTTGTCCATTTTTTCAAGTAGAAACCTACAAAAATAAATATCTGGACCACTCTGTATGCTTGAACTTTGATATGACCAAAAAATCAAATGTTTAAAGGCATTTTTCAACCGTGCGCAAAATGTCACCACTGCGTTCGCTAATCTGATCTGTGCCCTCCGAGCGCTCTTACGCGTTCGTTTATTATCAAAAATGTGTTTAGTGCACTCTCGATTGCGTTCGTTTAATCATTCACTAGCACTCGGAGTCTACTCAATTGGCTCGGAGCTTTTAGATCGAGGTGTAAAAGCGTTTACCTGTAAATTTAAAATAACGAAAAAAAATAGATATTAGATAACATAACCAAAAATAAAAACGGAGGAGAATGGAAATCTTAGTTGGTGTTTTGTGATGGAAATCGAAAATATATATGTCTGCCAATTCTGCGATTCTCCATTATCTAAACAAATAATTCCAATGATTATTTTTATTTTATCTTAAATAATTATTTAAAAACCAACAAGTTAGGTTAGGAAATTGAATGTTAGGCTCTGACGAGTTCCTTTATTATTTTACCTCTGGAAACGTTCCGTGTCACGTGTTTGCTCGAGCTCTACTCGCTCTTCCCCTTGAGTAAATTACCGAACGCAGTGTTAGTATCTAATGTTTTAGACTTTGAAGAAAACAGATTTATTAAACGTGTTTTCGTTAAAAAATAATTTAATAGATATATAACAAAGAGCTAAAGACGATAAATCCAAATGGTAGAATTTCAATCTTCGCCGCTAAAAAAATTAAAATTCGTTAACAAACGTTACTTTTTGAAGTTTTTATCCTGTAACTTTTTTCTCCGGGTTTTTGAAAATTCGTATATAGCAGGTAATTTACCTCTATGGGGTAGTTTACTTGACGATAATTTCAAATGGTAGAAATTCCATCTTCGCCACTAAAAAAGATAAAATTCGTTAACAAACGTTACTTTTTGAAGTTTTTATCCTGTAACTTTTTTTCACCGGGTTTTTGGAAATTCGTATATAGCAGGTAATTTACCTCTATGGGGTAGTTTACTTGACGATAAATCCAAATGGTAGAAATTCAATCTTGGCCACTAAAAAATTAAAATTCGTTAACAAACGTTACTTTTCGAAGTTATTATCATTTAACTTTTTCCTCCGGGTTTTTAGAAATTCGTATATGGCAGGTAATTTACCCTATAGGGTAGTTTACTAATGGCGATAAATCCAAATGGTAGAATTTCAATCTTCGCCACTAAAATATTTAAATTCGTTAACAAACGTTGCTTTTCGAGCTTTTTATCCTGTAACTTTTTTTCTTCGGGTTCTTAGATATTCCTATATATAGCAGGTAACTTACCCCTATGGAGTATTTTACTAATGACGATAAATTCAAATGGTAGAATTTCAATCTTCGCCACTAAAAACAATTAAAATTCGTTAACAAACGTTACTTTTCGAAGTTTTTATCCTGTAACTTTTTTCCTCCGTGTTTTTAGATATTCGTATGTATATAGCAGGTAATTTACCCCTATGGAGTTGTTTACTTCTTCTTCTTCTGGTGCCGTACGCTTCTTAGCGCGTTGGCGTTATGTTCACTGGACAATATAAAGTGTTCCTTCCTCGGCTCTTTTGAATATCGTGGCGGCATCAGCGATGTTACACCAGTTCCGGATATTGCGTAGCCAAGAGTGTTGTTTTCGTCCTGGTCCTCTCTTTCCCTCAATTTTTCCCATTAGTATAGTTTTTAGTAGGTTGTACCTAGGGCCTCGGAGGATATGTCCTAGCGTAGGATGTTTTTCGTTGTTTTACGATGTCTAGCAGTTGTCGGTCGGTGTTTGCTCTCTGTAAGACTTGCTCGTTGGTTACATGTTCTATCCAGGGAATTTTAAGTAGTCTTCTCAGGATCCACATTTCGAAGGCCTCTATTCTTTGAAGGGATTTGACCTTTAGTGACCAGGTTTCTACCCCGTATAGCAGTATAGGCCATATGTAACATTTCACCACATGAAGGCGGGGCCCTAGTAGTATCTCTTGTCGCAAAAGGTAGGTATTGAACTTGATAAACGTTTTTCGAGCAGTGGCATGCGTATTTTTATCTCTTCGTCGTTGTCCCATTTGTCGCTCAGCATTGTGCCCAAGTATTTGAACTTATTCACCCTCTCGATCTGATTATTGTCGATATAGAGTTCTTCGTTGTCGTGGGGTTGTCTGCTTACTATCATTAGTTTGGTTTTGCTTATGTTGATATTGAGGCCAAACTCCTTTCCTTTCGCGTTTATGGCATTTACGGTGTCTTGCAGGCCTTCAATGTTATCTTCTGCTAAGATCGCCGTATCGTCAGCGTATCTTAAGTTGTTGATGGGACCTTTATTCCCCTTGGATAATCTTCCAGTGCTAGTTGAAATATCTTTTCCGTGTATATGTTGAACAGAAGTGGCGACAATACGCATCCCTGTCGAACTCCCTTAGCTATGGCTATGTTGTCCGTGTAATGTGAATCATGAGTTCGTAGTTTTGCTGTTTGGTTCCAGGATAATTTGTATATTATTTGAATATCTTTTTCATCGATGCCAGCTTCTCGTAGGATGGGTATCAAAAGGTCGTGTTTCACGTTGTCGAAAGCCTTTTGGTAGTCGATGAAGCATACAAAAACGTCCTTTCGTTGGTTATTTCGTTGTTTACTAATTGGCGATAAATCCAAATTGTAGAATTTCAATCCTCGCCACAAAAAAAAATTTAAATTCGTTTACAAACGCAACAGGAAAAACTAATATGTACTTAAAAAAAATGTCCATGCTCCATAAACAATGTTGATAAACGTTGCTAACTTCACACATGTGATTTTTTCTTTTTTTTTTGCCATTGTGGATGTTTAATATTTATGGATTTCTAGTTTTTGTGTAATTTAGTGAATTGTGTTAGTGCCTTAAGTGACTCGGATACAATGACTAGTAAAGACCATTGTATAATTGTGTTTTGCCCAAATAGAGGTGTATTTCGTATTTTCAGTAAGTATGAAGTAGTGATAGTTCTTGATACGTAATTTTATTTTATTATGATCAATTTAAACACATCTAACTAGTCCTAGGCCACACAAACAAGATGTTTAAGCCCGGACCTGCCTATTTCCCTCCATTCATTAAATTATAATTTGGCAGTGCGCATGCCTATTCCTCTGTGGTTTTTTTTAATATGCGTAAGGCCATAAATTTACCACTGTTTGCTTATTTAGAGGTAAATGTCTATTCTAGAGATAAATATAGGGTAATATTCAGAAAAGTTTTCAGAAATACATGTAGAATTTGAAAATTAAAAAATATATAGGGTGTTCCATTTAAAAAAACGATGTTGTCACCTGTTTTTTTGTAGAAGCGGCAACGCCGCACTGCTTGTTTTCCATTACGCAGCGTTGCCACGTTTTGTAGATTCGCAGGCGATTTTGGAACTTTATATTAAATAATAAGGATCCTAAGTATATTATTTGTCATTTTGATTTGCTTCATTTGGTCATACATTATATTATGATATACGATACGATATATTTATAGTTAAAAAGTATTTCCTTGAAAATAATTTTTTTGGCAACAGCGTATTATTCCAGCCAAGAAGTTTGCTGATAGTTCCTCGTGGTTTCATTGATAAAATTGTGAGGAACCCAGTGGACGTTTATGTTTTAGAGCTTGTCGACTTGTTACAATAAAGAAAATGAGAAATCTATCTCGCTCGGTCGTAATTGAATAATAATATAGGGTTATTAACTTTTTACTAAAACACGTCCTTAACATATTTACAAAATTATTACCTACGGCTCCATCCCCCCCCCCCCCCCCTTAGTTGCTGTTTTGTGATGGAAATCTAAAATATATATGTCTGCCATTTCTGCGATTCTCCATTATCTAAACAAATAATTCCAATGATTATTTTTATTTTATCTTAAATAATTATTTAAAAGCCAACAAGTTAGGTTAGGAAATTGAATGTTAGGCTCTAAAGAGTTCCTTTATTATTTTACCTCTGAGAAAGTTCCGTGTCACGTGATGTTTGCTCGACCTCTACTCGCTCTTCCCCTTGAGTAAATTACCGAACGCAGTGTTAGTATCTAATGTTTTAGACTTTGGAGAAAACAGATTTATTAAAAGTGTTTTCGTTAAAAAATAAATTAATAGATACATAACAAAGGGCTAAAGACGATAAATCCAAATGGTAGAATTTCAATCTTCGCCGCTAAAAAAATTAAAATTCGTTAACAAACGTTACTTTTTGAAGTTTTTATCCTGCAACTTTTTTTCTCCGGGTTTTTGGAAATTCGTATACAGGGTGTTTCAGAATAAGATGTTGATCCTTAACGGTGTGAATCCTTAGGTGGTTTTAAGAAGATAAGTTCATATTAATATATATCCTTAACCTATCAACTTTCGAACTACAGGGCGTTAAAGTTTTAAGAAAAAAATCGTGTTTCTATCATAACTTTAAAAACTTTCTACCTATTTTTAGGAATTTTTCACACATGCCCTCTAAGCATCAATAGCCATTTTTTGATGTAGAAAATTTTTTAAATTTTTTAACTAGTGGCGTCCTGAAAGGGTTTGGACTAGACATTTTGGAAAAATATTATGTACGCCACTGCTTTTTCTCAAGATAAAAATTATTTTTAAAATACTCATTCATTTTAGGCCAAATTTAATATCTTGCCTTTTTATCGTCCGATAAACAGTTTCCGACAAAAAAAAATAAAAAGCATTAAATGCGCATTCGCTATGTGCCTATGGTTTATTTTTAACAATAAATTAAAACTAACTTTAAATAACGTGTGGACAAAAACGAAAATAATTTAGATTAGCTATTGAAAGTGGCCACCACTTGCAAGAATTCATGCCTCAGCTCTTCTCTTCATTGTGTCTCGTACCCTTTGAAAAATTCCTGGAGTATTCCTGATAGTGTCAAAACAAACCATAGGCACATAGCGAATGCGCATTTAATGTTTTTATTTTTTTGTCGGAAACTGTTTGTCGAACGATAAAAAGGCAAAATATTAAATTTGGCCTAAAATGAATGAGTATTTTAAAAATAATTTTTATCTTGAGAAAAAGCAGAGGCGTACATAATATTTTTCCAAAATGTCTAGTCCAAACCCTTTCAAGACGCAACTGGTTAAAAAATTTTAAAATTTTTCTACACCAAAAAATGGCTGTTGATGCTTAGAGGGCATGTGTGAAAAATTCCTAAAAATAGCTAGAAAGTTTTTAAAGTTATGATAGAAAAACGATTTTTTTCTTAAAACTTTAACGCCCTGTAGTTCGAAAGTTGATAGGTTAAGGATATAATATGAACTTTTCTTCTTAAAATCACCTAAGGATTCACACCGTTAAGGATCAGCATCTTATTCTAAAACACCCTGTATAGAAGGTAATTTACCTCTATGGGGTAGTTTACTTGACAATAATTCCAAATGGTAGAAATTCCATCTTCGCCACTAAAAAAATTAAAATTCGTTAACAAACGTTACTTTTTGAAATTTTCATCCTGTAACTTTTTTTTCTCCGGGTTTTTGGAAATTCGTATATAGAAGGTAATTTACCTCTATGGGGTAGTTTACTTGACGATAATTCCAAATGGTAGAAATTCCATCTTCGCCACTAAAAAAATTAAAATTCGTTAACAAACGTTACTTTTTGAAGTTTTTATCCTGTAACTTTTTTTCTCCGGGTTTTTGGAAATTCGTATATAGAAGGTAATTTACCTCTATGGGGTAGTTTACTTGACGATAATTCCAAATGGTAGAAATTCAATCTTCGCCACTAAAAAAATTAAAATTCGTTAACAAACGTTACTTTTCGAAGTTATTATCATTTAACCTTTTTCTCCGGGTTTTTGGAAATTCGTATGGCAGGTAATTTACCCTATAGGATAGTTTACTAATGACGATAAATCCAAATGGTAGAATTTCAATCTTCGCCACTAAAAAATTTTTAATTCGTTAACAAACGTTGCTTTTCGAACTTTTTATCCTGTAACTTTTTTCCTTCGGGTTCTTAGATATTCCTATATAGCAGGTAACTTACCCCTATGGAGTAGTTTACTAATGACGATAAATTCAAATGGTAGAATTTCAATCTTCGCCACTAAAAACAATTAAAATTCGTTAACAAACGTTACTTTCCGAAGTTTTTATCCTGTAACTTTTTTCCTCCGTGTTTTTAGATATTCGTATGTATATAGCAGGTAATTTACCCCTATGGAGTTGTTTACTAATTGGCGATAAATCCAAATGGTATAATTTCAATCCTCGCCACAAAAAAAATTAAAATTCGTTTACAAACGCAACAGGAGGAACTAATATGTACTTCAAAAAAAATGTCCATGCTTCATAAACAATGTTGATAAACGTTGCCAACTTCACACATATGATTTGTTTTTGCCATTGTGGATGTTTAATATTTATGGATTTCTAGTTTTTCTGTAGTTTAGTGAATTTCGTATTTTCAGTAAGTATGAAGTAGTGATAGTTCTTGATACGTAATTTTATTTTATTATGATCAATTTAAACACATCTAACTAGTCCTAGGCCACACAAACAAGATGTTTAAGCCCGGACCTGCCTATTTCCCCCCATTCATTAAATTATAATTTGGCAGTGCGCATGCCTACTTCTCTGTGTTTTTTTTTTTTAATATGCGTAAGGCCATAAATTTACCACTGTTTGCTTATTTAGAGGTAAATGTCTATTCTAGAGATAAATATAGGGTAATATTCAGAAAAGTTTTCAGAAATACATGTAGAATTTGAAAATTAAAAAATATATAGGGTGTTATGTTGTCACCTGTTTTTTTGTAGAAGCGGCAACGCCGCACTGCTTGTTTTCCATTACGCAGCGTTGTCACGTTTTGTAGATTCGCAGGCGATTTTGGAACTTTATATTAAATAATAAGGATCCTAAGTATAGTCTCCCAGTCAAGGGCGTAGATATGGGGGGTAAAGGACCCAGGACCATAATAATAAATAAAAAATGTAGTTTAGTTGATTTAATATCAGCTACTCTGGAATCTGAATTAGAACTATGGAAAAATAAGTGGAGTGAATTTAATGGCGACATGTCCGATACTGCAATCGATACTTTGCATTTGTGCGAGCCGGACATATTATTATATCCTCGAATATATTTGGCTCTTAAGATTTTATGTGTATTGCCAGTAAGGGTAGCAACGGCAGAAAGAAGTTTCTCTTCACTTAAAAGACTCAAAACTTGGCTACAATCAACAATGAGCCAAGAAAGACTTGTTGGGTTAGCATTAATGCACGTTCATAGAGATATAAAAATATCTGTGTGTTAAATAGATTCGCTAGTCTACGTCGAAGAAATCTAGACGTTATTATTTAGGTATAGCTTCTTAAATGGGTTTAAGAAAAATTATTTAAATTTATTTATATTAGAAAAAAGTGATTTTACACAAGTTCCTATGTTCTATAATAATAGTTTAGACTATTTTTGTTAAAGACATTGTCTTGTATAAGTACTTAGGTATGCATATTACGTACCAAGGATAGAATAAGTTAAAATTTAGATACTTATTCCTTTATTATAATACCTATGTTTTTTTTACATTATATTATGTAAGTTATTGTTTTGTCAAATTGCAATAAAAATACTTTTGGAAAAAGAATTTGCAAAATTACTTTGGAAATTAAATTTTGCTTTATTCACCTTACTTCGTAAGTAATCTTGAATATTCTTGTGTAATATTAATAAAAAAAAAATTTTGAGATCAAACACTAGCTTACCCCTCTTCCAGAAAAAAATAATATCTACGCCCTTGCCCCCAGTGATCTGCCCCCTTTGCCACTAAACTAATTTGGCCATGTAAAATGAATTGACTAAATTAATTTAAGGTTTATATTAAAGTACTCAACAAAAACAACTAAAAAATAAATAATGAGGTAGAAATAAATTAAAATATAGCTAAAATTTAAAAACATATCAACAAAAAAGTACTAAAAGTAAAGCGGTATATAGACAGACAACAAAACTAATTTTAAATCTTTGAGAACAGTCTGTGGAGAAATCAGTTGTGTTAAAAACGTCAGTTGTGGTTAGGTAGTCTTCAGTACAAATTGATTCCACAAACGAATCTGTTTCGTTACTACTACAACTTGGTGACACACATACAGATACGTTTCTTTCCTGAAGAAAATTGTACATGTTAGTAAAAAAATCACAGCTAAAAGAGTTATTTGTGAGAAGTACTTCTTTTATATTTGGTATTCTACTATACAATAAATTATAGTCAAAAACGGCGACATTATTAAAACTTAAATCTAAAACAGCTAATGAATTTTGTACTTCTGATTTAGGATTTACAGAAAAGTTTGTTATGGAATTTTTGTTTAGCCATAAAATGTACAGCTTTTCTATTTTATCAAAATAATTGAAATCAATAAATTCAAAGTTGTTTTCCACTAAATCCAAAATTTCCAACGAATCTAAGCCAATAAAACCATAAGGCTTAACTACACTTATATTGTTATCACCCAAGTATAAAGATCTGAGACTTTTCAAGCCGTTAAAGGAACTTACTTGTATTTCCGTTAAGTTATTAGACCTTAATTGTAAATCTATCAGACTAGTCAATGGTTTAAAATTGTATTGTACTAAAAAACTAATACTGTTATTATTTAGATATAAATAATTTAGGTTTCTAAGGCTTGAAAAGGCGTTCTGGTGAATTTCAATGATGTTGTTATGTTCGAGGTACAAAATTTTTAGGTTTGTCACATGTTTAAACATTCTATCTTCTAGTTTTTTTAAATCGTTGTTATTTAAATACAGGTATTTTAAGTTAATGAGACCCGCAAATGCGTAAGGCTGAACGTAAAATATTTGGTTTTTATTTAAACTTAAAACGTCAAGGTTAACGAGATCAGAAAAAATATTGTTAGTCAGTATTTTCATAAAGTTTGAACTTAGGTCCATTTGAAGTAGTCTTTTAAGTCCAGCGAAACAGTTTGATTCCAAATACTCAATGTTATTGCCTCGAAGATTTAAAAGTTTCAAGATAAAGAATTTACTGAAAGTGAACTTTTTTACATTTCTGATTTTATTATTCTGTAATTCTAAAAAACTAATATTATTTTTAGGAAAGTTAAATGTCCTTTCGTCAATGTTGATCAGCGTACAGTTGGCGCACTTAATCCAATGTGTTCGGTTAAGCGGTCTTGAAAAGTCTTGAAAATAAGTCGAATCTATGTTGGTGCAGGTGATCTGCGGCCACTTGAGTATACTGAGATGGGTCTGGCAAGCGTCATCGCTCTCCAGGTTTGTAGTCCGAACGAGAAACATGAGTACCATCGGATGGAGCCATTTTGCCATAATTGCTGTAAATTAAAAGAGCGATTAGAAACATATGGTTTATGTTATATATTTTATGGGTTTATATGCGTTTGTTTTAAGGGTATACACAGCGGAACAGTTGCAGTGCTCATTATGAAAAGATGGATGCAGTAAATTACATTATGTTATTATCTCGGACGCATTATTTTTTCTAATGCAATTTCATACAGCGTCTGCCCAGATTTGATTTCCAAATGGGAACCTTTTTTAACACGCTTTTATTAGCTTCACCTGCATGTTTGTATGTATGTTTGTATGTATCTTTGTATGTATCTTTGTATGTATGTTTGTATGTATATATGTTTGTATGTATGTTTGTATGTATGTATGTTTGTATGTATGTTTGTATGTATGTTTGTATGTATGTTTGTATGTATGTTTGTATGTATGTTTGTATGTATGTTTGTATGTATGTTTGTATGTATGTTTGTATGTATGTTTGTATGTATGTTTGTATGTATGTTTGTATGTATGTTTGAATGTATGTTTGTATGTATGTTTGTATGTATGTTTGTATGTATGTTTGTATGTATGTATGTTGGTATGTATGTTTGTATGTATGTTTGTATGTATGTTTGTATGATGTTTGTAACCGACTTCTTTGAACCCGATTTTAAACCACTTTAAACGGTCAGATTTAATTTAAATTTTGTAGACCTATTAAAAACCGCTGACAATACAATAATCTACACGCGAAAAATTCTCCTGTCAAATTTTGACAGCTGTCAGGTATAAAACGAAGAAGCGATTTTTACGAAACAAATTATGGGGTCGTATAGTATTCGATGCGGAGACTTCGGGAAAAATAAGCAAAAAATTTTCCTGTCAAAATTTGACAGCTGTCAATATGTCAAATCGTTTAAAAAAAATTATATTAATGAAAAAACTATAAGGTCGTATGTATATTGACGGTGGAAAGTTGAAAAAAATACGCAAAAAGCTGTCAGATATAAAACGAACAAGCGATTTTGACGAAACAAATTATGGGGTTGTATAGTATTCGATGCGGAGACTTCGGGAAAAATAAGCAAACAATTCTCCTGTCAAAAATTTGACATCTGTCAATATGTCAAATCGTTTAAAAAAAATGATATTAATGAAAAAACTATAAGATCGTATGTATATTGACGGTGGAAAGTTGAAAAAAAATACGCAAAAAATCCTCTTGTCAAAATTTGACACCTGTCAATATGTCAGAATTATTACAATAACCGATAGTAATGAAACAAACGTATGGTCGTAAAGATATTGTCGCTAAGAATGGAAAAAAATTTTAAAAAAATTATTTTTTATTTTTTATTTTACGTCGGCCTATTTCCGCAACGAGGCCAATCAGGAAATTTGTCACACGCTATCTGGTAATTTTGCCGAATCCCTCTTTGTCGAGGGTAGGGTTGTTTAACGTGCCAACATCCATGACACGGGACCCACAGTTTAACGTCTCTTCCGAAAGACGATGCACCTCTTAAACCAAATTCCAAATCGACCATCGACGTTGCCGGCACCGGGGATCGAACCCGGAACCTTCGATCTGTGAGGCCGCTGCACTGACCACTAGACCACAACGCCGATTAAAAAAAATTCTACCCGTCAAAATAAAATTTTGACAATTTTTTTTTTTAATTATGAAAATTTTTGTCGTTTGTTTGGGTTTGTATGTATGTTTGTTTGTAACCGACTTCTTTGAACCCGGTTTTGACCCACTTTGAACGGTCAGATTTAATTTAAATTTTGTAGACTTATCAAGAACCGCTGACAATACAATAATCTACTAACCTACCCAAAAACAATTTTTTTCTTAACAATACCTAACTCAAACTAAAAAATGAAAAATAAATATAGCTTAAAAAAACTAAAAAACACGCTTTAATAATTAATCAAACTAAAAAGCGGAAAATAAATATAGTTTAAAATAATTCTTGAAATTCTTAATAAGTATAGGCAGAAAATAATAATGAACGATAAACATTAGTATTATTGTGAAAAAAGCGTGGGTCGCTTTGTGCTATATTTTTCGTATATCGAGCACCCCATGCTTTTTTCGCAATAATCCTAATGTTTATCGTTCATTATTATTTTCTGCCTATACTTATTAAGAATTTCAAGAATTATTTTAAACTATATTTATTTTCCGCTTTTTAGTTTGATTAATTATTAAAGCGTGTTTTTAAACTATATTTATTAATTTTTGATTTTATAAGGAAAATTTTTTCTTGTTATAAAAGTAATTTTGTGAAACCCAGACCAGGGTCCAATTTTTGCGTAAAAAAAAATTCCATTAAATTTCTTGAGGGTAAAATAAAATAACTAATATTTTTGGGATCAGTAATATGTGCAGAGAAACCATAGTTTTAAAAGAGCTTAGAAGCCACAAAAAGTGAAAAATTTTACCCTCTTATTAGCAAAACTTTGCGAGCAGGTTAATTTCTTTAGTCTTAGAAAAAACCGTCTCCATGCCTGAAGGTAGGGGTGGGCATATAAAAGCGGTCAAAACGACGCTCAAAAGGACTCGAAAATTTCCCAATCACAAGTTAAGGTCGTTACGCTGCCAGTTTTTTCTTTAATATCGGTAATCTATTTTTTATTACAAATTATTGGATTTTTTTCTACTTATCCTAGATATCTTCATGCGCTGATCGACCGCACGGTTCACCAATCCGAAGTCGACACCCGGTGCGCTAGAAATCTTTGAGAACGGAATTAAATCCAAACGCTGAATTGGGGTATTGACAACAATTTGTTGGTTATTGACCGGACAAGATCGGCGCCCAGCTACGTTTCCGTTTCACCAATCCGGATGTTAGCTCATAGTGCTTGTTGTCGAAAAGGCGCAGTAGAAAAACCCAACGATTGCAGTTAATAAACAAAGATAGCAACAATCTTAAATTCATAATTATTTAAAGGTCGCACCATATAAAAATCTAAATATTCTTTTACTTCAATTTCATTATTACATTCTATCAAAAGTTTTATTTAGAAAATTATCAAGGAATAAATGAATGGGGCGGGGGGTTTAAATTACAAATCAAGCCCAGCCAAAATGTCTGCAACACAAAAATCGGATCCTAATTGTTTTAATATAAAAAGGTGACCAGAGCATAACGGTACTATTCGTAACTGTAACAAAAAAAATATTTTTGCTTTCTAAGGGCCTAAAGTATGGGTCAGGTTCATTGACACAGACTTTTTTAATGTAACAGTAACAGATGTTAGTTTGCCTCCCTGGGGTGTTTTTTTTTTATTATGTCGTACTTTAGAACAAAGGTTGGACGTTATTACGCAGTAAGTAGTGTATCAATATCCGAGAAGCTATAAACAATGCAAGTTAGTCATGAATTGGCCTACCTGTGAAATAAGAATAAATATGAGGGTTTTAGTTCTAAGCTTGTAGAGAGAGTGAGAACATGTTTTATTAAATTATTGTATTAAAAATCGGACGTTTTTTCACACGACCAAATGCAAAAATAACAAATCATTGGTCGTCTGCTGTACTAACCCTAGCTATTATTTTGGTTTAAAGTTATGACGAACTTTTTTTAAATAAAATAATTTTATTAAATTGAATAATAATAATTTTCTCCATAATATGCTGCACACTTTCTGCTGGTGTTCAATTTATAAAGGAATCCTTGCAAAGTATGTATAAATGCAGGACAGTAGCGACTAATCTAAACTGTGAAGCCATAAAATAAGCAATCAATACCGACCTATGTAAAATATGCATTTATATTAAACATACACTGTGGGCCAAATTGAACCACAAAAAAACTACTGTGGTACCGACTTCCAACACAGAATTTGGTATGATGAAAAAAAAAGCCGCAGGCGAAAACTGTTAATAAAACTTAATTAACTTTAGTGTCTGTATTAAAAATATTAAAACTGAAATAGTAATTTACGTTACAAGACCGAAAAGTAGTGTTTCTCAGGTCGCGACAAGCTTGGAGAGACCTGCAAAACACTAATTTTCGGTTGCGTGACGTGCAATATTTTTTTAAGACCGACACCGATATACATTTACTTAATCCTTTATTTTATTTTATTTTATATTATTTTTAAATGTGTAGTATGACTTCTCGTAACGGGCTTTTGATTTTACTGGCAATATATCGTAAGTCGCTTTCGTTGCTGCTTCCAAAATTTCTTCTGGAATCTCATTTTCCGTGTCGAATAATTTAAAATCTGAATTCATATTTTTAACTTTACGCACTCGCAAAACAAGTTTGACATAAACAACAAATTAAAAATCAACGAAGTGTTACTCGACAATACATCGAAATGTTGTTATCATAGTAACGAAATTAAGGTAGATTGTATTATCAAAGAGCGATTGGAAAAATGAAAAAACAGGGACCGGAAAAATCTTTTGCCGGTCCCTCACGTCCATTTTCCGGTCTTGATCGACAAAACGTTTTTTTCTGGACGAAAAATTGTCCTGGTAGTGGTCGGTCTTAAAAAAAATATTTAGCGGTGTGCAGACAATTTTCAAAATTAAAAAGTTTTATGTCTTCGCTGGGAACTGGAAATCGAATCCAGAACCTCTCAATTACCAGTCTACCAATTTGCACTAAGGAGAGAAACTGAGTTTACACTTGAAAACGGTTAAAGATACTAACTAACCGAAACGTTGTGTTAAGTAACAAAATAAGGACAATGGAAGTCCGATAAGGTATTTTTTTTAATATTATTTCATTGTCTACCACCTTCAAACAAACTAAGGAGAGATGTTTGCATCATAGAAGGCAGAGGGCAAAAAATTAATAAAAAACAACTGTAGAAAAACAGTGAATAAAATATGTTTTAAACATATTTTGTTTTAAACATGTCAACTCTAAACATGACCCATAATTAAAATTATACCGCACATTCCTAATGAAATAACCTATAAAATGGATAAAAAACTGTAAAATTTGAATGAAAAAAAAAAGGTTAGCAAAAGCCAGGTTATGTATATAGTATATCGTCAGTGATGTGAGATGTGACAATACCACCTATCTCTCTTAGACATGATTTTACAGGAAACGATAAAAACGTTTAAAAAAAAACCTCCTATGTATACAGTGTCACCAGTAATTTCTTCCAAAAAATAATTCAAAAGTGGGGTTATTTCTAAAAATATCGAAAAAAGTTATTGGAAAAGGTTTTTTTAAACGCAGTTTCCAGCCCACATGCAAAATTTCAGCTGCATAAGATAATTTTGATTTTTTTCCCATATTTTGTAAATTGCACCACTTTTGCAAAATAAGACTTAACGCAACCTACATAAAACTTATTAGTTTTGACAATGCTTTATTTCAGATACATTTTCTTTAAAGTAGCCCCTTATTAAATGTGTGTTTTTCTACAAAATCAAAATTGGGCTATTAAAATTTGGTCGCTTGTGATGCAAAGTTTATTTGTTTTTGACCCTGTCTAAGGTAACTTTATAAAATAAGTATTTTTGAAAACGTGGTTTGTGTCTGAAAGTAAAAAAAAAAAGTAAATAGGTTTTAAATTAAATCGTTGAAAATAGATAAACTTTACGTTAAGTTAAACTAAAATTTATTTTCCACATAATGAACACTTTACTGATGACACTGTGTTCTTTTTTGTCTTAATATTAAGGTGTATGACTTTCAGACACAAACTACGTTTCCAAAAATACTTATTTTATGAAGTTACCTTATACAGGGTCAAAAATTTTAATAGCCCAATTTTGATTTTGTAGAAAAACACACATTTAATAAGGCGATACTTTAAAGAAAATGTATCTGAAATACAGCATTAGAGAGATTTTGGAACTCTTATTTTAGCCTGTCGTTATCGTTATCCTTATTCTGAGCATGCGCAGTACTAAAACGAGGCCGCGATTCCTTTATTAACGATAACGAGCTTCGTTAATTATGGAGATATAAGGAAGGCTATCGTTATGGTTATTCTTAATTTGCTTAATTTGCCATGTTGCCACTACCTATCTATATAATTTAATAAGAATATATTTCGGACACGATCATTTTTCACACACTTAAAAAAATTGAAATAACTTTATGACTGTAGTTTAGATAAACCGAACAGAAAAGGGTTTTTTTCATACATAATTCAAAATTTTACTTTATGTAAATCATAAAATAACGCTGCGGTAAGAAACGTAATTATATTTTTGAAGAAGTAGTCCATACTCAAAGTGGAGTGGAATGATAAAGAAAAAAGAAAAGCATAAATTCTTTCTCCACAATTTTTATTAAAAAAAAACAGGCGAACCTAGAATGATTCAAATTATATAGAATCGACATGTTTCGAGTGTAAAAACACTCATCATCAGGAAAAACAAGTAAATAATAAAAAGTTGATGTTATTAGCAATAGAGAAAATAAGTAGTGGTACTAAGCCGTAATGGAACCTTCGATGGTATACATGAGGAGTGAAAAATTCTTATTTTTCTTTTCATTTCCCACCCAGAGTATCTTGACACTGTTCTTTGACCTTTTAGTGTGCTGTGATATTTCCTGTCTTCTGCTATATTAAGTTTTTTCACTCCTCATGTATACCATCGAAGGCTGCATTACGGCTTAGTACCACTACTTATTTTCTCTATTGCTAATAACATAAGCCTTTTATTTATTTACTTGTTTTTCCTGATAATGAGTATTTCTACACTCGAAACATGTCGATTCTATATATTTTGAATCATTCTAGGTTCGCCTGGTTTTTTTTTAATAAAAATTGTGGAGAAAGACTTTATGCTTTTCTTTTTTCTTAGTAATTATATTTTTTTGTAAACGACTTGGCAACATAACTCAGGAATCCAAAATAACCTTACATTTTTGTACCTTTTCGTCCTTTTTCATTGTTGATTGACTCATGTCAAACAAAAAAGAAATAAAAAAAGGTAATGTTTGCATGTGTCATATTATTTATTTTTAAGAGGTTCAAAATCTATTCTTGTAATTGTCACCGTAATCGTTATCGTTAATAAAATTAACCATAACACTGTGTTTTACTGTTGTTATTTTAAGCGTTCCAAAATCTCTCTATTGTCAAAACTAAGAAGTTTTATGTAGGTTGCGTTAAGGTTGAATTATCAACGTCATTCAATCTATTGCCAACCTATAACCTATTTCGCGTTGATTTTTTGAGTTTATTATTTTAATCACTAACATTTAAAGAAAATCAAAATCGTCGGTACATTATTTAGGTAGTATCTGATATATTACAAAAATATCAATTTATTTTATTGCTAATTTTGGGAGAATTGTATAGTGAAAGAACAATGAGTGACAATGACATAATAATGTTAAAAAAAATCTTACCCAATATTTTTTGCTATACAATTCTCCTAAAATAAGTTATGAAATTCCTTGATATTTATTAAATATGTCAATTATTACCTATAGAATATCAAGTCGATACTGATTTTATTTAAATTTTGTATAAAAGCTAGAAAACATAAATAAATCAACGCGAAATAGGTTATAGGTTGGCAAGCATGTTGATACTCCCACCTTAAGTCTTATTTTGCAAAAGTGGTGCTGTTAAGAAAAGTCTTTTCTTTTATGGTTTGTATAATTGTTCTTAAACTAAATTAGTTAATTTTAATTTGGGCTAATATTGGTATGGTAACGTTTTTTCCTTTTTTCAACTAATTAGTTTTTATTTTTTAATAAATCAATTTATAACTTTTGTCGCGAACGCACAAGTTCTCGTTTTGGACTATAGGAGGAGCGCAGAGTCGCTCATGCGAAGTGAGACGTCCAGTCACTAGAGACAAGGTCAGAATGGCAAGAAGGGCAACGCGGTACGAAGGTTGCTTCGCCGATCCGTTTTTTTTTGATAATAAACGCAAAATGCGTTAATTGAACATTTTCTTTTTGAGTTTTAACGATTAAGCCGTGAAAGTGCACGGGAGTTAAGAGAACCACAAAGGAAGTAAGAGGGCCCTCTACGCCGCCACGGCTTCTCAGTCCCAGGTAAGAGCCTCAACACGTTTATCTTGTGCGAATCTTTCTGTTTCCCTTTTAAACAATATTTTCCTATAATACAGTCCACTTTTACATGCGTTGCCGCATCATTTTTGGCCCCTCTTCGCCGGATATAAATCAGCTTCAAAAAATCATTTTTTAAAAAATTTAAAATATTTTATTCATTTCGCTTCCTAATAGCCATTTTTAAAATTTTTTGCTTTAACATTTTTATGCTTAATACCGTGGATAAAGTCGCGCAGGTATTTATCGCTTTAAACTAATGCGCGAGTTTTAGACGTGCATTTGGTCGTACCAAAAGTATTGATTTTTAAAAAATACAGGCGCTCGATCAATTTTTAAAATAAACAAACCAGTTTTTTTATTGTTGCATTTTCGGGTGTTAAACAAATGTTAAAATTTAACCAGTTTTCCGGGGTTCTTTCAATACAGTGATTATTATTTCGGTCTAAAGTACTATTTTTTTTTCGTTTCGTTGTGTTATTATTAAAACTGTGACACCATGGCAAGTGTAGAAAAAATTACAAAACAAACTTTAAAACGCACGACAGCGTATAACCGTCTGAAAGAAACCTATGAATTGGGACTTCAAATCGCTTCTGACAGCTCAGTAAAACCTACATTTTTGGCTAGAATTGAAGGTATGGATAGATTTTATGAGGAATTTCAGACATCACATAATCAAATTATTTCTTTAATTTCTGAAGATGACTTTAAAACACATGATGCAGTACGCATCGCTGCAGATAAATATTACTACGGTTCAAAGGCAATCAAACATGAGGTTTCTATTAATGATCCAAATCAGTCAGTATTAAATAATTCTATTGCTTCATCAGTCTCTCATAAGCCAGGGACAAAGTTGCCTATAATAAGTTTGCCAAAATTTGACGGCAATTTTGCTTTATGGCCCAGTTTTTATGATTTATATAATAGTTTAATTCATTTTAATAATGATTTATCTCAGGTAGAAAAATTTCAATATCTCATTACTTCCTTAGATAAGGAACCCCTAGCACTAGTACAAGGAATTCCGCTTACTGAAAATAATTATGTTATTGCTTATGAACTGTTAGAAAAAAGATATCAAAATAAAAGACTTCTGGCAACTCATTATTATAATGAGCTTATCTCAGCGCCTTATATGCAAAAATCGTCTGCTAAAGAACTTAGACATATTCTAAACATTTTTTCTGAAAATTTAGCTGCCCTAAGAGCCTTGAATTTATTTAATATGTTACTTCAAAAAATTGATTCAAAAACACGAACTGATTTCGAAGTTGAGCACAGTTTAACCGAGATACCGTCATATTTACAATTAAAAACCTTTTTAGAAAATAATTACAAGGCTTTAGAGTCAGTTCAATTTAACTCATGTAATACTAATGCATATAATACAAACATTAACATTAATCAAAACAAACAGCCAAGAATACACCCTTCTCATTTTAATTCTGGTGTTAATAATTCAAACTTTAAGAACCGAAGACAAACAACTCTTTCAAATACTACAACCCCTATTAATGCGTCAAAATGTCCTTCTTGTCCATCGTCTCATGCCTTATATCGATGCCCTTCATTTATATCAAAAACCCCAAGTGAAAGATATTCTTTCGTTAAGCAACACAACCTTTGTGTTAATTGTTTAATTTCACCTCACCCGCTTCGAAAATGCGGATCTACTTTCCGGTGCCGAATATGCATGGCTCCACATCATACTTTATTGCATTTTGAAAAAACTGATAATGCTTCTTCAAATAATCCTTTAAGTGCTGTGGCTTCAACCTCTACAGCCCAGACACGCCCTCTGTTGGAAAACCAACAATCAGATACTACCCTTACTAGTGTCATGACTAGTACCTTAGCAGTTCGACAAAGCACTGTTCTTCTTTCTACAGCGGAAATAGAAATTAAAGATATTCGCGGTAATTTTCAAAAAATTCGGGCTCTCTTTGACACTGCCAGTATGGCAAACTTTATCTCTGAAAAATGTGTCAATCGACTTGGCCTAAGTCGTCAAAAACATTATAGTCCGATTGAAGGAATAAATGGTATGTCCGCTTGTCCTAGTAATGGTATAACTCAATGCCATATTAAACCCGGACATCAATCTGAATCTTTATTTTCATTCAATGCTATTATTTTACCAAAAATATGTTCGGATCAGCCTAAAGTAAAAATTAATTTTACTGATTGGTCGCACATTAAGCATTTAAAATTAGCAGATTGTAATTTTAACATTCCTGGACCCATTGATATTCTTTTTGGGGCAGAACTTGTCCCACTATTTTTGGGCTCTGGACGTATTTTCGGAAAACCGGGTCAACCCGTGGCTTTAGAGACAGTTTTTGGTTATATTCTTCAAGGCAAAACAATTATTGAGCCATCTGTATCTGATCCATCTTGTTCGCTAGTAAGTTGCCATGCATCTGTTGAAAATCAACTTGACTTCACACTTCAGAAATTCTGGAATGTTGAAGAAATTTCTAAACCTTCTTTTTTATCTCCTGAGGAGAAGAAATGTGAGAAAATTTTTAATTCCCTTACTACAAGAGACCCCACTGGTCGTTTTTTAGTGCCTCTACCTTTCAAAAATGTGAAACCTTGCTTTGGTGACACATATGCTCAAGCTTATCGTCGATTTTGTTTGCTTGAAACTCGTTTATTAAAAAATCCTGATTTGTTTAATCAATACTCAGATTTTATGCAAGACTATTTAGATAGTCACCATATGTCCTTAGTTCCAAGGTCAGATTACAAATCTACTACTGCCTTTTATATTCCTCATCACAGTATACTCAAAAATGAAATTTCCGGTTCTAAACTTCGAGTGGTATTTGACGCGTCTGCGCGCGGCACTCGAGGTAATTCTTTAAATGACTCGCTTCTTGTTGGGCCCAAGCTCCAACGAGACATTTCATCAATTCTCTTGACTTTTCGCTTCTTTCCATATGTTTTCATTTGTGATATAAAACAAATGTATCGTCAAATTCGTATTCTGCCACAGTTTCAAGATTATCAGAGAATATTGTGGCGTTTTTCACCTAATGATCCTTTAGATGAATATCATTTACTTACTGTCACCTATGGCATTTCATCATCCCCTTTTTTGGCCATAAGAACCTTACAAGAACTAGCTAATAAGGAGGAAATGTCATTTCCTCGCGCGGCCCAAGTCATAAGACGCGACATATAATGTAGACGATGTTGTCACTGGCGGGTCAGACTTGGACTCCACTTTAGCGCTTCAATCCGAACTTATTAGCATAATGAAAGCTGGTGGTTTTGAGCTTAGAAAGTGGGCAAGTAACCATCCTGTACTATTACAAAATATTCCTTCTTCGGATATTCAACTATCTTGTAGCTTCGACAAAGAAGAACCATCTTTCATAAAGGTACTTGGACTAAAATGGGATCCAAGTAATGACATATTCTCGTATTATTTATGTCCAATCGAACGGTCTTGTACTAAACGAAATATTCTCTCAGAAATAAGTAGGATATTTAATCCTGTTGGTTTTATTTCTCCAGTCCTGTTACGGGCAAAATATATTCTTCAATGTCTTTGGTCATCCAATGTTGCCTGGGACGAAACTCCATCTAATGATATTCTTGAGGCGTGGCATGTTTTTAAATCTGAACTACCCCTACTTACTCAAATTAAAATACCTCGCCTAGTCGTCTCTGATCAAATTTCTCGCATAGAGCTCCACGGATTTTGCGATGCATCTCAAGTACACACAAAAAAAACTACTCTCAAACCAAGCTTATAGTAATGCTCAAACAAATAGCCTTATTTTGAAACTAACTTGCTTTATTTTGTACCTAAAAAATATTCATTTTTAAACTACTACTAGTTTTAAATTATATCATCAAGTTAATCAAAATTATGTTCATAAAGAGATTACATTATCATCATAACAAGATAATCTTATACTTGTTTTAAAAATAAGTATTGTGGTCAAAGTGAAATATACTATGATGGGTTTGAAAATAAAAATAAATTTGTATTCTCACAGCGAGCACAAAGACAGTCTCTATACACAACTTGAGTAAAATCTAAACCCTTATTATTTCTTTGATGCTATTTGCATTACTTTGCATCAAACCAATATTAACGTATACTATATCTGCAACTAAAATTATTGATAGGTTGATCATTTATTTTTATTACCCTAAAACTAAAGTAGAGTCAAGTTAAAATAATGTAGTATTAATTTAAAACTATATTTTGATGCTAAGGTATTTTCTATTTAATTTTACTTTAGCATTGCTCCTATTCATGTATATGATAGTTTCAGTTTGAAACTTTTAGGTTCAACTGGAGACTAGATTTTTTTGTGTGTAGGATTTTCTAGTGTTATATATTTTCGCATAGAACAAAGTTCTGGTAATATTCTGACATACTTAGTTAGCGCAAAATGTAAAGTTGCCCCTCTGAAAACAGTTTCAATACCTCGTTTAGAGCTTTGCGCAGCTGTTCTGCTTGCCGATTTAATTTCTTTTGTAAAGAAGAGTTATTCAGAACTCATTATTTTTAATGATATATATGCTTGGTCAGACTCTATGGTTACCTTAGCTTGGCTATCCTCTTCTCCGCATAAATGGAAGACGTTTATTGCCAACAGAGTAAGCCACATCCAAGATATCATTCAAATGTCATCTTGGCACTATGTTCCCTCTCAGGAAAATCCAGCCGACTGTGCTTCACGCGGCCTACTGCCTTCACAACTACTTCTACAAGATATATGGTGGTCAGGTCCCAAGTTTCTTTCACAAAGGCGCGACTTGTGGCATACACAACCCACCTTTGATTCCAGTAAAATTCCTGAGGTTTCTCAGGAGGAAAAGCAAACGCTGCTTACGGTTTCAATTAAAGATGATTTGATTGACGAATTATTAACCAAATTTTCTTCACTTTTAAAAATTAAGCGAATTGTTGCTTATATTACTCGATTTATTACAAACTCACGTTTCCAAGACAGATCTGTTTCACAAAATCAGTTAAATCAATTGACACCGTTTGAAATTGACAAGGCATTTTGTCTTATTATTAAAAATGTGCAGACTACATGCTTTTCTGATATTTTTGACAAAATTAAAAATAACAGTTTACTACCGAAACCATTCCGAAAACTTGCTCCTTTTGTTGATTCAGATGGTATGCTTAGGGTGGGCGGTAGGTTAAAAAACTCCAATTTTAATTATGACATTAAACACCCCATTCTCTTGCCTAAATCTCATAGATTAACAGAACTAGTAATAGAATGGGTTCATAAAACGAACTTTCATCCAGGTTTAAAGACCCTACATTATTTAATACTCCAGCAATTCTGGATTTTATCTCCTCGAAGTGCGATTTATAAATGTCTTTCTAATTGTATTCAGTGTTTTCGCTGCAAACCTAAATCTTATAACCCTTATATGGGAGACCTTCCAAAGCTCCGTATATCTCAACTCAAGCCTTTTTCTTCAGTATGTATAGATTTTGCTGGCCCATTTTCTTTATTAATGTCCAGACATCGAGGTGCCAAGGTATTTAAAGGTTATGCTTGTGTTTTTGTCTGCACTGCAACCAAAGCTGTGCATTTGGAAGCAACTTCAGATTTAACATCTGAAGCCTTTTTGGCTGCCTTTAGACGTTTTGTCGCCCGTCGTGGCAGATGCATACATACATAAGAACTCTTAATCCAATGGACTTTTAATCCGCCTAGTACCCCACATTTTAACGGCCTTGCCGAAGCAGGCGTTAAATCAATGAAAACTCACCTTTACCGGGTTATTGGTACCCAAAATTTAACTTATGAAGAGTTTTACACTCTTTTAACGCAAATCGAATCTTTACTTAATTCACGGCCTCTTAGCCCAATTAGCGCCGATCCTAATGATTTGCAACCCTTAACACCAGGTCATTTTCTTACCCTTGAACCTTTAAATAGTAGTATACCCGAATCTGACTTATCTGATTTAAAAATCAGCCGTCTAAGCCGTTGGCAATTAATTCAGCGCTTACAGAGCGATTTCTGGAAACGTTGGTCCAATGAATATATTCATTCGCTACAAGAACGACACAAGTGGGTTCATCATGCGCCAGAGATTGCCAAGGGTGTTTTTGGTTTTAATAAAGCACGACCAAAAACCTCCACTTTATTGGGAGCTTGGTCGAGTCATCGACTTACATCCAGGAAAGGATGGAGTGGTACGCGTCGTAACCCTAAAAACTGCGCGCGGATCTTTTCAGCGACCGGTAGTAAGGATATGCCCTCTACCAGGCAATTAATCTTATTCAATTTATATATATATATTTTTTCTTTTTTGTAATATGTTTTATTTGTGCTTTCGGGTTTTTACCTGTACGTCTAAAACATTCGTTTTGGTGGGCGGTTTGTTAAGAAAAGTCTTTTCTTTTATGGTTTGTATAATTGTTCTTAAACTAAATTAGTTAATTTTAATTTGGGCTAATATTGGTATGGTAACGTTTTTTCCTTTTTTTCAACTAATTAGTTTTTATTTTTTAATAAATCAATTTATAACTTTTGTCGCGAACGCACAAGTTCTCGTTTTGGACTCTAGGAGGAGCGCAGAGTCGCTCATGCGAAGTGAGACGTCCAGTCACTAGAGACAAGGTCAGAATGGCAAGAAGGGCAACTCGGTACTAAGGTTGCTTCGCCGATCCGTTTTTTATCGTAAAAATGCGTTAATTGAACATTTTCTTCGAGTTTTAACCATACAATAGTGTTAGTGCACATAAATTAAGAGAACCACAAAAAGAAGTAAGAGGGCCCTCTATGCCGCCACGGCTTCTCAGTCCAAGGTAAGAGTCTCAACACGTTTATTTTGTGCGTATTCTCTTGTTTTCTCTTAAAACTAACACATTTTGAAATACAGTCCACTTTTACATGCGTTACCGCATCAGGTGCCATTTACAAAATATGGGTAAAAAATCAAAATAATCTTATGCAGTTGAAATGTGGGCTAGAAACTGCGTTTAAAAAAACTTTTTCCAATCACTTTTTTCGATATTTTCAGAAATAACCCCACTTTTGAATTATTTTTTGGAAGAAATTAAAATTTGACTAATGCGAAACACGTGACTACTATTTTTATGCTTCATTTTCATCTCTATCGAAGCAGAACGTGATGCCAAAGTCAAATTTTGAATAAAGCTATTAATAAAAAAAAATCCCATATGATGCCGACTTTACTGGTGACACTGTAGATTATATTCAATAAATGTTTTTAATACCTCCTATCTTCCTAAAAAATCATTGACAACAGAAAATAAGAAAATTTTGGTAAGGTTTTTAAATAAAACGTTGATTTTTAAAATGGGTACTTGTATCCTTATTAAATAGGTAATATTTAAATTTTTTTTAAAAAATAGGCGGTATTAGTCCTATATTTAGGAGCGTAAACAGATAGGAGGTATTATTATTACGAAGGAACTTGACAGCAGTGTAGTTTTCGCAAGTTAGGAGGTTTTCAAATCATGCGCGGTATTGTTAGGAATAATTTTGTAGTAATAACTAAATATTCGCTTTTTTGGAAGATAGGAGGTATTGTCATTGTTTTACCGCCGCCAGACTGGCCACGGGAAATCCCATGCAAATTTTGCATTATAATTATTGTATTAGACTTTTTTGAACGTCCTTGTGATGAGCTTGCATACCAAGTTTGATTATTTTCTAATAAGCCCATTAAAAGTTATTAAGAAAAAACTCTCCATAAAATTTTTAAAACCACTATTAATAATTATGATATTATAAAATCTTAATAGATTTTTTTATTAGTTTTAACATGTTTACAGTATTTAAGAAAAACATAACAATGATTAAGTGGTTACTAGGTATGTACAGTGTGGCCCATTAATAAGGGCCGCTGGCTATATCTCGGAAACCATTAATCGTACAGCTTTCGGAAAAAAAATTTGTAAGTAAAGCGGTCATGAGAAAATTCTGGAAATTACTTTCAATTTCCTTATTTCGCCGCAAGGAGGCACAATTGAAAATTGGTTTTTTAAATTTTAAATTTCTCCGAAAATTCCCATATTAAGGTATAACTCTGATTATATCATTGGAAAACTTAGACAATTCTGCATCATTTTGGTTTAAGGCTCGTTGGCGTACCGACCTTAATAAGAGTGTTATATTGAATGTGTAAACATTAAAATCGCCGTAACTTCTAAACGACTTATCCGATTTTACTAAATTTAAGCTTGTTTGGAAGGGAAAGGTAAGTACCTTCAATCGTCGTATCCAATGGTACACGATAGTTTCTAATAAAATTGCTAGAGGGCGCAATTTGTAATAATAACAGTTTTTTTGATTTTATCCCAAAAATTCAAATCATACGGTATACCCATGACATCATAATCGGAAAGTAGATGGAATTTACAAGAATAGATGTGAAAACCGCAGTTCGATATCTTTGTTCGTTTCAGAGTTATTGCCAGAACAATAATTTTTAATACAAATTTCGCCCTCTAGCAATTTTATTAGAAACTATTGTGTACTATTAGATACAACAATTGAAGGTACTTCCAAACAAGCTTAAATTTAGTAAAATCGGATAAGTCGTTTAGAAGTTACAGCGATTTTAATGTTTACACTTTCAATAGCTTCTCCCACTCTTATCAAGTGAAAGTGTAAACATTAAAATCGCTGTAACTTCTAAACAACTTATCCGATTTTACTAAATTTAAGCTTTTTTGGAAGGAAAAGGTAAGTACCTTTAATTGTCATATCCAATGGTACACAATAGTTTCTAATAAAATTGCTAGAGGGCGCAATTTGAATTAAAAGTTATTGTTTTGGCAATAATTCTGAAACGAACAACAATAATGAACTGCGGTCTTTGCATTTTTTCTTGGAAATTTAATCTACTTTCCGAATATGATGTCATAGTTATACCGTATGATTTGAATTTTCTGGATAAAATCATAAAAACTGTTATTACAAATTGCGCCCTCTAGCAATTTTATTAAACACTATCGTGTACTGCTGACGATTGAAGGTACTTACCTTTCCCTTCCAAACAAGCTTAAATTTAGTAAAATCGGATAAGTCGTTTAGAAGTTACAGCGATTTTCATGTTTACACATTCAATAGCTTCTTCCACTCTTATCAAGGTCGGTATGCCAGCGAGCCTTTAACCAAAATGATGCAGAATTGTCTAAGCTTTCCAATAATATAATCAGAGTTATACCTTAATGTGGGAATTTTCGGAGAAATTTAAAATTTAAAAAACTAATTTTCAATTGTGCCCCCTTGCGGCGAAATGAGGAACTTGAAAGTAATTTCCAGAATTTTTTCATGACCGCTTTACTCATAAAAATTTTTTTCCGAAAGCTGTACGATTAATGGTTTCCGAGATAAAGCCGGCCTCCCTTATTAATGGGTCACCCTGTACATAGAAAATAGTTTTCGAATAGTCCGAACCGTTCTCTGCGATGTTTCCTGATAGACCCATAGACATTTACCATTAGATAAGCAAACAATAATCACGAAAGTGCAAATTTATGGCCTCGCGCATATAAACAAAGCTAAACCGGATTGGGCATACATACGCACTGCAACATTATCATTTGACCAAATGGGAAAATAGACAGGTCCGCGCTTTAAAATTAAAGTTCTAGTTAAAGAAATTTTTATTATTACGTGTAAACAGCTAAAATTTGCCCCAAATTTTTGGCAAAAAATTGGAATTTAAATGTTCGAATATAAAACAACAAACAACTTATCTCGTGCGTAAACAAATGTTAAGTCTTATGGGTAAAAAATACGTCTGAGCGCACGGCTCGCCAATCAGATGCCTTCCCTCCCAGCAGAATTGAGCATGCGCACAAACCTCTTGTTATCGGCTTGTCCTTCTTTAGAGGTAGTTGTTGTGTTTTAGGTTTTCTCTGTAAATTCCTTGTTGTATTCTTTGCTATTGTGGATTGTGGGTGTTTAATATTTACGGATTTCTAGTTTTGTGTACTTTAGTGAATTGTGTTTGTGCTTTTAGTGACTCGGATTGGAATATAAACAATGACTTGTAAAAACCGTTGTATGATTTTATTATGCTCAAAGAGGGGTAAAATACCGGGTATTTTGTATTTTCAGTATGGAGTAGTGATGTATCTTGATATATAACTTTATTTTATTATGATGAATTTAAACTTTTAAACACATCTATAACTAGGTCTAGGCTACACAAACAAGGTATGCAAATGATGGGAAACATACACCAAGAAAGATTATCCCGATGCATGTTTTGGTATATTTTATTTGCAGTCCTGGAATCTAATTAGTACGCCTACTTTTCAGGAAATATACTTATATTATATAAAAGAAAAAAGTAGATATAAATGTTTATATTAATCCAATGGTGAAAGTATTCCACGGGTCAAGTTCTTGGGCAAGAACTTTTTCAAAAAGGTTGAACAAGAAATTGTGCTTGAAAATGTTTTACACGTACCTACCCAAGTTTTTGCCAAATTTTAAAAATCAATACAAATTATATACCAACTAATATTTGACTGTGGTTAGGTACGCGATAACATCAAAGATTAGTTATTTTGCTGGTTTTGTTTGTTTTTTATATTCGATTTTATAAGATTATTTTAATTGACTTGTTCTCTTCCTTTTCGAACTAAAAACACGACGACGAATCATTTGTAAACAAATTTTAGAAAAAAAACCTTAAAGACAATTTTTTATCCTCATAATCTGATAGGTTCGCAACTACTAAAAATGCCAGAAATCACTACCTTTTTTCCCAACTTGATCAAAAATTGAGAAGAAATTTTTTGGCAAGAATTTTGGGGCACATTTTAGCTGTTTACACGTAAAAATAAATTGAACGTCAACTTTTACAATTTCTTGAGCAAGAACTTAAATCTTAAAGCCCGGACCTGTCCATTGTACCATTCGTCAAATGATAATGTTGCAGTGTGCATGCCTAATCCGGTGTAAAGTCAAATTAATGTAAGACTCGCCGCATCACCTGTCATTAATGACACCCTGTTGAAGTCTGGTATATTTTACGTTATGCGGTTGGCTACAGAAACAGGACCGGACTAAGTTATTTTACCTTCGCATTCGCGATCTGTTAAATTTTGTATGGGAGTCTTAATATTTTGTAAAGATATATACTAGATACTAATTTTATTATTTATAAAATAAAATATTGACGTACCTACCAAAATAAGAATGTAAAAAATGTATAAAAAATAAAGGAAAAGAAGAAAAGAATATTCTGAATATTTATTTCTTTTATTATTTATTTATAAAAAGCAAAATAGGTATTTATGTATTTAATATACAAGGAAAAAAGTAATACATTTTTTGCAAGGTGCAGGCCTAATTAAAACACCATGTTGGGAACCTTTTGTGGGAGTTTTATATATGGATAAATATATATATATATAGGGTCTCCTGTAATTAAGGGGCTATACAGCAACAGGAGATACTGGACTTAAAAATCTGTCATTTAAATTCATTTCTTATACGTTAAAGAAATACAAGGTGATCCAAGTAAATATTTACTTTATAAAATTGGCGATGATTTGATATTAAGCGGATATGAATCAAATTTGGTGTAGTTATATTTTTGAGGGCAAGAAGAAGGATTCCATAATGAGTTTTAAGATACCTCCTAGAGAACGCCAGCTACACAATATGAGTTTGATAAATTCTCGCATATATTTTTTGTCTCTTACATTTCTGACCACTTTACGTCAAATTATGAAAGAAGGATCTTTTATCCGTAAAAAAGTTGTACTTCATTAATCTTGATATTTGAATTAGTTTTAGAGATAATTCCGTTTAAATGCTAGATGGCAAGAAACATTTAAATAAATGCCTTTCATAACGAAACATATTTTATTGAAAATTAACCGTGCGTTCATAAGCATAAATGACATAGTTTCAAGTCGACTATCGCCTGTTGCTGTATTTGCCCCTTATTTATGAAACATCCTGTATATAACGATATAAGTAAATTGTTTAACTAGGCACTTTATTGATTTGATAATACAGGAGTTAACCAAAATGGCGTTTGTACTCACTATTAAACGTATAATTAATAAACACCAAAAACATCCCCCAATAGCATCAAATATTTGTAAAATATTTTTTTAATGTTAAATAAATATTATATGTTTTTTAAATATTTGCTATCTAAAAGAAATATTTATTAAATATTTGGTTTATAATATTTTTTATGAAATATTTATAAAATATTTTTGAAATGTTTGAATAGTAATATTTATATTAAAATACAGAAGAAATATTTTTTAAGTATCTAGTTTATAATATTTTTTATTAAATATTTTATAAATATTTTTTATATGTTTCAAAAGTAAAGTTATATTGTAATATATACAAAATATTAAACAAATATTTTCAAAAGTGAAGCAGAGTGCATTTATAAATTATTTTAAAAAAACAGTAGTACCTATATATTATAGTGTTTGTAAAAGTCTGAAAGTTGTGTAAAACAAAAAAAAAAGGATTTTCAACATTTGCTATAATATATCTAAACAAATAATTATTTTTAAGTATATTTGGTTTACAATATTTTTTATTAAATATTTTATAAATATTTTTTATATGTTTCAAAAGTAAATTTATATTGTAATATATAGAAAATATTAAACAAATATTTCTTAAGTATTTGGTTTACAATATTTTTTATTAAATATTTTTTATGTATTTCAAAAGTAAATTTATACCTATTTTAATAATATATAGAAAATATTAAACAAATATTTCTTAAGTAAATTTGGTTTATTTACAATATTGTTATTGCTTAAATATTCTGTAAATATCTATTTTTTATGTTTTATAATATATTATATTTTCGACAACTGGGATTGGACTCCCGGTGGAGGCATTCTACCAATACCCTCTCGGTACAAAGGACAAAGTACTCTAAAGAAATTTGGTAGTGACGTCACGTTCTGTAGTCCACTTTCATTTGACATCATTGCTTCTATTTTATCCATAGACAATTTACCTTATAAATTGTCTATCATTTTATCTAGATAGCTGTGTTGCCCTTGCATTGACAAGTGGCATTATCAGATCATCCATAATTCCTGATATACTTGGAAATAGGTTTTCTTATGTAATGTTTTAACTATTTTTGCTTCTGTAACGGACCTAACCCGGGTCTGTTGGTTCTTGACAAAATGCGGAGAAAAAACCTATTCATAATAATAATAATAACAATAATAATAATAATAATAATAATAATAATAATTATAATGCTAATAATAATAATAATAATAATAATAATAATAATAATAATAATAATAATAATAATAAAATAATTATGTAAATCCGATGTAATATACGAGGCGCGCGGGGCCGCGAACGCTCCGGCGTCGTGTACCTCAGCCAGAGTTTGGAACGTCCGCACAAAGAGGAGACGAGAAGAGCGTCGCGTCGGTCGGGGGGGAAACTATAAAAGCCGGAGTCACGTCAGGAATTGGAAGGTTTTTTTTTTGGTCTTCTGTTCAAACTATCACCAGCTTTAAAAAATATTCAGGGGCTTCTTTGCTTGTATTCTCAGGGTGTAAAATATTCTGGACTCCGTTCGATATAAGTTTTCACAAGTTTAAAAATCATTTATTTTTCTTTGAAACACAACGAACTTCTAGTTAAATTGAAATAGAGGGTGGCTTAATTTTAACAAGAACAAACATGAAAGTAAATTATTCACCATATCAACAAATTATTTCTTTCTTTTAATTATTAATGTGAGAAATTATTTAGTCTTACCCAAGCTACCTAAAAGGGGGATCTCTTGACAGACCAAGCCTTCGCCTTTTGCGTCTCCTGGTTT
Source organism: Polydrusus pterygomalis (assembly GCA_963969555.1). Classification (NCBI taxonomy): domain Eukaryota; kingdom Metazoa; phylum Arthropoda; class Insecta; order Coleoptera; family Curculionidae; genus Polydrusus; species Polydrusus pterygomalis. The sequence goes on from OZ018377.1 coordinate 73,952,639, forward strand.
CACTAGATCTATAAGTAGGTTTCCCGATTGGCCTAACCATTTCCAGGTCGCGGTGGGTGTTCTCGTTTTGTCAAAAGTTAATTTTAGGGTCTAAAATGTTCTAATCTTAAATTTTTTTCTAAATCTAAACTTGATAAGCTTTAAACCACGCGTGGGTTTCACTAAGGACGTCGGCCGGTATTTTGTTAAAGTATATTAATTTATAAAACCTTAAGTTATCTGAAAAAATCTAGATAGTGAAAATTAAATTTTAAAACGACAAAATGAACGTAAATTATAAACTATATTAAAGGATTATTTTTTCTTGTCAATTATTAAATTTGTGGGAGGTGTATTACTTAATTGGGGTCTCTAGACAAAGACCAAACCTTCCCTCTCTTTTGCTAACCCATTTTCTTACCCTTTCCTCTATACAGTGTGGGTTTTTCGGCTTACGGAAATTACCTTACTGTAATCCTTGTTTCTCAGACAGTGTGGGTTTTTTCGGCTTACGGAAATTACCTTACTGTAATCCTTGTTTTTCCGACAGTGTGGGTTTTTCGGCTTACGGAAATTACCTTACTGTCATCCTTATTTTTCCGCTACAGCGTGGGTTTTTCGGTTCACGGAAATTACCTTACTGTAGCTTCCTAGTTTCCTTACTATCCGTTCTTTCGTCTTTCGGTCTTTGTTAAAACAAATACTCGGACTCGCGCCGCTATTCCAATATCAATTAAAATGTTGTTAACGCACTACTATTGTTTTTGCCAGGGCCGGGACCCATTAAATAATATTCATAGTATTCACAAATAAACGGTTACAAATGTTAATAACTAAAATTCGGAAAGTTAAACTCAGGAACGGCGCCATTACCGTGAGACTCTAACGGACTACGCGTTTTCATAATAATAAGTTAAGTTAATATTCACAAATACAATTCTGACAGTAGCTAAACCTGTTTTAAAACCCTACTAAAAATAAATACCTACGACATTGTTTCTTTCTAAAACTTTTTTCCTAAGGGTTTTTCATTTCGCATAGGCAGGGTGTTCCGTGTCGCGAGGGGGTAGGATTTTTATATTACGCGATTTGTGAATTCTATAGCAAGCCTTGAAGACCCGGAAGTCAGTATATGTTTCTTATTATTACACGCATTATTCTTCAGCGTTTAATAATAAATTTGGGTTTCCCCGTATGTTGATCATATCATTTGTAACGTGGGCGAGATTTTCAGGTCATAATAGTCTACGCTGTTCTGAACCACTTCTAAAAGGACAAGGTGCTTTAAATACAACCGCATGTTTTCAATTAGGGGGCGCGCAGTAAGAAGACGCTAGGTCAGTACTTCTTATTATCGGTATAAAGCGAAACACAAAAGCCTAAAAATGTAATTATTGTTTTTAGAAAAATTATTCAAAGAAAAAAACATCTTTCTAGGATAAGCGTGTCGCCCGTCCCCTTTTCTTAAACCTTAAAGCCCCCGAAGGGCTATAAATTTTAAAAACTCAAGTGTCGACCATTTAACCATAACAAAGAACTGTTGGTAAACGATCTTTTAGAAACACATGGGTAAAATTGATGGGCATCTGGGAGTTGTTAGGGCAGGCGTGCCCGGAGGTCCCTAAAGTCAACACTAAATTCTTAACAAAGAAAAAGCTTCTATTTCCTTCTTCTCACATCTGTTCTCTGTTATAGGTAACAAACTCTAATGCGGAGATTCTGGACGACCGCGAAGGTGTACTAAATATTACAGGTTCGCAAATAGAAATATTTTATAAATTTCGGAAAGTCCCTTTTTCATTTAATTTGACAAACGCGTTTTTAATTATTAAATACCGGTAATCTCTGTGCACAGATTATTATTTAAATTATTTTATGGCCAACGACGCATTGAGGGCGGGTTTTACGATAGGCTTCTTTCCCTTTCATTCATACCATTGTTAGACAGTGTCGGGGTTTGCTAAGGTTTAGCAAATCATTAAAATTAAAAATAAATTAAAAATATCCATGGTAGAGATTGAGTGAGTTGTCTCTAACCCGGTTTAGATTCGTAGGCCTGTAGGTTTTCCAAGCCCTCCCTTCGCGCCGAGTTCTGGACTACTGTCCATGCTGGGGGAACTCGACGGGTTTCGACCCGTGGAGGTGTGGGGATCTTTACTGGATTTTGCGACGACCTCCCTTTCCACTGCTAGGATTTGATTATATCTCTTTTATGTTAGCAATCCCGACGCTTACGTTATTCTGCTTACTATTAAAGCGTGGCTGTTCGGTATGGCCCCCTTTTTCTAATAACTGTCTACACGAGATTACGTTAGAGATTGTAAGAGGAAAGTGCGGGCCTGTTCCGCGTTTTACTTCAACGAGGGACGGAGGACTACTGTCTAGGGCGACAGCCCATCCTAGCAACCGTATGAGGGAAACCTATAGAGATAGGCTACTGCCTAGGGCGACAGCTCCTTAGTCTCGTCCAGTGCACGGGGTAGGGGAACCTTTGGAAATTGGAACATACTCGATTTTCTTTGAACAGTCGATGACGACTACCGCGAACCTTTTCTTCCAAATTTTATTGCTTAGCGATCAGCCGTTTTTCGGGTTCATACATTTTTTTCTATAATTTTATACATTGTTGGAAAGATTGTTTTTCGGAATTCCCTGTCTTTCAATGTGTCTCTTTCTCGGTGTAATACTTCATATGATTTTATCAGCGAATTTGGGTTACATAACGACGTACAAATAAACACAACGTGCGCATAGGGTCAAACACAACGTAGGGTACTTTGCGTTATATTGGGTCCCAAGAACTAGACGGTCATCCGAGCCATTCCTTGAATTGCACATGTGTATGTTCCTGAAGTAATGATAATTATTAATACCTAAATAAATTCTATTAAACAATACCTATTTTTAATTACACGTATGAACTTTAAGGATTGGTAAATTAAAGATTCTCCGCGTGGAATCGTGAGACACTTCTGTGTGTTAACTCGGACCTCTAGGGGACCCCCATTTTTTGTCTGTTTTAGTTTTTGATTTATTTAAGTAATAATTTAAAAATTGAAATGGACATTAAAATGATTATAAATATTATTTACTACAAATAGTATTTATAATAAATACCAGCCAATATCTGCTTTTTAATTCTTCTGCTTTGGCAGGGGGCGGTAACGTTTCACTTCTAACATAATATTATAAGTATGTTAACTTAGTTATTATCACAAGCCTAATATAATTTTACAGATTTAGGTATTTTATTGGGAATATTTTGCTAAATAAAAAAAATAAATAGCTCAAGTACAGTTAGGACACGCGAAAGGCTGGAGTCAATCTGGCAACGTAGCAACACCTGTTAGCCATTTTGTTTAGTTAATAATACCGCTCGCAATTTCGCCGGTGTTTTAATTTTGGTGTATTTATTGAAAAATATAGTGTTTCCGGTTCAAATAGTGTTTAAACTATAGTTTTAAAATGCCGTATCGATATCGTGTAGTCGGTTGTAAGGGTAATTATACCGCCGGCCCTACAGTACGTGTATTTTCTTTTCCCCCTAATCGAACAACATAACCAACAATGGCGCCGTGCAATTCATCGCGAGGATTTTACTCCCAATGCAAACAGTAGAGTTTGTGAGTAGGTACCATTTTACAGAAGAGGATTTTATTTCAACGATTTCCCAGCAGGACACGAAAACGGGCGAGATCATTTCAGTTAAATTAAATTTACCAATATTAAAAAATAATAGCGTACCGACTAAGTTCCAAATTGCCCGAATTACTTAACAAAAACTGTAACGCATCAAAAAAGTAGGGAAGAAAAGCTTAAAGAACTAGACGAAATACAATTTCAACAAGGCATTGAAGAAAGTAAGCGTGACATTCTTAAACATAAAGAACTAACAAGTTATAAGTCATTTGAAAAATTTAATAATTTGTTTAAAACGTTTAGTTTAAAGGAAGGATAATTTATCCTTAATGAACAATAGGCTGGGCCAAAAAAGTAAAAAATTGGAAATTGCAAATGGTATATTTGCCAATATCTGACTATACATCTAAAAGTAATTTTTGGAAAATTTTATTAAAATCCGTAAATGTTTCGCCGCGCCCCTGTGACCTTGAAAATTAGTAAAAAGGCCGATTTTGCGATATTTAATATTTTTTAAATCCAAAATTATAATTTTTTTGTTACTTCTTGTGGATGTGGGAATGTGTATAAAAATAATTTTTCCAATAAAATATTTTTCTGTTTGATGGAAATTACAAATTTGTCTCTGAAAACGTTAAATTACGTGTAAATGAAGATTTTGAGGACAAATTTATATAATTCCCATCCAACAGAAAAATATTTTATTGGAAAACTTATTTTTATACACATTTCCACATCCACAAGAAGTCACAAAAAAATTATAATTTTGGATTTAAAAAATATTAAATATCGAAAAATCTTACTAATTTTCAAGGTCACATGGGCGCGGCGAAACATTTACCGATTTTAATAAAATTTTCCACAAATTACTTTTAGATGTATACTTAGTCAAATATTGGCAAATATACCATTTGCAATTTCCAATTTTTTACTTTTTCGGCCCAGCCAAATGAACAAACTTCCAAGACCCTCTTTAAAATTAAGCATTCTCCTGGTCCTTTAATTACGTGGGCTGTTAAAATAAACAATAATTTAGAAATAAGTTCATATTTATATGTAACTGTACAAATTGATAAACAAAAAACGCCCTTTTTGGCAAGTAGTTTGGATGAATTGAGAAGTTTACTGAAAATCATTGATTGTTCGATGGATATTCTTTCTTTGGACTCCGAACAAGACAATAATTCTGAGAATAGTTAGGTACTTAGTACATATTTTAAAATAATATTTATGAAATATTTGAAGTTAATATTTATAAAATGCTTTTAGCTAATATTTATAACATATTTTGATATAATATTTATACAGTGTTTTACGCTAATATTTAAAACATATTTTAAAATAATATTTATGTAATATCTTAAGCTAATATTCATAAAATGTTTTTGTATATATTAATTACATATTAGTTTCATATATGTATAAAATATTTAAAACTAATATTTAACAAATATATACAAAAATATTTCATAAATATTTAATAATCTGTCGCTTCAAATATTTAAGTAATATTTTTTAAAAATATTTAATAAATATTTGATGCTATTGGGGTCTGTCTCCGAAATATATAAAATCCAAAAATAAAATGTTTAAAACACACACTACACAAAAAACAGCCACAGAAATACTTGAAAAACACCAAAATTGGAAAAAAATAGTATGACGCAACCTGACGCGTGAGCTTGCTAAGGCCCACTGCTGATCTGGGAACTTTAACGACGAAACCAGATCGGCTGTTAATGTCAAATGTCGTTGTCTTCTGTCGAAACGCTTTGTTTTAAGAAGAAGTTAACTGTAGCTTTGCTTACATGCGCGAGGCCATAAATTTGCCACTTTCGTGATTATTGTTTGCTTATCTAAAGGTAAATATGTATGGTATGAATCCTCCGTAGTCACATGGTCTAAAAATGTCCTTGCTCTGGTCTCATCTGCGAGGTAAAAACTAGTACAATCATTATTTTTTCTTAAATACTTTAAAACATGTTGAAACTAATAAAAAGTAAGACATCTAGTAACATTTGAAGTTATCATAATTGGACGGTGTTCTGCAACAATGGTCCAACCCACACTTTGTGTACATTCGAGATTTTCATATAGAATTATTTATCAGGAGCAACACTACGATAAGCCAAAATGATTTAGGCCACATTCTGTATTTTGGTGCCATCTGTAAACGAAGTTCTAAACCACAATTTTTCAATCCATTATAATATAAGAATCTGTAACAATGATCTAATCCACTCCATGTGGAATAGACCATTATTGAATAATTCTGGGTATATACTAATAACAAAATTTATGGATGTCGATAGTTTTGTTGTTAATAGGCAAAGTACATTGTTTGCCTTACAATCAAATCACAACCTTAATCTCCATATTGCAGAAGAGTTACGCAATCAAATGAAAGATGATCAAAAGGCTGCTTAAAGTGACGAAACACTGGAAACGTTGATATTTGATCTTCAAAAAACTCACTCTATGCCGAAACTGCCCACTGGAATAATATATTACAAGAGACAATTAAATTTACTAAATCTTGGTATTTACCTTGGCAGTACCGGAAGAGGTGTTTTTAATGTATAGTTGGAATATGAAGCAGGAAGGGGAACCCAAGGGGTTGGTTCTTGCCTACGCAAATATATAGTCGAAAACGTACGCGCCCCTATTAAAAAGCTTATCTTATGGTCTGATTCATGTCGGGGTCAGAATAGAAGTATTAAACTTGTCTTGATGCTTATTCACGTCTTGCAAAATCATGCCTCCCTTGAAGAAATATCATTAAATTTTTTACTTTCTGGACATAGTTTTTTGCCCAATGATTCGCATTTTGAAGACGTTGAATGTGCCCTTAAAGTTCAACAAAGATTGTATACAGACAGTGACTATATAGAAATTATGAAATCGTGTCAAAAAAAAACAAGTTTATCGTAAACCGTATCGTGTCTGATAATATAGTTTCAGTTAGGATGTTGGAGAAGTCGATAACAAATCGCAAGTATGATGCAGTAAATAAAAATAGTATAAGTTGGTTCAAAACACATGTTATAACAATAAAAAAAGAAGAACCTACAATTTTATACATAAAGAATCATGTTATAGATACTACTTCTTCAATAGTAAATAAGTATTGAAAAGGCTGGAAAGGGAAGAAAACCTATATTAGGACAAATAGAACTACCTCTTCTGTGATAAGGAGATCTCCGAGGAAAAAATAAAAGACCTTAAGGATATCCTAACTTTAATTCCAAAAGATGCCAAGCCATTTTACAGTTTTTTAAGAAAAGTTGAAACTCAAAATTTTGAAGACGACTTGGAAAGGCTAGGACCTACACTAGATTTTGATATTGATGAAGAGCAGCTATTGCATGACACCACGAATGCATAGAAATCGGCATAAACTATATACGTACCTTTACTACATTATTTAGCACTAGTTTTCTCTTCTTTTGGTTAAGAGTTTTCATTATTTGGAGGGATAGTCGATTGTTGCAAAACAAGTACTTGTAACTTCTAATTTTGCAACAATCATCTAACCCGCTTTTTAATTTTTTTCTGTCAAAACATATGTATATTTTTTCAATATTTAAATATTTTCCGATTAGTTGTATGCATATTTAATAGAAAATAAATAAATAAAAACTTTTTGTAAAATGGGGTATTTTCTGAAACAACGTACGACAATATGCTAATTATCTCGAAACAACAGGTGAGTGACTTAAACCATTGATGCAGAACACCGTCCAATTATTAATGGTGGTTTCATTGGGGTATGTATCAGAAGCGTATTTAATTTTTTTGAGTTTTTCCAAATTATAACTGTTATTTGGTTAGGTAACTTGAAAATAATTAAATTGGAAAGCAATAAATGATTGTGACATCAATGGCACCGGCAGATTTAGTCACAAACTTTTGAAAGAATAACTTTAATATTAGCGTAATATTCTCGGCAATATTACTAAAAATTTCCAGAGTAAGTATTGTTTATTTAAATAATTATTCAAGATTATTTAAGTAACTGTTCAGTGTTTACATTCAAACTTTTAAATCTCGATAGACGCAGTTCGTTGGGCAATATTTAATTAAAATAAACCAGTTTTTTTAAACCCAAGGCACCTAATTTGGATCATAATATTCCTAGGTCATGTTTGTTGGTTGGTGGTACCCATATACAGGGTGAAACACCTTGTTAAAATCTCTATAACATGTTAATATTTATTATTATCCTGTAATCTTGAGATACATATTACCAGATTACCTATGTATATGTTTAAACATTAGGTAGAATATAATTATTTTATTTCCACTTGGCCAGTTAAGCTTTGGTTTCCTACAAAGCGGCACCGGAAAAGAGCGGCCGTAATTACCAACAGTAGTGCACTGGCTTTGGACGGTGAATATTATTGGAAAGTAATATTAAATACGGACGGTTCGATAAAATACGGCGGCAAGAGCGCCGAGTCAAGAGCCAGTTGACAGGTCAATTTTAATACTGGCGCACCGTCAAAAATCGTGCTTGCACTATCCCAACGTAACAGAGCGACCGCTTTAGAAAATACGGTGCCGTATTTTTTGCGCCGAAGCTCTGGAGGAACACACTTCGATTTGCAAGTAGAAATAAATTCAAAGATGAAAGGTACAGAGCGCTCATAGTTACGTCATCAACTTGAAAAAGGACAACGTGTTCTATCGCACTCGAAAATAGCCGGTCGCGGTCGATACGCCAGTGGCGTAGTCCCTGTGAAAACCAATAAAACAAATAATATAACAATAAAATATGTGGAGAAAGACTTTGTGCTTTTCTTTTTTCTTTAATAAAATATTAATTTATTAGGAAGAAGCAGATAAAAGTGAAAATAATTTAACAATTAAATAGATTATGTGGTTTAATAGTATATTATTTAACGAGCGTCATATAATATAGCCATTATACGCGGGTTAAATACTATACTTTATCTACGACTATTCAGTATTCAAAAAAAATTAGAAAATGCATTCAGAGCAACAAATTTTATTACAATAGGATATTTTTACATAACAAGGTAATATTATTAATGGTATTTTTTAAATAAAAAATACAATTCAACAATGTAAACAATAATTAAAGAAAGTACAATTACTTATTTCTAATTTTTCATTAAATTGATTGTAACATTAGAGCAATTATAAAAATGATTGGGAGCAGGAATATTACTTAATATTTATTTAGTTTTTATTAGTATAGGTAATGGAAAAAGTTTCGGAGCTATAAAGATTTGTTTACTTGTCAATCTCTTCGGTTGCTATGTTATTAATAACATACACGCCTGCTTAAACTAGATCTGGTGTGTTTTTACCGTAATTCCGGTAACTATGATTTGTTGGGACCGTGGATTATGAAATGTCATAATTCACGGTTGTAGATTATGAGTAACTATGGTAACATGAACCACATTATATATGTACCTAGTGTTTGTTTGAAGGTTGTAGACAATGATGTTTCTTGAGTAATAGATGTACCTACTTACCCTAATATTAATTATTTAATAACTAAATTATGGGTTTTCTAAAGCAGGTACCTACCTACTTAAAACATATTTATTTAAATGTAAATTTTACATTACCTAGGCATACCACCAAACACAAAATTAATTTACAATTTTAAGCTCCAATTTTATTATTATGGGTAACCAGAATCGACCGATTCTATAAAATTACAAAGGTTAAAAAATAAAATATCTTTACTTTGTAGGACATATGGGTAAAAACCGTAAAGTTGGCAATGTTGAAGAGATGCTTTCTGAGACTTAATAATAATGGGATGCATGTTCAGGCGACCGCTTCTCTTTGCCTTCTGATTTTGGCACGTAAGCGTTGAGCAGCGTTGTCAAATCATTTAACTAACGCATTTCTATGTTATGGATAAATAAAAATCGTAGTGTACGCTTGTGACGCTTTGTTATTCAAAAACGGGCGGGCACTGAGTGCGAAGACAATAGATGCGGACTCTGTCAGGTATGACGGCCCTGTTATTTTCATCTTTGAATCGATGTTTACATATACACGTTTTTTCGCGGCGAGGCTTGTCAAATTACGGCCGCTCTTTTGCGGTGCCGCTTTGTAGGAAACCGAAGCTTTAGTAAGTTTTCCATTTGAGTCCGCAGATATGCATGACGCAAATAGACCGAAATTGCTTCTTTTTCTTTTATTTTGAAGAAATAGTCCTTGCTTAAAGTGGAGTTGAAAGTATGGGAAAGAAAAAAAAACCTAAAGTCTTCCTTCACAAAATTTAATAGAATAAAAATTCTCTAGGGGTCTCTACATATTTCGAACGTAGAAACGTTCATCATCAGGAGACAGAAAATTTATTTAGTGCTGATGGTTTTAGCAGAAGAGAAAATGGTGTAGAACCTTAATGGAGCTTTTATGGAATTAAAAAAAATTGATGTGTAGAAGAGACATAATATGAAGAAAATTGATAAAAGTTAAACCATACTAAGTATGTTAAAAAAGTTATTAAAGGGGGTATAAACCAACCAAATAAACTGGGGAAGAAGAAAAAACCTTCCTAAAAAGAAGGTGTCGAAGATTATTTAAAATTTTTTATAAAACTTTAAAGTGTATGTCAGTAAGGACAAAATTGTCATAACTATGAAGATATCTGTAAAAAATATAAATTGAAATTAAAATCAAAGAGTGAAGAAGTAAAAAAAATTTTGGAATATTTTTTTGAATAAAAGTAAGTACATACTTACAAAATTACATTGCAAAAAGTGTTTTGTGGGGTACTGAGGATTAAATCGCAAGCGGTTAATTTAAAACCAATAAAATTAATTAATAAGTTGCACATTTAAAAAAAATTAGAGGTCAAAAGGTTGTTCACGTCCACGTGTTGGGACAAAAGTTAATGAGAGATGAATAGGGAACTTGACAAAAATTTTAAAAGGGGAAAAAATTCTATAAATTATAAGTATATATTGTCATAAAACATATGGCAGCAAAAAAAAACAACATATTTCGTCCCAAAAGACCGCTAGCAAGATTTAAAAATGCCCCAAAATTCAAATTATCCCAAGCGGGTAAAAACGGGTCGTGACGTCAAGAAGTATAATTCGTGTGCGACATCCATGAAATATGTTATTGGTTGGCAATAAATTGAACGACGTTAAGAATTCCACCTTAAAACAACAATACAATAACAAGAACACACGGCAATCCAAATGCAAACTCGGTCGCTCGGCCACCGGTCAGGATGACGGATGACGGATGACGGAAAGTCATACTTCCTGACATCGGGCTTGGCGCGCTTAAAAGGTCGTTTGAAATGCTTTTGACACGCGCGAAACTTTAAAAAAATTTTACCAAGTAATTACTGATTTTTAAAATATATTTGGGTTATTTTTTGAAAAAGGGAAATAATAAATGAGCTAAATTTCTACATAATTTAGGACACCCAGTATAAGGTTTAACGTATTTTATTTAAAATATATTTGTAAAAAGTATGCAATTATAGCTTCCGCTTAGGAATAAAATTTGATATGACTACATGCTTAGTTTGCTAAGGAGTAAAAGTTAACATTTCCGTTTCTGTGTTAATAACAGCTGCTTGTCAAAAAATTAGAATAATTCCAGTCCCAGTACTTGAAATTAAAAAAAAAACTGGCAAAACCGCCTCGAGAGATCGACTAAAGCATAAGAACAATGTTTGTACAGCAAGGTATTAAACATTTATGGCTTAAATATTTTAATTTCCATACTTAAAATGGAGTTGAAAAAGTAGGAAAAAAAGAAAAAGTAAAAGTCTTCCTCCACAAAATTTAATAGAAATAAATTCTTTAGGGGTCTCTACATGTTTCGAACGTAGAAACGTTCATCTTCAGGAGACAGAAAAAATTTATATTGTGCTGATGGTAGGTATTAGAGAAAATGGTAGGTATAAAACCTTAATGGAGCTTTTATGGCATTGAAAAATTGAAATTTAGAAGTGACGCATATAAAAAAAGTTGAGGAGAGTTAAAACACGCTGAGCATGTGAAGAAAGTTGGTAAAGGAAGTATAAACAACCAAACTAAAAGAGGATGAAGAAAAAGGCCTTCTAAAGAGAAGGTGTCAAAGATTTTTAAATCATTTATATAAAAAAAATGTGTAAAAATGTTTCTATTAACAAAGATGTGTGATGTCTTTAGTTATGTCCAAAAAAGCAGTTTTTTTAATAGGATAACTATTGCCCTAGGGCATACCTACAATAAAATTTTTAAAAAATTTTTGCACTGCTTTCTTTTCCACCCTGTATAATATTAAAGAGCATTGGTTACGTTATAGGCATACCATTATATTAATCTGTAAGAAACAAGCTTTTGAACTCCGAAAATCGCTTTAAAATCTGTGATGTCGTTTCTGAACTACAGACCTATAATATAGGTGTTAAAAACCAATTTGTCGAACTTTGTGATGAGAAGAAATAAATTCAGAAAATTGTTACAAATTTTTTTCTAATTTTTAAAAAAGGATTAATTCAATTCGAATAATAGTCATCACAAATAAATAATTCTGTATAGGTAGGTAGGTACATATCTAAATTAACTTTTATTAAAGTACCTACATAATCGAATATACTTATATAATGTATATATTCGATTTTTTATAAAAAAAAGCTTAGGTGTTGTGGAAAAATACTGTAAAAAATATTAGCTAACAATTTTATGGAAGTTCTTTTTTCTTTAAAGTCTCATTGAATTTTAAAAAAAATTATAGCCGTTTAACTAACTTTTCACTAAAAAGCTGGGCAACTCTGATTAGTTTGAATATGATTAATGATAATGCCTGACATTGACAGAAATACGACAACTAAAGCTATAATTATTCTTGATTACAATTTTTCTGCATTACCCACTTAAGTACCTACTGCTAATTTTCAACCAAAAATAATATAATATTTTATAACGTATATTTATCTAATGTTTGTCTCATGTGGTTTGTTTTAACTATAAAATATAGAAGTAGAAGAATTTTTTTAAATTTAGCGGTGTGATGAAACTTTACCCACTTAAAAAAAATTATTTTTTAAATTTATTTTTTTTCGAAAAAATTATATACCTACATAACTATTAATATAGCCGAAGGCTGGAATAGAAAACTATATTATTTTGGTGTTTAAAAGGGGAAAAAAGGAAAAATCAAACAAAAAAAACTCCTAGGATAAAAGTAGTTCCAACCTCCCTCGATCAGCACTAAAATTTTTTTTAAAATGTGTGCTTTTAGGGGTGGTCAGGCGGAAATGAAGCTCACCGAATCCGGGGGAGGGAAGTGGTTTGGTTGCCATCTAAGCATTTTGCAAAATAAGGCCTTTTTTGCATACCTATGATAGATTAATCCTTCGATACGCCCCCCCCCCTCCTTCGCCCTTTCCGAAAAAAAAATTAGCTACTGCCCTGTTTATCTGATTTAAACTTTTGCCTGCTTCTTTTAAATTTTAATTCGAAATTAACGTTCCTAGAAGACCTTTTACACTCATTAAGCCTTAAAACGCACTTTACCAGTTAAGTAATTTAATAGTCAATATACGAAACCAGTTTTTTAATAAAAGCCCGGTACCCAAACCGCCTTATCTTTTAATTTGATGGTACTTACAGTATCTTCAATTAAAAATGCCTTTCACCGAATCTCTAATACATTTTTTTCACAACTACATTGTAAACGTTAAAAATAGTCCAGATCAGAAATTAAATGGGATTAAACCATTATTTCATTCACATCATTTCGTTTGTTTCTCACGGTACGCCGTAACTTTCTTTCGCAACCATCGACGCGACTCGACGTACGAAGCCAACGATACGTTTTTTCACAACGACAGTCACCACAACAATAATTACAGAAAGATCGACGCCAGAAGAACGAGCGCTCACTTTTTATTTTAAAACTTCGCTATAGAGCTTTGGTACGGCAAATTAGAGATGTGTCGTCAGGATAATGCTATGCTATAAAACGTTAAACAAGGTTATAAATGATATTTGTTGCGGACAACGCAATTTTTTCTTTAACAATTTTAGTTTTATTCAAATATTTTTCTTTAATACCGTGTACCGTGCGAGCAAAAATTATTTGCATCAAAAAGGGCTTGGATTAAAAAATGTGGAGCTTGGTTTAGATGACAATGATATGGGGACGATATATCTAACCAAATCTAGGTTAAAATTTTGTCAAATTCATATTATGACATGCTATGCCAAACAAATCAGTAATAAAATAAGTAGACAAATACCAATTTATTTTTGTTGTTTACAAAATTAACAAAGTAAGAATATAAAAAAGAAAAATTATTACATAAATTGCTGAAATTGGCCATTATGCTCCAAGCATAAATTCACACGTCTCTTTATATTTTCGAAAGTGTTGACCAGCATCTCTGGAGAAATGTTACCACGTTCTTGGATAATCCTTCTTTTTTTTCTAAATTTGCAACTGGTGTTTTAAAAATTGTGTGCTTTAAATGAGGAAAAACGAAGTAATCCATAACCGTTAAACAAGGTGATCTAGTTGGGAATTCAATGTTTGATCGAAAACTGATCAATCTGTCGTCGAAAAAATTGCGTAAGTAGGTAATAGTTTCGGCGGCTGTATGGGCGGTTGCACCGTCCTGTTGAAAATATCCAAAACGTAGTTCGTCGTCAAGTAATTTCTCCACAAATGGATTCAAAATATTGTCTCTATACCGCTGTGCTGTAACTGTGTCATGGAAAAAAATAGGATCAAGAATTAATTCTTCTTCGGAAAACAGCTAACCAGACACCAATTTTTTAAGGGTGCGGGTGCAATGTTGACTCTACCAAAAAATGGGGATTTTCACTACTCCACATGCGTGTATTCTGAGAACTCACATAACCGGAGAGGTGGAACCAGGCTTCATCCGAAAAAAATGTCAGGTCTAATAAATCATTTCTTTCCAATAAATTTCGGGTAAACCATTGAGAGTAATTCCTGCGTCTTTCAAAATCTGCGGCTTGTATTTCTTGGAATACTTGCACTTTATAAGGAAATAAATTTAGCTGCTTCTTAAGAATAGTCCTGCATGTTCCATATTATTATTATTTATTATCCTTAAGCGGGATATTCACTAGTGGTTTTTCTGTATGGAAGAGGAAAGGACATCCTTCGCGTACAATTTTTATTAAGTTTTTTAATTTTTTTTTTAGTTTTTCGTCAATAAATGCTCAAAATGTTTTCCATTTACGATTTGGTAATATCCTAAACGCAAGTAAAACTCATTTTGAACATTTATAATTGCTTAGGAAGAAATTAACCTACACTCATGTCTTATTCGTGCGTTCAACTCCCCAACATACCTTATAAATGACAAGGAATAAAAATTTGAAATTTGGTACTTTGAACAATGCACAAACTACGGTTACCATTTAAAAAAAAATGTTAATATCGCCATATCTCTAATTTGGGACACACTGTATCAATATTTTGTTTATAGAAAATACCACAACATAAAATGTTAATACCTGTTTCCAAGCATTTTTCTAAAAAATAACTGGTACCGGTACCGGTAGTACTGAATTTATTCCAAGTGCCTAAAGGCAGGCTTGAAACGTGAAACATAATTTATAAAATATTAACATTGTCTTAAAAGAAACTTTGCACATCCGCGAAATGCATTCCTATGTCACATGAAGGAACGTGAATCATGACATAAGAAATTTAAAACTTTAAACAGGAACTATGAATAATTTTTTATTGTGACACCTACACCCACTAAAGAAACAAAACTAAAATGAAATTACAAGAATTTTTACTTTCATTTCGTCAGACCCATCCCAAGACGTTTCGTCATAACATGGCTCATCAGTGAGGCTAGGATTCGACGAAAGAATTCAAAGTAATACTTGCACCAGTATACAGGGACACCGTCAAGAGGATGAAGCGCTAAGCTCTATCTAGTGTCGTTGTGGAACACTTTTAAAGCATAGGTACCTATAATAAACTTATAAAAATCAGTAAAATGTTGGGGAAATCGCCTGTAAAGACATACGTCACAATTACGAGAGTCCCGCAAGGCAGCTCTAAGCCCGTAGACTATCTGTTCAATGACCGAAAACCAGGGCCCCCGCAAGGATTAGCGGGCCCGCGTGCGGGAATCATTTTGGGACCCATTAAGTAATAAACTTTTAGGATATAAGTACCCAATTTAACACTTTAAAATATAGTATTTTGTAGGTACTTTTTTTTGCTTTTTTTGTAATTTTCAAACTAAAACTTTATTCTTGATTAAATTAGATAAAAATACACAACAGAAAGAAAACAATAAATCTAAGTGTTGTGTCCCTGCCTCTTTCTTTTTACGTTAGTTTTAGTCATAACTTTATAAGTACTTTTAAATATAAAATAATATTACCTTTGGTAATTTTTTAGGATTAAGATTTTTTCTATTGCAAATAAATATGCATTTAAAGGCTCGGGTTTACCGTACATTTGCATTACATTTAATACTTTTATATATTATCATTATAACTTGATGAACCTAGATTCATTTTCCTTTTTTTCCATTATCCTACTTTACCTATTACCCTCGTAAAAGTAAAATTCGATCGCGATGCTCGCGTCGTACTACACAAAAAAGGGTCTACCTACGTACCAGACGATGGAGTACGAGAGAGGAAGAGGGGAATCAAAATTAAATCGTGAAAGTGATAAGGTACTTAGCGGTTCATCACGGCCCATCGCCAGAAACCCAGTTTTCACCTGTTCCCACTCACTTCCCTTGATATGCAATAAGGTAAGTCGAGTCCTTTTCTTACTTTTCTTTATTGTTTATTGCTTAATTTATTTCGGGCGTATTTACGCAATAGGTATTTGTAAACTAAAAAAGTCAGAAGAGCGGCATCCCGGGACATCCAGAAGTATCTTCGGGACAAGGTCAAAAGAATCTCGCGATCCCTAAAAATATACAGTCCACTTTTACGTCCTGATTGGATAAGCTTTGCCTTATCCAAACAGGATACGACCACTAAGATCTAAATCTAAAATTATATACATATTTTTCTAGATTTGGCTGATGAAAATTTATTAATAATATTACTAAAATCAATTTTACCTGCTCTATCGCTAAGATTGCTAAAACCGATAACCTTTCTTGCAGCATAGCGATGGTTAAGGTGCAAAACCTCGTAAGTAGGTTTTTTTCCATTTAACCTTTTATTCGATAGAAAAAAATATATTCTTTAAGCTTACAAAAGCTCGTAAGTCCATTATTAATTTTACGGACCCCTGGCGCCATCTGCCAAAACCTCGTAAAAGTAATTTGCTAGACAGCATTTAATGCAGAAATCTCTTAATTCGACTTACGAGGTTTTGATACTAGAGTTAATATTCTATACACGAAGATCTGCGACTTGCGAGGTTTTGATATCACATCATACTAAGATAAGATTAAATTAAGATTTAATTTGTAATTTCTGAATAAACAGCTTTGTTAAATTATGTCGTTTCATTTATTTAACCCATATATTTTATTAGTATTGTTAACAAATTAATTTTTGTTTTTAAAAATTGATATTTCGTTTCAAAACCTCGTAAGTTATTCTGAAAAGTTTAAATATTAAAAGTTAAAACCTCGTATGTAGATTTTCTTTTTAATTAACAAAAAAAAATTTAATTAACAAAAAGTATGTATATCCCCAGAAAATGCTTCAGCAAATCAATCATATAATTTTGTTTAAAATACTTTTTCAAATTTCTCAATTAAAGAGTTTAATCGTTTTTCGCTTCTCCTGTAAAATTTATAAAAATTGACTTACGAGGTTTTGCACTTTAACCATCGATAGTCGACCACAAATAATTTTTAATTTTGAGAAGGATCTCTCACCAGAAGCAACAGACACAGGTAAAGTGAGAAGGATTCTTAATGATATGCATATATTTGGTAGACGAAGTTAGATTATTTTTAAATATATACTATAAAATGTCTAGAGGATTTGACGATTCAGGTAATGAAAATAATCTTAGAGCTTTCATCTTATTGAATCAGTCATTTGCTTCAACCTCCTTATTTTCCTGATCTGTTAGCTTTTGTTGTAGAGCATCACAATTTTTTAAAAGATCGTCGTCATTTGATTTAAAAATATCACTAAAAAAAACAAAAACATTGCCATAATCAGACAACATATCAAACCTACTAGTTAGTCAATTATTTTTACAATGAAATTTATTTTATACGCGGTTTTTGAATCTTAAGGTGTCTCATCCCTGTGTTCATAATCCAACAATTTTGGTTTATACTTTCGTCTAACAGAATTTAACGCAGGAAAACTTTGCTCTATCTTAGGTTCAGCAGCTAGTTTTCTAGCTTTCCTCGAAAACTTTATCATCCCTATAATTCCTAAAATGATCAAGTAGATTAAAGCGCGGGCGGCGCGCGGAGTGTGGAAAGTTGCGGATAGGTATTCGGATATTGGACACTGTGAGTTGAGAATCAGTTTAAAAAAAAAAATTGATTTCGTTATAGTACGTTATTCGTTGCAAATTGTTGAAAAAGTAAACATTCAAATTATCTAAAAATTGAAGTTCCGGTGGAAAATAAAATATTTTATATTTTTTTTTTGTTAATATTTTTTCAACACATTTATACTTTTTCTATTTCACGTTCATAATAAGATCAGTACGATATGCATTTGCGTATCGTAATGAAGCTATTTCGATACGCGTTTTTTCTTTATTTGATATTGATAACATTTAAATGTTTTATTTCAATGACTTGCGCGGCCTTTGTGATTTACGAGAAAACCCATTTTTCGCAGAGGAAAAATAGCTTAAAAACTTACTTTTTTATTCTGTGTGGATAACAGTCATGTATGTTGGCTGCATAAATCTATAAATCAATCTTTTGTAGATGCTTCAAGCTATCTTTCTGCCAAATCCTATCCAAAATTCAATCTACTAACCTTCCAATGTCGATTTTAACTTCAACTTTATTTGAATTTTCCATCTTCCCTATACTAAATTGCAATGCCGTGACGTAAAATCACGTCTTTTGAAATTCGAAAAAAAGTAGTAAAATCTCCCGAATTTCTGAACGCTCTGTATATGTACCGAATGTACAAGGATCACACAACGTATTCCGTCCAATTTCAAATCTCATATCGCTAAAATAACTTTAGAATATCGTGGTGAAAATGGGTCAATAAATCAAAAAATGACAGTTTGCAAAATAATTTTTGTTGTCCAGAGGCTACTATGATAAAAAATAGTATTACCAACATAAAATTTAGACATAAAAATTTACAAAATTTGAAGGATTTATTTTCTTTTTAATATAATTAATATATTTTTTTAAACCTTTGCTGTGGCGCCCCTTTGGAGTGCCGCTCATGGTTGCGGGGGCCCTGCCGAAAACTAATGAAATCACAAGAATTTTTCATGTCGTCAGATCCAACCCAGACGCGTTTCGCCATATCACGGCTCATCAGTGAGGCTAAAATATATTTTAGTTGACAATAGTTTCCGATCATTGTCTAGACCAGCGGTTCCCAACCTATTGTCAACCTCGAACCCCTTTTAAAAAATTACCCTTGTTGCGAACCACCCAATTTTTTATTTTAGGTATTCCTAATATATAAAATTGAAACCATTGTGAGAGCCTTCCCACATTTAGCAATTTGATAACTCACTCACTCGATATGATGCTTCCAAAGCATTTTCGCTATCTTTATTTGACCTCGATACAAAAGAAGGAAGACTACTAGTCTTTTTGTTATTTAATAGTATTTTAAAATAGTCTATGGACTCATCTTTATACAGGGTGTTCTCAAAGTTGAGTCATTTATTTTACCAGGTTGTAGAACTCGTAAAAATAAGTAATTGTACCAAAAATCATTTATATAAAAGTTGCAGTATAAAGAAGTTATTAACAATTGAAAAAATGTAAAATTTAAGAACTGTAAGACCTGCTTTTTGGATATTCTCGACCACTGCGTTATAAATGTTTTGTTTACTGGCGATAAGGTATGCCCTTTTTTTTGTAGGATACAAACTACTTATCATTCATTCATTTTACGGGTTTTAGTGCGAATTTCGATTTGACCAGTGCTAAATAATTCCCTAAAGTGCGTGATATTTTTGATTTTTGGGCATTTTGTGCGATAAAAATGGCGCAAGTTTATGAAAACAATGAACTAGTGGACATAATATTAACTTACGGGGAGTGCCAACAAAATGCAGCCGCCGCATGTCGTTTGTACGCGGAAAGGTTTCCTTTAAGAAATCGTCCGGCTCCGCGGATGTTTGTAAATTTAGTTACAAGACTTCGCGACACAGGCTACTTAAAGGAACAACGAGGTGGTCACGCTGGAAGACCTCCTCCACGCGAAATGGTACAGATTGAGGAGGACATTTTAGGAATTGTCGAAAACGACCCAACAACGTCCACTAGGTCAGTAGCAGCTCAAGTTGGAACTGCTCATAGCAAAGTGTGGAAGACTATACGACAAGAACAACTTTATCCCTATCATTATCAACGGGTACAAGCGTTACAACCCGAAGATGGTTCTAGAAGAGTTGAATTTTGTCAGTGGCTATTAAATCAATACAACAGAAATGAAAATTTTACCAAATTTATTTTGGCTACTGACGAGGCCACATTTACAAGAAATGGAGTTACAAATTTTCACAACAACCATATTTGGGCAGTGGAAAATCAGCATGCTGTGAAAAGAACCCATTTTCAGGACAGATTTTCAGTAAATGTTTGGGCTGGCGTAGTAAATGGCATGCTTATTGGGCCTTACTTTTTTCCAGCTCGACTGACAGGTGACATTTATTTAGACTTTCTTTAAAACACTCTGCCACAATTATTAGAAGATGTTCCTTTAAATGTGAGACAGAATATGTGGCTTTTACATGATGGAGCACCGCCACATTTTAGACGAGAAGTTAGGGAACATTTAAATAATGAGTTTCCTAATAGATGGATAGGGCGCAATGGCTACATTTCTTGGCCTGCACGCTCTCCGGATCTAACGCCCTGCGATTTTTTTCTGTGGGGCTATTTAAAACAGTTGGTTTATCACGATGCAGAGGTAAATACTGTGCAAGAACTACAACAGCGCATCAGAAACGCTTGTGATGTTGTTCGTGGACACCCGGATTTTATTTTTGAAGCGTGTAGTCACTCATGGATACGCCGAGCAAGACTTTGCGCAACTCGAACAAATGGTGATAATTTTGAACAATTTTTGTAACATCGGGATGCATTTTGCCGGTGAGTATGGAATTATTGTGAGTTGCAATAAAAATAAAACGCAGTGGTCGAGAATACCAAAGAGCA
Organism: Polydrusus pterygomalis; assembly: GCA_963969555.1. Lineage (NCBI taxonomy): Eukaryota > Metazoa > Arthropoda > Insecta > Coleoptera > Curculionidae > Polydrusus > Polydrusus pterygomalis. Next base: position 73,973,556 of record OZ018377.1, read on the forward strand.
GGTCTTAAGTTTTTAAATTTTAAATTTTTCCAATTGTTAATGACTTCTTTATTCTGCAACTTTTATATAAATGATTTTTGGTACAATTACTTATTTTTACGAGTTCTACAACCTGGTAAAATAAATGACTCAACTTTGAGAACACCCTGTATGTGGCATGTTTTGTTTCGAAATGACGACGTAGTAGGGGAGGTTTTAAACTGCTATTTGCTAAGATTATAAAAAAATGAAATATAAAAAAATGAAACCCTAACTGCAAATATTCAGCGTAGTATTTTCTTTTCTTCCCTTTATTCCCACTTTCATTTTTTTCACAGCGTTTACTACTGCTTGCAACATCGTCAACGTCAATTTTAGCCGGAGCTGCTCCACCTACACTCCCTGTTTTTAACCGCCTATCGTTAATATAATTAATGTTTTTAAATGTTTGTTAGATTTTAACTAGAACTTGTCACACCCCTAGGGGTTCGCGAACTACCGGTTGGGAACCGCTGGTCTAGACGACGCTGCTGTTATCACAACGCTATTTATAGAGAAAAATAAACGAACGAAACTACGTTTCTGGATTTATCAGAATAATGCTAAAGCGTACGGTTCTTATAGGTACAATATCAAGAGAATTAAGTGATCAGAGTGATCACCCGGACAAATTTATATCATTCTGTAGATTGTTGTTGCAGACATTTACTAGATCCTTGATTGTCTTTAATTTTGTTACCGCGAACGAACGAACGAACTCAAACGAAGTTAAGCGCAACGTGAAACGAAAATATAGAACCGAATCTTCCAGATTTGGTTCCTTGTATCGTTACATGAAATGCATTTCGCTGATGAGCGACGTTCCATTTAAAACAATGTGTTCTTATTTTAAGAAATGTAGTGTGTCCACGGATAGAGTTTGGAAGAGGAAAAACCTTTTTATTAGTTATAGAAGAAAAAGTCATTCTTTATAAAAAGTCCGCTTGTGCTGAAACTACAATTTCGAATATCAGATTTGCGATTACTATACAGGGTTCATCACAAACAACATTTTTAATTTATTGGATCTTTTTTTTCAATTCCTTGATTTATTAAATGAATTTTGCTAGTGATGAAACTACAATTTCAAATATCACATTTGCGATTACTATACAGGGTTCGTCAGAAACAATATTTTTAGTTTTTTGGATTTTGTTTCAAATAAATTTACGTCAAAACAAACAACTGTTGTTGCTTTCTTACTTCGAATATGATTTTATATCTGGTCGAGTAACTATTTTGTTGTAAGAAAACCATTTTTTATTAGCCTACTTTTGAAGTATTTTTATTATTACATGTCATATTTCTTCAATTCATTCAATCATAAATTATAAAACTTTTATTCTAACGTGGTACCACCGAGTTAGCGCATAGTTCAACTCGACATCTGAATTCCCGATAACAGTTCCTAACTTGCTGTATTGGAATATTATTTGCAAACTCTTATTTTTTCTTTCAAGAGTTCTAAGTTATTATTGAAATTGATTTTATACACATGCGGCTTCAGATATCCCCATAAATGAAAGTCGATAATGATTGTGAGATTGGGACTTCTACGTACCAACTGATTTGGACCATAGATACCTTCCAATCCATTTGTTCTCAAAGTGATGATTTAACCAATCATCAAAACGAATTGAAAAAAAAATCCAAAAAACAAAAACTGTTGTTTCTGACGAACCCTACCTATATAGTAATCGCAAATCTAATAGGTAGTTGAAATTGTAGTTTCACACTAGCAAAATTCATTTATTAAATCAAGAAATTAAACAAAAAAAGATCCAAAAAACTGAAAATATTGTTTGTGACGAACCCTGTATAGTAATCGCAAATCTAATAGGTGAAATTGTAGTTTCAACACTAGCAAAATTTATTTAATAAATCAAAAAAATGGAAAAAAGATCCAAAAAACTAAAAATTTTGTTTGTGATGAACTCTGTATAGTAATTGCAAATCTGATATTCGAAATTGTAGTTTCAGCACAAGCAGACGTGTTTATAAAGAATAACTTTTTCTTCTATATCTACTAATAAAAAAGTTTTTCCTCTTCCAAACTCTATCCGTGGACACACTGTATGTTTTCTGTTTCCTTTTTCACGTTTTATATTATGTTTCAATTCTTTTTGATGTGCCTAAAGGGTTGTGTCACAGAATATATAGCTACGCAAAGTTGTATATCAGTGGTTCTTAACCTTTTTGTGGTGGCGGAACACTTTTGGTAGCAATAGAAAAATGGCGGAACACCACCTTCGTCAACATATTTGCGGTGAAATAATCAGTTTATCAAATACTATCTCATAATTCAGATTAGTTGATATTACTAAATTATTTTGCGGAACACCTGGAAGACGGAACGGCGGTTGAGAACCACTGCTGTATATTCTGTGGTTGTGTGGAACAAATATCCTGTTTCTTTCAACGAATTTCACGAAACTTATTTCTTAGCGTAAGTTCGTAAGTCGAAGCAGCTCATTCAATTTTATTTCAGCTACAAAAACAAACAACCCTATTTTTACGGGATACACAATAACGGAGTGCCTCATGCTTTCTCTATTATCCTTTGTACTTGCTTTATTCTGGCCGTAACTTTATAATCCAGCCAAGGTCAGCTCTTGCACGATTTCGGTTCGGATTCTCGGTTACTTTACCAGCATTACCTTCCGAGAAAGATTTAAAGAATAGTTGCGGGGGAGCTGTTCATTGTTAAGGCCAAACTGTAGAAAATTTTCTCGGTTTAATAAGTGTAAAATGGAAAACCATAGTGCACGGTTCAAACAGTTAATAGAGGAATGCGGGAATATTCTTTGTAGTTGCTTTAATTTAATATTCATTTTAATTTTCCGTTTTATCCGGCAATATCTTACTTGGAATAAAAAAACAGTTAAATGGAAAGAAATGCTACGTTTTATATGCTCTGGCTCAAACGTTCGTTTGGCTGAAATGAGCTATGTGAGAATTATTATTTGGTTATTTACTTTGGTATTTGGAAGCCTTTCCAAATTGCATTATTGTCATTTACGTGACTTTATAAACTGAAATTTGTTACAAGAAAACATAATTCTGGTTTACAATCTAGACGTTTTTCTAAACATAAACACAAATTCTTGCGGAAATACATCAATTATCATTTATTGAAAAAATATTGTAGACTTCTTTATCAAAAAAATGAAAATGACATATTTCCGCAAGAAGTTTTTTGCGTATTTATGTTTAGAATAACGTCTAGAATGTAAAACAGAATTATGTTCTCATGTAACTGATTTCAGTTATTCTGAGTCGGAAAAATGAAGATTATGCATTTCCGCATAATTTGTTTTTGCGATTTACTGTTTGGGGAGGTTGTCAAAGACATACTGAAATTTTTTTTTCTAAGTGGTCTCAGTTATAATAAACGAAATTTACCTATGCTCCTCCAATATATTAAAAAGTGGTTACCTATTCTCTTATTCTCTATATGTCCATCCTCAAGCTTCTAAGGTCATAATGAGAATATTTTATGATAATTTAATGAAGCAACCTACTACCAGAGATAATGTAGTGATTGTAGTGTAACAAAGAGGAAGACAAAACTTACCTACCTAACAGTAGGGCTGTGCGATTACCGAAAAAGATAATCGATTTTCGATTATTTCCTATTAATCGATTAATCGAAAATAATAGATTTATCAAAAATAATCGATTAATCGAAAAATAGTTTTTTTTTTCTAAAGAAATATAAATGGCTTTAATTTAAAATTGTAATGTCATTGGTTTATAAAACATACAATACTACGGCTTCAGAAGAATTTTTCTGATCACTCCAAAAATTAGGAGCATATCAATTTGTTCATTTCTAGTAAAATACACATTTTATCAGATTTACAATCTAGGTAAGTTTAATAAAAACGAATGACATTACAATTTTAATTAAAAACCATATTAGGTTTCAAAACCATTCCATTGTTTTTTAAACCGCCTTTATATTTCTATAGAAAAGACAGGGCGGCAATAATGCATAACGCTTTTAAATTTGTGATTATTAAGGCAAAATTTTTCTTGTCAATTTTAAAATAGCATAGGAGTGTATGGTATCAAATTGATGAAAAAAAAAATGCTCGTTTTAAATATTCTAGTGAACCACCATCGTTCCATTTGGAAAAATGGAGTAAACGTCAAGAAAACAAAATTTAATTTTTTTACACTCTTGTGAAACTCAGAAAGTCAATTATTATGACATAATTTTTATTTTCATATACCACTTGACTATAAATTAACAGATTTAATGAATTTGTAGCACTCTAAATTGAAAATAAAAAATAAACATAAAAATGTTATAACACGTCAAAAACTGAGGTGTCATTTTACTCAGAATGTTATGCTGCATATCCCAATAAGTAAAAATATACAAGATGTCCTATTTAAAATACCGAAGTCAAGGTCACCTCCGGTCAAACCGGAAGTGCTAACAAATTGAAAATTATGTCAATAAATGCAGACTCATCTCTTAGGCATAATCTCAAAATTTCATTTTAATATCTATAAATACAGAAAAGTTATAGGGGTGAACGTCTTTTGAGAAACACCCGGTATAGAGACTTACAGCAATAATATGTAACTAGCAACTTCAATCATCCAAAAACATACCAATATTTTCGAATAATCGGAAAATAGTTTTTTTGGTCAATTGAATAATCTTCGATTAATAATCGATTAATCAAAACGTAAATTTAATTTTTTTTCGAATACCTATATATAAATAATCGATTAATCGAAAAATAATTTTTTTTCGATTTTGATTTGATTTTTGATTAATAGAAAAATCGTTTTTTTTTTCGATTAATCGATAAATAGTTTTTTTTTCGATTAATAATCGATATTGTTGCACACCCCTACCTAACAGTGGCGTAGCCAGACTTTAGATGAGGCGGAAAAATAGTGTTTCACGAGACGAGAAATATCGCACTTCAAAAAAAAACTGTTGTCTCGCTAACATCTCGCAAGATGTCTTCTCGTATGGTCTCGCGAGAGTCTTGCAATTTCTCGTTCTCGCTAGTTGGCGTCATAAAAAAAAATTCTGCAAAATTTGGCGAAAAACGCGTTTGGTTATACAGATTTACCAATTTCTTGCTATTCTGATGATTTTATCCAATGAACGCCAACTACTGGCAATACTGATTGTGGATCCTCCTTACATAATAATAATTATTAATAGAGCTAAGGTACGTGTTTTAGTTAGTGGCGGCTCGTGATGAAAACACTGGGAGATCAACTATTATACAAAATTGGGAGTGTTTTAAAAGGATAATATAAAAATAAATACAATAATATATTTTTAGCTAAATGATACCTAACTGTTTTTACTTCTTATCGAGCAGCTTTTTGATTGCCTCTGGAGCAAATAATATTTATTAATATCAAAGTTATTTAAAAAAAGGAGATGGAGATTGTACATTTTGGAAATAACAATTGAAGCGGTTATTGTATAAAGGGAACAAGTCCGTGCTAACTACTTTTGAGAAAACTGAAAAAAACCAACTAGTTTCTAAACTTGAAAACCTATTGGTTTATGGTTTATAGATGAAATGTAGGAATGGGCTACCAGAATGATAGGAGACAAAGCCAAATGGATTTTGAAAAATACTAAGCTTAGAAGGGTGATTTATAAGACGTGGACTTGTTTCCTTTATATAATAAATGAATAAAGATAAAATAAGAATGCTGCTGCTTTAAGGATCAGTCAGACCTACGCGAATAGTGCGGGAGCGTCAGTGAAGCGTCTCCCGTACGACTGACGCTGCACATACTTTCTTATGGTACTGTACATACCTGCGCGACAAACTGGTGACGGTAGTGCGGGACGACCGCGAGTAGTAGATTGTTCGCTGCATCCACTGTTTTTTCACGCGACCAACTGCGAAATGACTAAATATTTGAATTTAACGAGTCCGTTCTTTATTTATTTCATGAACCCATATTCTCTTCTTCCTTTGAATAAATAATAAGTCTGTGGTACTAAGGCAAAACCCGATATGTCGAGAAATATCCATTTTTCGAATATGATGGCAAACCCCGATATGGTTCTGTTACTCCTATACAATGTAGGTTAATAAAATAAGATCCCGATATGTTTCATAAATGAAAATTGGTCGCTGGCAAAACCCAATATGCTAGACATATCGGGTTGTGGTGTCGTCCCGCACCGCCAAACATTTATTTGTATATCCCGGTATGTCTGACATATCGGTTTATGCCACAGTTTCAACTTGTCGGAATCGGTTTTACCACGCGACATGTCAATTTTATTGGTGAAACTAAAGAGGGAAAAACACGATATGTCCAACTAATCTAAATATCTTCGTTATCCGGAAAAATTTTAACTTGAAATGCTACAAGCGAAAGGGATGTTTATTGTAAAATATTTTACTGTACTTGCCAAGTTACTGTAAATGCAATCTTAATTTTGGCGATATCGCGAACTTTAAAATTCGTTTTCTGAAAAATCAAGTATTCTGACATATCGGGTTCTGCCTTAGTACCACAGAAGAATACTTTTTGTCATACTATACCATTAAATTTAGTTTTGTTAATATAATAATAGGTATATACAGGGTGTCCCGAAATTAGCGTGCAATATTTCTAGGGCGTAAACTATATCCAAAAATATGACAAAAATGTCCTATAAACATACCCCGAGAAATGCTCCTTTAGGGGGCTAGGGCCCCTCAAAAAGGGGCGGGAAGGAAGTATTTTTTTATAATAGTATGGAAACCCTTAAAGATAATAACATGAAAATTGGTACGTGCCTTCCAACCGATAAGTTGTACATAACAGTTAGTTTAGAGTGAAAACATTTCTTCCAGTGGCGTCGCACGGAGTGGGGCTGAGTGTAAATATTATCCTATATTTTTTATTTCTAGGATTTTTTAATTTTAAGTACAATATTTTAAGAACCTCGAGTTTTTTATTTAAAAAAGTACCCCTTGTTTTATTTCGATAGGAGGCACCGTTTTCAAGTAAAGTTAATTTTAAAATAAAACGTATTTTTCAAAAGAAAGGTTAGTCCATATGAGTTCAGGTAAATCCGAAAGTTAGCGTGCAATATTCCTAGGGCGTAAAGTACATCCAAAAATATTACAAAAATGTTCTATAAACATACCCTCAGAAATGCTCCTTTAGGGGGCTAGAGCCCCTCAAAGATGGTCGGGAAGGAAGCCTTTTTTTATAATAGTATGGAAACCCTTAAAGATAATGACATGAAAATTGGTACGTGCCTTACAACCGATAAGTTGTACATAACAGTTAGTTTAGAGTGAAAATATTTCTCCCAGTGGCGTCGCACGGAGTGGGGCTGAGTGTAAATATTATCCTATATTTTTTATTTCTAGGATTTTTTAATTTTAAGTACAATATTTTAAGAACCTCGAGTTTTTTCTTTAAAAAAGTACCCCTTGTTTTATTTTGATAGGAGGCACCGTTTTCAAGTGAAATTAATTTTAAAATAAAACGTATTTTTCAAAAGAAAGGTTAGTCCATATGAGTTCAGGTAAATCCGAAAGTTAGCGTGCAATATTTCTAGGGCGTAAAGTACATCAAAACATATTACAAAAATGTTCTATAAACATACCCTCAGAAATGCTCCTTTAGGGGACTAGAGCCTCTCAAAGGGGGGCAAATTTTTTTTTTCGTAATAGTATGAAGTCTTTGAAATGATCCATTTTCTATTAAATTTCGATGGACTGTAGCAAATCTTCTACGGCTAGGTATTATTCTATGCGGAAATCGCCTCTATTGCAGCGGCAGTAGAACTACCATTACAAAATCCATACACAAAATGAATATCTGTGAGTTCTCTGTTGCCCCCTTTTGAGAGGCTCTAGTCCCCTAAAGGAGCATTTCTGAGGGTATGTTTATAGAACATTTTTGTAATATTTTTGGATGTACTTTACGCCCTAGAAATATTGCACGCTAACTTTCGGATTTACCTGAACTCATTATGGACTAACTTTTCTTTTGAAAAATACGTTTTATTTTAAAATTAATTTTACTTGAAAACAGTGCCTCCTATCGAAATAAAACACGGGGTACTTTTTTAAAGAAAAAACTCGAGGTTCTTAAAATATTGTACTTAAAATTAAAAAATCCTAGAAATAAAAAATATAGGATAATATTTACCCTCAGCCCCACTCCGTGCGACGCCACTGGAAGAAATATTTTCATTCTAAACTAACTATTATGTACAGTTTATCGGTTGGAAGGCACGTACCAATTTTCATGTCATTATCTTTAAGGGTTTCCATACTATTATAAAAAAAGACTTCCTTCCGGACCAGGTTTGAGGGGCTCTAGCCCCCTAAAGGAGCATTTCTCGGGGTATATTTATAGGACATTTTTGTCATATTTTTGGATATAGTTTACGCCCTAGAAATATTGCACGCTAATTTCGGGACACCCTGTATAGGTAAATAAAACTAAATATTGAATATGCTATTAATTTAATTAATTAAAATAATTACTTAGGTACCTCCAGGTTTCCTCGGCGAGAGCCTATATCACAAGTATTTCTTCTTCGTCTGAATCCGAAGAATATGACATTACTGTAAAGTAGTTGGTAGAAAAAGGCTGCTGTGTTTCTGCCCGCGAATTGTAAGAATGGCGCGTCGCGGTCGCGCAAATCTGTGTACGCAGCGGGATTTCGCGTTAAGCAGCAGTCGCGCCGTTCCCGTTCCCGCTCCCGCTCTCACACTTATCGCGCAGGGTTGCGCAATCCTTTACTTTTAATTTTTTTATTCATAAAGAAATAGGTTGAATGTTATAAAAAAAACTAGCCTACATCTTGAAAGTCAAAAAAACTATTCAGAATCATATTCCCTGTTTGTTTTTGGCCATTCCCTAAACTGTTAAACAAATTCTTGTTCTTCATCAGGAATGTATGGTAAAAGTTTCATAAGATCCTCCAGTTTTTTGGCCTTAATTTGTACCTTTTCTTCATAAGCCCTTACATTTGAAAATGGAGAAGCTGAAGCGTATTTTCGAAACGGGTTAAATGGTGAGTGGCAATACAATCCGGGTTTGTGCATGGACGATTTTCACGAACATTTTCCTAACGTTGCTTTTATTGCTGGGGATTTTTATCATTGCCTGAAAAGAACCGTGGCTGTGTTTAGGGAAACAGGTGCTATACAACACAAAAAAGAAGCAGGAAGACCATCTGTAAGAACAGAACACTCACACCTTCAACTGAAATAATGATAATAAAATAACCGTCAAACCGTAAACAAAAGTAGCGACGCTAGCGCCACCAAAATGATTGTATAAAGGTAACAAGTCCCGGACTAGTTCCCTTTATACACTCAACGAAATTTCATCCTATAAAATTTCACTTAATGCGAGCGGGAGAAGTTTCCTTTATAGACTCAGTGATCCGTTGATTTTCATTTTACAAAATGTATATCTTAGTTTAATTTTGTACAAATGTGGACTTGTTTCCTTCATACAATAACCGCTTCAATTGCATGGAGTTTGTCATTTTGAAAATAGCAAATATGGAGTTTGCCCACTTTGAGAAGAATTTAAATATCATTTTTCACAAAATTTTTAATCTTTTAAACAATACATTAAAATACAATAAAAATAATAATAATAAGAATAATAATAATAATAATAATTATTATTATTATAATAATAATAATAATAATAATAATAATAATAATAATAATGATAATAATAATGACAGAATGATACAAGCCAATAAACCAGATATCATCCTAAAACAAAAAAATAAAAGAACATGCCTTCTAATAGATGTTACCGTTCCGTCAGACTATAATATCAACAAGAAGGAAGCCGAAAAGTACCTGAAATATAGAGACCTACAAATAGAAATTCAAAGAATGTGGAACATAAAAGCAAAAGTGATACCTATCGTCATCGGGGCCACAGGGCTGATATCCAACGCAACTTGTGACGCTGTGAAAGATATCCCAGGAGACCACAACCTTCTCAGTATGCAGAAAACAGTACTGTTGGGCACGGCACACATAGTTCGCAAAGTCCTATAAAGATTAACATCATGATCAAGAGAAGCACCTTAGGTGCTTGGTTTGCACCCGGTGCTTTTAGAAAGTAAAACCATAACAAAGCATGTCCGTTATGTGATGTTTGAGAAGAATAATAATAATAATAGTAAACAGCAAACAACCACTGTTTAATGCTTCACGCATCACATGCAACTAACTTAAAAGAGTCAACTCGGAATGGCTCTGGCGCGAATTATTATCAACAAGTCTGTGCCGGATTTTGTACGCTTTGAAATAATTCGAAACTAACAGCAAAACAACCCAATGTAGATTGTACACTTTGATTTTTAAAATTGAACAGGAGATTGTACGGTTCGAAACTTATAGCGTTTTTGATTTACTGCTCTCGCGTACTCTGAGAGTGCTCTCCCCGAGATTTGCGTGTTCGGTTATCAAAATCCACTGCTGCAGTAGCACGTTCGATTTACAAATTTGGTTACTCTGATTCCGTTTGAGAGTGCTCTTTTTCGATCTGAAAATTTTTACAGAGTAGAGAGGCAGCGCTTACGCAGAACCGCAAACCACCACCATTTTCTATTCTTTTGTTGATGTGTAATCTCGTTTGTTGTGTTTTCTGTGTTTGTTTTTCGTCTAGTTCGATGAATATTGTATATAATATCTCATAAACGCGCTAAAGTAGATTTAAATTTAAAAATTAACTGTTTATTTTTGTATGTTGACATATGTCAAATTTTCAAGCGCAATCACGTTCAATTTACACTCCGTCCGACGGCAACCGCCTTCGGAGTGACAGCAAATCTTGGGCCGATCGATGACGTCACAGAGCGCTCTCTGAGCACTCTCGGAGTTGTAAACCGAAAACGCTATTAAATATCAATGGAGCTTGTACATTTTGAATTTAATCCCAATTTTCTGCCATCAAAATCCGTTGGAGCTTGCCCGTTTTGCCAAGAAATTATGATTATTCGATTCCGTATCTAATTTTTTTTTATAAAATAGACCAGAACTTAAATTGTTAATACCTTTGTCCAAGCATTTTTCCAAAAAAAACTGTACTGGATATACTGCATTTATTCCACACTGCATATCAATAAAATCTTCTTGAAGACAATAAAAATTTAATTACATTTGCCCAATGAACAATTTTTGTTGAGACAACAAACTTTTTATATTTAAAAACATGGTTTATTAGGTATATCAACATTAACGCAAATTTATTAGGACTCGTAATTGGTTCTATTTTCCTGAACAGCAAATTTATGTGTATGTGGAGTAATAACAGTTTAAAACACAAAATATATCTAGTAGATATCTTAACATAGTATAAAACAAAGTCGCTGTCGCCTGTCTGTCCCCTTATGTGCGTTCCTAAATCTTTAAAACTACGCAACGGATTTTGAAGCGGTTTTTTTAATAGATAGAGTGATTCAAGGGGGGGGGGGTTATGTATAACTAGCGACCAGCCCCGGCTTCGCACGGGTGCAATTTCAGAAAGTGGCATGCCGGGTACTAATATATCGGGTTTGTTCGGGTTCGTATTTATACCAGCGGGTTGCAACGCATGCCGGGTACACGCTAGTAAAATAATATAACCGAGTGGTAAACCGCGGTCAAAATTCTTGTACACTAATGCCTACTAATGCCTCCAATTCCTTATTTTAATTAACTAATACCCCTAATTTCTTTACAAATGCCCAGTAATGCTCACTAATGCCCATTAAGGCCCCCCAATGCCCACCAATACCCACCAATGCCCACTAATTCCTCTAATACTCTAATGCCAATGGTAAATTTTACTTTTAATCTTAACATAGTATAAAACAAAGTCGCTATCGCCCGTCTGTCCCTATATCCCTATACAGTGAGGACGTAAAGTCTGGAATAAATTCATTATTTAAGGAACGCTGAATGTTTTTAAAAATCGCTCGGACACGTCGATTTTGTTTTTTTAATACGCATTTTTTTCAATATTTTTTATTATACAGGGTGTCTCCGAAAGCACTCTGCTTGGACCAACTATAATTTTTTAAATGGGAACCCCCATTTTTTTTTTAATTTTAGGATTCTGTGCATAATTGTGAGCATTTTTTATCTAACATGTCATTATGATTTATCGACAGTTAAAGTTCGAAAATAAATAAAACAATTAATTATTTATCATTTTAATAAATGTTGAAAATGTTGCCCAAAGGTTAATTGGCAGTAACCCAGACGATCGAAAAATTCTTTCTGCACATTTCTGACAACTTCCGGACTGATTGACCGTATTTCTTAAACAATTCGATTCTTTAAGCTCCATGTCCATTTTCTTAGTTTGGAAAACTTTACCTTTAAGGTAACCCCACAGAAAAAAGTCAAGGGGGGTTAAGTCGGGAGACCTCGGCGGCCATTCAATAGCTCCCCTTCTTCCAATCCATCTATTTTCAAAAGTTCGCGCTTATCTTAATACTATTTTTGAAAATAGATAGATTGCAAGGAGGGGAGCTATTGAATGGCCGCGGAGGTCTCCCGACTTAACCCCCCTTGACTTTTTTCTGTGGGTTTACCTTAAAGGTAAAGTTTTTCAAACTAAGCCAATGGACATGGAGGACTTAAAGAATCGAATTGTTCAAGAAATACGGACAATCACTCCGGAAGTTGTCAGAAATGTGGCAGAAAGAAGTTTTCGATTGTCTAGGTTACTGCCAATTAACCTTTGGGCAACATTTTCAACATTATGCACAGAATCCTAAAATTAAAAAAAAATGTGGGTTTCCATTTAAAAAATTAAAGTTGGTCCAAGCAGAGTGCTTTCGGAGACACCCTGTATAATAAAAAATATTGAAAAAATGCGTATTAAAAAAACAAAATCGACGTGTCCGAGCGATTTTTAAAAACATTTAGCGTTCCCTAAATAATGAATTTATTCCAGACTTTACGTCCTCACTGTATGTGCTTAAATCTTTAAAACTACGCAACGGATTTTGAGGCGGTATTTTTTAATAGATAGAGTGATTCAAGAGGAAGGTTTTTATGTATAACTAGCGACCCGCCCCGGCTTCGCACGGGTGCAATTTCAGAAAGTGGCATGCCGGGTACTAATATATCGAGTTTGTTCGGGTTTGTATTTATACCAGCGGGTTACAACGCATGCCGGGTACACGCTAGTAAATAATAATTAGGTATGTATCTTTGTAAATATCTTAGTCTGTAAATTAAAAAAATTAAAATTTATTTGACAACTTACCTAATATTTGAATAAAAGCCAATAACCGAGTGTCTAATTAAATACCTACTTATTATGTAGGTATGTACCTACTATAAATAAGTAAATTCATAAATTTATAAAAATATATTTAAAAAAAAAAGCAATTTTATTTCCTTATGCGGCCGCCACGGCACATAAAATATATTGTTTTCATAATAACGTAGTTTTCGGTTAAACTGGTGAACATTACTGCAGTCTCGCGTACGCCATTTTGTTCGCCGAGCAAAGCAGCCAGCAAAGCCGTGGGCTGCTCCTTTACACCTCAACCAGTAGTCAATAATGTATAAATTTTGCCTGCCGGCAATATAATGTCGCTCCAATGCATTTTGTTGTATTTTAAATTTGGAATTAATTCAAAAGAAAATGTTTAATGTTTATTAACATAATTATTTGAAAAGCGTAAATTAAATCGAGTGTAATGTTTAGCGGTAGAAATTGGTAATTAGTACCTCAGCGGTAGAACGGCAGTTCATACATCAAACCGTAGATCTTCCGCAAAAACTGGATATGGCAACATTGCAGAAAACTTGCAGATACATGCAAGGTTGCCAACTTGACTAAATATTTATTGGGCGAAGCTTTCCCAAAAAATATTCCAAATCGGAATAAATAGTAAAGTCCTTATTACATACAGTAGGGAAAGGTGGCCCAAAATGATTCCCTCTTTTATTTTTAATACCAATGCTGCCCTCTTCAAGTGGGTCACTACGGTTAGTCGAGGCGCCATGTTTATTTGACCACTGAAACTGAAGGAGGTAACATCGTTTTATAAAAATATTTGTAAAAATATGTTTTTATGATGTCTGACCTAAGGTAAGTGCTATTAAACAATTGTAGCTTTGTTGTTACGGCAATAGAAACATTAACTTGCAATATATTTTATGAAAACACATAATTTTGCTTACTGTTTGACAAGTTATTTACGAATATATTAAACTTAAACAGAGCCTGTATCATCCCTGTAAGGGTAAATAGATCCTTTTGCAAACATCTAGTTTACTGCCCTCAAAAAATTGATTACTTATTGTATCAAAAAATTTATGAGGCAATATTTAAATACAGTCTACAGACCGAAATTTCAAAATAATATTTTTGAACTTCTTCTTCTTCCTAATCATAACATCTTAACATATGTGTTGTGACCCATATTAACGAGGTTTATTGTTTTGGATGGCCGCCAATGAACATCTTAGCTTGTATCTATTCTTTGCTTTGTACAGGCATTTTTAGCATAGGGGGATCATTTAGGGCCACCTTCTCCTGAACTGTATACTGTATATTCTAAAAACAACTGAGACGTAAAGCGTTATTTTATACTTATAAATGAATAGAAAATATATGTAGGTAGACGTATCAAATAAATAATTTACAACATATTGTCTTACGTTGCCACTTTATGATAACCTTGGAAGTATAATAGGTATTATTATAGTTTATAGTTACTTTATTTTGTTTGTTGGCTATGATTAACATACTAGAGTTAATTAAATAAATATTTCGTCTGTTGGGGAATACCTAAGTGGCGTGTGGCGTGTCGTGCCGTGCCTAAAAGGGCGAAGCTGGGAGCACAATAAATTGGTTGGGGGGCGGCATTAAATTACTTTTCTTATTGGAGAGTATGTGACATAGACATCTTTAGATATGTACAGCTTATCTCAACAAACAACAGTTAAGTTTTATGGGTGAAAAAATACGTCCGAGCGCACGGCTCGCCGGTCAGATCCCTTGGCGATCAATAGGGATGGGCATGGGCACAACCCTCTTTCCCTCTTATTATTAGGGTTTTCTTCTTTACCGAAATCATATAAATAAACTCCAGAACGGCGCTATTTTTGTTGTTACGTTATCTGTGTGGATTTCTTATAATCTTTCCTATTAGGTACTTCCCTTTTGCATATTTTAAACAGCATAGCAAAGTAACAATCTTTGCTTAGCTAGTTGTTAAATGAACTTATTTATGAGAAATATAGGTAGATGGACATACTTAAGGTGGAATTATCAACGTCATTCAATCGATTGCAAACCTATAACCTATTTCGCGTTATTTTTTCAAATTTATTATTCTATTGACTAACATTTAAATAAAATCAGTATCGTCGGCACATTACTTAGGTAATATCTGATATACTACAAAAATATCAATTTATTTCATTGCTAATTTTGGGAGAATTGTATAGTGAAAGAACAATGACATAGTAATGTTAAAAAAAATCTTACCCGATATTTTTCGCTATACAATTCTCCTAAAATAATTATTCATATTTATTAAATATGTCAATTATTACCTATAGAATATCAAGTCGATACTGATTTTATTTAAATTTTTTGTGAAAGCTAGAAAACATAAATAAATCTACGCGAAATAGGTTACATGTTGGCAAGCGTGTTGATACTCCCATCTTAACCGCGGCAAGGGGGGAGTAAAAAATGTTTGCTAAGCTGAGTTAAATTTTTAAAGGAACGCTTAACTTAGCCGTCGGTTTGGTATTTAAGCAGAGCTAAAAGCAACTCGGGTATTGTGGATTAAGGTTGAATTCTCAACGTCGTTTTATTGCCAACCTATAACCTATTTCGCTTTGTTTTTTCGAGTTTATTATTTTTTAAACTAACATTTAAATAAAATCAGTATCGTCGGCACATTACTTGGGTAATATCTAATATATTACAAAAATATCAATTTATTTTATTGCTAATTTTAGGGGAATTGTATACTGAGAAAACCATGAGTGACAATGACATAATAATGTTAAAAAAAATTCTACCCGATATTTTTCGCTATACAATTCCCCTAAAATAAGTTATGAAATTCCTTGATATTTATTAAATATGTCCTACAGAAAATCAAAGTAGATACAGATTTTCTTTAAATTTTGTATAAATGCTAGAAAACATAAATAAATCTACGCGAAATAGGTTATAGGTTGGCAAGCATTTGTTGATACTCCCACCTTAATATTTAGGATTTCTAGTTTTTGTGTACTTGTGTAGTTAACATATCGCTTTCCGCGATATGTTATTAAGTGAATTGTGCTTGCGCTTTAAACAATGGCTAGTACCGGAAACTTTTACAAATTCTTTATCAAGAAATTGTACTTAAAAATGTAGTTTTACACGTATCCAAGTTTTTGGCAAATTGTTAAATTTTACCAACTAATATTTGGCGTGAGGTTAGGTAGGGGAGGCCCGGGCAAAGCGGATGTGTTAAGCAAAAAAAAATAGTTTGTTTATTAATTATCGATTTCTAATTAAAAAAAATCTGTGGCACTGGGATTTATCTGGACTTCAAAATTAAATAAGTTATTACATGATTTTTTGTCCCTTTTGCTGAAAATTTTTTTTTTTCAGAATGTACATTTTATCCGCTTTGCCCAAGTACCCGGGCAAAGTAAATAACAAATACTTTATATTGTAGGAACAACAAAATATATTCTAGTGATGCATACAAAAGTAAAAGTATAAAGAATAATTATAAAACACATCAAAGTAACATGTCTTATTAACTAAAATAGACCACGCCCACTATAATTCGTGCAGAGTTCGTGAGCCCAATTTTGACATCCACTACACTGGATACACTATTCTCCAGTTTCTTCAAACGGTTCTCCACATGCCAGAAAGTCGTATTATTTTCCAGAATTGCTGCTTGTAACTTACTACATATTATTACAGGACTGTTGATTACAAACGGTGAAGTATTATTGATACACGAGAAAGAGTAACTGAAACAATGACATTTAATTGTAAAATAATTAGAATCGTAGCGATGTTACTCTTTCTTTATTCCTGAGCTAATGAAGTTAATTTGATTTTACTATTTTTTTTAATCAACCTCTCATACGTATTTAAGAATAAAAAAAAATCATAGCTTAATCACTAGAAAAATTTTTCATATTTATAATATTATTTTATCATTTTTGTCGTTCTAAACAACTAAAATTGTCAAAAAATTATGAATTTCTTTTTTATGAAACGTTATTGACAGATATTGAGGCTCGACATACTGATGCGCGCAGTGCCCACTCACAGTTCTATCGACTGCTGACTGAAGTGGTTCTAGCGCAGAAGAGTCTGACTGTATTTTTTATTAACTTTATAGTTGTTATTATTATTTAAAATTCCTTCAGAAAGCACTTTTGGTGAGGACATTTTTTTGACAAGTATGGAGTAGCGCTGACTCTATGTGTTGATGTTCCGCTGCCTGACTATTAGATTGCTGGTTTATATTATATTTGCTCGTTTTGTACAAATTTTGAGCCTTCAGAAAACAGTTTGGAGATACTAATTAAAATTACACCTTTGCGCGCGTCCCGCCGCCAGATGTCCCGGAACTGTAACTGCTGACTGTACACTAGCTTTTAATCACTAAAGTTGAACCCGTCTTGAAAATATTAGCCTTCAGAAAACTATTGCATATTTTTTGCGCTAGCTCCTAGACTATATTATAACTATCCCAATGGCGAAATGATTTCGTCGCAATATCGGAGTGCTTTTTTAACTGATTTTCAGTGTATCGTGGACATTTTTGTCTTTTGCGAAATTTGAAATTGTTTATTGAATGGTTTAATGATATAACGTAAATCTCTTTCCAAGCCAAGCTTTCGATAAGACGTGTCTACTCTATGCTTTGCACTGTGCACAACTCTATTTTTAAGTGCTTAGTCAAGTCTGCCACTTTTAGATAGGTACCTACATTTAAACAAGGTAATATGCCTTGCTCGCGATCAGCTATCGTCCGAACGATAACTCACAATAAAAATTTTTTAAAAAAATTGAAAAATGACCAAAACTTTAGATACATAATATATCATGTATCCCAATATTCTCAATCGTTACTAACTAATTTAGATAAACAGTATTATTATTATTTTGTTAGTTTTGACGTTAATACTGATGCGACTGCTGATTGTCTAAGGTTTACATTTTTTATTACTTTATTTTATGTAATCCAAAATATATTTTTATAATGACATAAAAAATAATATAACATAACTACGACACTACATTCTTTTTTTATTACAATGTTTTCTTTTTTATTTAACGTGCCAATTTATATTTTGGTACCACCATTTTGTCAATAACTATATCCTTTTGAACGAATTGCCTTAAAAACACAATTTTCCAATAGCTATAATACGTTCATATTTTTTTTTCACTTTGTTTATAAAGCCATAAATAATGAAGAACGGTAAAAAAACAATCGAAAGCAAAACGTTAAGTTATGTCTTGAAAATCAACCTAACTTTTCAGGTCAACCAACCCATTCTAAATAAACTAGTGATGTAAAAAAACCGTTTTTTTGACCACCTGAAAAAAAACGTGAAAAAAAACATGTTTTTTTTCATGGAAAAAAACCGATCCACGTTTTTTTTCATAAGGGCATCATTTAAAAATCCCGCCATAAAACAGACCGTGTACATCTGTCATATTGCCCGACTCGAAATTGGTTACATGCTTCTATGAGTGCTGTGCGCTGTGGTGCGCCTGAAATCATTCAGATCATTCTAATTCGTTCATCGAGTCGTTGTCGTTACGCAAACTCGTGGAATGTTCATACAAGACAAGTTTGTGCAAGTTTTAGCCTTTTAAGTTTTTTAAATCGATATTATTTAAAAAGCACACAACACTAAGCTTCTTTTAAATAGCAAAGCTGCAAAGCAAAGCCAACGGCTAAACGACTAAAGCCATTTTTCTTGTGAAGCGTTTTTGAAGCTTATTTAAAATATAGTTTTCTTGCTAAACGATAACGTCACTTACATTGTTTGTATAGTGCAACTACAAGGTTTTTGTGTTATATTTTTTTTATAAGTTGATGTTTTATGGTCGTTTTTTCTTTAAATATATGTTTATTGACAAATGTAAAAATATTTTCGCGTTGATTGCACTTTATTTTAAAAAACTCAACAAGATAATACAGATTTTTAATTATTGTGAAAAAAACGCAATTTAGAAAAAAAACATACCCCCTATGTTTTTTTTTTCAAAAAAAAACGTCGAGTTTTAAAAAAAAACATGAACGTTTTTTTTTCATTTACATCACTAAAATAAACTGATAGTAATCTTACCACCGAAGGACCATAATATGTCATATTTTAAGAATATATCAAGTGGGCTCCCACAAAAAAAAAATATTATTTTCTAATAAGCCAATTAAAAGTTATTTAGAAAAAACACTTTAAAATTCTTCAAAATTTAATACGGCCCTGATACATAGGTACCTCAAAGAAACCACCAGTAATATTAATTATGATAAGGTTAAATGTTACTAGATGTCTTACTTTTTATTAGTTTCAAAATGTTTTAAAGTATTTAAGAAAAAATAATGATGGTAAGTACTAATTTAATAAACGCCCCTAACAAATTAAGCGTTAACAAATGGAACCTTGCGAGCCTTTTTTGATAAAAAATCATTGATGATATCGCTGAAATCCAGCTCTTGGAGCAAATCACTTTCGATGCTGAGTAGGGATAGCCACTCAGCGGACACGCCACAACTGATCGAGCGGGCAAATACGGGTATCGACGCGCAAAGACGGTCAGTATGTTTGTCAAATCAACAGAATATAGGGAGGGGCATAGATATAAAAAACGTTACAATGATCCGGTATTAAAAGTAAAAAATCGAAAAATACTTTTTTATGAATATAAAAAATTATAATAAAAAAGTTGTTTATTTATCAGTACTTTGATGGTTTTTTTTGAAAAATCTTTTGTGGGGGCCCCTCACTTGTGGAGGCCCGGGACTATAGCCCCGGCTGCCCCCCCCCCCCCCCGTAAATCCGGCCCTGGGCTGAATATATGAACGTCCGTAAAAGAAAAATCTACAGTGTACGTAAAAATTGCAGATAGGATGATTTCAGAAAGTTATGTTGAATGGTTGGCAAATTATTTTTTGACTAATACTGGTACTGGTAAAAGGCGAGGGGGTGCACTGTCGCCTTTAAATAAGATTAAAGTATTTCTGCGGAAATCGGTCTTTCAAAATTCTGAACACCGAGTTCTTCACCAAACTACTGTCTGTAAGACATACACTTCTGTAATGGATGCAGTTTTGGAGAAGGCCAATATTTTTATTAAATTTCCTACAAGTGCTGAAGCTAAACGGTTGTGGTCAGAGAGATTTATTTATGTTCCTTCAATTTGTGAACGAATATCAATTGCTTGTCTTTAATTTCTTCATCACTACTATCACTTTCCTCATTATCACTGAAATCTGCCATATCACAAATATAAGTTTCCTATTTTCCACAAAAACGTAACCGATTACTATTGTACTAAATAAATAGACCAACGTTGTTGTATTTACGTCAACGCTTTTGCAAATTAGGTACAAAACTGAACATAAAATCTACAATCTGAACAAGTGGATAAGCCACATCTGAACTTGTGTTGAATAAGCATTTGCTATAGAGGTGTAAGAAAAACAGCAATTGCTTCAAAATTTTATTCATATCCAGATTTTGCAATATTTAGTTCTACGAAATTTTGATAATGCACATTTTTATGAATAACAGTTTTATTGTGATCCCACGGGAAAAAGTCGTTTTTGCCAAATAAAAGTGGTGTTTATTTTAAAATTGCGTTACAAATTTTCAAAAAAAGGTATAAAACACCTGCCTCCTTAATTAAGTCATTTTTGACATAATCGATAATCTTGCACTAGTGCCTCTTACCACCGCATTCACCATATTTTAAACCTGTAAGGGGGTCTAAATGGTTTATTAGCATAATGACTTGCAAAAATAAAACGTAAATTTTCTTTACAATTGAAACATTGAACTCAACGTCCGATAGAGTACAAATTATGACATTATTCATTGGTAAAACATAGAAATACATTTGACATGCAAAAGACTTACTGGAAAACGCTATGAACAACCCTGACCGCATACAAGAGTTTCGCCACCCAAATATTGTAGCTACGAGCCAATCAAACGGCAAGCCGTGCGTTCAATGCTGCATTGCCATATTATAATTTACATTCGCGGCGTAGTGCAAAGCCGCCAAAATGCCATAAGTTTTTAAAAACAAACAGCTGAATTATTTCTCAGTGAGCGCAAGGTTTGGCTTGGCAACCTATTGTACCGCAATTAAAATGGATAAACTAATGATTTTAAATTTAAATTTATAATAGCCAAAATGATGATAAATGAAATATTTGTTATTGGAAATAGGAGAGTTAATTACCCAACACGTATGGGCGTAACCTGAGTTAGACCTATAAGTGAAATCTTAATTTGTATAATTTTAGATAAGTAGGGGAGCGGAGCCCAATACCGTACAGAGTCCAATACCGTACATGCCGTTTTTGACAGCAAAAACAGGTACCTATATATAAGTCGGTCTTTGTTTATTACGTTGCTAGGTGGTCGAAAACACCAGTGGATCGACGTCCGGTCCAGTGAGTGCACGTATAAACTTTTCGCTGTCGTTCTTCTAAGAAACATCACTGACGCAGTAAGCAGTAGGGGACAGTAGGGCGGAACGGGGTACTGGGGCAGAACGGGGTACCCCTTATAAATACCAAACGCACTACCAGAAATGTTTCAAATTCTGCCGATAGAGTGATTTTATGCTTTCTTACTTACTGTTCCGACAGATGGCCGCAAAATGTCCACTGTGTAGGTTGTGTGTTTAGTTGTGTGAATATTGGCGTGAAATTGTAATTTTTAATCCGTAGAGTTATCACGGTGAGTGAGGTTTTTGTTTATTTATGCTAAATTTTAATTACCTATCGAAAATATTATCTCAGTGGCTTCCTTTCTATACGCCGTATTTTACTTCATTTGTTTTTTTCACAAAAATTTAACACTTTTTACCTAAAATAACCACGTGGGGCGGAATGGGGTGGGGCGGAATGGGGTACCTATGCTAGGTACCCCGTTCTGCCCCACCTCCACGCATGTGAATTTTGTCAGTAAATGTTTTACTTTTTATCACATACCTTGTATGCAACTTTAATGTTTAATGATAATTTTTGATTAATGTTACCGATTATTATCTATAAAGTGGGGTATTAATTTAAATTTTAAGTACCCCATTCTGCCCCACCTACGGGGCAGAACGGGGCAAAATGCATTTTTTTTTTAATTTCTATAATGCCAGGAATGTTTTAAAATTCGCAATTAAAAAATATTAAAACTAAGAACTTGTACTCCAAATATTCAGTAGGCGCCAGAAAATGTTCAACTATTAACCATTTTAAATTTTTAAATTGTCTCTAAACGTTAGCTACCCCGTTCTACCCCGCCTTCCCCTACGTGTTTTAATTATTTTACTTTTAACTTGGATCTTAGTTTATTTAAAAGATTGATGTATAACCTTACGAAATACGCATGTATTGCCTTTCAAAATATGTTTCAAATATTTTTTTTCTGTGTTTGTTGTTGTTAGTCCGGTTCGGGCAATGCCGTACAGTGTACGGTAGAGATTTATATGTAAATAAAAAATAATAATAAAAAACTCATTATTTCAGATGAGTACTAAAAAGAAATGTACGTGGTCTCCAAGATTAGTTTTTATCTTGTTTCATTCTGTAGCATAGCGTTAAAATATGTTCTTTTATTTGTTAAAGTTTTTAAAAACCTGTACGGACTTACACACGACCATTATACGGTAATATCCGACGCTTTCGGGTAATACCGTACTTTACCATATTTGTTTAACACACTAATATATATTTTTGAAA
The DNA here is from genome assembly GCA_963969555.1 of Polydrusus pterygomalis. Lineage (NCBI taxonomy): Eukaryota > Metazoa > Arthropoda > Insecta > Coleoptera > Curculionidae > Polydrusus > Polydrusus pterygomalis. The sequence continues at coordinate 73,996,522 of OZ018377.1, forward strand.
AACGTTTAGAAGTTTCACTTTATTAGGTATTAACAATATACTAAACAAGACTTCCATAAAGCCTTAAATCGAGTTTCTAAGGTAGGTAATTTGCACAAAAATCTAATTCTTGCTTAACTGTACGGCAATTGCCTCCGCTCCCCTACGCCCATTTTTGTTGATATCTGCGATTCCCTGATATATTGAAGTACGCCACTTCGTGAGGTTAAAGGTTTAGTTTTTGTAAGCTCATTATGGGGCATACCTCAATTTTCGATTTTTTTGAGTTATGCCCTTGCATGAGAAGACCGACGATATGAATAAGGTTAGATTTTAAATGGACTCTCCGGGGCCCCTATAGATAGCGGGGCTCGGGGCTACAGCACCCAACCCCCTCCCCTAATCTGGGGATGCCCTGCACACTTACTACCTTTGCCCTACTATTTTGTTAATTTTCCATTAGTTTCATAATGTTGCCGTACTTATAATGTTTAGTATAAGTATATTTTAGTTTTAGAAATACTTAATGTCGAATCGTAGTAAAACTGTAAAAAATATAATGTAAAAAACATAAGAAGTTCTGTAAATACAAAGTAAACTCATTTAGACGCCATAATTTAAAATAAATACATTAATGTTAATTTGATGCATTGAATTGAATAGGAGGTGTTAAAAATATGATTCTACGTCAGTTTTACTCGTAAAATGTTGTGCTCGCTGACTGGTTGTTCATGGGTAATTTTAAACGTTTTTAGTTCCGTTTTGTTTAAAGGCATTTTAAGTTATGGGTTAGGAGCTTGTCCCAGAATTGGGTATATGCCCGAGTTCAATACTACACTGGTAGGCTATAACTTTATTGATTTTACTAGTTTGGTAAAAAGCGTATTTTCCTACTCTACCATCTAAAATATTCAAAGGCTCGTAACTAAAAAAAATCTTAATATATGGTATTTCGGGCTTTATTAGTAATGGGTTAAGAACGTATCGGTCTTTTAATAGAAATTAATGTAATATAATTTTGGGTAGTAAGTATACCTAATAGATTCACTGACATACCCAAGCAACAACATGCGTTACTTTATTTTTTTATAAAATTCCAAAGAAATATTCCAAAACATGTTTGTGGCACGTTTATTTTGAAATGAATAAAATACTACTTGAAATGTCGCTAGACTCTATTTAATGATAGTGGCAAGTAACCATAATAATTTAAATGTTCTTAAGCTATTTTGGACGAGCAAGGTTTTCCTTAATTTATCAAGTTATAGTGGCAGTTTTACTTCAATAAGAATTGTTTTAATAGTCGATGGGCTTGGTTTGATGACACTCGCAAGTAACCATGATAATTAGAATTATCCAGACCTATTATTCATGAGAGAGCCTTATTTGACTAGGCAATGACACGATAATTAGATGTGATGTTTAAAATTTCGTTGTACTCTATTTATTGATAGTAGCACGTAGCCAATAATATGGATTATCTAACCCTATGTTGGGTAAGTTGGCTTAATTTATCTAGTTTGTGCCATGATTAGTTTCTTTTTCGAATGTCCCTAGGCCCGGTTTCATGGTACTGGCAAGCGGCCATAATAATTTGAATTTTCTTAAAGTATTTTGGATGAGCTAGCTTAATTATGACATTTATGGCACAATTACTTCAAAAAAGAATAAAAGAGAAACTATTTTTTAGAATGTAGCTGAGCTTAGTTTTATGATAATTGCAAACGGCCATAATAATTAGGATTATCCAAACTTATTCGTCTAGGGCGTGGCAAAATTATTTTAAAATTAGATTAAAGTAAAACCCTGTTTAGATTGTCGCTGGACTCTATTTATTGATAATGTTGGAAAGGCTGGCGTAATTTATCTAGTTTGCGGCATGATTAGTTTTTTTTTCGAATGTCCCTATATTGGCCCGATTTCATGGTACTGGCAAGCAGCAATAATAATTTGAATTTTCTTAAAGTATTTTGGATGGGCTAGCTTAATTAATAAATTTATGGCACAATTAGTTTAAAAAAGAATAAAAGTGAAACTACTTTTTAGAATGTAGCTGAGCTCAGTTTTATGATAATTGCAAACGGCCATAATCATTAGAATTATCCAAGATTATTCGTCTAAGGCGTGGCAAGATTATTTTAAAATTAGATTAAAGTAAAACTCTGTTTAGATTGTCGCTGGACTCTATTTATTGATAATGTTGGAAAGGCTGGCGTAATTTATCTAGTTTGCGGCATGATTAGTTTTTTTTTTCGAATGTCCCTATATAGGCCCGATTTCATGGTACTGGCAAGCAGCAATAATAATTTGAATTTTCTTAAAGTATTTTGGATGAGCTAGCTTAATTATGACATTTATGGCACAATTACTTCAAAAAAGAATAAAAGAGAAACTAATTTTTAGAATGTAGCTGAGCTCAGTTTTATGATAATTGCAAACGGCCATAATCATTAGAAGTATCCAAGATTATTCGTCTAGCGTGGCAAGGTTATTTTAAAATTAGATTAAAGTAAAACTCTGTTTAGATTGTCGCTAGACTCTATTTATTGATAATGTTGGAAGGGCTGGCTTAATTTATCTAGTTTGTGGCACGATTAGCTTCTTCTTGGAATGTCACTTGGTTCGGTTTCACGGTACTGGCACAGAATATATAGCTTGCGTAGCTATATTCTGTATTACTGACAAGCAGCATAATTTGAATTTTCTTAACGTATTTTAGATGAGCTAGCTTAATTTATTAAGGGTGAGATTACAGAAGCTCTGCATCTGACGTCTGCAGCTGCAAGTAGCAGTTTGCAGATGCTACTGACAAAATTGGAATTTCAGAAAACTTTTATCGTACTTTGCGCCTGCAAATTTGTAGAAGGCTGGAAGGTTCTGCAGTCTTGCATATAGTATAAAATTTGTTAAAAACTAACCTATACTTTGGGCATTTGACGGACAATGGTATTGGTGGTTATTTACAATTTGTATCCCATTTTTATATAAAAAGAAACAAGGCAACGTTAAGAGTTAAGTTAATTAATTTATTATTGCTATGGATTTGGGCATATTTCACGTACTTGGCAGTCGATATTAATAAACCAGAAGTAGAAGTAGTAAAATGGTTTAACCACGGTAAAAATGGCGGTTTTGTAGATAGTTTCTGCAATAATTCACCTAGTTTGTGGCACGATTACTTTAGAAAGTCTTCAGAGGGAAAGTTTCTTTTTGAAATCCCATTAGGCCCGGTTTAATGCTACTGGCAAGCAACCATAATAATTTAAATTATCTTAACCCATTTTGGATGAGCTAGCCTAATTTATTACGTTTGTGGTAACATTTCTTCAAAAAGGAATAAAACGAAAAGAATGTTGCTGAGCTCTGTTTGACAATAACAGGGTTTCTTTAAGCTTCTTTTAAATAGCAAAGCAAAGCCAAAGACTAAGTTGAACATTCCTTTTAATAATTTAACTTAGTACCATAAAGATTTTTCCTCCCCCCTTGCTGCGGTTAAGTATGTAGTAGTAGTAGTAGTAACATGTTTTATTTAGCAAAAAGCTACAATTAAATATTTTTTAATACATTTTTTTAACACAATTTTATAGATTTATTTTTTAATTTTAAAACGCAGCCTTCTCTTAACAAAAACAGACAGAAAAGTTAAACATTTTGTAAATTGTACCAAATATTACGTATCATTTTGATTTTTAATTAAATGTAATTTTAAAGTTTTTTAAACAGTTTTAATGATTTTTGAGATTTAATAGAATTTTCCAAAGTATTATATTCTATCAAACCTTTATAAAAAATAGATTTATAATCTAATGTTTTAGACACTCTATCCAAATAAAAATGTTGATTAGTTCTTGTTTTATAATTATGATGGTCATAATTAAAAGAACAAAGTTTTTTTAAACAATCAGGCAATAAATTAGCGCTGGCTTTAAATTAAAAAAAATTTAAAATGTCTATTATTTGCAAAAGTACGTGTCTGTTTTTTCTAACTTTCTCGTGAATTTTAATTTCATCAGCATAAGCACTACTTAAACAAGTTAAAATATTAGTCCAAACATCTCAAAACTTACCACATTATGACGATGTTTTGCACTATTTTCATGTTTTTTTATTTTCTCTAAAATATGTTTTAAGTCCTGCACCCCATTTATAGTCCAATTATCATCCCCGCCAAAAAGAAGACACACGAAACAAAAAAAAAAAGAATTTTGGTCCTCACAACCGCATACCTATTCAGGATTTTTTATTATATATTTCTTTGTCAAACTTACGCGTAAACTGTGCCTTACTTTTACATTTTGATTGCACTTGTACTATGTTCAATTTCTAGTGGCCGCCCTGCATTTTTTAAATCAAGTTTTTTACTTAAGCTCAGAGAACTAAACACAAGCTTCTGTAAATCACTGACCTTCATATTACACGACTTTTTCCAACTTTTTGAGTTTTATAACGTATTATTTATCCAAACTCAGTTTGAGGACATTCCAATCATTCCATACGGCGGTAAACAGTCTTAAAGAGACCGACCTCACAACCAGGGTTGTCAGATCTTTCTTCTTCAATTCTTTAAGTTTTTTTTATTAAAGATGTTTCATTTATTTCAGTATTCAATTGTTAGTCAGTAACTTTCTTTGAAAGCTAGTTTGCAAATATACTTTAAACCGAGGAGTTTTGAGTGTGACAGAAAAAAATAACAAGCCATTCATTGTTATAATAATACATTCGTTAGTCCTTAAGAAACAATATAACTGAAATCAAGACAAAAAGTGTTTTCAGTGTTTAAAAACAACTAATTAACAAACCCTTGTTTCTCGTATATACTTACATTGTGCTTACAAATCCGAAAATTTTGAAGAATTGGCAACATCATATAATTTATCTCGGATGTCGGAACCGGCCCGGCACGATACAAAGCGGCGGGGCGGTCCCAGCGAGATAATTAAGCCATCAATCACTGTCGCGTTAGATTTAAGTGAATAGGACAGTGTAGTAGGTGGTTTAATTTGCTGTAATTGACGTATTTAATTTTGCTTTGTAACTGTGAAGAAAGAGTAAGGTTTTTTTTTTACTTAATATATTTTATTAGCAGCAATGACTGTTTGGCGGCCATTTGAAACTGCTGATCAAGGTGATGTGCAGTAGTAAATAGGTGCACTGGGGCCAGACAGCGGCAATCGCCCACGTGGGCAGTCCCTTTTTTTAAGCCTATTGATTTTTGGCGTAAACCGATTTTTAATCCCTTTGTTCGCCCAGGTGTGAGGTTCTTTTTAAAATTATTTCCTAGGATTTCTCGGGTAATCCGGGAGGAGTGACCTTGTTTGCTTACGTGGTACATTTTTATAATTTGTGATGATTTCTCGTATAAACCCTAATCTGTAACCATCAATACATACGTGCGTGGGCGTTTTTATAATTGGATGCAGGTGTTAATGATGATAAATGACCTTGTATTATACATATAGACAAGGGATGATTTTTATAACCTTGAATTTCGTTGTATACAGGTGTTTTATGGGGAGAATAACTGTTCGTGAAGAAGTGCAGATGGTATTTTTTCTATGCCTAATCTTGAATATGTGCCCGATGTGTGTTTTGACGCTGTAAATGCTACGTGGGTATATAGGTATTCTATAATACTGAGCATGGAGCGGGAGGAGTAACTTAGTTTGCTTACGTGGGTGATACCTTTTTTATAATTTGTGATGATTTTTCGTATAAACCCTTAATCTGTAACCATGAATACATACGTGCGTGGGTGTTTTTTTATAATTGGATGCAGGTGTTAATGGTGATATTATATGACCTTGTATTATACATGTAGTATATGACCTTGTATTATACATGTAGACGAGGAATGATTTTTTATTACCCTGAATTTTGTTGTATACAGCTAGGTGTTTTATGGGAGAATAACTGTTCGTGAAGAAGTGCAGATGGTATTTTTGCAATGGCCAATGTGAAGATATTCTAAAGTTTATAAGAAATAAAAATATGGATATTCCTTAAAGGATTCCAGTCAAAAAGGAATTAATTAAAATCATCATGCGTGGGCACACAACAATCTCAGCTGGGCACAGACAACACAATATCGCAAACACAAACACTAACACAGTAAGCTTATTACTTAGCTAGAGTAGTTAGACGACAAAGCCAGCCTAAGTACACCGAGTACCCAAAGCGCTAGCGAGTAAGACGCAAAGCACGCATTAGGCGTGTAGAGCCGAAATACCGAACCGCGTGGTCTGAAGATTTATACGCCTATGGCGCGGAAACCGCAGGAACACGGTGAGTTTAGTCGGTAGGCCGCCCCCCCCCCCCACAGGGGGTTAAATATGACACTCCTCTGTTAGTATCACCACAGGGGTCAGTCTTTTGAAGATTCTCATCGAAAAGAAAAGCAATTAAATTGTCACTACATTTTGAATCAATAATGTTTGTTTAAAACGTGTTACGTATTAAAGTTACTTTATTTATAATATTATTATCATCATATTAAACAATTAAAACAATACCCTACGCATTTTAATTATTTGTTTGAGACACCTATGGTTAGGAGTTTCCTAGGGTTTTATGTCATTAAATTAACCTAAGAAACACTATAACTAATAAATCAAATCAAAACAAACAAACAAAACATTAGCGCCTAGCGGCATCGACAGGTCGCCTCGTCAGAGCACATAATATATCGATTATTCTACCGTGGCATCGCGAACAGCTGTTGTTGGGCGCGGAAAATTGGAGCTCGTCCGTGGCCGCTCGTTGTGCGATGTGTAGGTGGCGTCACGCCTTTGTCGTCATGGCAACTCATCGAGAAGTCGCGTTGAATCGGGACGGATAATCGGTCGCCCCCGCCCGCCCGCTCTTAGTATAACATTGAGAGCGCGGAACTCGCTTGTCTATGAGTATAACCTGCCCGTTGGAATAGGGCTATGTTTGGTTTATGCCCGCGCTTAGTATAACCTACCCGCTGGAATAGGGCTATGTTTGGTTTGAATTACTTTAATGGATTGCTTACATAGATTGCTTTGTTGGTTTTTTAAGTAAAGTATTTTTGGATTCTGTTTGAAATAATTGCAGGGAGGGCGGCGCCCCAGAGCCCTTCATTAACGAGCCGCTACTGTGTGTATTTGCAGTATATTTAGAATTATCCTAACCTATTATTGGCAAGATAGATGCAGTGCCGGATCTACAGCGGGGCAAGCGGGGCGGCGCTCCGGGGCCCCCGACCCAGAGGGGCCGTTGGGAAGAGGAAAATATTTAGCTTTATTCGAGTACATTGCAAACAATTTTTTTGTCAATACTCCAACAAACTAAAAAAAAAAGTTAAAAAACATGCTCAGGTAATAGAAAAAAGCAAATCTCAAAGTTTGCTGATCGGTACCTAATGTTATCAAGGGATTTCAAATTTCCCGCGCCAGTGGTTCATGTTCATATATGCCATGTGGCCATATACAGCTATTCGAGAAGCAAGACTTGCGATGCGCGTGCGCGTGATGTAGTGTCATGACTCATGACACACCGTGTGTTTCATTTCTGTGGTAACAGCGTATTAACATATTCTGTGCATAGCTCTGGGGAGGTTGCATAAGTGTTTTAATCAGTGCAATCTAGAAAGAAGTGTTTTAAGTTGTAAGTTCTTGCGTTTGTGACAAAATATAATGAGAGCGCGGTGTTTACGTAGATTCTATGTGTAGAAGATTGCCAGATTATAGTAATAGCTGTTTCAACAAGTTGGTATAAGTTACAATAAATATCTACATTAACAAAATACTGTTATTCTTACCCGACATTAATACTGTGGTATTATCAAAAGTAATTTCAATAAAGGGCCCCAAAATTTGTTTTGCCCCGGGGCCTATTCAGCTCTAACTCCGGCCCTGAGATGATGAGCTCGCCTTATTTGTCTAGGGCATGGCACGAATATTTTTAAACTAGATGGAAGTAAAACCCTACTGAGAATGTCGGTATAGATTATATTTAATGATACTGGTAAGGACCAGTAGCGCACCCAGGGGGGGGGGGCAAGGGGGCCTTGGCCCCCCCCAAAACCCCCAATGAAATTGACTTTAACTATACCCACTAACCCGCTAAAAAAAACTTTAATTTCCAGGCGCGATACAAAGAACGATATAATTTTTATTACTTTTGTACAGTATACCTTAGATTCACTTATTACCAACCTAGATGATCGATTCATTAATCACAGGGAAATTATTTTGCTTTTTAACTGTTTATTGCCCTGTCCCAATAAACAAGTAGAAAATTTGCAAAGCTTTTTCAGCCTTCATTCTTTTTATGCAAATTATTAATTTTTTGAAAATTTTTATAATGAACGCATTCTAATATGCGAATTTAAATTATGGAACGACAAGTTTACAGATAGCAAAGAAATACCCTCCGATATGTTTAAGCTATATAATATTCAATATGTATGTATATGTATGTATGATATTTCCCAATATAAAAAACTTTTGCAAATTTTTGTTACCCTTCACCACCAGTACCTCTCAAAGGTCATTTTCCACATTAAAGTACTTAAAATCGTACTTTTAAGAAATTCCAGCGGGAAAGTAAGACTTAATGGTTTGGCAAATTTATTTATTCATAAGAATGTTCCTGTTTCTTGTGAAGAAATTTTAAATAAACTTTCTTAGGGTCGAAGAAAATTAGATTTACATAATATTTTATAAATAATAGAAACCAAAACTTTTTATAACACCTTTGCATTTAATGCAAATGTGTTATAAAAAAGTTTTGGTTTCTATTATTTATAAAATATTGTTTATTGTTGTGCTTTGTACTAATTTATATTTTTAAATAAATATATTTGTGTTATGGATATGTCGTCATTACTTTACCTATATTTTATTTGGTAAAAAGAGTGGTATGTTTTGTCCGGAATAATTATTAAAGTGGATATTTTAAAGTAATTTTTTTAGATATTTACCTCGATTGAACTAGGCTATTGCGATCTTCCAAGAGTATCTGTTAAAAAAGCTCCAAAGTTCTAGAAAAATGCGTAACTTAAAAGTTTATTAAAAAATTTGCTTCCGGCACTGGTTAGCGGGCCCCCCCTAACATAAAATCCTGGGTGCGCCGCTGGTAAGGACCATAATAATTTGAATTATATTCCAACCTCTTATACTTTGTATGCATGGTCTAATTTCTCTCGGGTGTGACACACTAATAGCACTAGGTGGCACTGGCGAAAAGTAAGTAGTATGCACTATTTAGTTTTTGTACCAACTTTTTTTTCATTCAATGTAAAGGCAGATTTTTCTAGGAACACGCCGCATCGTGACTAAATCACCGTCATTTATGGCACCCTGAAATCTGGTCTATTTTACATTAAGATGTTGGCGACAGAGACGGGACTGGGCTAACTTATTTTTTCTATTTCACGTTCATAATAAGCTCAGTACGATATGCATTTGCGTATCGTAATGAAGCTATTTCGATACGCGTTTTTTCTTTATTTAATATTGGTAACATTTAAATGTTTTATTTCAATGACTTGCGCGGCCTTTGTGATTTACGAGAAAACCCATTTTTCGCAGAGGAAAAATAGCTTGAAAACTTACTTTTTTATTCTGTGTGAATAACAGTCATGTACGTTGGTTGCATAAATCTATAAATCAATCTTTTGTAGATGCTTCAAGCTATCATTTTCTGCAAAATCCTATCCAAAATTCAATCTACTAACCTTCCAATGTCGATTTTAACTTCAACTTTATTTGAATTTTCCATCTTCCCTATACTAAATTGTAATGCCGTGACGTAAAATCACGTCTTTTGAAATTCGAAAAAAAGTAGCAAAATCTCCCGAATTTCCGAACGCTCTGTATATGAACCGAATGTATCATACAACGTATTCCGTCCAATTTCAAATCTCATATCGCTAAAATAACTTTAGAATATCGTGGTGAAAATGGGACAATAAATCAAAAAATGACAGTTTGCAAAATAATTTTTTTTGTCCAGAGGCTACTATGATAAAAAATAGTATTACCAACATAAAAATTTACAAAATTTAAAGGATTTATTTTCTTTTTAAAATGTATTTTTCTTGATTATAAAAGGTGAAATAGAAAAAAAATGTATAAATCACATGTTTCATAAGGCGTTTTAGCGCACGTGTCAATAAAAAAAAACTCGCCACTTTGTGGCTCGTTTTTTAAAATAGACGCGTGCGCTAAAACCGCTTCTGATGAAACGTGTACTTTAATATACTATTACCGTCTCATTCACCATATATTTTAAACTTCTACGGGGGTCTTAATGGTTTATTAGCATAATGGCTTGCAAAAATACAGCGTTAATTTTTGACACATTTGACAATTGAAACATCGAACTCAACGTGCGATAGATTAAAAGTTATGGCGCTATTCCTTCAAAAAATATAGAAATTAATTTGACATGCACCAAACTTCCCAATGGAAAACGCTACGAATAACCCTGATATAATACAAGAGTTGCGCAGGACGCCCAAATTATACGAGGCAATCAAGCGACAAGCGTTGCGCCTACGCATATTTAGCGTTCAATGCTGCGTTGACATATTATAATTTACGTTTGCGGCTGAGTACAAAGCCGCCAAAATGTTATGTATTTTTAAATACAAACAGCTGGATTAGTTATGAGTGATCGCAAGGCTTGGTAACGTATTGTACCGTAATTAAAATAAATAAACTAATAATACCCAATGATGATACTTACATGAAATTTTTGTTATTGGAAATAGGAGAGTTTATTAACCTAAACTGGTTTAATTCTACACACCATAAAATTTAAAATAATAAACACCAAGAAAATTTAGTCTCTGAAACCTGACGCGTGAGCTTGCTATGGCCCACTACTGAACTGGGAACTTTTAGGAAGAAACCAGTATCAGCTGTTAATGTCACATTTGATTGTCAACTGTCGAAATACTTTGTTTTTAGAAAAGTTTACTCTCTTTAGTATGCGGCAGACTTTACTTAATTTTTGCATAAAACATATCTGATTTTATAAAAAAAAACTGGATACCTACATATAATTTGAAACTACTTTTATCTCCTAAAACTATACGTTTTTGTTAATAAACAAATTTATTTTAAATATGTATGAACCTCTGCATTAGAAATAAGATTGCTTACTTATTTTTGTATAGTTGGGCAGTTCTCGTGAATGAATAAATAAAGTGGCTAAATTACTGTGCGTTACACTACATTATTGTTTAGTTGCAAGTTATGTGCTGCAGAAGAGGCGATGGTAGTGGTGGTATTATTCTCTGTTTTTATTGATGAAACATACACAATTTGATCTGTTAAATAGTATCTTTTGACCTAAATCTAACCGACAATATTCAGTGTAGTCATGAAGTCTTCAAGTTCTATATCTTGACAGTCCAGTGTGAATATCGAAATATTCTGACGGAATGGTGAAGTGTCTTCTTAAAGTCAACCACGATAACTTTTATAAAGATAATAATGTGTAGAATGTAGATACTAATAATTCTATAATGAAATAACCAGCCAGCATAATACATTTTTTTTAATGTCTACGTCTAACAGTTGTTTGATTATGTTTATAAATTTACAAAAATGACTAACCTTGGCCCATATTCTTTTATTAAAAATTATAAGCGGGTCTGTATTCTTGGGGTCAATTTTATTTGTAGATGCTTCTATAGTGGCTTCTTTAACAAGCGTCTGGCTATGAAATAAAATAGAAAACTAAACGAGTTACCTTGATTTTTGCAGACGAAAAATAGTAAATATGAAAATATTTCCCAATGCGGAGGTTTAGGAATAGTTTAGATAGGAAAAAAATGAAAATTTTTAGGAACGGTTTAGACTAGTGATGTTACAACCTTCCCGAGTGTGACTATTATGTTTGACTAAACCTACTAATTACCTGCGTTAATAACGTACTTACTACTTTTACAGGTTTTTTTTTTGAGAAATCTTATTCCAAATTACAAATTAATTAATAAAACAAAAAAAGGAACACATGACAATTTTCGGTTTCTTTTAAATTATTTTTTTTAAACAATTCTCATTCCGTAACCACATTGAAACTGTTTATCTTCTTGGGTTAAATTCTAATTATGAAATAATATAATAAGTAATTGTTAAATGGTCAAGTATTGTATTTATTCTGTAATGTTGATATTTCTAGTATGTACCTTGTAAATCTAATTATTTTTAACGTATTTAATATTATGTTGCTTCCTTTCATGCCTTAAAAGACACTGTTGATTGTTGAATTGTTTATTATATTCACAACTCTTGAGTTTATTCTGTGATGAATTTTTGAGAATGTTGAGGAAGAGAATGTTTTTGGCATACGTGACGCTTCAAAGAAACCTACATACCGAAATTAATAAATAGCATTTTATTATCCTAATTTACAACAACCGGTTTTACATTGCTTAACCTAAAAATTTCTTTCGTTAAGGCGGCGGTCTATGATTGGCCGGTTGAAAATTCCATAGTTAGACTCTAGACGCTTTTGCTTCTTTATACCCGTTTTTGGCGTAACACTTTTGATGATTACAAGAATTGATATACCTACATATCCTTAACTTTTCATTGATATTATTTGGTATCGTTTTTTTAACAAGTCTATGTCTAACCTTTGTTGTATTTTTAAATTCACAAAAATTTGCAATAAATATTATTGTGTGGAATTCCAAGTAGAAAAACTTAACATTCAACCTTTTTTACTCATAACAACTAGAAATATCATGTAAGCATTATTTATTAAAATTTATATTTTTGAATTCAAATGTAATACAAAATATTAGCATTGAATGAATGTCAGCTTAAAATTACGATTTATGTGTCGACGGTCGAGCCCAGTTTTGGGAAAGTAACCTTAGGTTCCACCTCCGAAAACAGTCCTATATTGGATTGGGATGATATTTGAAAAAACAATTATTAAGTGGCCTTAATGACTCAAATATTTTCTAAAGTTCTTGCTAAAAATTATTAGTGCGTTTTTCTGTGGCGCCTCGTGTCTATTTTAAATCGGGGGTCATTTAGTATTCTAAGCAAATACGAAAAGTGAGGAAGGCAAAAAAATGTTTGGTTGCCACGCCTATAAAAAATTTTTTTGGCCTATTAAAATTTTTTGTTACCTAATAAAAAAATTATAAATATTTAGTAATTAACATAACACTCAGTACTGCAGATAATTAAAAAAAAAACTACAAATTATCAAGTCCGGCAGTAAATTCGATAATTAAAAATTAAATTTAAACAAATACAAACCGATAATAAATATTTCAAAATCCATTATACAATCCTTCTTACTGCAGAAATCTGTTGAGCACTTTACCACAACACCTTGAAAAGAAGCCATGAAGTGACATCGGGCAACGCCGCATCAGCTGGGAGTTGCGAATCTACATGCTATTATGACGCACGGCAACGGGCGAGTTCTTTATTTTTCTGATATTTCTTGTGTTTTTTTGTCTCTGTTGCCACTAAATTACTTATTTTAGTTCTTTAATCTAGGGAAAAATACAATTTTACTATTTTTGGTCCAATGCCATGTCTGTGTACAATTTAATCTTTAAAGTTGTATAACTCATTTTTTTAAACAGCAAGATGGTGGTTCGTCGGGTTAAAAAAAAAAGAGGATTTTATTACGATTATTTTGAAACCACACACTATTAGGCAGAAAAGCTGTCATTAAAAAACTTTAAAAAGTGTGCGTAAAGTCGTGCAGCATCGGTTGAATTCTTTGTACATTCTCCAAACACTAATAACATATCAACTTTTTCACTCCATGTAAAACTATTATTTTCCATGGCTTTTAAACAACAAACTTATTTATTTTGGCGGAAGCTGTCGGCATATCAATTTTTTTCAAGGCATGATTTTGTTTTATCAGTTTTGCTGGTCACGGGCTACTTGATGCATTTAAATTAAAATTTATTTTCAAAAGATGCTTTATTTTAAGTTAACTTAATAAAGTTTTTTAATGGCAGCTTTTCTAAAACCTAATTGTGTGTGGTATCAAAATAATCTTAATAAAATGCTCTTTTTTCTTAAACCGACGAGCCACCATGTTGCCGTTTAAAAAAAATTAGTAATTCAACTTTAAAGATTAAATTGTACACAGCACATGGCATTGGACCAAAAATATTAAAATTGTATTTTTCCCAAGATTAAAGAACTGAAATAAGTGATTTTAAGGTATTCATAGCCCTAGATAAAACAATAAATTTGGAAAAAAAAATATTGTCTTGGTGACAATAAGTGACTCATCGTTATATTTAGAATGTCATATAAAGTCAAAAAAAGAAAAAATATAGCAGGTGTCCCATTTAAAAATAGAAAGTTTATGTCACTTCCGGTTAAACCGGAAGTTCCATAATGTTGAGTCAGATGTCAAACAATGCAGTTTTATGTCATATACAAATCCTCCAAAATTTTAGTCCATTATCTTGAAAAACAAAAAGTTAGAGGGGCGAACCACCTTCCGTGGACACCCGGTATAAACCCAGCAAATTTTCTTTCTGTAATTTAAACAATGAAAAAATTATAGTGATGAGCGTGCCTTCTAAAACACCCGGTATATGACCAGGCCCAGGCCCAATTCTTAATCCTTATAAGAAGAAGGTGCTGATGATGGTACTCTCTAGTACCGAAACATGAACACCACATTAATTTGACTTTTTAATATATTTGTGGAGACGACTGTGGGTTTTTTTTCCCTATACTTGTAAGAAGAGTTTGCCGATGGATAACATTTTTTTTATTGTTTTAGTTTACAGGTCATTGGTATGAAATAGAAAGGTCTTTTTACCTAATGGAATTAATTTCTAGCTGCGTTAGTGTTGATCTCGATGAAAATAATAAAGGACAATTAGATGTTTATGTTAACTCAAGAAGCAGGGTGTAAGTATAATATAAAATACAAAAACATTCCCATTTAAGTATTGTTAAGTTAAATAAAATTACACGCACCATCTTGTCAGGAAAACCGCAATAACAGTTTGATGTAATAAATTTTGTTTTGTATAAAATGGGTTCTTTTAAAAGCCAAACTCCTAAACTATTGCCCAAAATGGTGATGCCCATAACGTCACAATCAGAGTTGTAGAGGTAAAATATTTTGTATTGTACCATAAAATTTTAAATAATAATAATATTAATAATAATAATAATAAATAATAACCTTCTTTATTTCATAAAAAGTATACATGCAGTATACAAAGATATTATTACACAAAGAATGAAATTGAGTCAGAAAAATTAAAAAAAACATTTAAGCCCCTATCACTTTCTGGCAAAGACATTATTATCACAATACATTTAAAAAAATAACATATTTATCGTTTCACAAATTAAAAAATTAAAAACCAGTACAACCAACAAAATAAAAATACAAATATATAATGCATGACCCCTCGAATTCAAACATTTACATCAGATATCCCGATTCAAGAAATCCGAGACATCATAAGGCTCTATTTCTGTAATTAGTTTACATACTGCCTTTTTGAAGTCTTTAACATCTGTTAACCTCTTCAGATTTTCTGGCAGTTTATTGAAGAACTGAATGCATTTGAAATGAGGCAATTTCTCAGAAAGTGTTAACCTATGTGAGGGAGTATTATAATTAAGGGTCCTTGTCTGATAATTCTCATGATCATTTCTATACCTGCTGAAATATTCAATATGTGTGGTGTATAAGAACACCAAACATTCATATATGTACAATCCACATACAGTCAAAATATTTAAGTTTCTGAAGTGACCTCTACAAGACTTATTGTAGCTTAAATTGAGCAATAACATCACGCATCTTTTCTGGCTGACAAACACTTTACTTACTTCACTTCCACTACCCCAAAAGACAATGCCGAAACGCAAAATTGACTGAAAATTCGCAAAATACAACAGCTTCAAAGTATGGAAGTCCAGATACCTCTTAAGAAACCTTATTGTGTACAGAACAGAGTTCAACCTTGTACTTACATACTAAATTTCTCTTGTCCAGTCCAGATGTTCGTCCACAAAGACTCCTAGAAAGTTTGTATCATGTGCTAAATTTACATTTCTATTGTTTAAAGTTACATTGTCAATATCTATACTTGAATGTTTCGTTTTAAACAAGATATAGTTAGATTTTTCCTCGTTTAGAATCAAATTATTGTTAAGAAACCAATCCTCAGACCCTTCAAGCAGCCGATTTGTGATGAGAACCAAATCAGGCACCCCATCTGCCACACTCAAGAGGTTGGTATCATCAGCATAGTTGATCATGTCGCTCTGCGAGTTTAGTATAACAGGTAGATCATTCAAGTATATTACAAACAACAACGGACCCATAATACTTCCCTGAGGTACACCCCGATCAAGACTTAACACATTCGATTGGTGCTTTTGAGCTTCTGATATTATTTCTACTTTCTGTGATCTACCATATAGGTAGGAAGTAACACAGCGCAAAGCACTGCCCCTTACTCCATACCTCCGCAATTTAGCTAGTAGGATACTATAATCCAGACAATCATATGCTTTTGACAAATCCAGGAAAGTGCCTACCACCACCTTCCTGTCTTCTAGGGCCTGAATCACGACTTTAAGAACCTGGAATATTGCAGTCTCCACAGATAGCCCCTTCCATGTTGTTTTTGATTAAATAAGTTATATGTATTAAGAAAGCTAATTAGTCTGATACACATAATATGCTCAAATATTTTCGAAAAAGATGGAAGTAAACTAATTGGTCTATAATTCTCAACTTTTGAAGGATCCCGTTTTTTATGTAGAGGTTTTACCAAGGCGACCTTTAACCGGCCCGGAAAAACACCATATTTCAAAGAGTTACTTATTATAAAAGTTAATGGTCGACACAGTTCTAAACTACAAAATTTTATTACAGCAGTTGGTATTTCGTCATACCCAGCACTCATTTTATTTTTTAAACTTTTAATTATTGAAAATACTTCAGGTTCCGTTGTCGGTTCAACAAACAAAACATTACAAATGTTTTTATGATTGGTTTGTCCGGGTTTGTTCATTCTTTATCTTCATATTTATTATATTTAGTACAATCATAGACATTTACCTTTAGATAAGTAAACAATAATTACGAAAGTGGCAAATTTATGGCCTTGCGCATGTAAACAAAACCACACAGGCTAGGCATGCGCATTGCAAACTTTTTACGAATGGGAAAATAGACAGGTCCGGGCTTTAACATCTTGTTTGTGTGGCTTAGGCCTAGTTAGATGTGTTTAAATTGATCATAAGGAAATAAAATTACATATCAGGAACTATCACTACTTCATACTTACTGAAAATACGAAATACCCAGTATTTTATTCCTATTTGGGAATAATAAAATTATACAATGGTCTTTACTACCGTGCGAGCAAAAATTATTTGCATCAAAGAGGGCTTGGATTAAAAAACGTAGGGCTTGGTTTAGATCCCAATGATATGGGGACGATATATCTAACCAAATCTAGGTTAAAATTTTGTCAAATTCATATTATGACATAATATGCCTAATAAAATAAGTAGACAAATACAAATTTATTTTTGTTGTTTACAAAATTAACAAAGTAAGAATAAACAGAAAGAAAAAGAAAAAGAATTACCTACCTACATAAATTGCCTCTCTCATATTTTCGAAAGTATTGACCTATTGAACAGCATCTGTGGAGAAATGTTACCACATTCTTGGATGATCCTTTCTTGTAATTGTTCTAAATTTGCAACTGGTGTTTTAAAAATAGTGTTCTTTAAATAAGGAAAAACGAAGTAATCCATAACCGTTAAACAAGGTGATCTAGGTGGGAATTCAATGTCTGATAGAAAACTGATCAATCTGTCGTCGAAAAAATTGCGTACCTAGCTAAGTAGTTAACAGTTTCGGCTGCTATGTGGGCGGTTAACATTGTACCATTCTTTAGTTGATCTATCCCATTTTCTTACTTATAACTAGGGTGCGGATATCAGGTATAGTGATGGACCTTTAAACCAAAGTAGGCGCAACAGTACTTAGCAGGTGTAGATAATTTTTTTAAAACTACAAATTATTAAGCCCGGCTGGCATCGGCACCCGGACGTAAATTCGATAATTACAAACTGACAATAAATATTTAAATATACATTATAAAATTCTCCTTACCACAGAATTCGGTTGTGCACTTGAGCTAAAAAATGTTCCTAGAAAATAAACTAAGAACTGCTCCCGCAATGTAACTCCTGGGCTCTTCTTCCCTCACGTTTCTGCAAAATGTCAACGTTCATCGAAACCTCATCGACATTTTATTTGGCTTCTAGCCCGAAAGAATCTTTGTCTTTTCTTCCACGTAGCATGGGTTTATTTCTCCCTAGCACGCTTGCGCATTAAAATTTGTCTGGTAAAGGAAACAGAGAGCCGTGGTCAAGGCTCGCTTGGACCGAATATACTGCGGATATTTTGGAGATAATAGTAATAATACCGAAACAAACAAAGTTTGGCTAATAGGATGGATTTAAAACCACAAAATACGCGAACAATGTGTAAGAATGATGAAAATGGATAAAGGATCTTGGTGTCAAGATCCCTTATCCATTTTCATTGTAATATCCTGATCTGGTATTATTAAAATTTCCTATTAAATGGTAATTAAGAGCAAAGATTTTTTGCAACCCTAAATATACTAGGTAATACAACCTTAATAAAAATTAAGTTACTTAAGAAGATAAGAGCTAATTGAGGGAGTATTGACCAAATGACCTTATGGAAGAGCCGCTGCCACTGTTTAAAAATTTCATTAGACCAGTCAGTTGCACTTAGGGTTTCCAGCCCTGGATTCCAAATCTCGAAAATCCCGGGATCCCGGAAGAATTTTGTCCCCGAAAATCCCGGGATATAGCAATCCCGAAAATCCCGAGAAACCACTAGAACTAAACCTAATTGGCGGCAAATATCGGAAAATCCAAAAGTTCATATTAAAATCTTAACGTTTTAAAAAAAGAAATGTCCCTTTTTGAAAATGGAGGATTAACGCCCGTTTGCATCACTTCCACTAAGGTTGACCTTAACTATAAGTATCACTTAAGTGTAAGAATTGGTTTGTACAAGTTGTACTTAATCGTTTAGTGACACTTAAATTAAAATATTTTTAAGCCCAGGATATTCTGGAGCTTAAGTGATACTTAACAGATTAACCTCAAACAAAATCAGACAATTTGACATTTCACAAAATTACAAATACACAAATCAACTTATTTTATTTAAACGTAGGTTTCCAGTCTTAGCATATAGTTGCCGATTAAAAATAGATACAATTTTAACGTTAATAATAGCCAACGCCGTACTTTATAATATATGTAGAACTAATAATGAGAGAGAACCACCAGATCCAGAAGACATAGAGCGTTTTGTACAGATAATGAAAGAAGATGAAGTACCAAACATTCCTCCTTTGAATGAGGAGGTTTTGCCATTGGCAAATCAAGTCGGAAGAACTTTAATTGATACTTATTTTAGATACATTGGGGAATAAAATTGTACGTACTGCGTAAATGCTAAAATACTTCTGTGTAAATATAACTTCTTGTTTTTTGTTTTAATACTGTTAAAATTTTTTAGAGCAAGGTTTAAAGTATTATCATCAATTATGCTATTTCTGTATGAAAATTGCCTTATATGACAATAAAACAAGTAATTACTGATTATTACTGAAATTTCTTTAATAATTGTTGTTTCTTTAATTCAATATCTAATAACAAGTTTTCCTTTTTTAATTCAAACAAGGCTTGCTCGTGTTCTCTGCGTGCTTGAATATTTAAGAGTTCCTTTTCAAAGCATTGCCTTTTCACTTTTGCAGTTTCAGAATACTCTTTATTTAAATCTGGCATCACCTGCTGTGTTGGTCGCCGGTTTTATTTATTTCTTTTTCTCTTCGGCTACTTCTTTTCTAATGGTCTTTTTAATATTTTCATAATACTTTTTTAGAGCTTCTTTGGTCCTATGGTGCCCTTTCTGGTTTTGGGAATTAAAAGAAGCCGTAACTTTAGTCCATGCCAGATCCTTTTCACGCCATGTTGTTGCATTTGTTTGCTTATTTTCAATAATGTTTTTAAAGTTGCTAATAACATTTAATAGCAGCGTTTTTTCCGTAATAGAAAAGTTGGGTGCCCGTTTTCTTAGACTATCGTCCTTAACGTAAGTCATACTCTCTTATGTTCTCCACAAATCAAATAAAAAACATACTTTTGTTAGCACAACCGTACAACCAACGAAATATAAAGACCAAACATATTATACCCTTTGACTTTGACATAAACATATACCTACGCTTTCTTAGGTTATAGCCGGTGAAATAATCCAGGTAAAATACAATGTTGACAAGTTATTTTAAATCTTTGCTAAGAATTTGATAAGTGACACTTGTGCAAAGCTTTTGGAAATAAGGGTTACTCTTATCCCAAGGTTTCCCTTATCTAAGGTACAGTTTTAAGTAGTAGTGGTGCAAACAGGCGTAAGAGGTTTATATTTATTTGCAAAAGTGTTACGAATATTTACTGACAGTACCACCTACAAGTGTGGAAGCTGAAAGAGCCTTTTTTTCAGCAGTCACATTTACTACCAAACTTAGATCGCGCTTAAGTTGCTCAACTTTAGACACGTTGGTGTTTTTAAGAGCCTATTTTATTTTTACTAAGCAAATCGTAAATGTTTAACAATTTTTTTGTTTGCGCTGTTTAATGAAAAGTTTTTTGCTTTGTATTACGTACCTACGTACGCTTAACTTAATTTTTTTATTTACAAAACGTAAATCTATAAAAATGGTTTTTATTTGTGAGTTTTTTAATAAAAAGTATTTTTATTATTTCTGTTGCTACTTGCCGGTCTTAGATTTTTTAATATTAAATATTATTAATTATTAGGGTTGATCCCGGGATCCCGATCCCGAAAAATGGAAACCCTAGTTGCACTAAGGCATCTTAGGAACCTACTTAGTTTTTTGGTCCGGAACTGGAATCAGTCCCGACATTCCGGGTTGTATTCTAATATCATCTAAAGACTCTAAAGCTCTGGTGTTTTTTTTTTTGGTAGAGTGTCTGAAAAGTAATAAGCGACTAAATACATCTTTTAGTAGATAAAAGGAACAAAGGATTGTAGTTTTATTTTTATCACGATGTAGCATTGTAGATTTCAAGGAAACCGTACGTTTCGTAGCTTTCATAAATAATGCGATTTTTTTTTCAGATCTGGTATATTTTCAATAAGTGAAGGAATTGCCATACCAACGAAGAAGGATCCGAGTTTACTGCAGTACAAAGTTAGTAGTAAACTGCCCAGATTTGTCAATCGATATCTTCCAGGTGCAGGGTACTATCAAGTAATCAGAACTGATTATAAAAGATTTGCCATTTTGTATTCCTGTACAAATTTTCATATTTTTCATACAGGTAAGCTACGCTAATATAAAAAAAATGTTACACTGAGAGAAAACTTTGATTACCATAACTTAAATTTTAATAATCACAACCAAGTTATCGACATGATACAGGGTGAGTCGGGGAGGAACGGACCAAACTTTAGGAGCGTAATATACACGCAAAAACAATTTAAAAAAAAACATATGTTCTTATTCGATAATCATTTGTTATCAAACTATAGCGTAATACCAAATAAAGAAAAGTTCGTATTAGTATTAACGGTTTCCTAATCATAGCGTTCTTTTAATAAATGTTCAAAAATACCGCCAATGACTTCTAAACTTTTTCTGCTGCGTCTACGAAGTTGCTTTTCTAATTGCTTCATGTCTTTCTTCTTTAAAATTGGCTGCAGTATTTCTAATACGTCGAATTAGTGCATCCCGAGTATTCCCGAGTGTTCACTTTTACTTTGTACACTTCATTTTTAAACCAGCCCCATAAACAATAATCTAGTGCTGTGAAGTCTGGAGATCTTGGAGGCCAATTAATAGGACCACCGCGACCAATGCAACGCCCTGGAAATGTTTCGTCTAAATGTTGCTCCATCGTGCTGGTAATACATTTGCTTTCTGCTATTTATAGGAACATCCTCTGTAGTCCTTGTAACTCATGTTGTAAAAAATTTAGGTAGTTGTCTCCTGTGAGGCTTGGAATTCTCGCTTTAACTGCCACAAGTGTGGCACGACTCATCAAGTGAGAAGATGTCCCGCATATGGAAAGCAATGTGGATTGTGCGGAGGAATGAATCATTTTCAAAAATTATGCTTTAAAAGAAAGTTTGTTCATTCGATTCAAGACAATGACAATAATTCTGAATTATACGAACCAGCTACTGATTTTTTTATTGGTATGATTAAAAACCATAATAGTGTAAAAGAGTGGAACATTAGACTTTTGGTAAATAATACAAAATATGTGCAATTTAAAATGGACACCGGTGCGATGACTAACACGATCAGCTATAAAACATATTCCACATTAGGCTGCGACAAAAATTACATTAAGAAGTCGAATGTAAAGCTGACTAATTATTCTAACGATATTATTCCAGTGTTAGGCGAATGTCAGTTAAACTGTAAATCTAAAGATCGCGAATTTTTCTTAGACTTTGTCGTTGTTGGTACCGATTCTCCTGCCTTGATTGGTTTAAATAGCTGTATTAGCCTTAATCTTATTAGAAAAATTGATGTAGTTACCGATAGTTCATTGATTAAACAATATTCTAACGTTTTTAAAGGTATAGGTTGCATTCAGGGTCAATATCACATAAAGTTAAAGCAAAACGCCCAACCTGTTGTGCATGCTGCCAGAAAAATTCCTTTTCCATTAATTGAAAAATTTAAAAATACTTTAAATGATTTAGAAAGTGATAAAATTATTTGTAAGGTTAGTTACCCAACAGAGTGGGTTAATCCTATCGTATTAGTAGTTAAAAAAGATCAGTCCTTAAGAATTTGCCTAGACCCCAGCGATTTGAATAAAAATATCCGCAGGGAACATTTTGCCCTTCCCACTTTTGAGGAAATCAGTTCAAAACTTAGTGGAGCAAAATTTTTTTCAACTCTGGACGCTATGTCAGGTTTTTGGCAAGTTGCATTAGATAAGTATAGCTCGGATCTGTGTACCTTTGCTACGCCTTTCGGTCGCTATAGATTTTTGAGGCTTCCGTTTGGTATCAGTTGCGCCCCAGAAGTTTTCCATAAAAAATTTAAAGAAATAATTGATTTGCCAGGAGTAGAAATTTATTTAGATGATATTTTAATTTGGGGTACAACTAAATCTCAACATGATGAGCGTTTACGAAGTGTCCTTGAGATTGCACTTCAAAATAATATAAAATTTAACAAAAATAAATGTAAAATCGGTCTTAGTAATATTACTTACATGGGTCATGAAATATCTGAGTCTGGGTTTAAACCTGATGATTCTAAAATAAAAGCGATAACAGATATGCCTTTCCCCAAAAATAAAGAGGATTTACAGCGATTTTTGGGAATGGTTACCTATGTTGGTAAGTTTATAGGTCACCTTTCTACAATAACTGCACCTCTGCGAGAATTATTAAAAAAAAATGTTGCGTGGGTTTATAGAAAACGGTCTTTTGGTTTGGGAAAAAAGGCACGAAGACTCAATTAATATTTTAAAAAAACAATTAATAAAACAGCCCATTTTACAGTTTTACGACCCCACACTACCTATAACAATTTCTGCAGACTCGTCAAAAGATGGCGTGGGTGCTGTACTACTGCAGAAGGGGTTGCCTTGCATGTATGCATCAAAATCTTTATGTGATTTTCAATTAAATTGGGCACAAATAGAAAAAGAACTTTTTAGTTTAGTATTTGCATGTGAAAGGTTTCATCAGTATATATTTGGCAAGGAGATTACTGTGGAAACAGATCAAAAAGCTTTAACTCAACTTTTTCAAAAACCTTTGCATAAATGCCCTCCGCGATTGCAAAGAATGTTTATTAGATTGCAAAGATATGACATAAAATTGGCTTTTAAACCAGGTAAAGAATTAATTTTTGCTGATACTTTGTCCCGGGCGTACCTTCCACATGGTTTAAATAATGACGATTGTATCGAAGAGGAGATCGAAACACAAATTTGTTTATTACGTCATAGTTTAAATGCAACGGACGAAAAAATTTCAGAAATAACTTTTTATACGGCTCAGGATAAAGAATCGGCAATTTTGTTAAGCTATGTAAAAAATGGTTGGCCAAAAGTCTACAAAAAAGTCAGTCCCTTAGTCAAATCATATTTTAAATATAAATATGAGATAACGGAAGCCAACGGTTTATTGTATAAAAATAGAAAATTAATTGTTCCACCAAGTTTACGTAAAGATATTTTAGATAAATTACATTACGGTCATATGGGAATGACAAAATGTAAAAGTCGAGCTCGTGAATTTTTTTTCTGGCCTAATATATCACGTGATATTGAACATTTAATATCAAGTTGCTTAACGTGTCAAACTTTTCAAAATAATAAACCGAAAGAACCTATGTTACCCCATGAATTACCTGATTTGCCATGGGAAAAAGTGGCCTGCGATTTATTTTATTTTGACGCTGAGGTATTTTTACTAGTTGTCGATTATTTTTCCAAGTATATTGAATTAGCTAAGCTTGTTGACGGTCAGTCATCTAATGAAGTTATCTTACATCTTAAATCCATATTTGCTAGACACGGAATTCCAAAATGTGTCATTACGGATGGGGGTCCACAATTCAATTGTATTTTTTTTAAACAGTTTTCTAAATCATGGAATTTTAACCATACTATGTCAAGTCCGTTGTACCCCCAATCGAATGGCTTAGTGGAGAGAAATGTTCAAACTTTAAAAAATATGTTACGTAAGGCCAAACATGAAAACAAAGATTTGTATCTTACACTTCTGTCTTACAGAAATACCCCAATAGATTATAAACTGGAATCTCCAGCACAAATTTTAATGAATAGAAGGTTGAGGGATATTTTGCCTGGTGAGGATATGTTTTTTAAACCGGTAAAATGTGATAATTCGCGAGTGAGAGAGGTTTTAAAAGAAAGACAAGTGAAACAAAAACAAAATTATGATAAAAAGTGCAGTGTTCAAAATAATAATTTTAAAAAGAATCAACGGGTCTTATACAAAACAAAATTAAATGATAAAAAGTGGCAAAAGGGTTATATAAAAAATAAAAATAAATTTAGGCCAAGGTCATTTGATGTAAAAACAGAAAATAATAATGTATTATGTAGAAATACCAAATTTATTAAAAATTATCCTTTAAGTTACGGTTCTGTTCATAGCGATTCTGATAATGATAGTTTTCTAGATTGTCAGAATAGCGAATATGATCAAAACTTAAGTCTGGACGATGAAGTTATTTTTGTACCTACAACAACCAAGTCGGGTAGAGTAATTAAAGTTCCAGAAAGATTAAATTACAATTCATAGGATTATCGTTCAGAGTTCAGTTCTGAGTTATTTAAATTAGGGTTTGTTTTTCTTAAAATAGTTTTTAGAATTGTTTCTTACTTTTCTTTATCAAGGGGAATGTTATATATGGTAGACTATACTTAGGACCGCTTAGAGCGGAACGAACTCTACCTTAAGTTTGGTGCGTTTCCGTTTTTTGTTAGAATTCCTTTTGGCTTGATAATGTTATTCGATTTGCTTTTAATAAAATAAATACAACCAGTTTATAGAAAACGGTCTTTTATTTAACACTTACCAGTCACCCTATATATTATCATAAAAAATTATTTTAAAAAAAAGTAAAGTGCTGAAAACGTGTTAAAAATGTCTGGTGATGCACGCATATAAATAAGCTCTATAATTTTTATGCAAAACTATGTTCACTACCAGGTAGCTGAATTGAATAAAATAATATAGATAGATACCTATATGTTTAACTTTTAGTAAAAATTCTGGATTAATTTGTTAAGGCACCCAGAGAAGCAAGTCCCATCTAAAAAAAATGCCTTAGAAATATGCTAACCAATTTTTTAAACGTTCCATGCCATGGCGGCAATAGGTGTACTGAATACGATGATAAAAATATGCCCAGGAATTTAGATCTTGGTAAACACACAAATTGAAATAATGATATAATTTTAAAAAATTTAAATAAATTTGATTTTAAACTTACCATGACGATTTGATGGCGGTGGCGATGGCTGTAGGATTTTTCTCTCTGTCGCTTCTAGTAAAACATTGGCAATAATTTGGTCCCGTACTATACATTATAACAGTCTTGTCAAGAAATTGTCTATTAAAATCTGTTTCAATCTACAATAAAATTTCAAACATAATTTTAGCAGAAGGAGCAGTTTTACTCGCAAATTTGTGTTATTCAAAATATGCCTCTACAGCGTCCTGCACATTTTGATATAATTCTATATCAAGACTGCCGACAGTCAAGCTGCATTAAAAGCTCTTGAATCGAGATGGTGTACATCAAAAACGTTGTGGAGCTGTCACGAAACACTATTTGAACTAAGTCTCAACAACAAAATAACCTTAATATGGATACCGGGGCACATGGGTCTGGAGGGTGATGAGACTGCCGACAAGCTCGCCAAGAGAGGTGCAGCACTAAAATTCATAGAACCCGAGCCGGTAATAAGTATATCCAATGCTACGGCCAAGAAAACAATACTAGCTGAAGCAAAAAGCAAATGGGAAAGACACTGGTTAAATTTACCAGGTCTATCACACTCAAAATCATTTATAAACCAACAGCTAACTGATAAACTACTAGTGTTCAATAGGTCATGCCTTAAAGCACTAGTGGGATTGTACACCGGCCACTGCAGACTGCGACACCATATTATTATGTATAAAATTGGAATAGCCCCAACTGATGAATGTCGGCTTTGCATGGAAGATGCAGAAACAGCAGAACACGTAATGTGCGCTTGCCCTGCAGCAGGAAAAATCAGATTCGCCCTATTTGGCGAGGTGACTCTGCTGCCGGATGACATGAAAAATGTCTCCCCCAACACCATCATTAACTTCATCAAAAAGTTAGACCTATTGGGGGAAATATATACAAGGTGTGAGGTGTGAGCCACAATAGACCACATGGTCGCAGTGAAGGGATAGCTATAACCCACTCACTTTTAACCTATCACTTATATCCAAAAAACTGCTAAAATCGACTTAAACTCTTAAACGTCATGTAAAGCAAATAACCTAACCTATGCATAAAATAAGTAAAATATATCAATTTTCTTGCGTTTCAGTGTGTTAAATAAAACCAGCGAAATAAGAAAACGGAAAACAGCACTAAAAAATGCTTTTACTTAGCCCGACCACATATGAGTATGATCTCTCGATCTCTCGTTGAAATATGCACAAAGGACGATTCGAATACCTTCCGAATAGGTGACCGATATTGACCAAATGTAATTAATGCAGTTTCTTGAGTTACGATTATGCGATCATCAAAATGCCTACATAATGGTAATGTAACACTGCATTATGACAATACATGAGTAGTTTTATTATACTGAATATTCCTATTATAATAATAGCTGTATTGCATTATGATGAACCAAACTTAAAATTAGATAAAAGATTTATCAAACAAACGACTAGCCATAACTAAACTGACTTATCATAACCTTATTTAAATATTATAGTAATGCTATTTTTTTTATTGTCCTAACTAATGTTATGGCTGTTTGAAACTTTGATTAGGTACTTGATTTCTCTTAGTGTAAGGTGACAGAATGACTGACTGGACTCACTGATTCATTAACGCCCAACCAAAATTACTAATGCTAACAGTTGAAATTTTGTATATTTTACGCAGTAGGTGTCTACTAAGAAAGTATTTTGCAAAACAAGTCCAATAAGGTGGTAAAGGCAACCCTAAAAATTAAATTTATATAATTTTTATATTAAAATTTACTAAGTTGTAAGAAAACTACCTCTGTCAAGACTGCTAAGGATGTACAGCATCTCCAAAAAAAAATGTCACCTTATCCCCAAAATTTAAAAAATATTTGTGTGAGCGAAACTGCTTTGAAAACGCTGTATTTGTTAAGAAACTTAAAGATTGACATAGGTATGCTCCATATCCACGGGTTTTTTTGAACACACAAAAATCACTGTTTTTCTTTGATTCTTTATTGCGAGACGTTTCGCATAATTTGTCAGCTTCTTCAGACCTCGAAACAAAGGTATATTTTATTATCGCTTTCCATTTAAACACTTGTCTTGTAATTCGGTCTTGATGAACTCCGCGAAACAAAGAAAACCAGTGGCTTTTTTGTGCGTCCAGAATCCCCCTCCTCTTTAATAGAAGAAAGTAGTGTGAGACCCATAATACCGACAAGTGTATAATTTACATAGCCGACTCGAATGGATTTTTTTATAAGCGTGTTATCATTATACTATATCTCATAAGGCCTTGTGAGATTTTGGAAGGAGTAGACATATTTATTTGACCACGTTTCTGTAATTACAAATTGTAGCAAGTCATATAAAATATAAAGCATTCCTGGACTTAAAACAACCCATCCGCTGTGACTGTGTCCATATAATCCCGAACTGAATAAAAACAGTGACGGGGAAGAGATTTTTTAATCATAGATTTGAGTTTTGAATAACTAAGCAGCTTTACATTTTCAGGCAGTGCATTATACAAGACGATATTAATAGAATTATCCTTGGCCTTCTTGTAGCAAAATTTGTTAGGTCTGATTAAGTCAGAGCCTCTAGTTGAGTAGCTATGAAAATTGGAATTTAAGGACAAACTATTCTTGTTTTTATGAATTTCGAGCGGTTGATAGAATATAAACAGAGAAGGTAGGAGGCATAATTCCAAACCTCTTAAAAAGGGGCCGACAGTGGTCAAAGTAACCAGCATCGGCAATCACACGAACAGCTTTTTTCTGCTATCTAAAAGATGGATTACCTGTAGTTTTTAATCTCCGCAGGACAAAGGTAGGGGATGCTAGTTTTTTTGTAAGACTATTTACATGTGCAGACCAGTTTAATCAAACGTCTAGTGTGATTACCAGTAATTTTGCCACACGTAACAGTATTATTGGTAGAACAAATAATACGCTGTGTTTTTTCGATATTAAGCTGTAGGTCATTATTTGTAAACCAGTCGTGGGCTTCCAGATTCTAAAGATGACATGCTTCGTGGTATGCTCAGAATATCCTCATCAGAGGTAATAAATAAAGTGTCGTCCGCAAAACAAGTACATTTATTTGTGGCTAAGTAATGGCATAAATCATTAATATAGGTATACAATAAATAAAAGCGGACCGAGGACGGAACCCTGCGGTACGCCGCTCTTAACAAGGCACTTAAGGCCTAAAAGATTACCTTGATTTCCCGAGCTGGACACATTGGTATCTGGATTTTAAATAGGATGAGATTAGATTGAGAGGAAGACCCCGAACACTATACCTTAAAAGTTTTTCAACTAGAAGACCATGAGAGACGCAGTCAAAAGCCTTGCTAAGATCGCACAGAGTCAAGCCCACGTGCTTGCACCCCTTTCAAGTCTCTCGACCACATAAAATATGACCTTCGATACAGCTTGCACAGTGGAGCAGTGTTTGCGAAATCCAAATTGGTTCTCGTTAAGACATTTTATTAAATTAAAATAGTCAGTCAGCTGATGTTCAATGAGAGACTCAGAAATTTTATCCAATATGGGCACTATTGATATTGGTCTGTAATCACTCGCCGTATCATGATCACCCTTTTTAACAATTGGGACAACTTTATAGTGAATTTAAAGGGTTTAGGAAATTTTCCAGATTCAATGCATTTATTGAAAAGAAAAGTCAAATAAGGTTTAATAATATAGCCGCTGAGTTCTTGAGCCAGAACATTGGTAAATTTGTACAGGTCAGCAGAGTGAGATTTTTTAAGTTTATTTATTGTATCAAGCACTTCAGTCTCCGACACTGGACGTAGAAGGAAAGATGAGGATTCTAAAGGAATTTTTAGTAAACATTCATTCTGTACAGAGTTGGTAGCAGAATAGTTATTTGTTTCACTAGGCAGAAAAGCACAAGATTTAATGCCGCGGCTGGTGTTTCATAGACGAGGCGCAGCCGAGGCTAGGAAACCAGCCAAGGCATTAAATCTGCTTTTTTGCCTAGTAAAACATATAATTTTTTCTCCAAATTTGTTCCAATTTCACGCAAAATCGTATTTTTTATATTTATGTATGTTATTTATGACATTTATTGAATTGTTGTGTTTACTTGTCATTTTAAATTTTAATTTTTAATGACCCTGACAGGCTCAAAAGGTGTATTTTTTCTGCCTAGGCATAAAAAGTCCGCTTTTTCTGACTAGGCAGAAAAATACACCTTTTGAGCCTGTCAGGTGTCATTAAAAGACCGCTTTTAATGTCATTTGGAGAAAAAGTACATTTATGATATTTTTGCAACCGTAACAAAAAAATTATTAAATTCATCAGCAGATAATGATGATTCCGGTTTATCAGCTTTACCAGAAGAATTTCTCTCACAGTAACTGAAACAGAATACAGGCCTGTTCATTAAAAAAGTAAATGAAATTTTTGAAGTTTAACTCGTGGAGCAAAGATACAAACCAATCTGTATAATTAAGACGCAAACCAAAATGACACTTGGATTTTTGTCACAGAAAAGAAAAATAGGTTTACGTTGCCAAGTCACGAATTATTTGTCCCTCTGCTTTTTTCAATTTCGGTACTTTTTGGCGATAAAGGGGCTCATATCCGAATTATTCAGTCGCTGTCTTTTGTTGAGAGGACCGGAAGGGGGAATAACATAATGAAGAAATATTATACTGGTTGCCGCAAGAAGCCTTTTTTTTGGATAATCCAATAATATAGGTCAATTACATTTACATTACATCCCAAAACAGGCAATGTATAATGAATCCTATAACGAGTCTTTTTTAATATTATAATAATTATAATATTTGTATGGTTTTTGTAAGGGTTTAAAAACCTTTCTTGAAAGGTCTCTTTACCCATATAAACTATGTATTTACGGGCATCCAAATTATTTCATAGAATACCTGCCTATACTTTGTGTAATTAATATAAGTATTTAATTGTTTTTTCGAAAGTTAAAACGGAAATATTTGGACCGGCATCTATAGTTGGACTTGCTTCCACTGGAACGTAACAACAATATCGCATTTTTACTATACAACTTGAAAAACTAAACCAGGAATTAAAATAGACAAGGAAGATGCACTTATTGTTTAATATGCATAAAAGAAAATCCAGCTGATTTCGTAATGTCACGCGTCACAGAATTCATGGAGACGAGACAGGACGCTGTGATAAAATGATAATAATATTTCAGTCATGCACTTGAAATTTTAAAATATTTTAGGCTTTCTTAATAAAAATATTGCTAGAAAACACTGTTTTTATTTTTGACAGCGTTGATTATATCTTCTCGACAACTTTCCTGATTTTGGCAATTATTTTCAACGTACCTATAAGACTACAACTCCCTAGTTTTATAAAGCAATACGACACTTTTAGATTTGACTTAAGGTTGAATTCTCAACGTCATTCAATCTATTGCCAACCTATAACCTATTTCGCGTTGATTTTTTAAGTTTATTATTTTAATAACTAACATTTAAAGAAAATCGTCGGTACATTATTTAGGTAGTATCTGATAAATTACAAAAATATCAATTTATTTCATTGCTAATTTTGGGAGAATTGTATAGTAAAAGAACAATGAGTGACAATGACATAATAATGTTAAAAAAAATCTTATCCAATATTTTTCGCTATACAATTCTCCTAAAATAAGTTATGAAATTCCTTGATATTTATTAAATATGTCAATTATTACCCAAAGAATATTAAGTCGATACTGATTTTCTTTAAATTTTGTATAAAAGCTAGAAAACATAAATAAATCTACGCGAAATAGGTTATAGGTTGGCAAGCATGTTGATACTCCCACCTTAAACTGTTCAGTTCACAGTTCAGTTCAGCAGACGTTTAAAAATTTATTGAAGTAAAAACCAACCTCAAATTATTTAGTTGAACTCCGTGCCGCTGACTTTAAGACGCCACCTGAAGTGGATCTCACCCCTCGGAGACGTCCCTCACCCCACCTAGATCCGTCAAAGTGCCTTTATAAACAGACTAGTATTTGCTGTCTCACTCACTTCTTTAAAATCGAGAAGGCTATATATGATTGCTATTAAATAACATAATTGATTTTAACGTCTAAAATTAGTTGAACGGTCCAACATAAAGAAATCGTCCTCAGATGGATCACCTTTCCTATAATATTCTGGAATCGTGTATCGTCTATTTTACCACCAAGAAAGGCCTGGTTATGAAACTATGAACTTTTTCTTCAAATGTCATTGTTATAATGTTATAAAGCAAGTGCAAAAATATTAATTTTGTTTTTTTTTTCTCTTTCAGATCTTGTCTGGATTTGGGCAAGAAAGAAGGAAATCGATGTTACTTTGCGAACTTTGATTTATCATATTCTAAGTAAAAATCGCATTGATCCGGAAAGGCTTACTCTACCAAAAAATAAAAATTGTACCGATGATTATTAAAATTAAATAAATTTACATACTTTTATATATTTCCTCTCTAAATTGATTTTGTTGATGCGACGACGATGATGACGCGATTTGGCAAATTTTCAACTTTAAATATAATTAACTATATTTACATGCAGAACGGATCTGTAGGGCACTATAGGGATCTTCAATGTTTTACTGCACCACGGGGCCACAGGCGAAACTTTTAAAATATTCACGAATCGTACATTTTCGATAATACTTAAAAAGTAGTAAAAAAGACGTCCAGGGCAAAATTATACAAAGGTACTTATTAAACAAGGTATAACACCTATCAACTAAGTTTGATTATTACGAACTGTACAGGGTGTCCAAAGTTTAGTGTCAAACTTTGCAAACTTTAAAGCAAATTATTTTTCTTATTTCGAATAGGAATCCCTGTATCTTTTTATGTTATTCGATGCAGAATTAAAAATCAAACATTTTTCCTAATTGCAACCCTATCGCAATTTCTAACGCATCAAGACTTATTTGCAGAAAACTCATTTTATCAACTATTCAAACAGTCATTATTATGAATATATTAATATCGAAGGCGGCTTTGAAAAACAATTTATAGGTATTAAAGTTTATTAAAATGACCAGAGACCATTTTGTTTTTAGTTTATTTTAGTAATGTAAAAGTTTCAAATATTGTTAAATTGTTTAAGCTGTTATAATTACTTTATATGGTTTTTTGTGATGGACTACAACCAAAAAGAGCTCGTAGATATGATTTTTATATTAGGAGCATGCAAAAAGAACTCTTTTTTGGCAAGCCGAGTTTACGCGCAGCGTTTTCCAGAACGACGACATCCAGACAAACGGAGCCTGCAAAACATATTAAAGAGGTTTGTACAAATGGGAAATGTAAAGTAAACTAACTTTTTAAAAACTATTTTTCGATTAATCGATTATTAATCGAAAGAAACGATTTTTCGATTGATTAATTGACTAAAAAACTACTTTTCGATTATTCGAAAATGTAGGCATCTTTTTGGATGATTAAAGTTGCTAGTTACTTATTATTGCTGTAAGTCTCTATCTATATATTTATTAGGAACCCTATTACCCAGGGCCGATCCTAGGATGTCGGCCGCCCGCGTGCAAAGACCTATTATGCCGCCCCTCTAAAGAATTTTTTCTTTTTTGAGTAATACTTAACGTTGACGTTATAAACTCATCTACATGTACAGGGTTTTTCCGTATATTTTGGAGCACCCCTGGAGCTTTTATTTGAAGACCTAGAAAAAACTTTGAATTACCAAAGTTGCATGATTTCTCCTGAACTGCCAGAATTTGTTATCGGACAAAACAATTGAACATCGTAAATTTGTTGTTACATAAGAGTCAGGGCCGATCCTAGGATGTCGGCCGCCCGCGTGCAAAGACTTATTATGCCGCCCCTCTAAAGAATTTTGAGTAATACTTAACGTTGACGTTATAAACTCATCTACATGTACATAAGAGTAAAAAGTTAAACATTAATAAAAATGCAAACTACAAATAAAATTTTACGGGAAAGACTTTATTTTTGGGCTAGCTAATATATGTTCATGATACTATTTCTTTAGTAATAGTATCATGATATATGTTATATTAGCGACACCTTTTTTCTTTTTACTTTAACAAAATAATAAAGCAACAAAAATATTACTTTTGAAACAAAAATAGACATTTTATAATTAGAAATGTAAAACAACAGTATTTACCAGAAAATATAAAATAACAAAAAGTACTAAAGCATAAATCTCCCGAAACGAAAAGTATATAAATCAATCCTTCCTTGAAGACTACCTCATAATTAACTATAAAATAATTTTTCTGGCTTTCTGAGAAGCAAAGCAAAGCAAAGAGATTTCCGATTCAATAGAGATGATGGCCAAATCTGAAAGTCTTTCTTGTGTCATAATATTTCTCCTGAAGCCACAGAAACAGGTAAGGTTAAAAAATCCTTATTGCTAGAGCAAAATTTGGAAAACAGGGAATAAGATCATTTTTGACTAAAATTTGTAATATCTTAATTGGCTGTTTTTTACCTGGAAAAATATCTTTAAATGAAGCTATTTCATTAAAGAGTTGTATACCGTCTATATCTTTCACAATAGTTCCTTCCTCCTGTACCTGTAACTTAATATCTAAGTCCATGCAGGCTTTCATGAGGTCATCATTAGAAATGGTGTGAAACAGGGCCGTATCTGAACAAAAATTTTGGGGGGGGTTAGACCAGTGGCAAAAAATACTAGTTATACTTTAAACATACATTTAAACATACATTTAAACATACACACAAACAAACATATAAGGATTTTATTTTTTTCGGGGGGGGTTTGAACCCCCAAAACCCCCCCTCAGATACGGCCCTGGTGTGAAACTCATACAGAAAGCAGAATATTGAATAGCACTCAGATAATAAGGTAAATCTTTCATTTATCGAAGAGATCGCGTAATCAAGAACTGCAAAATAGAAAGCAATTTTGAATTGCAGGAAGGGATTTAAAACTGGTTCATCACTGCACTCGTAATCAAATAAACTAACTTTTTTTCTGAGCTTCATGATGGGAAATTCGGGATCAATAAAATAGCAAGTGTTGTTGCTGAATCGACAAATATTTTAAAATTATCGTCAGATCTTTGGGAAACTAAATATTTTTTAAGATTATCTAAGCCCTTAATGCATTCCGCGATGTTTAATTTAGGATTTTGAAGCATTTTACTCAATACATCAATACTTGATAATAAATCATGCCAAATTAAAATTGAACACAAAAACTTAAATGTTTCAAGAATTTTAATTATTGATTTAGCACCCATTTTTGTTTTCGTGTCTCTGGTGGTATCTTCAATTAATGCCTTTAATGCGGTAATTATGTTTTTTAGCTCTGATTTTAGAGGTCTAATAGCATTGATACGACTTTCCCATCTTGTTTCACTTAACAGTTTTAAAATAAGAGTTTTCACGTGTTTTTTGAGTAAATCCCATCGATATGGGGACGCAGAAAAGTAATTGTCCACATCAAAAAAACTAGAAATTTCACCACTGGCGCTGGCTGGATTGATTGAAAATCTTTAATAAATAAATCCATTTGAAATATGGAATTCACAAAAATATTGTTTTCTTCTTCGACGGTAATTTAAAGTTATCTTTTATAGTTTGATAAATGTCACTTTACTTTTTTTCGAGAAATTCGTAAAGTTTTGCTTGATTGACAGAACTATCTGCGGCCTATGGCCGCCCCTTGTTTTGGCCGCCCGCGTGCGGTGCACGCGCTGCACACCTGCTAGGATCGGCCCTGCTATTACCCTGAAAATCGGTTTAAAAAATAATATAGCATATTATTGCAAGACAATCAACGAAATAATTGGAACAACGTTTCAATCTGTGCGCCCTTCATATAATTAATATTCTTAACGATCTAATATTTGAATTGACTTTTTGATTTATTTTGATTAAATCAATCAATTATTTTCGATTAATCGATTATTCTCGAATATTATTTTCGATTAATCAGAAAATCTATTACAATTCATCGGTTATTTTCGATTACTTAATCGGATCATAATCATTTTCATAGTTACCGTTACATATTCAAAACATGGCAACCGAAATCCAAACTCTCCAGAGAGCATAGATTCCGGTTTTTGTTTTATCTAGTATGCTACACTAAATGCAAATCAATTAATCGCACGCCATCTAATAGTAATGAGGGCATCTTCCAGCTGTGTTCCATGCCCATATTTTTTACACCTGTGATGCACATCCGCAGCTTTTGAACTCCGCACATCGCCGACTGCAATTCACCCGGCTTTCGAGCCACCAATGAGTAAGTTCGAATTGCTGTCACGTGACATAGTAGAACAGTCAGTCGGCCGACGACTGTTTATTTTGAGCCACAGCATCTTTATTTCGAGTCGCGGTTGGTGTATAGTCGAGCGTTGCGTTTTTCGATTAGGTATACGGCGATACGGACATTTAAATTTGTTACTAAATTACGACAATGATAACGAGCAGTGATTAGATTATTTATATAAACTTATCAAAAATGTGTTGTACGCTTTATGCACTGAATTTCTAAAATTATTAGTGTTTGGTGTTAGTTTACTAATTAACATTTTATAATTAAATACACCTGTCGAAAGAGTGACAGTTTTAAGTGTTTTTGTGGTAGATTGTTGTGGAATTAGGCGAAAATGTTGGGGGTTTTAAAACGCCGCTGGAGACCAAAAAGGTACGACTAAAGAATTTTTTTACCTATTTTTAGTTTTGGCCTTGATCAAGTCGGCGCGGCATGTTTACCTTTTCAAAAATAGACCGATTCTGTATAAATGTACATACCTACATTTCGATTGTCGAATAAAAATTATTTTCCTACAGAATTATACGTCCTCCATCTAGCTATAAATTTAATCAATAATGTCGCGAAATGTCCATATTTCAAAGTGAAGATCACAAAACTGTTATGCCATAAATCAAATATAAGTGGGTGAAATGGTCAACTCAACATAATGACTAAAAGTCTGGGCCATTTCTAATATCCTATTGATCGAGAGCTGTCAAATTTCAATGCCACCCCATTCGGGAATCTCAGCTGTTGGGCTGTTGCTTGCTCTGCTAGAGAGTTGGGCTGTGTGTGTGTATTGATTTTCTCTTGGTTTTCTCAATACCATGGACCATGGCTAGAATATCCAATTACCTACTAAAATTGAACATAGGTAACATAATTACAACTTAACTATTTAAAGTCGTTTGTGGAAAAACTATTAAAATTTCATAATTATAATATGTCATCTAGTCAGCATTATAACCTTTTTATGGCAATAACAACTTCCTTATACAGAAAATTTTGTTTTATGAGAGGATTCGCGGTTGTAATGATCTGCTCTGCACAATACCTAGTCTAGTATTAAGAATGTTTTCTTTATGTAGTTTAAAAGTGCTTTATAAAATACCTACTTTCTGAACATTTATTGAATTAATTTGAATAAATACAGACAGAAAATGCTTAGCTGATGGTGTTATATAGCAGAAGAGAAAAATGGTAGAAGGTGCACAACCATAATGGAGCTTTCATGAAATAAAAAATGTGTTGGGCACAAATGGTGAAGAAAAAATCGTTATATATTTTTTTAATTTGCTCTTGCTGATCAACGTTTCTACTTTCGAAACATGTAGAGACCTAGATTGAATATTTTTATTCTAATAAACTGGTGCAGGAAGACTTTTAGTTTTTCTTTTTCTCTATTTATGTAATTGAACATTAGATATCGTTATAGATTTTACAATTATTATCTATTGTTTGTCTCTTACCTTACTCCAAGTGCTAATAATACAAATATTTATTTATTTAGAATATTAGAAGCTTAAGGATTACAATGTAGTTATGTACTTAGACACAATATTTATTTTTATGAATGAATGAAAGAATGAATGAATGAATGAAAGAATGAATATTTATTTGCTCAAGTTTTTACAAAACGAAACCCAGATCGTGTCGGAGTTCACACTAGGTAGTAGGTACCTACTAGGTATAGGTACTTAATTACCTATCAGCCGTTTTTAGTTGAAAATTACAATTTAGATAATAACATTTATAATAGAAATACCTCGAGAAAGACCTAACCTAAAAGCTAAATAAAAAGATAAAAAGTCATATTATCAAGTAAGTAATTTTCAAAAACTTAATAAAACTTAATCAGATTAAAAATTCACAGATCTTGCACCTTACGCAAGCATCCTATGTATTGAAAATACCTGACACAGCTTTAAAATTTTAATGACCTATGTCATTTAATTAAAGCCCACATTCTAATTTGGATTTTGTAAAAGTTTAAAAAATGTTCTTTAATTTTACAGGGTCCGCCCAAATTTGGTTTTAACAAATGGGATAATTTGTTATTATTGATTTCTCAAAAAAATTGTATTCTACATAAAAGTTTTGCATCTTGAGTAAATCGTTTTGACGTATTCAAATCTTCTGTGGCATAGACAGGGTGAATATAAAATAGAAAAATATGACGTCAGTGACTCAAAAAATTTTAAAAATTTAAAAACTGAAACAGCCATATTAACAGTTAATGTGGAAAGTGAATATGAAAAGTGTAAAAATTCAATAAGGGCAAAAATTTGATTTTTAACTTGACTTTTCTTGAAACCCCAAAATCCTTAATTTCGTGCTGCTACCTATGTCATTTCGTTAGGAAATAATCCCAAAAAAACGAAAACAAAAATAAAACTTTGACACCCTGTATCTTGGTTGTTATCAATTTTGGGATAATGCAAGTTTAAATAAACCGCATTATTTCGCCTTAAGAAGCCTACTGTTGCTCTGTGTCCCATTACGTTTGGGACACCCTGTATATTAATTAAAACATATTATAAATAATCCCAAAAAAACGAAAACAAAAATAAAAGTTTGACACCCTTTATCTTGGTTGTTATCAATTTTGGGATAATGCAAGTTTAAATAAATCGCGTTATTTCGCCTTAAGGAGCCTGCTGTTGCTCTGTGTCCCATTACGTTTGGGACACCCTGTATATTCACTAAAACATATTATATTAAATGTATGGTTTTATTTCTAAGAATAATTAATATAAATTTGTTTATAAACAATAATATTCACATAGCAGACCAACCAAGGTGAACTATAAATAATCCCAAAAAAACGAAAACGAAAATAAAAGTTTGACACCCTTTATCTTGGTTGTTATCAATTTTGGGATAATGCAAGTTTAAATAAATCGCATTATTTCGCCTTAAGGAGCCTGCTGTTGCTCTGTGTCCCATTACGTTGGGGACACCCTGTATATTAACTAAAACATATTATATTAAATGTATGGTTTTATTTCTAAGAATAATTAATATTAATTTGTTTATAAACAATAATATTCACATAGCAGACCAACCAAGGTGAACAATTGCCTTATATTCAATCGGTCATATTGTCTAAGCCTACTTATGCTATGTTTTTAAATTATACTTATTTACCCAAGCGTTCAAAATAGACCATGAAGATTTTCATGAGATAGGTAGGGGTGCAAAATATAACCAATCACCCGGTACAATAACATTTTCTGAGAAATCAATAATAAAAAAATTATCCCATTTGTTAACCAAATTTGGGCGGACCCTGTAATATGCAATTATTGTGCTCCAACTTTTTGCCTCCCGCTTTTTTTTTTTCGATATAATATTCCGATTTAAATAACGTGAACTTACCTTAGTTATAACTTATCTCAATAAAACACTTTTTAACAAAGTTACTATGGCGTTCTTTAAAACACAAACTAAACTAAACATTATTCATTATTTACTTGCTGACTTTACGCTGATTAATATTTATATTTCTACCAAGTATTATCAGAGTATTATGTTACAAGACCGATCTAGATATTGCGCTGTTGGCCGCGACAGACGGCAGAGCGACATCGACATGAGCGACATCGACATGCAATGCAAAGTTTGCGTAAACACGATCCTAATAGTATTTTCAATACTAAAATTGATTAACGAAATATAAGAGACAAATGACAAAAGATATAGGTACAAACAGAAAAGAAAGACACTTAATTTAAAAACTCAAAAATGGTGGCGACAAGTTTAAAGCCTATACCATCCAATGCCTAGCGTTGATCTGGTTAAAAGAAAAAAAACATTTTAGTAATGTGTAGGTACAGCTACAATAACTTTTAAAGTTTATAAGCATTGTTTATCAGGATCGTTGAAGAATTCATTAATATAAAACGCCTTACTGACCAGATGTTTTTTAAGGCACATTTAAGTTTAATCTTTGGTAAATTTCTAATTCTATTTGGAAACCGGTTAAAAAACTTCATAATACAGTATTTTACATTGTTTTGCAAGTAGGTACGTAAAATTGTACTTGTCAGGAACTAGATTACTTTTCGGGCGAGTGTCTGCTACTGTTACTGCAAATAACGTCAGTGTTTTGAAAAAATCACAGTTATAAAACTGCAATTCAGAATATAATATATTATTGGAAATATATTTTTCTAATTTTGTCTCGAAACAGATCTATTTCGAACTCCGAATTTTATTATTTAAAGGTTGGCCCTACATGACATGTTTTTTTTTTCACCGTTTAGCATAGCATTCTAGATAACTAATATTTTTTAGTCCAAATATGCAAAATACTACACGAACCTACGTATGTATGTTTGGTTGCATAGATCTACAAATCTGTATGTATTGTTTTAGTTCATTAAAAAACACATATTAAATAATAACTTTATTGACGGAGAACTATTTTGCTTTTGTAGATGCTTCAAGCTATCATTTTCTGTCAAATCCTATCCAAAATTCAATCTACTAACCTTCCAATGTCGATTTTAACTTCAACTTTATTTGAATTTTCCATCTTCCCTATACTAAATTGCAATGCCGTGACGTAAAATCACGTCTTTTGAAATTCGAAAAAAAGTAGCAAAATTGCCCGAATTTCCAAACGCTCTGTATATGTACCGAATGTACAAGGATCACACAACGCATTCCGTCCAATTTCAAGAAGAAATGAACACATATTTTATAAATGTTGGCGAAAATTTATCAAATCAAATTCCATTTATAAGAAGATATACTGAAAATGCAAACCCTAACTCGATGTTTTTGAACCTAGAATAGATAACTATGGGTGAAATTGAAGAGATAATAGATGATCTTAATATAAAAAAAGCAAGCGGTTTTGATGAAATATCAGTAAAAATTATTAAAAAATTCAAAATAGAAATATTACCAATTTTACTTAAACTATTTGAATTATCTGTTCAAAAGGGTATTTTTCCATCAAAAATGAAATTAGCTAAAGTATCACCAATTTTTAAAGCAAATTCAAAAAATGATCCAAGTAATTATCGGCCAATATCTGTATTGCCAGTTTTTTCAAAAATTTTAGAAAAAATGATGAACAACAAATTAACAGATTTCTTAGATAATCAAAATTTAATTTCAGATAGTCAATATGGTTTTAGAAAATATAGAGATACTGAAATTGCTGTTATGGATGTAATAACAGACATTCAATTAAAAATAGGTCAAAATCAAAAATGCTGTTTATTATCTTTAGACCTTTGTAAAGCGTTTGACACAGTTAATCATAATTTTTTATTACAAATAATTCATAACATTGGAATAAGGGGAAATATTTACAATTGGTTTGAAAGTTATTTAAGCAATAGATCACAATATGTTGAAATTAATAACAGTAAAAGTACTCAAAAAACTATTAAATGTGGTGTTCCGCAAGGATCAATTTTAGGACCAATATTATTTCTTATATATATTAATAGTATATCTAAATTAAACCTAAATGGTAAGATACAATTATTTGCTGATGATACAACTATTATTTATTTTGGCGATAATTACTTTGACATTCAAAATCAAATAAAAAATGATTTACAAATCATTTTTTCTTGGCTTCAGTCATATAAATTATCAATAAATTTTAAAAAATCTTCTTTTATATATATTACTAAAACAAAAATAAACAGCTTGCTATCAAAAAAAGAAATTTTATTTGATAATAAAATCATAAAATACCTATGCTGATTCTATAAAATTTCTAGGACTGCATATAGATGAAAATTTAAGTTGGAAAACACATATCGATTATCTCAGGAAAAATATTACCCCATTGATTGGAATTTTTTATAAAATAAGATATTATTTACCAATTAAGCTTTTAAAAAATATTTATTATTCTCTAATTTATTCTAAATTTCAATATTTAATATCCGTCTGGGGATCTGCTACCTCTACAATAATAAACCCTTTAAAAAAATTACAAAATAAACCTATTAAATGTATTTACAAGCTTCCTTTTTTAGAACCAACAATAAATTTATACAAACCACTAGGATATTTAAACTTAGAAAATTTGTATAAATTAAAAATATGTGTAATTATTCATTTAATATCCACTCATCAAAAAAAATCAAAAATCACATTCCAAAAATTAAATACCGTACATAATCATGACACAAGGCAAAATGAAAGTATTTTAGCAGTAAATATTAAAAGCAATATTGGTAAAAGATCATTATTATACAATGGGGTTATAATTTATAATACCCTACCAAATATGTATAAAAATATTAAAAAATTGACACTCTTTAAAAAGAAAACTAAATTGTATTTTAAAAAAAAATAAAAGCACTCTAATTTTATTCGGAAATTAGTTTTAAAATTAATTTAAATTTGACTATTTTATTAATTTTATTTGTATTGTAATTCTATATTTTTGTAAAAAATTTTTGTTTATATTTGTTTATTTTTAAGTTAATGTAATATTTTCCCTGTAATGGACTTCTAAAGTTCGTTGGGAATTATTTATTAAATAAAAAAAAAGTCTCATATCGCTAAAATAACTTTAGAATCTCGTGGTAAAAATGGGTCAATAAATCAAAAAATGACAGTTCGCAAAATAATTTTTGTTGCCCAGAGACTGCTATGATAAAAAATAGAATTACCAACAAAAAATTTAGACATACAAATTTACAAAATTTGAAGGATTTATTTTCTTTTTAAATATGTGTTTTTTATTGAATAAGCTACAAATTAGAAAAAATAGTAAGTTTAACGTACGTGTTATATAACGCAGTTTTAAGCACTTGTCTCGTTATAAAACTCGCCGCAAACGGCTCGTTTTTTAACATGGACGCGTGCTATAAAATGATGCTTTATAAAACGTGTACGTTAATATACTATTTAGATGATAATTATGCTATTAAAGCAGTTTTCCTGGATTTAGAACGTGTGTTTAAAACAATAGATAGGCAAATTATAACAAAAAAATTAAGCACGTCTGGTATACAGGGTTTTTCCGTATATTTTGGAGCACCCCTGGAGCCTTTATTTGAAGACCTAGAAAAAACTTTAAATTACCAAAGTTGCATTATTTCTCCTGAACTGTCAGAATTTGTTATCGGACAAAACAAATGAACATCGTAAATTTGGTTAATAATGCCAATGATGATTTTTTTAAATGGAACACCCTGTATATTAATTTTTTTTTTAACTCCTCACTCTTTTCTGATTCCAAATATGTATATATGTTATATGTTTGTTTCATAAATTATTATCATTATTTATATTAATTATTGTTACTGAATCATTATGTTCTAGCATATTTTCCTCACACCAATATTAGATTTTCTAATCATCAATATTTTAAAATGCAATTTTGCCTAAACGACTAAAGTAAACGTATACCTAACATATATACATATTTGGAATCAGAAAAGAGTGAGGAGTTAAAAAAGAAATTAATATACAGGGTGTTCCATTTAAAAAAATCATCATTGGCCTTATTAAACAAATTTACGATGTTCATTTGTTTTGTCCAATAACAAATTCTGGCAGTTCAGGAGAAATCATGTAACTTTGGTAATTTAAAGTTTTTTCTAGGTCGTCAAATAAAAGCTCCAGGGGTGCTCCAAAATATACGGAAAAACCCTGTACATACATAATCGGGCATTGGATTGACTAATAAATTATTTAGAAAATAGAAAGCAGGTGACCAAAATTACCAATAGTATATCAGGGTAAGTATTGAACAATAACGGTGTACCTTAAGGAAGTACCCTTGGCGCCCGCTACTATTTTGACTTTATATTAATAGTGTAACTTCAATAGTGCACATCGGTTCTATACATTTTGTTTCATTCCATATGGCGGTAAACAGTCTCAAAGAGACCGACCGCACAACCAGGGTTGTCAGATCTTTCTTCTTCAATTCTTTAAGTTTTTTTATTAAAGATATTTCATTTATATTCAGTATTCAATCGTTAGTCAGTAACTTTCTTTAAAAGCTAGTTTGCAAATATACTTTAAACCGAGGAGTTTTGAGTGTGACAGAAAAATATAAAACATAACTGAAATCAAGACAAAAAGTGTTTTCAGTGTTTAAAAACAACTAATTAACAAACCCTTGTTTCTCGTTGTATACTTACATTGTGCTTACAA
This sequence comes from Polydrusus pterygomalis, assembly GCA_963969555.1. Lineage (NCBI taxonomy): Eukaryota > Metazoa > Arthropoda > Insecta > Coleoptera > Curculionidae > Polydrusus > Polydrusus pterygomalis. The sequence continues at coordinate 74,040,994 of OZ018377.1, forward strand.
ATCCGAAAATTTTGAAGAATTGGCAACAGCATGTAATTTGTTGCTTGATATAAGCTGAACCGGTACCCGGCCCGTCTGACGATCGATTCTGCTAGACAGAGACAGGCCAGTGACCGCCGATGGCGTGGAAGAGACGGAGATAAAATATACGTGGTTATGCCTTGATGAACGGGCCGGAGTCTGGTTGACGAGAATGAAGTTCTGGTAAAAAAATTAAAGCATTTTCTGAGCAGTGTCGTGCCGTGTCAGGTTTATTTTTCTGATTTTAGTTTTGTATATAGAATTTTTGGTTACCTTATATTTATCATTTTAATATAATATTATTATATATACAGTGGGTTTATAAAGTGTAGTATGTACAAACACCTAATGTAAAACAAACTTATAAGTGTGTATACGCATATTAATTATTTGTGTGGAACGCCTATGGTTAGGAAATTCCCACAGTTTAATGTCATTAAATTGACCTAAGAAACACTATACCTATAGTATCCCAGTAGACAAAAATCACTATTTTCAATACTTTGGTTTTGCTACATTTTGTTTTTTGTTCATCTGTATTGCGTTTGGCTGACAAAAATTAGATTAAGTCTCGGATTATTAAGTAATAGGCTACAAAACTTACAAAATATGGACGAAACATGCGGATAATTTTGGGGGAAAGACACGCCTGTAAGGAATATTTTGAATATATTAAATTGGCTTCCCATATTAAGACATTTCTCAAATTTCAAGTACCTACTGATTCTCATATAGGTGTATAAAAAAAAGGGTTGACAGGACACCGGGTTATTTGGCGGTTACTAACGAACGAATCTTTTCACTTTTTATTTTTTCATCCATATATCCGAATAGAAACAAAATCAAGGTTTACGTGACAACAAAAAATAAAAATAAAATCAAAGCAACCACCTTATTTTTGTGAGATCTTAATTAAAATTGTTGTGTATGGTGCTAAATAAAGGAATAATATATATTAAAAAATATCTATTCACAGTGGCGGCTCGTGACTAGAAGTCAGGGGGGGCGCTGGCTTTAAATAATGAGGATAACTATTGTAATCAAATCGTTTATTTTTGTTAAACATACCAAATCATAACACTATAAAATATAGGTAGGTACTTATTATTTTTTGAAGTGTTAGTCAAATCTTCGTGTTTTTTTCGAAAATAAATTTCTCGGTGACTTTGTTATTAAAATTATCTATGTCCCGAACCTGTGCCTCACTTTTACATTTTGATTGCACGTGTAGGTACTAACCATGTTCAATATTGGTAGTGGCATTTTTTAAATCAATTTTTTTACTTAAGCTCAGAGAACTAAACACAAGCTTCTGTAAATCACTGACCTTCATATTAGACGAAATTTTCCAATTTTATAACATCTATATATATATATAATATATAAAAATTAATGTTTGTCTGTCTGTCAGTCTGTATGTCCGGTATGCGTTCCTATACCATTTATCCGATTACGATGAAAATTTGGTGAGTTGTTGTGTGCAGGCCGAGGAAAATTTTGGCATAAAACAAGTGGCGCAACGCATGCCGGGATGCCGGGATTTGGTGAGTTATTGTGTGCAGGCCGACGAAGGTTTCGGCATAAAAAAAGTGGCGCAACGGATGCTGGGATGCCGGGATGTCGGATATTTGTGTAATGTCTTTCCTTCAAATTTATTTTAGTAAGTAGCGTAACAACGCATGCGGGGTATAGCTAATAACTAATAAATTAGTCAAAACAAAACATCAGCGGCATCGATAGGTCGCGTGGCGTCGAAACACGAACAGCTGTTGTTGGTCGGAAAATTTGGAGCCCATCCGTGCAGCTCGTTGTGCGATGTGTAGGTGACGTCACGCCTCCGTAGTCATGGCAACCGACCGAGTAGTCGCGTTGAATTGGTACGGATAATCGGCCGCCCGCGCTTGATAGATCTGTATATCTTGCCGTTGGAATATATATTTATTTACATTTTGGTTTGAATTATTTTAATTGATTGCTTACATACAGGGTTGGGCAAATGTTCCGGAACGGCTTAATTACAGGCGAACGAAAAGTGATATCGGATCCGGGTTTTTGGCAATCTATAGGACTAAAGTTTTACTATTTGACTATTATACCATATGTCAGTAATGTCACCAACTGTCAAGCGTTGACGTTATTTTTTACATAAAATTATAATTATATTTTATTAAATGCACTATTAGTCTATACTTCATAGTTTCCGAGATATTGACTCTCGAAAAGTGACATTTTTTGAACTTTGACAGCTTATAACTTTCTAACAGTACGTCTTAGAGCAAAACGGCTTACATGTCCCTATCTTCAATTTTTATTATCTTCCCAAAAAAATCAACTTCCAGTTAAACCGGAACAACTATATTTGCTGCTTTCGAGTTACATCCGGTTTAACCGGAAGTTGATTTTTTGGGAAGATAATAAAAATTGAAGATAGGGACATGTAAGCCGTTTTGCTCTAAGACATACTGTTGGAAAGTTATAAGCTGTCAAAGTTCAAAAATGTCACTTTTCGAGAGTCAATATCTCGGAAACTATGAAGTATAGACTAATGGTGCATTTAATAAAAAATAATTATAATTTTATGTGGAATTTAAAAATGTAAAAATATACAGGGTGTTCCATTTAAAGAAAAAATAAAATAACGTCAACACTTGACAGTTGGTGACATTACTGACATATGGTATAATAGTCAAATAGTAAAATTTTAGTCCTATAGATTGCCCAAAACCCGAATCCGATATCACTTTTCGTTCGCCTGTAATTAAGCCGTTCCGGAACATTTGGCCAACCCTGTATATTGCGTTATTGGTTTTTTAAGTATTTTTGGATTCTGTTTTAAATAATTGTAGGGAGGGCGGCGCCCCAGAGCCCTTCATTACGAGGATCGTTTAAGTTTAAGTCCGATGGTAAGAGGGGGAGAGGGGGGGGGGGGGGGTTCCTAAGTAGGAAATATTCGAAGTAATATTTATTTCGGACAAATCCAGTGGCGGATTTACAAATTTGCCGCTAGTAGGCTATTCAATTTTTGCCGCCCCTATACCAGTGACGGCTCGTGAGTTGTGAAACAGACTACGCCCAAATTTGGTGAATAATTTTTAGTAAATATTTTAAAAATTTATGATTACCTATATACCTACTTATTTTATTGAAAATGAAATTTCTTTCTACAAAGCCAGTAAAGTTCCAACTACCTTTTTTTTATCCCCATTAACAGGCACGGCCAACAATAAAGTTTATTTAAAAAAATACTACCCGTCGACCATAAATAAAGATTGTACCATTTATTTCTGTAAGATAAAAAAAAATTTTGGGCCAAATATGCCGCCCCCTAAAATCTGCCGCCCTAGGCTCCAGCCTACTCAGCCTAATGGTAAATCCAGCACTGGACAAATAAATATAATATTTTTAACGAGATTTTTAATAAGAAAATCTTCTGCTAAGCTATCGACCAGTAAAGCACCTAACGCGCGCGCTTTATAATCATTGATGCACGACGCGACCGATAGGTAGCATAACCGAGGTTATAACATGTGTCAATCCTCCCAATAGATTTACACGGTTGATAGTTTAACATATAACATATTTTCTTATTGAATGTTTCAATTTTCAATAGGTTTAAAACTGAATAAAGAATTGAAACTTGAAACAATAATAAACAAACGTAACAAGTCTAACTAAAATTTGTATTGGACCTACCTATTATTACAAACCGGGTCATAAAAACCACATTTTGTAGGTTTTTGCCTTCGATTGAACCCTCGATTGAACCTCCATCTGGCGCCTATGCATTAGATCAAACTACTATAATAACACTCTTGTTTGCATTAATTTTATTGATATATCATTCTTGGCAATGGTAAAACAATGATTATAAAAGCAAAATATTTACATTGTAAAATAATACACACACCTTGATCGTAAATCCCACAGCATAAGCAAAAATACATGATATAAAATGGTACAAAAATAGCATGGTTTTAGGCACCTGCATTAAGTGAAATATAAGTTATTTTTTCCTGACTATTTATTTGAATAATCATTTTTGGGAAATATTGTGAATAATATAGTATATTATTTAAGGCATGAATGAATGAATGAATGAATGCATATTTATTTGCTGATGTTTGCAATACAAAACCCATCGGGTGTAGAACAGTGTCGGGGTTGACAATACTTAATTATCACCTCTATAAACCTAGCAGAACAAGGTGCTCAAAATTGAAAATTTTTGTTTGGAAAATTAGGTGCTAATTAGGTGCCAACTTAAAATTTAGGTGCTCCTGTCCTGTGGTTTTTGAGAAAATTATATTTTTGTGTTGTTCTGCTAGATTAACGGTAAGCTAGCAGAACATTACTGTCAAATAAGCTAATCAAGAACAAGATGTAGTACCAAAATTAGGTGCTTTTTAGGTGCTTGTTGAATATCTAAAAAAAAAATTAATTAGTTAAGGTTTTTACAAAATACCGCCATGTTCTGCTAGGTTGACGCTGAGCTACCAGAACAGTTTTATTATAAGGATTAACAAATAATAACTTATTTATCAAAAATTAGGTGCTATTTAGGTGCTTTAAAATTATTATAATTCTTTATCAAAAAAACATTCCCAAAGCCAAAAAAATCAAATATATAGTGCAAATATTCAAGGTGCTCAAAATTGAAAATTTTTGTATGGAAAGTTAGGTGCTAGTTAGGTGCTAATTAGGTGCCAACTTTAAAATTTAGGTGCTCCTATGGTTTTTGAGAAAATTATATTTTTGTGTCGTTCTTCTAGATTAACGTTAAGCTAGCAGAACATTACTGTCAAGTAAGCTAATCAAGAACAAAATGTAGTACCAAAATTAGGTGCTTTTTAGGTGCTTATTGAATATCTAAAAAAAAATTAATTAGTTAAGATTTTAAAAAATACCGCCATGTTCTGCTAGGTTGACGCTGAGCTACCAGAACAGTTTTATTATAAGGATTAACAAATAATAACTTATTTATCCAAAATTAGGTACTATTTAGGTGCTTTAAAATTATTATAATTCTTTATCAAAAAAACATTCCCAAAGCCAGAAAAATCAAATATATAAAGCAAATATTCAAGGTGCTCAAAATTGAAAATTTTTGTATGGAAACTTAGGTGCTAGTTAGGTGCTAATTAGGTGCCAACTTTAAAATTTAGGTGCTCCTATGGTTTTTGAGAAAATTATATTTTTGTGTTTTCTTCTAGATTAACGTTAAGCTAGCAGAACATTACTGTCAAATAAGCTAATCAAGAACAAAATGTAGTACCAAAATTAGGTGCTTTTTAGGTGCTTATTGAATATCTAAAAAAAAATTAATTAGTTAAGGTTTTTAAAAAATACCGCCATGTTCTGCTAGGTTGACGCTGAGCTACCAGAACAGTTTTATCATAAGGATTAACAAATAATAACTTATTTATCCAAAATTAGGTACTATTTAGGTGCTTTAAAATTATTATAATACTTTATCAAAAAAACATTCCCAAAGCCAGAAAAATCAAATATATGGAGCAAATATTCAAGGTGCTTAAAATTGAAAATTTTTGTATGGAAACTTAGGTGCTAGTTAAGTGCTAATTAGGTGCCAACTTTAAAATTTAGGTGCTCCTATGGTTTTTGAGAAAATTATATTTTTGTGTTGTTCTTCTAGATTAACGTTAAGCTAGCAGAACATTACTGTCAAATAAACTAATCAAGAACAAAATGTAGTACTTACCAAAATTAGGTGCTTTTTAGGTGCTTATTGAATATCTAAAAAAAAAATTAATTAGTTAAGGTTTTTAAAAAATACCGCCATGTTCTGCTAGGTTGACGCTGAGCTACCAGAACAGTTTTATCATAAGGATTAACAAATAATAACTTATTTATCCAAAATTAGGTACTATTTAGGTGCTTTAAAATTATTATAATACTTTATCAAAAAAACATTCCCAAAGCCAGAAAAATCAAATATATGGAGCAAATATTCAAGGTGCTCAAAATTGAAAATTTTTGTATGGAAAATTAGGTGCTAGTTAGGTGCTAATTAGGTGCCAACTTTTAAATGTAGGTGCTCCTATGGTTTTTGAGAAAATTATATTTTTGTGTTGTTCTTCTAGATTAACGTTAAGCTAGCAGAACATTACTGTCCGATAAGCTAATCAAGAACAAAATGTAGTACCAAAATTAGGTGCTCTTTAGGTGCTTATTGAATATCTAAAAAAAAAATTAATTAGTTGAAGTTTTTAAAAAATATCGCCATGTTCTGCTAGGTTGACGCTGAGCTACCAGAACAGTTTTTTTTGTATTTAAATTTTATAAAATAATATTAGTTGAAAAAATTGAATTAAAAAAAATGCTCTAGTAAAACAACGAACAAACCGGTTGCCGGTTGCCAATATACCTTTTAGACGGAATTTGTTCCTCTTAAAATTAGCAGAACATGGCGGTATTTTTTAAAAACCTTAACTAATTAAATTTTTTTTTAGATATTCAATAAGCACCTAAAAAGCACCTAATTTTGGTACTGTGTTCTTGATTAGCTTATTTGACAGTAATGTTCTGCTAGCTTAACGCCCCTTGTTCTGCTAGGTTTATAGAGGTTTAATTATCAACTGTTTTGAGTTGGTTCGTAATATTCGCTTAAAAAAATAGCATTTCTAAAAATGAATTCAATAATTGTGACGTGTTTTTACAACAGAGATTTTTAAAATTAAGATTTACCTGTACTTTAAGTGGTTTACTTAAATATTTTTTTTATGAAGAATTTAGCAACAATTGGGAAGTAAAGGTACGAGTAAGGGTATTTACAACTAAAATTTTAAATATAACTCTGATGGCAGCTGATAAAGAACAATTTTAGTTTTTATGCGTTTTATATAATACTTCACAACGAGCTTCACAAATACTTAACCATAGACGTTTATCTTTAGATACGTACAGCTTATATCTTGCGCAAACAAAAGTTAAGTTTTATGGGTGAAAAAATACGTCCGAGCGCACGGTCACCGGTCAGATGCCTTCCGTCCCAGCAGCATTGGGCATGCGCACAAACCTCTTGTTGTCGGCCTATCCTTCTTTAGCGACATGCTTAAAATTAGCTCCAGAACCGACTCGACGCCATTTTTGTTGTTGTGTTTTAAGTTTTCTCTGTGGATTCCTTGTTTATTGTGGGTGTTTAATATTTACGGATTTCTAGTTTTGGTGTAGTTGTAGTTCAGTGATTTGTGTTAGTGCTATAAGTGACTCGGATTGGAATATTATCAATGACTAGTATCTAACAGCCGTTGTGTGATTTTATTATGCCCAAATAGGGGTAAAATACCGGGTATTTCGTATTTTCAATAAGTATGGAGTTAGTGATGTATCTTGACTTGATATAGATACATATTATATAACTTTATTTTATTATGATCAATTTAAACACATCAAACTAAGCCTAGGCTACACAAACAAGGTATGAACATAAGGAGAAACACACACCAAGACAGATTATCCCACCCGATGCATGTTTTGGTATACCTATTTTATTTGCGAGAAATTGTGCTTGAAAATGTTTGACACGTACCTAACCTACCCAAGTTATATAACAACTACCTAATATTTGACTTGAGGTTATAGGTATGCGATAACATCGAAAATTTCATAAATTTATTTTCAACCAATTAGAAGGCTTCTTTTTGTTTGCGTTGCTTATAGCGACGGGAGACTATCGCGATTAGGGAATCCAAACCACGTGACTTTAAATGACAGTGGAGGGCAACTAGGGATGCGCCATACGATACGATATTTTTGAGTATCGATATTTTACCTTCCGATATTTTGTATCGATCTTTTTTATTCGATATATAATGAGTATCGAGATATTTTACTCAGTATCGTTCAGATAGTATCGATAGATCCCAAAATTCCAAAACCCACGCGTCGTTCGTGCTGCATTTGCTGCTCTTCTCCCTCAATCCGCGCGCACACAAAGCTTTGGCTATCCTTTCTTGGTATACAGAATGTCTGAATCGATACAAAAGATCGATACTTTCAGCGTATCCGAACATCTCTAAGGGCAAAAAGCATGCACCAAAAGCAGTATTTGCCAACCACTGTCATTTTTGACACATCGTTGGATTGCCTTAGGCTGGATCCACAAACATCCGTGATACGCATCCGTTGTGTACCACATGATTAATCTGAACCAATAAAATTGTAGGGCCCTAAAATTTCATTGGTTCATATTAATCATGTGGTACAGAACGGATGCGTATCACGGATGTATGTGGATACCACATGATTAATCTGAACCAATAAAATTTTAGGGCCGTAAAATTTCATTGGTTCATATTAATCATGTTGTACAGAACGGATGCGTATCACGGATGTATGTGGATTCAGGCTAATAGTCTATACTGCCGTGCTTAGCGAAAACGCGGCATCTTCAAATTTTTAAAAAAATGTGATATTGGTATCTCCGTTAATGTTATTTGAAGCTCTATCATTATAACTTAGCTAAAACGCCGCAAACATTACCAGAAATTAATAAACTGGTTATTATTTGGCGGTATCTGAAATCAATTTCCATTCGTACTTAGGAGTAACGCGGCATAGCTTGCTAGCTTAGGAAAACCGTGGCAAATTAGCAGACGATGCGGCGTTTCTCTTAAGCATAGATCATTTGCCGCGTTTATGCTAAGCGTAGTCTACTTTTATTTGTGCGGCGTGCCTGCTGTCGCTGGTTTTTTAGTCAACTGTTAATTTATATAAGTGTGTTATTGCGTTAGTTTGTATTTAATTACTTCTGAGCAAAAAGTTGAAAATTAGTCTTTTTTTCGAGTTTTCAAGTTCATTGTTGCGGTATAATTGTTAGTGTAAAGCTGTATAATACGTTAGTGTAACGCAGTACTGCATTTTTCGTAATCACTTTATCACCATATCAATCAATTAGTTTTTAGAAAAATATGAATTCCCCGGAAAATTTTATAAATATGCAGTATCTATTGCCCACTACCGATTCTAAACTTACAACGGCTACGAGATTAAACAAAACCTGCATTTCCTCCGTTCAACCATTTTCTCACATACGGCGTTTTGCTTAAGGTGGGCAGTATAGCCTATTAACCTAATAAAATTAATAAGTGATAATTTTTCTGTCAAAAATGAAGTACTTTATTTGTTATGGCAAACGTCACTCAGAATAAAATCTAAATACATTTTGTTGCTAACTTATAATTTTTATTGAGAATAGGTCGTAGGTCTCATCATCTCATATTAAAAGAAACTCCAATTTATGAAATTTTCTTACCGAATCTCCCACGCAGCAGAATTAATTCCCGATAATTTTTTTCTCGGTTTCACTCATGTTTTTGTTGATAGAAAATTTTCCTCGTCTTCGACTCGGAATAATTTTCTATCAACAAAACCATTCATGACCTTGAAAAAAATTATCGGTAATAATTCTGCTGCTAGGGAGATTATAAGTGAATATTGGATATTTTGCTGGTATTCTTTGTTTTTTATATTTGATTTTATAAGTTTTATAGTTTAATTGACTTGTTCTCTTCCTTTTTGAACTAAAAACACGATGACGAATCAATTTTAATCAAATTTCAGAAACAAAACCCTAAAAACCATTTTCAATCCTCAAAATCAGATCTGCACTACAAATGTCAGAAATCACTAAGTACTTACCTTTTTTCCCAACTTGATCAAAAATTGAGAAACGATTCCAATAATTCTTTGGCAAAAATTTGGGGCAACTTTAAGCTGTTTACACGTAAAAATAAATTGAAGGTCAACTTTTACAATTTCTTGAGCAAGAACTTAAATTTTAAAGCCCGGACCTGTCTGTTTTCCCATTTGTGAAATGATAATGTTACAGTGCGCATGTCTAATAATAGTGTGTAGCTTTGTTTACATGCGGGAGGCTGTAAATTTGCCACTTTTGTGATTATTGTTTGCTTATCTAAAGGTAAATATAAATATTTATGTACTTAACGCGTTCTACATTTATTTAATTAAATAATATTTCATATAAAAATTTCGAATAAATATCTTTTGTGGCGCTATTTTTGGACTGGCTGGATAACCTATATATTAGAGGTAAATAAATTTATGATAATATATAAATTTAGTCAAGTACAACAAGTATCGAAGAATATGTAATATTCGTAACACAGGACACCACACAGTTTAAATAAATAGGGGAACTTTGAAACAACTTACAAAAATATACCAGAAGAATAAGTGTTATTTACTTATTCCGAGTCCATGAACTTATTTATCATATTTAGTTGTAAATCGTGAGGACATTTATATACCCATGAAAGTGTAAAGGGGAAAAATAAAACACCATGGTATACCACAATATAATTATAATAATCGAAAACGTGTGTTGACAATTAACTCATAAAATAGGACTAAAAGTAGATGAAAGGTCCACCGACGCGACTTTCTGCCTATTGTTTATGACAAATTCCAAACCGCTGCATTTTTTTTAGACGAGCAAATTTCTGGGCGATTTGTGTTAGTGAAGTGGCCACTGGGCATGCTGCCCTGATTAGCCGAAACGCAGTATCTACAGAGAAACCGTAATGAAGAAAAATGGCTTTTTGTTTGGTTTTCTGTTTTTTTGCAGCCGTAATAACTTGGACAATTTTAGCCAGAGTTTGTTTAATAAATTGTTTTGTTTTATAGGAAAACTCATGTTTTCCTTAAAAAAATTTGAAAATAACATAAGGTGTTATAATTATGCTGTTTGCTGCGTTTTTCCTAAGTAATACAGACAGCGGGGAATTAAGCTTGCTTAAGAAAAATGCAGTACTGCGTTTTTATTAAGCACCCTTGTATATTAATTTATGAAATGCCACTAAATAAAACAACATTAATTTTACTTTGTATTAAACATTCATCATTAGAATAAACAAACTCGTATAACAATGTACTTTGAATATAAAACAATATTATTAACACAATAATATTATACCTTAAAATATGTTGTTGTTTGTATGTCAAAAGAAACGGGAAGGAGGGTGTGGTACGTGGCACTATCTTCAGGTACCTGAAATTCAACAAAATATGGCGAAAAAATAAATATGTCCTTCCAGGTTTCGGTCCATTTGGTGTACACCTGGTATTGACGATTTTTTGAAAAATACGAATCTTTAGGTTTTTAGGTCTCGAAAAAAAAATAGCATTTTTTGGGTGCCACGCCCTTTTCTTTGATTTTTAAGTAAAACACAACACAGAATCCTCAGGAAAATCGCAAAACAATAACAAACCTTAAGGCAATACCGCCTCAACTCTACAAAAATGGATGAAACTTTATACTATTACCAGGTTCTAGGGGGAGCTTAAGCCCCCGTAGCACCCTCCCCCTAGTTGCGCCACTGACCCGGTGTACATAAAATGTACTGGAACCATACTTTCATTTGAGAGATTATGAAGTTATGATCCAAGGCAACAAAAGATTTCGCTAAAATAACAGACAAATCTAATATCATAGGTACTTACCTGTATTATTATTATTTGTAGCCAATTCTAATATTAATTTTGTTCTTTTCGACATATTTAAACATCAGACACACACACTACAAAACTAACATCCAGACAGCACAAAAGTAAACAAACAATTGATCCGCTTCAAAGCGTTTTAAGAGAAAATTAACTGCTCGTGTGCTCAGTAAGAATGCAGTAACGTATGCATACTTAGGAAAAACGCCGTATTTACATGTAGGTGCGGCATTTTCCATAAGCAAGGTATAGATTCTGCATTCTTACTAAGCATGGAACCCTATTTTTGTTGGATGCGACAAAAGACAGATATATTATATGAGTTTTGGTATTAGGTATGGCCTTTTTATTAAGTTCTACGGATAGAAAACCAAATTTTAAGACATTACATGCCAATATCGCATTTTTGGAAATTTTTGTAGATACGGCGTTTCTGCTAAGCACGGCAGCATATAGGTGTCGTTTCATAAATGACTAGGCATATTGTAAAATAAAGAATATAATATACTGAATTTTTACAATTCGACTGAACTTTTTAGGCGTTTCATAAAACGCCGAATTGCTCTCAGGCTTATTGTAAACGGTTCTTCAATCTCGTTTGTTTTAGGATATGACTGATTATAACTAGTCGTTTTGTAAAAGACTGGAAAGTACTTAGGCATTTTATAATGCATATTGTTGCTTCATCGTATAATATTTCAAAATGGTAAGTTGGCCACTTTATTTTTGTTATAACATCATAAAAGAACATAATGGGTAACTCTTACAACACATGTTCCGGCATTCCCTAGGTAAATTTAGGTATATATTTACATAATGTACCTAAATCAATATAATTTAAAAGTAATATTATTTTACTTATTTAAACACGGTCCGCTTGAATGACATTTACTATTGCATTTCAAGTGAGCCTTAAAACAAAAACACTTATTTGTGTGGCACTGCGTTTTGCTTGCTTTGCAGGAACATTTTTTGAATCCCTGCCCTCCAAATTTAGAAAACTTTGTTAAAGCTTCTCTCAGAGAAATAATTTTTCCTTCCAAAACCTGAATTGGTTGGGAATATTCAATGCCAACGATTTCATCTCTTGAAAACCATCGATTCAAAATTCCGTGCTTAGTACCAATTTGGTATACTCCATTTTTTATTTCTACGATAGTTCCCAATACATTTTTAGGGTCTAGTGGTCCCCTATCGAATGTAGGTACTTAAACCGCAATATTTTGATCCAGAAATAGAGGTTTCAACCTTTGGTTGGTATTTTGAAGCATTTCTTCTGCAGCACGTTTTTGACCAGCAACACATCCTATTCTTTGTGTATGATATCCTCTCCATGCTGATTCATTCAGCACTAAATCTGAAGAACTTATCTTTAAACATGTAACACAGCAAACCATTGCATTTCCATTATTTTCAGTTCCAATCTGTTCAACGATAGGAATATCCTCAATATTAAATATCTGGATCTCTTCAATATTAATTATTGATTTATGTAGGCCCGTTGGATTATCATTGAAATGAAGCTCTTCATTTTGATTTATTTCGTTTGCACTTTGATTAGTTTCACTTGGGCACGTACGCCACTTGACCAGCTAATACCCACAAAATAATTTGTTGACAAAATTATATTTTGTATGTATGTCCGCTTCAGTTTACAAACTGTCAAACCACAGCATAAAGAAGTTATTTGTTTGAATCGGTGTTTTATAAATGCCTAAGTACTTTCCAGTCTTTTGCAAAATGACTAGTTATAATCAGTCATATCCTAAAACAAACGAGATTGAAGAACCGTTTACAATAAGCCTGCATGAGAGCAATTCGGCGTTTTATGAAACGTCTAAAAAGTTCAGTGGAATTGTAAAAATTCAGTATATATTCTTCATTTTACAATATGCCTAGTCATTTTTTATGAAACGACTAGGCGTTTTATAAAACGACTGAATTTGTAATTAGTCTACGACATAGGACATAGGACATATATCCCCCACCCATAGATAATCATAAATAGCATTTTTAAAAGACTAAGTCGGTACATACAGAATTTAATTTTATAATAATTATTAAAATATTTGTGTCGCCACTAACCCCTTTTCTTCATTTGTTTTTTCCTCGTACACTTAATCTCTCACCCTACTTTACCTCTTAAAGAGTTCCAAATTTTAAGGATCATCAATTCCAACACTCTCATAAAATAAAATAGTTATACTGGTGGAACCAGACTTCATCTGAAAAAAATTTCAGGTCTAATAAATCGTTTCTTTTCAATGAATTTTGGGTAAACCATTGAGAGTAATTCCTGCATCTTTCAAAATCTGCGGCTTGTATTTCTTGGAATACTTGCAGATTATAAGGAAATAAATTTAGCTGCTTCTTAAGAATAGGCCTGCATGTTCCATAAGATCCCACTTCTTGGGACAGGCGTCTTATACAATTTGTTTGCGTATTTTGCATTATTTCACGAAAGTTTGCAAGAAGTTCTTCTGTTATTACAGATGGTCTTCCTGCTCCTTTTTTGTGTTGTATAGAACCTGTGTCCCTGAACACAGCCACGGTTCTTTTCAGGCAATGATAAAAATCCCCAGCAATAAAAGCAACGTTAGGAAAATGTTCCTGAAAATCGTCACAATCCCGGATTGTATTGCCACTCACCATTTACTCTAACCCCGTTTCGCATGTCTGCCGAACTAGCAGAGAATACCGTGGCTAGACCACTGGTCAAAGAGGATAGATCAAATAGCTAAACAACTTGCACAAAGCAGATGGACAGAGCTGGCAACTTGTATCATTTCCAGGCAATTCTGGCCCCTACTTGACGGCAGGAAAACCGCAGTGGTACAACACAGTCGGAAGGACCTAAGCAGTGGCGTAACTAGCCCTCTGACCTGGGGGTGGCCTAGGGTGAGCCTGTTATTGTGACTTGCAGTGGCGGCTCGTGTAGATGCGGGCCGGCGGAGAGCGAATACTGTATTTCCCGAACGATGGATAGGTAGAAGAGGACCCATAGAATGGCCTGCAAGATCTCCCGATCTTACACCCATGGATTTCTTTCTTTGGGGTTATTTGAAATCAAAAGTGTATAAGGATAAACCACAAAATTTGTAAGACTTAAAATTTAAAATTAGATATGAAATTAGGCAAATTAATGAAAATACTGTAAATAATGTTTTAGAAGGGTTTTTAAGTAGATTAGCATATTGTCAAGAAGTTAATGGTTTGCATTTTCAACACTTAATAAACTAATTTTTTAACCTTTTTTTAAAGATTTTTTTTTTATGATGTAATTTTTCTCTAAAACCGTTAGAGATAAGGATAGAGTATGCTACATGAATTATGCGCAGAATGTGACGTAGAATTAGGGTAATAAGTAAAAATAGGGGGGTTTTATTTAAAAAACAAAAAAATGTTGCTACATCTACTTTTTGACACACCCGGTATAATTTCTTTTTAAGGCAAAAAATCCGGAAGAAAGAATTATATTCGACGTGTCCGAGCGTTATTTCAAAAAAATGAATACCTGATTTTTAAATAAATTTGTTTCATATTTTAGCCCATCACTGTACTTATATGTAACCTTACACAAAATTATTTCTTTATTAGTCCCTTTAATTGGTCAATTGAGTCGACCCTTCATTTTACTCAATTCTTTCTGTTTCTTCCTTCACAACAATCAGCTTCTTTCTCTCTTTATATACAAATACTTTTACGTTGACACATGACTTACTGCTGTGATAACTTTCTGACTTGGTTTCTGCTTATACTTTACGAATAGCCTCTCGTTAGGTCTATCATTATGTTTGAAGTTTCTCCAAATACCTAACTCGACCTTTCTCTTTTCGACTCATCTTGTAGCTCCGTTTGGACCTATGTATTTCTTATTATCCTAATTCTATTCTCTTGATGATGAATGTATATATATTCGAAACATGTAGAAAATTTACCCTTTAATAAAACTTTATTTTAATATACCAGTGGAGGAAGACTTAAAGTGTCTTATTTCTCTCTCTTTTTTACTAAATTAATGGTTTAGTGAGTAACGGCGATGCCTTATTATAGCAAATTCGTCAACTAGTTGTAGAAGTACACTCAGTTGCACAAAAATTGCTTCTGATATTGAATCCCACGATATATTTAAATGGTGACGTATTTTGCTTTTCCATTTACCGACGCATTTTCTCTGCAACAAAATGTACAAACTATATTCGATGCGGTAAACCGTAGTAGGTATATTTAAGTTAAAAGGTGTTTATTTGTAAAAGCCAAAATTTTGATTTTTTTGTGTGAATACTCAGGGGGAGGGGGCAAATGCCCCCCCCCCCCCCTGTGCCCCCCTCCCCTATTGACGCCCCTGGGAGTTATATTTTTAATGAAAGGGTTGTAAAGGTTGTGTACACCTTCAAGGGATGAATGAAGAAAAACGTTTGTTTGTATTAGGTGTAATCAATTTTAAAATTTAAATGCAGATCGCCTTTGGCCTATCGGCCATCCTCAGTACCTCTTCAATTTCTTCTCTCAATAGGGCGAAAGCGCTGCTTTTAATGTAAAAAATATTTACACCTGATACAAAAAAAAACTTTTCGTCATTCCTTATATTTTTTGTCTACCGGTATCAGGAAACGAATTGCCCAAATATTATTGTGGCGCCTTATTTGATTATTTCTATGGTTATTTTCATGACAAAATCAACATGTTTATTTGCCTTTTTCTTTAACAAGATCTGTGAGTACCTTGCAGGTAACAGTTCATTTTTAGTTTATCTATGTTATTATCAATAATACTAAGAAATCAGTGCTTCGATACCTTCACATATTTGTTCTTATAATTATAAACATTCAACTGCTGTCATTTAGGTACTTAACATTTGTCCTGCTTGAATAGCTTTATGAATACATTTTGTACGAACGAGTAGTTCAGTTGAAACCGAGGTTGAAACGTTGACTTAGATACAGCAAGTTACTCTCTTATTTCTTTGCCTTTTACTATAATAATAATAATAATAATAATAATAAACGTATTTTATTATGATAAAGAAAGAAAATAATTATTACAAAGACTAATAATAATAATAGGCAGACAAGCAAAAGCGGGGCGCAGTCTAGCCACAAAGGCTACTCTACTGAACCCCACACTGCTTGCTAAAATAATAATAAAAAATATAAGGTATTTGAACCAATTAAGGCCACGTTAAGGTTCAAGAGGGCATTAGAAGAGAAATATTATTCCAAGCTTTGCAGTGACGTATTTAAAATATTGCCACGGGGGGGGGGGGGGGGGGGGGGGTCTATACCTTTCGTTTAATCTTTCTTTCTTTCTTTCTTCTTTTCTTTCTTTAAAAAAGCGCCGCAGGCGAAAAATTTTTCGGTGCCACGCTCTATTTTGAACTATCAAAATTTATAATTTCTATGTTTTGATAGCTCAACCCAAAAAAGGAAGAAATTAAGAAATTTTTAAATATAAACGCAATAATGGGAATATATATTTTTTAAAATATTTATGTTTAAAAATATATATTTCTACATAATATGACCGATTCCAAAAATGATTGGTTTTCAAGTTATTTTTGCCATTTTTTTTTGCCAAGTTTGGCCATGTTGTTTTGTTATCTGTGACACAGTTACTTCATTATTTGTAAAAACAAAGTGTTGCTAATAGTTCTAGTTTGCAAAAAAATTACAAAACTAAGTGAACATCATTTCAATTTTTTAATAATTTTATTTAATAATAATAATAATAATAATAAAGGTCTTTATTCAAAAATTGTAAAATAGAAAATTATTACATTTTGTTATCGGGCGAGGTTCAGTTCACCCTGTCTACATTAAATGCAACAAGGCATCTGATCTGTTCTGAGTTTTTTTTAATGTTGAGCCCACGGGGGGGGGGTCCAGACCCCTCGGACCCCCCCCCCCCCCTAAATACGCCACTGAAGCTTTGTATAAATTGTTAAACATAAGCAGTGCATCATATACACTGCGTTTTTTTTTAACGCGGGCCATAGGGATTTAAAGTCGCCACAGTGGTTCTTTTCCCGTGCGTCATCACTTTTACGTCATCAAAATCGTATGAATCAAATCAAAATTACGAGACGAAAAAAGTCAAAACTAAGTTAAGTTCATAAAATGGACGTGCCTGCCTACCGTTTGACGTACCTACATAATATCACGAAAAATTATTATTTATTTTAAGTTTTGCCCGGCATTCTCTATTATCTATAAAAGAAATTGACAAACAAATGTTTATACATTTAATACTATTTTTAAAGCTTAAAATCTACAAAAGTTTGGTGTTTTATTGACTATTAAAATCGCAAAAGTCAAATTTTTAACATCCTTTCATTTAAGGGAATTTAGCCACTGCCGTAAACGTTTCAAAGAACTTTCACGGTTAGAATATTTAAAATAAATAAATTAGTTATTATAAAAATCCATAAATACTTACCGCCAAAACAGATAATAATAATTTTTTAATAATTTAGACGTTTATTTAATACAAAATTTGTTATTTACAAGTAAGCAATTAATACTACTTAAAGATGTAAAATAAACGTTCTTGACTTCTGCCGAAATATGCACAAAAAATGTACGTATTTGTATGGCAGTCTTTTTTCCTTCACTTCAATGCAGTTTTTGTGCTCCACTTTTCATTAATTTCTAATATCTACTTTGATTTTGATTCACAAAACTGTCAATTGCTTCTCGAAAACACACTTTTAAAATCCATTCTGACATTTTTTTCTTGAAGCTTATTAAACTTCCACAAGAGTTTATTGCACTTGGGGCTATATTAAAAAATGATTTGAGATGGTGGGTATAATTACCTCTAAAAAGAACTATTTTTAGAAACAGGAACAGTTCTAAGGCACACAGATTTACAAAATACGAATTAGATTGGCAGATCAAAATAAGGTTGACAATGACGTTCTAAAATACAACGGTTGTCAACTAAACAAATAAAGAAAGTAATTAACTGACGTTTATAGTTTTATCCGTTATATTATTGCGGAATTTTGGAGACGTTCTTTTATGCTTTTATTCAAACTTGTTACTGTAATAAACAAGGATGCAGAGTTATTAACCACGTCGAGTCCTGATCGTTGATTGATGACGCACGGGCAAAGATCCACTGTGGCAACTTTACATGGTAAATCTTTAAGCCTCTGTTAGGCACATTTATATGAAATCAATAATATTAAAACTTGAGAATAGATAAAATATGAGATGGGAGGAAGAAGTTAACATACCATCTGTGCAAAAAATCTCCAAGTGATACCCAAAAAAGCTCTTTTTATTTTTTTAAAATTACACTTTTTTACCCCCTTGTAATTTATGTAATTAACTACCTTAGATAAAGAAAAATATTGACACGGCTGTCAGTATTTTCCTGACTTTCATGAAATTAGTTTTGTAATTTATCATGTCTTGCTACACCGTAAAAGAACGTATTGAAATGGTTTCAAACTGCATAAGAGGAATGTCATATGTCTGCTTTAGAATTAAGAAAATTAATACATTTTAAACCACTTAAAATAAAACATATTTAATACAAACTAAATAATCATCAACATTGTATAATTTCGGTACAACTTGCCAAATATTATAAAAATGTCACATACCAGTTTATGTCAAAGATACCTGGGTAAACTTAATATACAGGACTGGGCAAAATAGCGTGATATTATAACTTAAAATGGTATTTTTCAATATTTTGCGTTAGTAAAGGTAATACAAACATGGTACTAAATTAGATATGAGACCACAAGAAATATTTGTGTAAAATTTCAACTCGTAGTTCTCAATAGAAATGTGCCTAACATAGACTTAAAGATTTACGATGTAAATCCCTATGGCCCGCGTTAAGAAAAACGCATTGGTTCTACCACAAAAAATGTTTAATTTTTCATTTGATTTGTGGAGTATACATTTTTTATCCGAAGAGTGAAATTGGCTTTATTTGGTGACCCATGTATCTTTTAAGGCCACCTGCAGAAATTGATAAATATGACCTTTATGAAAGGGTGGAGATTTTTCCATGTGTTAAAATTTTGGATTTTTAGAGTTAAGTTAATTGGTTTGGTTCTTATGAATGATTTTAGGTGGCTGTATTTGGACACGAAAATAACATCGCTATTAAAATTTAAAAAAACAACAATTTTTTTTTGTAACATTTTTATTGACGAACAAACTTACAAACGTTGGCATTCATGACACACAAACTTGCTCTTATCTCATCTAACCTGACACATTCCTCATGGACGTACCGACAACAACGTATACAAAGCGCACTCTATACTGATGACTGGCTTTATTAGGAACACATAACATCAAACAACAAACCTTCGTAACTCCCCCGAAGTTGTAAATAATAAAAAACTCAAAATACTAACGTTAATGTAACATACCTTGGTAACACTGGTCAAAAAAAAAACGTCTCTGAATTGATTTTTTCCCAATATAAACACACTATTATTTCGGAAGAAACCCGTTAGCCGGAACCGCTTTAACATACAATATACTGTGACTCCCTCTGTTGCCGATTTTTTGAATCCACCCATAGAGTAAACTCTTCGAGTAGATAAGTACATTATTGTTCTACGCAGTTTTTAGACTAATCTTGTTTTCTGTCGCTAGGTGGCGTATGGCCTTATAGGAGCACTGGCCTTAATTAGTTCAAGTACCTTATACAGTGACTGGCAAAGAGTTCGCAACATATGGGAAAAAATTTTATTAGCGGAATATTGAAAAATCTTTTTTGGGGGATTGGATGTGCATGTCCCATAACCTTAAAATCGATTTTGACATACGTCACGTGACCAATGGTATGGCGGGAAAGTTGAAAAAACCAATATGAAATCATCATAAATCAAATAAGTTGATAAGATATCGAAAAAATTCCAAGAATAAAAAGTGTTTAGGATTCCATTAGAACCTTAAATACAATGTTTGGGATATCTACTTAAAAAAGCATAAAATCGAATATTTTTGTAAATATTTTTTTACCGAATTAAAAATTTCCATATTTTTCCTTTCTTAAAGCTTCATTAAAGTAAAACTGACATCTGGTGACCACAACTAGAAATATTCTTTTGTTTTTCTGACAATTCGGAGCAATAATTCAAAAAATTCGTTTACACTTGGATACCAGCTGTTGCAATAGTCTATTTCTAATAACCTTATCGATATTTTTTATATCGAAATATTCTATTATGTTAAGAAATCCTTAAATTCATTAATCCAAAGAAAATTTTATTTATAACCGTAAAAAATAATTTTGAATTTCGCAGAAATCTTTAAAAAAATCTAAAAATTAATAAAAATTTAAATTATTTTTTACGGTTATAAATAAAATTTGCTTTGGATTAATGAATTTAAGGATTTCTTAACATAATAGAATATTTCGATATAAAAAATATCTATAAGGTTATTAGAAATATACTATTGCAACAGCTGGTATCCAAGTGTAAACGAATTTTTTGAATTATTGCTCCAAATTGTCAGAAAAACAAAAGAATATTTCTAGTTGTGGTCACCAGATGTCAGTTTTACTTTAATGAAGCTTTAAGAAAGGAAAAATATGGAAATTTTTAATTCGGTAAAAAAATATTTACAAAAATATTCGATTTTATATTTTTCCCAAACATTGTATGTAAGGTTCTAATGGAATTCTAAACACTTTTTATTCTTGGAATTTTTTCGATATCTCATCAACTTATCTGATTTATGATGATTTCATATTGGTTTTTTCAACTTTCTCGCCATACCATTGGTCACGTGACATGTCAAAATCGATTTTAAGGTTATGGGACATGCACATCCAATCCCCCAGAAAAGATTTTTTGATATTCCGCTAATAAAAATTTTTCCCATATGTTGCGAACTCTTTGCCGGTCACTGTATAAAGAATTAATTATTAAATTACAGATATTATATAAATATCGTAGAAAGGCGAAATAAAAAAAAATGGTTCAAATAGTTAAAATTCTAGAAAAAAGAAAAATACGGTACATTCTAACCTCATGGAGAAGACGACAATTACATGATTCGAAGAATGACCTGCAAAACATTGGTAAAAATAATAATTTAACAAAAATAATTAACAAAGTTGTTCATTTTTTACTATCAAGGAAAACCAGTTCATTAGGTTAGAAGTTGTACAATTTAACAGAGTTGTAGGTAAATGATCTCTGAAACATGGCACTCTGATGCTGAGTCACCGTCAACCTAGTGGGAAATCTCATGTCACGGGAAAGTATATTTTCACGAAATATAAACCTACTTTTTAAAGAAAGAGGCAGAGCCGGATTATTTAGATTTTTAACCAAATTAATTTTAGGCTAATAAAGCCTAAGAAAATGTTAATTTGTCAGCAACCTTTTAGTTTTCTAGCAATCGGCTTCACTTTATACCAGCATTAGGCATTATCTCACTCGCTGATACATACCTACCACCCGCAATATTAGACTTTTTTCGTATTTAGAAGTTGCTAGTTTGTTATAGTATTGATATAGATTAGAAATATAATCGATAAAACGAAAAGAAAGTAGCAACTATACAGGGTGTTTCATTAAGGTCGAAGAGCGGCCATATCTCGGAAACTACTAGGCATAGAAACTCAGGAAAAAAAAATGATAATAAAAGTGGCCATGAGAAAATTCTGGAAATAATTTTCAAGTTCCGCATTTTGCCGCAAGAGGGCGTAATTGAAAAGTAAATTTTTAAATTTTACTTAACTCCGAAAATTCCACATTAAGGTATAAGCTTGGACAATTATGCATCATTTTGGTCTTATGCTCATTGGCGTACCGACTTTAATAAGAGTGGGGGAAGCTGTTGAAAGTGTAATCATTTAGATCGCTGTAACTTATAAACGACTTGTCCGATTTTAGCAAACTAAAGACTGTTTGGAAGAGAAATGTATGCACTTTGACCAATCGTATTTAGTTGTCCATAATAGTTTAAAAAAAATGCTAGAGGGCGCAATTTGCAATAACAATACATTTTTTGATTTTCCTCCGAAAAAATAAATCATACGGTATAATTATGATACCATAATCGAAAAGTAGATGAAATTTGCTAGAAAAAATATTAAAACCGCAGCTCGATATCTCCGTTCGTTTCTGAGTTATTGCCAAAACAATAATTTTTAACACAAATTGCGCCCTCTAGCAATTTTATTAGAAACTATCTTGTACATTGGATACGACAATTAAAGGTACTTACTTTTCTCTTCCAAACAAGCTTAAATTTAGTAAAATTGGTTAAGTCGTTTAGAAGTTACAGCGATTTTAATGTTTACAGTTTCACTTGATAAGAGTGGGAGAAGCTATTGAAAGTTTAAACATTAAAATCGCTGTAACTTCTTAACGACTTATCCGATTTTACTAAATTTAAGCTTGTTTGGAAGAACCTTCAATTGTCGTATCTAATGGTACAATATAGTTTCTAATAAAATTGCTAGAGGGCGCAATTTGTGTTTTCTAGCAAATTTCATCTACTTTTCGATTATGGTATCATAATTATACCGTATGATTTATTTTTTCGGAGGAAAATCAAAAAAGTATTGTTATTGCAAATTGCGCCCTCTAGCATTTTTTTTGAGAACTATTATGGACAACTAAATACGATTGGTCAAAGTGCATACATTTCTCTTCCAAACAGTCTTTAGTTTGCTAAAATCGGATAAGCCGTTTATAAGTTACAGCGATTTAAATGATTACACTTTCAACAGCTTCCCCCACTCTTATTAAAGTCGGTACGCCAATGAGCATAAGACCAAAATGATGCATAATTGTCCAAGCTTTAAAATGGTGTTATCAAACATATACCTTAATGTGGAATTTTCGGAGTTATGTAAAATTTAAAAATTTACTTTTCAATTACGCCCTCTTGCGGCAAAATGCGGAACTTGAAAATTATTTCCAGAATTTTCTCATGGCCACTTTTATTATCATTTTTCTTTTCCTGAGTTTCTATGCCTAGTAGTTTCCGAGATATGGCCGCTCTTCGACCTTAATGAAACACCCTGTATACTTTTTAAAAATATTTTATTATAAATTATTGTAATTATAGATGGAAAACCCGTTAGGATTTAAGTAGAGTTTACGAAAAGCGAAAAGTAAACGTTAAAATATCTATAGAATTGATTCGGCTTTTACTTGGTGGAAATCCATTATTAATTGTGGTAAATGGATGATAAAAAAAAATAATAAAAAAAATTATAATTTTACACTTTCCACAGATTTTTATTTTGACTCGACATGTTTCGCAACGCAGTTGCTTCCTCAAAGGAGTACATAAAAATGGTATTTTAAAATTTATATACTTAGGTGTAACAATATCAACTTTTTAGACCTAACTATTAAAAAATCCGAAAATAAACATGATATTTCAATATACCATAAACCTACTCACACTGATACTATTATATAATACATCTTGCCATCCGGTAAAATAAATTATTCTTTCTTTAGTATAATATATCGACTAAGTAACATTACCTTTAAACAAAACTAATTTTTAAACTGATTTAAATATTATTAAGCAAATTGCAGTAAATAATGGTTATTCCGCGATAACAATAGATAAAATACTAAATAAAAGTTCTACAAAAAGGCTATAAACTTAGTTTTTCCAACAGCAAACAAGAATAATAGTTATTTATGTACCAAGGCAGTAAAGTGATTCTTTATCGGACGAGTCTGAAATTATGATATGAGCGAGCGAGGCGAATAACAGGCGAGTCGATAAAGACACTTTACTGACGTGGTGCATACAAAATTTTATCGCCAACCATTCAGAATTTATAATATAAAAAATTGAGGTATAACTTATCGCATTTTATTATAACAAAGTAAACAGCAAATCTACTTATTATTTGTTTTATTAAAAGTGAACGTACACCCTGAAGGATTATAAAAATTAATTCCTGAAGGCGAAGGTGTTCCAGCTGAAAACATTTGAGGATTATTGTTAACAATATGGAAATCTTCTCTATTAGAATTGTCAGGTTGATTATCGCCTAAAATTCTCTTCGCGATTTTTGTTTTATTAAGCACAGATTCTTCAACATATGACTCTGCAATCGTGCCGCTTTTCCACCCTCCGTGGCGTTTTAAATTTTCTTTACTGCCACCTGCGTTGGCAAAGAGAGTGGCGGATGTTCGACGGAAACAATGTCCCGTATAAAGTGATGATTCTGGCAGATGCAGATAGTTGGCAATTTTGCTTGGAACACTTCCGATAGTATGGATTCCAGTTGGCTGAACAGTGCATTTACCGTTCCTGTACGTTAGGAAAAATCGATCGTGGGAAGTCTGCTTAGGACGCAGAGTGAAATATTTATTAAATAGTTCTATGGATTTTACTTTTCCCTCAAATTATGCAGTGACTACAAATAAACGAGGCTTGTTGGTATTTGTTTTGAATATATGAACAACCAGAATTGTTTCTTTGCACTCTATATCACATACTTTTAAATTTAAAAGTTCTTCATTACGTAAAGCTCCAGCAATTCCAAATAAAACACAAATCTAAAAAAATTACTACATTGTATCGTTTTGGTTTTGAAAAGTTTGTACAAATTACCTTCATCATCAAGTAGATTTCATCTGGTGCATCTAGTAAAAATTTAAGTATTACTTCTTGAGAAAAAGTTTTGGATTTCTTTGGAACATGATTCCTTCCTTTTTGTTTTAAAAAAGCCGTAAGTTTTCTATATTCACCGATGTTCACGTCTTGCTTCACTGAAAGGGTTGCTTTAAGCATGGAATAATAGGACCACATTGAAGAAGAACAATACTTCTTTGATAAATCGGAAAAATATGCCAGTAACATATTTTCACTCTATTTCCTAACTTCGTGTTTGTTGCACCACTCCATAAAAATGTCGTATTGACGATTGTATTTTTCTATGGATTTTTCTGGCAAAAGTTCCAACGATGTCTCTAATGACTTCTCTTGAATTTCAGGTGGCGTGCACTGATAATCTTCCATAATTTGTTATAAATAAATCGCGAGAAAACTATTATCGAGCTGTAGAGAGAGGCGTGACAGTGACAGACGACACGTCAAAAAACTTATACTTATTTTCACACGTCTGTAGAAAAACTATTGTACCTGACACGTGCGGAAAATGTTTTCCCTGCACTCGGCTGCTTAACCGAACTCCGCTACGCGTCGTTCGGTGAACGGCAGACTCGTGCGGAAAAATTCATTTTCCGCACTTGTTAGGTAAATAGCTATTATCTGCCGCATTTGCGGCAGGTAAAGTGTTTTATTTTACAATAAAATAAAGTGTTCGTTTACTTCCGGAAATCACTCTGATAATGTACGACTTTACTGACGGTTGACGATAAAAACAATTATAAAGTTATTTCTTACATAGGTTATATTAGCATTAAAATAAAACTTTTTAAAAAACTTTAATATTAATGTTTTTTTTATGTTTCATAACTCCTCTCACAGTTCTTTATTTGTGTTATTATGCCTCCTTACCAATGAACTTTAACCCGCAGTGATTAGTTATTAGTGATATCACCTACGGCTTTTCTGATATTTCCCCTTAATACAAGTGTTAATCTTGATAATTTATTTAACTTTAAGTCATGTTCTACCTAGGCTTTCAGAGTGTGCGAATCTTTGCCTGATACCATTTTACTAACTTTTGGAAGATGAAATTGGATTTTGTGACTCTAACGCCATAATCACTTCTCTGTGCTGCCACAAGGGATACTTGGTGCGGTCTAACTTTTCTGTGTCGTTCACACGACGCACTCTCTTTACTTTGTGCCGTGTTCTTTTTCAGCCATCTTATACTATTACTTGTCACTTCCAAATCCTCAGCTGTTTGGCTCACTGCTCACTTTTGAAAATTATTTAGTTTTGAACTTTTCTTTAATTATGTTGAACCTTAGACTCAGGGATTACTACTATTTTTATTCCTAAAAAAATTTTGAAAGTAAGTTACATATACACATATTGTATTTTCACTAACCTGAATTTTCTCTTTTACAGTTAATTGACTACTCACATTATGACGACCTTCCTTAAATTTTAACACTATTTTCCACTCTTAATTTTACTGTTTTATACATTACTTTCCTCACACTTGATCACTTTTTCTTCCCCTTTCATCAGCATGTTCAAATTTAAATTTTACTCTTTTCCACGGCTGTACTGATTTCGCTTCACATATGGGCCTTGCTTCCTCTAATTTTACTATTATTACCCTACACCTGGCAAATTAATACTTCGGTTCTTTGTTTTTTGATGCTTTTCTGACTTAGAATGTTAACGTGTCATTCTCACTATCTTAAAGCCTAGCTTAAAGCGTTATTACTAGTTATTTTTCTTGCTTATAACATCTTAATTCTCCTGAAGATGAACATTTATTCTATGTTCGAAACATGTTGAGGTATCTTTAAATAAGATTCATTTGGAATATATTAGTGGAGGAAGACTTAGAGTTTTTCTTTCCCTTTCAATCTTTTACTCCACTTGAAGTATAGACTATTTCTTCAATTTTAATATTAATATTGCTTTCAAAAGTAACAATACTGTAGGACTCTAGGGAAACACATTAAAAATAATAAAAGTAAATTGAACAAAGGAAATAAATCTGAGATTTACAAGTTAAAATGTAATGACTGCTCTAAAGTTTATATCGGACATACAGGCCGAAACTTCGAAAAACGGGTGAATGAACATCATGCTAGTTTTATAAAAAAAATAAAACAGATTTCAATTATTCTAACCATCTGTTAGAAGCAAATCATACATTTAATCATAACTACGATATCTTGCGTATTGAAAACAAAAGGACAAAATTAAATTTGCTTGAATCCTTAGAAATAAATAGGCTTCAAAATAACAATACTCCTTAATGATCAATTGAATTTAAACGGATCACCTCTTTTGAATCTCTTTAATTAGTCTGTAAACATTATTATTGGTTTTCCCAACAATTTAAACAACCTGAAAATTACCTGCAATTGTTACACCTATAAGTATATAGGTACCTTTTAAATTACTATTTTTATGTATTTCTTTGAAGAAGCAACTGTGTTGCGAAACATGTCGAGTCAAAATAAAAATCTGTGGAAAGTGAAAAATTATAATTAAAAAAAAAAATGTTTTACCATCTATTTAAGACAGTTAATATATCTACCTGTTAAAATAAATATTAAAAATTAAAAATGACCCAACAAATAACGGAGATTTGACTGCACTCCACTGCGGTGCATTATTCATATCATGCAGCAAAAATAGTTACTTATAGGACGTTGACACAGACATGTTGCTTGTAGACGATAGTATATTGTACTATTGCATGTTAAATTAAAATACGTATCCTTATAGATTTAATAACTTTAATAATTGCTGTTTAATTTTAATAAATGTTCTCACGATCAAAGAGGACACGCTTTAATATTTAAAATTCCCACATTATGTATTATTAACAAAAAACTATAATTAGGCTGCTTTTTTAAATTGGGAAAATAAATTTCAAAATATGCTTCGCGAAACTGGACACAAAGAAAAGGATGCCATTTCATCAGTTGCTTAAATAGCAATTGTATCGATTTAATAATATCCAAATTTAAATAACAACAATAGGTAACTCAGTAGCGTGCGGTCCTCGCTTTCCTGTATGCCATGAGCCAAAAAAGTTTTCCTGGAATATAATATTTATTTCCAAATTTAAAAAAATATACCGGGTGGCGTGCTAAGTTCCGCCAGCGAATGTATCACGAAAAGTGTTGATTATAAACTTTTGAATTTTCTTAGGTAAACCTGCAAAAAAAAAACACTGGAAATAATTTTTAAAGATTACGATAAAATTCAAGTTATTTTTAAAATAGCCCCATTAAGGTACTGTTTTGATATCGGGATTGGAAAAATTATCCATTCTTGCGGTAGTTTGGTCCTACGGATTTTTTTCGTATCGCGAATAATAAAGGTGGGGAAGCTGATAAATAAGTTATTACTAAAAGTACGGTAGGTATCTTTCACATTTTTTATGCAATTCTAATAAATTTGGTGTCGTTTGAAAAATAATTTCATTCTTAATAAAAAAGTATAATTTCCTTGATGGTCGCTAATTTGTAGTTGGTTTTACAGAGGACGCTATGTATAAAAGTTTCAGTTTTTCTTAATTTTCTTTTAAAAAATAAATGGTAAAAGTATACCTTTTTGAATGAAAAGCATAGAAATATTAGAAATACGTACATTTTGGCGGAAATCGCGTTTTGATATCATTATTTGTTTTCGAGTTATTTCCAAATAACCTTATTTTTCACAAAGAAATTAATGTTAGCCATTTAAAATGATTTTATGCCTAGAATCGTGAAGGCCTTGAAATTGACTTTATCAAGGCCTCCAAGGCGTTGAATTCTCACAAAAAGAAAATTTTAGTATAATAGCGTCTCCTTAAGGTGGGAGTATCAACATGCTTGCCAACCTATAACCTATTTCGCGTAGATTTATGTAGGTTTTCTAGCTTTTATACAAAATTTAAAGAAAATCAGTATCGACTTGATATTCTATCGGTAATAATTGACCTATTTAATAAATATCAAGGAATTTCATAACTTATTTTTTTTTATTGTTACCCCATTTCGCTTATTTAAAGTACGCCTCAGCGTGTTTAAATCCCACTTTCAAAAACGCGCGTGTTTTAAAGTTACCATGGCAACATCAACAACCCGTAAAACGTAAAGTCTAAATATCTCAACTTTTTAATTATTGATTTGACAGAATTACCTTTTAACGTCAAATAAAATATTTTTTTAAGCAACACACAACCAATGTCAACGGTGACAACAATGAATCTTATGTGACAGATTTGAAGTTATTTTTTGTTCTCCTCATTTTCATGACAACGACAGGTATATCACATCAAGAAATCGACCATTTCACTTTCTTACTAAGTTATTATTTCCATTTTTTGTAATATAAATACCAATAATTGTACCAATAAAAAAAAATAATGTAAAGTATTCGTGGATAACTGGTCTTTAAAACACTTGCTTTATTTTAAGCACTCCGGCTGCGCCGTCGTGCTTGCAAAATCGCGCGTGTTTTAAAGACCTTAATATCCACTTATACTTTAATATACTATTAGGAGAATTGTTTTTTTTAACATTATTATGTCATTGTCACTCATTGTTCTTTCACTATACAATTCTCCCAAAATTAGCAATGAAATAAATTGATATTTTTGTAATATATCAGATACTACCTAAATAATGTACGGACGATATTGATTTTCTTTAAATGTTAGTTATTAAAATAATAAACTCAAAAAATCAACGCGAAATAGGTTATAGGTTGGCAATAGATTAAATGACGTTGAGAATTCAACCTTAAATAAGACGAAATCGTAGGTATTTTAAACCGTGCGAGCAAAAATTATTTGTATCAAAGAGGGCCTTGCATCTAAGGACGTAATGCTTAGCCGTAGAGCTTAATACCTGTTGGATGTCAGTAACGACCTGAATTAACAGTCAATCAGTAATTCCGTAATCTTTGACAGTCGTTACAAGTAATTTGATTCATCGCTAATTTTTCCAATTTCTTGAACAATTTACACAATGGGCTTTACGGAACAGCACAAAACATTCATGGTTGAAGCGTATTTTCGACACGGGGTTAGAGTACTTGGTAAGTGGCCATACAATCCCGGTTTGTGCATGGACGATTTTCACAAACATTTTCCTAACGTTGCTTTTGTTGCTGGGGATTTTTATCGTTGCCTGAAAAGAACCGAGGCTGTGTTTAGGGAAACAGGTTCTATACAACACAAAAAAGGAGCAGGAAGACCATCTGTAAGAACAGAAGAACTTGTTGCAAACGTTCGTGAAATAATGCAAAATACGCCAACAAATTGTATAAGACGCCTGTCCCAAGAAGTGTAAATCACTTAATTTTTGATATAACTTTATTTGGCATATTATCGATAAAAACCCGATAATCTTCTTAGTCAGAGATCGATCGCCCTCTAGCGGTAAATTTAGGAACTTGAAAATAATTTCCAACAATTTCCTCTATGAGCTATCAATATAATACTTAGTTTAAACTTAGTGGAGTAAAAATTTGACGGGAAAGAAATGAGACACTTTAAGTCTTCCTCCACTGATAGGGAAAATTCTCTACATGTTTCGATTGTAATGACAGTCATCTTCAGGAGAATAAAAGATATGTATGTTAGGTCGATAAGCACATTTAAACTTCGTACCGTGCGAGCAAAAATTATTTGCATTAAGGATTGCGCAAACCTGCGCGATGAGTGTGAGAGCGGGAGCGGGAACGGGAACGGCGCGACTGCTGCTCAACGCGAAATCCCGCTGCGTACACAGACTTGCGCGACCGCGACGCGCCATTCTTACAATTCGCGGGCAGAAACACAGCAGCCTTTTTCTACCAACTACTTTACAGTAATATCATATTCTTCGGATTCAGACGAAGAAGAAATACTTCTGATATAGGCTCTCGCCGAGAAAACCTGGAGGTACCTAAGTAATTATTTTAATTAATTAAATTAATAGCATATTCAATATTTAGTTTTACTTACCTATATATACCTATTATTATATTAACAAAACTAAATTTATAGGTATAGTATGACAAAAAGTATACTTATTATTTATTCAAAGGAAGAAGAGAATATGGGTTCATGAAATAAATAAAGAACGGACTCGTTAAATTCAAATATTTAGTCATTTCGCAGTTGGTCGCGTGAAAAAACAGTGCATGCAGCGAACAATCTACTACTCGCGGTCGTCCCGCACTACCGTCACCAGTTTGTCGCGCAGGTATGTACAGTACCACAAGAAAGTATGTGCAGCGTCAGTCGTACGGGAGACGCTTCACTGACGCTCCCGCACTATTCGCGTAGGTCTGACTGATCCTTAAAAGAGGGCTTGGATTAAAAAACGTAGGGCTTGGTTTAGATCACAATGATATGGGGACGATATATCTAACCAAATCTAGGTTAAAATTTTGTCAAAGTCATATTATGACATGGTATGCCAAACTAATGAGTAATAAAATAAGTAGACAAATACAACTTGTTTACAAAATTAACAAAGTATACTTGCACTTTATAAGGAAATAAATTTAGCTGCTTCTTAAGAATAGTCCTGCATGTTCCATAAGATCTTTCCACTTCTTAGGACAGGCGTCTTATACAATTTGTTGGCGTATTTTGCATTATTTCACGAACGTTTGCAACAATGTCTTCTGTTCTTACAGATGGTCTTCCTGCTCCTTTTTTGTGTTGTATAGAACCTGTTGCCCTAAACACTGCCACGGTTCTTTTCAGGCAATGATAAAAATCCCCAGCATTAAAAGCAACGTTAGGAAAATGTTCGTGAAAATCGTCCATGCACAAACCCGGATTGTATTGCCACTCACCAGGGGCGGTTCTAGAACTAAAATATTGGGGGGGGGGGGGCACCACATTGGCGCAGCCACCATTTTTGGTAGCCTTCGCAAGCAAATAACGCCGCAGCCCAAATTTTTTTAGGATCACGCCCAAATTGTATCAAATTATGTAAATAATAAAGCAACCGGAATTTTTTTTTATCATTGGCATAAAATCATAAGTAGTTAGCAATTCGATCAGCGATAAATTTATTTACTGAGTATTAGGTTTCACGAAAATTTTTTTGTATTATTTCAGTTTTCCTCAGCCGCATTGT
Organism: Polydrusus pterygomalis; assembly: GCA_963969555.1. NCBI lineage: Eukaryota > Metazoa > Arthropoda > Insecta > Coleoptera > Curculionidae > Polydrusus > Polydrusus pterygomalis. Next base: position 74,073,188 of record OZ018377.1, read on the forward strand.
AGGGACATAGGTTTTGGATATAATACGATTACCTAACATGTTTCGAGAAGATTTTGTATTTCTCTCGAGATATTTTAAAGTTTTTTTCAGAAATGTTGGGGGGTCCTGGGCCCCCCGTAGAACCATCCCTGCCACTCACCATTTACTCTAACCCCGTTTTGAAAATACGCTTCAACATGAATGTTTTGTGCTGTTCCGTAAAGCCCGTTGTGTGAATTGTTCAAGAAATTGGAAAAATTAGCGATGAATCAAATTACTTGTAACGACTGTCAAAGATTACGAAATAACTGATTGATTGTTAATTCAGGTAGTTACTGACACCCAACAGGTATTAAGCTCTACGGCTAAGCATTACGTCCTTAGCTGCAAGGCCCTCTTTGATACAAATAATTTTGCTCGCCCGGTATGTAGATATACACTCTCTTGAAGATTACTGTCTTTACAGAAGAAACATGTATAGAATTAACCTTTTGGTAACATTAATTTAATTGAATATACCATCGGAGGAAGACCTAAAGTATCTCATTTCTTTCCCTTCATACTTAGTTTATTTTTAATACCAACCCAGTAGTACCTAATTCCCATGAACATTTTTTTGTTGGTGCCATAGAAAGTACCAACGTAGGAAGATTAACATAAGACCGTTCCTATAACATACATTGTACTGACAACAATTGAAATACCGTTTCGGACCTAAACGATGCATTTCAGTCCAAATACAATAGTATTTCCTTAACTACAATGGCGGCACACATTCATTAATAGGGTTAAAAACAAACGTTCCGTGGGCAGGAAATATGGACCCGCGAAAGAGTTATGCAAGGCACTCCACATTTGTCTTAATAGGAACCCACACGCCATTATATATGAGAAAGCGATATATATGGTATAAATTTTCCATATTTTATTGATTCTGTTAAATATATATGTACCGGGTGATTCAATAAGAAAGGCAGAAGGCTATATCTCGGAAACACTAAACGTAGAAACTTGGGATAAAAAAAATTATGATTAAAGCGGTCATGAGAAAATTCTGGAAATAATTTTTAAGTTCCGCATTTGCCGCAAGAGGGCGTAATTGAAAAGTAAATTTTTAAATTTTACATAACTCCGAAAATTCCACATTAAGGTATATGTTTGATAACACCATTTTAAAGCTTGGACAATTATGCATCATTTTGGTGTTATGCTCATTGGCGTACCGACTTTAATAAGAGTGGGGGAAGCTGTTGAAAGTGTAAACATTTAAATCGCTGTAACTTCTAAACGACTTATCCGATTTCACTCAATTTAAGCTTGTTTGGAAGAGAAAGGTGAGTACCTTTAATTGCCTTATCCAATGGTACACAATAGTTTCAAATAAAATTGCTAGAGGGCGCAATTTGTATTAAAAATTAATGTTTTGGCAATAACTCTGAAACGAACAAAGATATCGAGCTGCGGTTTTAATATTTTTTTTTTAGCAAATTTAATCTACTTTTCGATTATGGTATCATAATTATACCGTATGATTTGAATTTTCGGGATAAAATCAAAAAAACTATTATTATTACAAATTGCGCCCTCTAACAATTTTATTGAGAACTATTATGGACAACTAAATACGATTGGTGAAAGTGCATACATTTCTCTTCCAAACAGTCTTTAGTTTGCTAAAATCGGATAAGTCGTTTAGAAGTTACAGCGATTTAAATGTTTACACTTTTAACAGCTTCCCCCCACTCTTATTAAAGTCGGTACGCCAATAAGCATAAGACCAAAATGATGGATAATTGTCCAAGCTTTAAAATGGCGTTATCAAACATATACCTTAATGTGGAATTTTCGGAGTTATGTAAAATTTTAAAATTTAATTTTCAATTACGCCCTCTTGCGGCAAAATGCGGAACTTAAAAATTATTTTCAGAATTTTCTCAGGACCGCTTTAATCATAATTTTTTTTATCCCAAGTTTCTACGTTTAGTAGTTTCCGAGATATAGCCGGCTGCCTTTCTTATTGAATCATCCGGTATACAGGGTGTGATGGAATCACATTTCAGAAAAATATTTTTAAATGTCTCTTTGGTATAGCGAAAACTACACCATAATAATATGTTTGTTTAAAATTTAAGGCCAGCCCACAGCCCACAGCCCTCTCTACTTATCAAGCCATGAAGTGACATCGGGCAACGCCGCATCAGCTTGGAGTTGCGGATCCACAAGCTATTATTATGACGCGCGACAACGGGCGAGTTTTTCTATTCTTTCTGATAATATTTTTTTGTTTTTTTTGGCTCTGTTGCCACTATAATATTGATATTGACAAATGTACAAAAAAGTTATAAATAGTTTTGGATAACAAGAACAACTTACCTAATTACCAAATAATAGTAATATTGCGATGAGAAGCTGTTTTTTTTCCTCGCTTTTCGCGTACAAAACCTCCAGACATCGTGCTTGGTATTTCTGCTACGCACTTTTTTGGGAGACTTACTTGGTGTTTGTGTAAGTGTATGTGGGGTGCAGTGTAGTATGCTTTGAGTTACGTTGCGCCTGCACGCTAGGCGTGGTGCCGGGACCCCACTGTTTCAGGGAGAGAACTACGCATTCCTGAGCTTAAACGGGAGTAAGCCTTCTTTTCTAGTCGCATATCGGGTTATTTAGTTATAGAAAATAACTGTTCTATGTCACAATAGGGTAATTTGTCGCTTTTCTGGTTTTAATTATAGATCATGACTAAGTATTTTAATAAATACTTACCTATACCGCATTTTTTTGTGGTGCCATCAGGCAAAAGATAGATATCCTCACAAATAATGTGACTGGGGACAAAATGCTGGTACAAACTACAGAATACTGTGTGGGCGACCAATTAGCTCTTGGAATGGCTTTTAGCCATAGAATTTTTAGATTTTTATCTTTTGGGAAGTGAAAAAACTTATACACTCTCTTCACCTGCTTTTAAAGCACTTTTATAGTTAGAGTTACACCCAGGAATACAGCAGGAGTTTAGCATGTTGATAAATAAACAAACTAAAAGAAAAAAATAGTACTTACCTAAGTATCTAGGTATCTAGAGGTATCCTACCTACTTACGAACTATCTCTACTACTAGTGATATTTTTAAACTAATTCACATATACCTTTAAGCTAAATAAACACTTCAATATTTAACAAATTAATTGTAGCCACAAAACAATAAAGTTTATCGCAAAAATTCTGCCGCCATTTATAAGACCCTAAGTGCTCTTTCACACGGGCGTTTTTTAAACGATCGTAAAAACGCCCGTGTGAAAGAGCACTTAGTCTATCTAGATGTCACCCATTCTAAGAATTTTAGAGAATATGTGTTTGTTTTAACAGGAAAGGTTCCGTAATTGCACAAAACACGAAAGTAACAGAACTATGACCGGCTGACTAACATCTGCCTTGCTCTACTAGCTCCAGAATATGTCTCTCTTTCTTCTTCGTATGCCAAAAGTATAAAAATAACTTACTCCGATCAACACTGCACTGCAGTGCGCATGCGAATCGTCAATAGTTAGGCAAATCGAATTGACGATAGAAAATGGCGTCGGTAATCCCACCTTAACTATACTCTAAAATTGCAATATAATTAAAATATAGTTTAGAAAGTAGACCATGCATAAAGATGAGTTCCCATTTTATTTAATGTTATGACGAATGCAAGTGTTGTATTTATATTTGTTTTTATTGCTAATAATTTAAAAGCATTTGTATGTCGGGCCACTCGGAGCGTATAGCATAGCAATCTTGGAGTAGGCAGTAAACTCTGTTTATAGCTTCAAATGATAATAAAACTTGTAAAATTATATTTATAATATGATAAAAGCCAATAAATAGTACAGTACAGACTTTAATTTATACTGCATTTATTTTCCACTATTTGCACATTTTCAATATTCACTCTTTGGAAATTCCTTCAAAGTATTTCAAGCGGTACCTCTCCTGTATGTACCAAGCATACCCAGACATACACCTTTAGATCCGTACAGCTTATCTGGTGCACAAACAAAAGTTAAGTTTTATGGGTGAAAAAATAAATACATCTGTACGCACGGCTCGCCGTTCAAATCCCTTGGCGCCCAACAGGGATGAGCATGCGCACAACCCTCTTGTTATTAGGTTTTCCTTCTTTATCAACATTGTAGAAAGAAGGAACGCCTCGCAAACAAATCGTATGAGAAATATAGATGGGCATACTTAACGCGGCAATGGAGGAGTAAAAAATCTTTGCTGAGCAGAGTTAAATTTGTAAAAGGACGCTCAACTTAGCCATTGGCTTTGCTATTTAAAAACAACTAAAAGGAACTCGGTTAATGAGCCTAATGAATAAAAATGTAGCGATTGCGTTTTCTTATAAAATCGAAGTAATTTCTTGAAAGCCAATGAATAAAAGTTAAAGTAATTGCTTTTGCGTCCAGCAATTGCTTAAAAGTGCAGGAATTGCTTCTAGTCAATGATTTTTCTTAAAAAATAGAAGCAGTATCGCTATCGTTTGCTTAAAATGTGATGAATACATTAAGGAATTGCTTTTTCTAGTGTAGCGACTGGCTTTCAACTTTTTAAGGTAGGTCGACCCCTGCATCATTTGCTTGGTAGCCGTCAACTTTTAGTTCTCCGCGGCATACACGTGCGTTGCTCTTAATTTGTGTCTTCAATTATGGCTGAATATATGAACGTCCGTAAAAGAAAAATCTACAGTGTACGTAAAAATTGCGGATATGATGATTTCAGAAAGTTATATCGATTTGACTGCGAAAATGTTTAGTGGTTGGCAAATTATTTTTTGACTGATGCTGGTAAAAGGCGAGGGGGTGCACTGTCGCCTTTAAATAAGAAAAAAGTCTTTCTGCGGAAATTGTCGGATCCGGGCTTTCAAAATTCTGTACGTGAAGAACTCTGTGTTCACCAAACTACTGTCTGTAAAACATACACTTCTGTAATGGATGCAGTTTTGGAGAAGGCCAATATTTTTATTAAATTTCCTACAAGTGCTGAAGCTGTTGTGGAAGCTAAACGGTTGTGGTCAGAGAGATTTATTTATGTTCCTTAAATTTGTGAACAAATATCAATTGTCTTTAATCTCTTCATCACTACTATCACTTTCCTCATTTTCACTGAAATCTGCCATATCACAAATATAAGTTTCCTATTTTCCACAAAAACGCAACAGATTACTAGTGTACTAAATAAATAGACCAACGTTGTTGTATTTACGTCAACTCTTTTGCAAATTAGGCACCAAACTGAACATGAAATCTATAATCTAAACAAGTGGATAAGCCACGTCTGAACTTGTGTTGAATAAGCATTTGCTACAGAGGTGTAAGAAAAACAGCAATTGTTTCAAAATTTTATTCATATCCAAGTCTAGCGATTGCTTTTACTTATAGCATTTGCTAGTCAAGCAATTGCTTTTACTAAAAAGTAATTTTATTATTAATTACAATTTCTTAAGCAAGAACATGAATTTTAAAGACCAGACCTGTCTATTTTCCCATTCGTTAGATGAGAATTTTGTTGTGCGCATGCCTATTATTCCTGCATGGCTTTGTATAGTTGCGCGAGGCCATAAATTTGCCACTTTCGTGATTATTGTTTTGCTTATCTAAAGGTATAGTATCAAGTCAATTGCCAAACATCACGATACATCACACGTTGCGATTTGGACATTTATTCAGACCCTGCAATATATTGTCTGGTAGACATCGATTCAAAGATGAAAAGTACAGGGCCGTCATACCTGACAGAGTCCGCATCTACTGTCTTCGCACTCGGTGCCCGCCCGTTTTTAAATAACGAAGCGCCACAAACGTACCCTACGATTTTTATTTATCCTTAACATAGAAATGCGTTAGTTAAATGATTTGACAACGCTGCTCAACGCTTACGTGCCAAAATCAGAAGGCAAAGAGAAGCGGTCGCCTGAACATGCATCCCATTATTATTAAGTCTCAGAAAGCATCTCTTCAACATTGCCAACTTTACGGTTTTTACCTATATGTCCTACAAAGTAAAGATATTTTATTTTTTAATCTTTGTAATTTTATAGAATCGGTCGATTCTGGATACCCATAATAATAAAATTGGAGCTTAAAATTGTAAATTAATTTCGTGTTTGGTGGTATGCGTAGGTAATGTAAAATTTACATTTAAATAAATATGTTTTAAGTAGGTAGGTACCTGCTTTAGAAAACCCATAATTTTGTTATTAAATAATTAATATTAAGGTAAGTAAATATCACAACAATAATTGTGGGTGTTATTAAGTACGTAAATATATAATAATTATTTAATAAGGGTAAATTCTTAAGATGTTAATTTAGTACGTTCTTGGAATATTTAAGTTTATTTATCCCTTAAGACTCACGAAATATTATGGTTGTAATTATGACTATATGCCTTCAAGAAAATTATTAGCATAATTTAACAAAGTACAGGTACCTATACAAATATACCTACTGTATCTTTATTGAGTTCAGTTTCTCTGTCATCTCTGTATGTAGTTCTTAGATTGTGTTATTTTCATTTGTGTCTTTGTTGTGTATTTACAGTATTATATAGCGTATTTAATATTAATTGACTAAATTATTGTTGCAATGTCCCCAAAAAAAGTTGGGAAGAGAGGTGCTATTATACATAGTAAGGGACGAGAAATTATTAGCAATGTTATTAAGTTTATGCAGAAAGAAGCAGAAGAAGGAATTACTATTCCTTTGAAAAACTACTGGTATGTAACCAATTTATGTGCTAAGTGTAAGTAGCCTGATGTAATTCAGTGAGCAGGTTATAAAAAAATGCAGGCCTTAGTTACAAGTTAATATGATTTTTGTAAAGAATATTCTATGCATTTTTCATAAAAAGATTCGACTGATTTTGAAAATATTTCTGTAATATAATTTATACGGATTAAAAACCTACATTTTGAGAGAAATATTATTTATAATTGTATTATATATAATTTTATACTACGTAAAACGCTAAAATTGGGGTTCAAAGGGACTACGCCACTGGCGTATCGATCGCGCCTGGCGATTTTAGAGTGCGAAAGAACAGGTTGTCCTTTTTCAAGTTGATGACATACCGGTGATGCAGCAATTACGCTCTGTACTGTTCGAGTTTGAATCGATCTTTATATCTGGTAGATAGTATTGGAAATTGCCGAAAACAATAACCGAGAAAGCACGACGTTGATCGTATCGTACAGAATCCTAGCTTCCAATCGTCAACGCTTTTAATTCACTGATCTACAAAAAAAATTGACTTGCCGAAAATGTTAAAATTAATTTTTGATATATTGATTGTGCCCTATTTAAAAAATGTCGCCTTTCTTCATATAGCAACTTACGGCTTTGAAACAGTTTTAAACGTTTTTTTTTATTACTAAGGCAAATTTAATGAAGTAACGGATCTTCAGCAACCACAGTAATAATTATATTTATTGCCGGAAAGTAATACATACAACCTTTACTTTTTAAATACAATTTTACACATGAATGAAATGTATGGGCCCACAGTACACCGTAAATGTTTACTCCGGTCTTGTTAACATTAAACACTATAAGCAGAAATAATTGAATTGCAGTAGTCCGGCTGACTGTACGGATTTGAACCCATCTTACTTTGCCATAAAAGGGCAGTCGGCATGCGTTAAACAGCAAGCTGGTTTCTACGGTATACAACAATCAATGGCCGAGTTGGTTGATTTGATGGATAATGGATGATCTTGTTGCTGCTCAAAACCGTTAACCCCCAGCGAGTAATATTGACACCACAATATGGGCGAGCAGGTGTAACTAACACGTTTTTTGGTAGCAGTATTTCTTATTTGCTATGTCGTTTTCAGTTAATTGCACGACGGTTTGCAACATTGCAAGAGTTTGTAAAAGTAATTCATTATCTATTATTTAATTGGCATAACAATAAGAACCCTAATTATAAATGAAAACTTTTTCACACCCATCGGGAGCCGCTTTGCTCTATAATCTATAATATATCTATATAATATGGAAAACCAGGGTTGCGCTTGATTTAAATCAAACGATTTAAATAATTTTTTTAAATTTCAGATATGATTTTGAGCCTATGATTTTATTATCTACCATTATAATAGGTATATAGGATTGTATACAGGGTGTTCGGAAAATGCTTTAGGAAACTTTAAGGGGTGATTCTACATGCAAAAATAATGCTAGTAGATAATTTGGCAAAATGTCGAAATTTCCATGGTTACCAAGATACAGGGGTTTAAATTTGATCTTTTAGTTTTAGTTTTTCGTCATACTACATTTATTTTCTAACCAAATCATTTGATATTCGGCACACATACTAATCTCGAGCGACTTTACAATTTAAAGATAAGAGTGCTTCTTTTTAAACCGCTAGAGGGCACTTTACCTGAAACATAAATATTATTTCCGTCATAACTTTTTTCTTTTGGTAGCTGGAGCAAAACCGAAGGTGCCATTTTAGTGACAATTAAGAACACAAAAAATAAGTTACTCTTGATCAAGGTCGGTAAAGAATATTCAAATGTTGAGTACCAAAAAACTCTCCCTATCTAAACTTGACAGTAATCAAATTATTTAGTTGTCGAATTTCGCATAATTTGAAACCAGGCCACTTGATTTGACGCGATTCCATTTATGTACTTAGGCATTTGGTTGAGAGCTATGAAAGCTTTGATATCGATTAGTGGCTAAACGGTAGAGTTTATCGACCTTGATCAAGAGTAACTTATTTTTTGTGTTCTTAATTGCCACTAAAATGGCACCTTCGGTTTTGCTCCAGCTACCAAAAGAAAAAAGTTATGACGGAAATAATATTTATGTTTCAGGTAAAGTGCCCTCGGTTTAAAAAAAAGCACTCGTATCTTCAAATTGTATAGTCGCTCGAGATTAGTATGTGTGCCGAATATCAAATGATTTGGTTCGAAAATAAATGTAGTATGATGAAAAACTAAAACTAAAAGATCAAATTCAAACCCCTGTATCTTGATAACCATGGAGATTTCGACATTTTGCCAAATGATCTACTAGCATTATTTTTGCACGTAGAATCACCCCTTAAAATTTCCTAACGCATTTTCCGAACACCCTGTATAAGTACATATAATAATAAGTATGTATCATGTTTCTTTTTTGTTTTTAGAATTGCTGTTCATTGTTTCATTTCTTTAAGTTTGTATATTAATAATGTTATATCCTAAAAAAACCGTAAATAATAAATAAAGTTTATATTTTTATACTCCATTGTTTATAATTTACTGCATTTTAATTATTTACTGTTGTAACTGTGTTATATCTGAACAAAAAATAATGAGAAAATACAAATCTAAATAAAATCCAAAAATTCTGATTTCAATAAAAAAAATCTGATTTAAGTAAATTAAAAAAAAAATCCGATTTTAATAAACAAAAAATAGATTCTCTTGATTTTTCAAGAAAAATCATTATTTTTTGCCAACCCTGTGGAAAACTATACATAGGACAATTTTAAAAAAATTACAGTATGCTAATGTTGATGGGAGCAACCCGGCTAAATTATTTTCAATATGGTGGCATTTCCGATTATACCGGAAGTAGGTATCTACTTACCCTAAGTATTATTACATTTTTGGATTCTATGCAAGATTAGCTATATAGGTACAGATTTCGTACATCATCTCCTATACCTATACGTCTAAGCGTTTTTGACATATTTAAAGTTTTTATGTTGGGGTTAGATTTCTTGTTAAAAAGGACCTGCTTTAAAAGATTTTTTATATTATTTTGACAACTATTCATACAAGGGTGTTCAAACAATAGGATTAAAAATGAAATTGAAAAAACTGTAAAAATTCACATTTTTAAATAGAAACCCCTAAATTTTGTAATTTTTGTAAGCATTAAAAATAAGGGTAAGGTTATGTAAGGTTGTCTATTTCGAAAAATTTTAATTTTCGAAATCTTGACAATTTAATATTTTTATATGGCGATTCTACAGCCGATTTGAAGTTCAGTTTCTCCTGGTTAGCTATTATGAAAGTGACAGCTTCATACACTTCTTTAGCATTTGTCTATTTTTAAACGCTGTCATAACCAACTTAAGGGTGTTTTTTTAGGTTAGATAGAACTTTAGTTAGGAATCACTGTTAGACCGAACTGTTAATCTGCCGCTGTTTATAAAATTTATATTTAGTATTGTTTGGCAAATCATCATGCACAGACTCACGCTTGAACAACGTTACCAAATAAAATTATTCAAATTTACTTTCAAAGTCGGTTGTCGATTCGCGAAACGTATAGAAGACTTCGTGAATTTTACGGCGCACATAATCGTCCATCTGAGTTCTGAGCTAACTATCCGTCGCACTGTGGATAGATTTCGTACCACATACCCTCTCTACATGATGTAAAAACACCTTATGTGCATAATGAGAGAAATATCGCTGTTGTACTTGAAAGTGTGGAAGAAATTCCAAATTTATCCATTCGTCGTCGCGTTGGTCGCAGCCTCGGTCGCAGCAAGTTAGGCTCACCCCGTCGCAACAGGGTGGCGCTACATGTCACACCGCTAACGAAACTATCGCCTTATTGCAAACAAGATTTGGTGGTAAGTTAATTTCGAGAAATGGACCTGTTAACTGGCCGCCCAGGTCCTGTGATGTGACGCCCCTAGATTATTTCTTATGGGGCTACGTCAAGTCATTGGCTTATGCTAATAAACCAGCAACAATTGACGCCTTAAAAGCCAACATTGTTCGCGTTATTTATGACGTACGGCCAGCAGTGTTTGAAAAAGTCACCCAAAATTGGACTCAAAGAATGCGCTACCTCCTGAACAGCCGCGGTGGCCACATACTCCAAATCATTTTTAAATGTTAATGCCATAGAATGAATTGTCTAATAAAATTAGTTTTTTGATAACAAAAATATTTTCTTTATTATTTTTTCAAGTTTGAACTTCTATCGTTCTTAAAAAAACACCCTTTATATAGGAACAACTGAACTTAAAATCGCCAGCAAAATCGCCATATAGAAATATTAAATTGGCAATATTTTATGTCGAAAACTAAAAATTTTCGGAATAGACAACCTTATCTTTATTTTTAATGCTAAATAAAAAATAATTATAAAATTTAGGGATTTCCATTTAAAAATGTTGATTTATTGCAGTTTCATTTATAATCCTTGAAATTATGAATAGTTATCGAAATATTATAAAAAATCTATTAAAGCAGGTTCTTTTCAATAAGAAATTCAACCCAAATTAAGTAATAATGGTTCCCTTATAGGAAAAATTGATAACTGTTTTATGGCTTGCAAACGTAATTATTGACATAAAAACTTAAATATGTCAAAACTCTTAGATTTATTAGGTATAGAACATAATATACGAAATCTGCATATTAACCTTCCTAGAATCCAAAAATGTAATAATATATAGGGAGTTCCATTTAAAATAAGCAAGTTGACACCAACTTCCGGTATAACCGGAAATGCCACCATATTGAAAATATTTTAGCCATGTAGATTGCCCCATCAAATTTTCCTATGTATAGTTTTCCTGTAGTAATAATGGGACGATCTGATTCCACAATTCCACATCTTCTTATGACTTGAAGAAATCAATGACCGAGAGAGTTGTAGAAAATATTAACAGAAGAAATGACACATCAATCTAGTAAAGTAACAAAAAAATTTATGAGCAAATAACTAAATTTTAACCCAAATTGGACAACTTTTAAATACATGGGCAATTTCTTATAGATTAGGTTATTATTTGGTAACAGTAGTACTAACTATTAAAATAATTTAATTTTTCCTCTTTTTCTTCTAAAATGTTATTTTTGGGGTCAGCGGTTTGACTGGGTGAATTAAGATTAAGGCTTCAGTTTGATAGTGGTTTTCTGGCTCGAAGTACACTCGTCGTAGTTTCAAATCACGTCACATTCTATTCGGACACTAAACATTGACTAAGCGTTTTAATAGGTAACAGATGGTATTTAATTAGTAGTAATAATAATAATTGGCACTTTTACGGATGATACAACGTTGGATTGCTCAGTGTGCAGTAGGTATCTAGGTTGGTGTGTGTTGTTGGTTTGCTTTATTTGAGTTATTCTAAAAAATATGAAGAATTCCTTACTTCTAATTCTATAAGTGGGGAAGAAGGCACTTTTACTCAACATTAAAAGTACGAACGATTAATACAATATACCGTGCGAGCAAAAATTATTTGCACCAAAGAGGGCCGTGCATCTAAGGACGTAATGCTTAGCCGTAGAGCTTAATACCTGTTGGGTGTCAGTAACTACCTGAATTAACAATCAATCAGTTATTCCGTCATCTTTGACAGTCGTTACAAGTAATTTGATTCATCGCTAATTTTTCCAATTTCTTGAACAATTCACACAATGAGCTTTACGGAACAACACAAAACATTCATGGATAAAGAGTATTTTCGAAACGGGGTTAGAGTAAATGGTGAGTGGCAATACAATCCGGGTTTATGCATGGACGGTTTTCACGAATATTTTCCTAACGTTGCTTTTATTGCTGGGGATTTTTATCATTGCCTGAAAAGAACCGTGGCTGTGTTTAGGGAAACAGGTTCTATACTACACAAAAAAGGAGCAGGAAGACCATCTGTAAGAACAGAAGAACTTGTTGCAAACGTTCGTGAAATAATGCAAAATACGCCAACAAATTGTATAAGACGCCTGTCCCAAGAAGTGGGAAGATCTTATGGAACACGCAGGACTATCCTTAAGAAGCAGCTAAATTTATTTCCTTATAAAGTGCAAGTATTCCAAGAAATACAAGCCGCAGATTTTGAAAGACTCAGGAATTACTCGCAATGGTTTACTCAAAATTTATTGGAAAGAAATGATTTATTAGACCTGACATTTTTTTCGGATAAAGCCTGGTTCCACCTCTCCGGTTATGTGAATTCTCAGAATACATGTAATTATTTTTCTTTCTCTTTCCGTATATTCTTACTTTGTTAATTTTGTAAACAACAAAAATAAATTTGTATTTGTTTTACCCATTAGTTTGGCATACAGGGTTCCCCATTTAAAACGAAACAGGCTAAATATCTGGTTTCACGTTAATTAAAAAAAAAACGCTCGGACCCGTCGATTTTTATTTCGAGGGGGACATCTTTTGCGTATATTGTTAATCTTGTTATTTCAAGCCCCTATGAGGGAGGGGGTAAGATCTAAATCTTAAATGGATACCCCTTTTTTATATAATTTTTTTGGATTCTGCATAAAATTCTGAACGTTTTTTAATAAAAGCATTATTAGTCTATACTAAACAGTTTCCGAGATATTGACTCTTGAAAAATGATATTTTTGAACTTTGACAGCGTCTATAGCTTTCTAACTGTACGTCTTAGAGTAAAACGGCTTCAATACATGTCCCTATCTTCGATTTTTATTATCTTTCTAATAGTGTCAACTTCCGGTTAAACCGGTTGTAAGAAATATAGTGCTTTTATTAAAAAATGTTCAGAATTTTATGCAGAATCCAAAAAAATTATATGAAATAGGGGTATCCATTTAAGATTTAGATCTAACCCCCCCCCCCCCCCCCCATCCCTCCTAGGGGCTTAAAGTAATAAGATTGACAATATACGCAAAAGATGTCCCCCTCGAAATAAAAATCGACGGGTCCGAGCGTTTTTTTTTTAAATTAACGTGGAACCAGATATTTAGCCTGTTTCGTTTTAAATGGGGAACTCTGTATTATGTCATAATATGAATTTGACAAAATTTTAACCTATATTTGGTTAGATATATCGTCCCCATATCATTGTGATCTAAACCAAGCCCTACGACACCTTCTCTTTAGAAGGCTTTTTTCTTCTTCCTCATTTTGTTCGGTTATTTAGACTTCCTTTACTAACCTTCTTCACATGCTCAGGATGTTTTAACTCTCCTCAACCTTTTTATATTATGTCACTTCTACATTTCAATTTTTCTACGCCATAAAAGCTCCATTAAGGTTTTATACCATTTTCTCTTCTGCTAATACCATCAGCACTATATAAATTTTCTCCTGATGATGAACGTTTCTACGTTCGAAACATGTAGATACCCCTAAAGAATGTCTATATTCTATTAAATTTTGTGGAGGAAGACTTTTAGTTTTTTCTTTCTTTCCTATACTTTCAACTCCACTTTAAGCATGTCTTCTTCATATTAGAATTGTATTTGTAGTTTTATGTTTAGTAGTAGAACTTCATCTAATGTATATCTGCGGTGGTTGGATGATAGTTTGTTGACCATCAATTTAAGTAAAACCAAGTATTTACCCTTTGCAAGTAATATCTCAGGCCTTCCGCACAATGCAATGCGCAAATAAATGTCGCCTTACCATTTCGAAAAGAAAATATTTGGAACTTAGAAAAATCTGACTCTGTTAATTAGGTATTTAGGAATATTGTTTGATAATCTTTTAAAAGGGAACCATCATATAGAGCAACTTACTAAGAAACTTCGATCCTTATTTTATCTGTTCAAACATATCAAAAAAATATCTGATATAAGTTGTATGCGATGAGTGTATTTTGCTTTAGTTCAGTCTCTATTAAGCTACGGAATAACTGCGTGGGGAGGAGCTTACGAAAATACCCTTAAACCTTTAGAAGTTGCTCAAAAAAGAATTAATAAAACTATTCATTGTCTAACTATAAGATTCCCCACTGATCAGCTGTTCGGATTTGCAAATTTTTTAGACGTTAGAAATATTTATTACAAAAATTTGCTACTATATTTAATTAGAACTAATTATTTTGACTTGCCACATGCACCAAGCTATTAAACTAGGTTTCACGTTGATAATCATAAAAAATTGCCTAAAATGTCCACGTCGTTGGGACAAAGAAGTTTTTTTATATGGGGGATCCAGGCAGTGGCGTAGCTAGAAATATGGGCGCCGGGGGGCAAACGTACAGGCTGGCGCCTAAAAATCAATCAAGCTCCAAATAAGCTGCCGGCAGGCCCGCCGGAGGCAAAATTATTTTTGGCGCCACGCCCTTTCTTGGGTCTTTTCACGGCATTTAATGTCAATATTTAGTCAAAAATAATATTACAGTAGTCCGGTATAATACGAGACATGGGAGTATTACTAAAATAAACCTATATTTTGGGTCACAGCTACCTAAGTTAATTAAACCAGATCCAGATGCCACCTCCTTAGATGAAAAGAAACTAGTAATTTTGGGCAACTTTCCCCTTTTATCTTCTTGCTCTTTTTTTCTTTTTAAATTTTCCCAACCACTCGACTTCATTTAGCCTTTTTCCATATTGGGTTTTCTGAACATCACAAAAATAAATGATATTATTAATTCCTACTTAAGTATATGCTTATTAGTGGATAAATAATTTTCAGTCTTTGCTTTGAATATTAGTTACTTACCTTCGCCTTTATTCCCTAATATGTCTTAACTGATATAAACAAACAAAAAATAAATCACCACCGCGATAAACGCCGATGATTTTCCGAATGTTTTTGTTTTGTCTTTGAAATCGAATGCCTACTGCCGACACGTCACACGAGCGTCACGAGCCGACTGCCTCCCTTACGCGGGCGCCTTTACAAATTGCCAGTGTTGCCAATCGGCGGACTTTAGTCCGATTTTCGGACTTTTTTTAAGGCTATGGACTTTTGTCGGACTTTGAAACTATTTCGGACTTTTCGGACTTCTTGATACCTGACGAAAATATGCTAAATGCACAAATTTGGAAATAAAATCGGCAGGTAACTTATGTTTATTTACCAAGTGTTGGGTTGTCTTATTACTTATTACATTAACTTTTTTATTATTGTTTTTTTTTGTTATTAAAAAGTAAATGTTTATAGATTTATCAGTCTTTTTCATTATATAATATACCCCCAACAGTAAAAAATAAATATCACTTATGGCGAATGCGCCAGACGAAGCATTTTCATTTCGACGCGGACTAAATCGGACTTTTTCGTACCACTGGGCGGACCTTTTCACCTAATGTCATTGGCAACACTGCAAATTGCTGATGTGCCAGTAGTGTTTGTCAATTAGGCTAGGCTGTAGGCGGCTGGCGGACGAAGGCC
Organism: Polydrusus pterygomalis; assembly: GCA_963969555.1. Lineage (NCBI taxonomy): Eukaryota > Metazoa > Arthropoda > Insecta > Coleoptera > Curculionidae > Polydrusus > Polydrusus pterygomalis. The sequence goes on from OZ018377.1 coordinate 74,089,273, forward strand.
GAGTTTGATTGTATTACAATTATTTAAAAAATCAGTTAAATGATTTATTAGGAAGAATGGAGCGGCGCCTTCGGTGCCTATTTTTTCTTGGCGCCGAGGGGCGTTGCCCCCCCCCCGGTAGCTACGCCACTGGATCCAGGTTATTTAACCTTATTCCACAAAATCTTAAAAGTGTAATTCGTCAAGTAAGATTTAAAACTGGTTTAATGAAATGGCTTATTGCTAGTTCTCCAATAATTCTCGAGAAAAAAAAATTGCTCTAAAGTTTTTTGCTCCTGTGAATGCAATTATTGATTTCGCTTGTTTACTTAGTTTGCAATTTTTATATTTTTTAATATATAATAATAAATAAATTAATAAAGCTAAAAAATAACATACTTACCTAAAGAAAGTACCTACCTAAAGAAAGTAGATAGTCCCCTCTCACAATTAAAGTACTAGTACATACCTCATTATATAAAATTCTATAGTATCTAAAAATATATCTATACATTTTTTGATAAATTATACTCAAAATCTTATGTAGTAGATTTGGAGTACGCGCATTAGCTTAATACAAACACACACATATTAGCAGTCAAGCATTACGCTTTGCAAATCGGATGTGTGCTCTTACTTCTCACTCATTTTTTATTGATGACCACAACTTTCAATATATTTGTTTACTAGCGTGTACCCGGCATGCGTTGCAACCCGCTGGTATAAATACAAACCCGATATATTAGTACCCGGCATGCCACTTTCTGAAATTGCACCCGTGCGAAGCCGGGGCGGGTCGCTAGTTATACATAAAAACCTTCTCCTTGAATCACTCTATCTATTAAAAAAAACCGCTTCAAAATCCGTTGCGTAGTTTTAAAGATTTAAGCGGATATGACAGGGGACAGACGGGCGACAACGACTTTGTTTTATACTATGTTAAGATGTTATTTACTTATTGTAATTCATGTATCTATTGTTTAATGAAAATAAATATATTTTTGAATTTGAATTGCATTTGAATATGTGCAGCAAAAAGTGCATGTTGTTGCTGCTGCAGATATCTAGTGTCAGACTTAATCGACATTTCCCACGATTGTGTCTTATTACTGTGTAGGTATAGCAGACAGCATTAAAAAAGTTAATACCCCGTGTATTTGACATTTCATTAATGATTCCTGCAGTGGTATTTAGAAACATTCATCTAAATCATTCTGATCATTCCAAGTCAATCCTCGTCGACCTTTATGTTACAAATGTCTGGCTAATGGGCTGTTTTAAATCCATCGGTCATCGTTAAAAATGTGTTCAGCTGACTTGTCTTGCATTCTCATAGAAAGACGATTATTTTTTAAAATTTCTTATTAATTCGCTCCGCTGGCTCGGGAGAAATTTAACTAAGCGAGAACTATTTCTATTCTTCGAGCAAGTCGGTGTATCTGTTTCGTTACCCTCAGTGACTTTCATCACCTGTCTGGTGTAGGTACACAGGAAGTTTTCTTGGGAGTATCCTTACTCGACCAGTTAATACAATAATATTGTGCTTTTTAACACGCTTTTATTAGCTTCACCTATATATGTTTGTATGTATGTTTGTAACCGCCTTCTTTGAACCTGATTTTGACCCACTTTAAACGGTCAGATTTCATTTAAATTTTGTAGACTTATCAAGAACCGCTGACAATACAATAATCTACTAATCTAGCTCAATCTAATAAAAAAAATTTTTTTTCTTATTAACTCAAACTAAAAAATGAAAAATAAATATACTTTTAAAGAAAACTAAATAACACGCTTTAATAACACTGGCCGACAAAAATATATTTTTTTGTTATAACACAAAGCTAAATAGCATCTTGTGGTAGAATGAACCTATCCAAGTACGAAAATGAGAAAAAAAAAGTTGTAACACGTAACGTTTTCTTGTTACATTTATAGTACCACATTTAATGTTACAATATTTAATATCTATTGAAAAAATAATTTAAGAATTTTCTAACTGTGTATATCGACTATATTTAAATTTTTACACCTACTAAACATACCTTACATCTAAGAAAAACACAACCATTACAAATGTTAACTGAACACACTAATTAAATTTTATTTTTTCCTTTTATGAGGGGTCATATCTACTCTTTTCAAAAACCAACAGTAATCACCCATCATGGCTGGATCCCATCGTCCTTGATAGCGAATTTCCATTGTCCTGATATCCTGGTGGAACGTTTCACTGACAGCTCCCAAATTTTCAGGAAAAAATGACAGATGGAAATGGAGGAAGTGAATTTTTAATGACATTCGGGCACCAAGCGATTTGTAGGAATCTAAAAGTTCATCAACTAACTGTTGATAGTTTGCGTCCATATTGTTGCCCAAAAATCCCCTTACTCTACTAACAAATGAGTTCCATGCTCTGAGTTCCTGCCTGGTAAGCTTCTCTGTAAAGTTGACATCGTCCAGCAATTTTCTGATTTGTTGCCCAATAAAAATACCTTCCTTTAATTTAGCATCACTTAACTGGGGAAAGACTTGTCTTAGGTATTTGAATCCATCACCATCTTTATTCATAGCTTTCACAACGTTTTTCATCAGCCCAAGTTTAATGTGAAGAGAAGGCAAAAGGACTTTTTTGGGGTCTACAAGAGGTGCAAACTTAACATTTTGAGATCCCGGCTGACATTCGCTTCTTTGTGGCCAATCTTTTATTACATAATGCTGATCTACTGCACGACTGTCCCACAAACAAAGAAAACAGCAATATTTTGTAAATCCTCCCTGAAGTCCTACTAAAATTCCTACAGTTCAGGTAATTTTTCTGTTATAAAATGCATCCATTTTAATTAAATTTACTACCTGTTAATGTAAAACGGTCTTATTAAGCTATTGAAAAATGGTATGTATTGGGGCTTTCCGAATATTTTTTCTATTATTAGAAGGGTATTTCCATTTAAAAAATAAAGAGCTGACCTGTGTTAGAAAAATCTTGTCGGCCAGTGTAATTAATCAAACTAAAAAGCGGAAAATAAATATAGTTTAAAATAATTCTTGAAATTCTTAATATAGGCAGAAAATAATAATGAACGATAAACGTATTATTGTGAAAAAAGCATGCGGTGCTCAATATACGAAAAATATAGCACAAAGCGCCCCACGCTTTTTTTTTCCACAATAATAGGTACTAATGTTTATCGTTCATTATTATTTTCTGCCTATATGTATTAAGAATTTCAAGAATTATTTTAAACTATATTTCTGGGCCTGAGTATTAAAAGGGCCAAACTCCATTTCTAGCCATTTGGAGATATAACCACCACTACCATAAGCAGATGAAAAACTATGTATACAAGAAAGGCCAACTTCCTTGTATAGTTGGTTGCCAATCTAGTGTTTTTAATATAGGCTTATCTCCAAATATAAAATAATTAAAACGGCCAAAGTGCACATAGGAACCCTAACGTAATCTTTAAAAAGGCCAATGTACGGATATTGGCCCTTCTTACTTTCTTGCATAGAACAATTTGGAGATTGGCCTTTACCGAGGGGTGTCTCACTAGTCAAAATTTGTACACCTACTGCCAAATTTGGCAGGACTTGTCAATTTTGCCCTTGTCCTGCCACGGTCCTGCTTGCCCTGCCAGGGTCCTGCTTGTCCTGCCAGGGTACTGCTTGTCCTGCCAAAACCCAAAACTTTAGGGAAAACGCAAAAAAATATCAAAAACGAAAATAATTTAAAAAAAAAATCTTAACATAAAGAAAAATTATTTGTTTTTTGATTAGGAAGTATAATAATAAACCAAAGGTCTGAAAAATTATTGCTTACTTACCTATGCAACACCACAGGCACTACGCGTCTTAATGGTCTGGCCCTTCTCACCATTCATGCTGAGATATCGGTATCTCCAGATGAGGTATTAAATGAACTTTCTAAAGCTAAGCGCTGCTTAAATATAAAAATGTAATTTGTTTTTAACTTTTGTAAGATATATTAATTAATAAAAATAAACATTTTTTCAAATCCATATGTTTTTATTTTCAAAACTGGTGCTTGCGAAATTGCGATTTGCAGACTTTTTCTTATTGGTTGGATTAACAAAAAACCAGAAACTTCTATTTGTTTAAATTTTGACAATATCTAAATAGTAAAAAAAAATTGCCATTATTAGCTGGTTAAGGACAAATAAAAACCAATCCCTTAATTTAAAGGCAAGTTTAAAAATTGCCGACCGCATCCCTAACCCGTTAACACTGGCCATCAAGCTCTAGATGAGACGTTGTTTATTTGCAGTAATTATTCTCATACAGACCAGAACCCTTTAATACATGCACTTCCGTTTCACTTTCAATCAATAAACAAATGCAAACAAAAATATTTTTTGCTTCCCGCTATTTATCCCTACTCCTAAAGTTATTGGAGAAATCTGATTGGATCTAAAAGGTACTGCCTGTCCTGTTTCGATCCTGCCACAGTCCTGCCAGGTCCTTCTACAGTCCTGCCAGGTCCTTCGACAGTCCTGCCACAATCCTGTCAGTCCTGCCACGGTCCTGCTAAGTCCTGCCTTAACATTTGTACACCTACTGCCACAGTGAGACACCCCTCGGCCTTTACTAAGACATAAGCTCTAAAGTAGTTTGAGCACGTTTCAGATGAGTGTTGGTGTATATTAAGTGAAATTTAAAAGAAATGTACTCAAGTAGAACCAAGAGGCTTTTATTAGTTAAAAATTAGTAATATTACAAAAAGTTACGGGACCGTATCTCCACTAGTCTAAATTTTAAAAAGGCCAAACTCCTTCTAAATCCAAAAATATCAAAAACTGCAAAATTTCATTATATCACTTTAACACCTTTCTTATTTCTTTACGTCATTTTACTATTAGTTGACAATAATATAAGTATATTGACATTTTACAGCAAATTTAATTGATTGCGAAACTTCAATAATTAATTACTCAAAACACTAAAAATGGAGTTTGGCGCTTGTAATGCCCAGATTTATTTTCCGCTTTTTAGTTTGATTAATTATTAAAGCATGTTTTTTTAGTTTTTTTAAACTATATTTATTTAATACATATGGGAATATCTAAATTTTTGTAATAATTCTACCCAATATTTTTTTAGGGGCTTTGAAAAAAAAGCTTTTCTTATCTTTGATAATGGAGAACTAGTACACTGAGAACAAAGCCTTCTATTCCTTATAAGAATTCACATATTCTTTATACAACTGTTTAATACTATATTATTATGTGACAGCAACGAGCTTCATCAGACAACGAAAATTGCTAGACCTTTGTGTAGTAATAATATCACGGTAATTTAGCCAATAGGAAATAGAAGTTAATGCTACCATAGAAAAGTTTATAGCCATTATTGCTCTGAATACGCACAGTATTATCAAATTATTTTAGGGGTGTTTTCTGGTTTTATATACAGTGTGTGTATAAAGTCTGGAAGCGGCTTAATAACATCACAATTTACTGGCCGATTTAAACCAAATTTGGTACAGTTGTGTAAGAGGATCTAACGCACCGAATGACGATATTGGCGTTGTTGCCAGCTTTTTAGTTTGTCTGGAATTCGAACGAATTTTATATTTTTAAGTATAACACCCTGTATATTTTTACATTTTTAAATTCCACATAAAATTATAATTATTTTTTATTAAATGCATTATTAGTCTATACTTCATAGTTTCCGAGATATTGACTTTCGAAATGTGACATTTTTGAACTTTGACAGCTTCGAACTTTCTACCAGTACGTCTTAGAGCAAAACGGCTTACATGTCCCTATCTTCAATTTTTATTATCTTCCCAAAAAAATCAACTTCCAGTTAAACCGGAACAACTATATTTCCTGCTTTCGAGTTACATCCGGTTTAACCGGAAGTTGATTTTTTTGGGAAGATAATAAAAATTGAAGATAGGGATATGTAAGCCGTTTTGCTCTAAGACGTACTGTTAGAAAGTTATAAGCTGTCAAAGTTCAAAAATGTCACTTTTCGAGAGTCAATATCTCGGAAACTATGAAGTATAGACTAATAATGCATTTAATAAAAAATAATTATAATTTTATGTGGAATTTAAAAATGAAAAAATATACTGGGTGTTATATTTAAAAATATAAAATTCGTTCGAATTCCAGACAAACTAAAAAGCTGGCAACAACGCCAATATCGTCATTCGGTACGTTAGATCCTCTTACACAACTGTACCAAATTTGGTTTAAATCGGCCAGTAAATTGTGATGTTATTAAGCCGTTTTCCAGACTTTATACACACACTGTATATCCAGTTGTAATGAAACTTGACATTAATCATATAATAATATTTGCTTGCTACGGTTAATAAAGCATATACTAACCACTAAAAATCAGTACTGCTTGTAGTTCTCAAAAATTTAAATAGCTTCTAGTGTGATATTGTTCTTGTCGTTTAACATTGCATATGACTATCTATTATGCAACATGACTGAGATAGTAAAATTCGTCCATAGATTATAAAGTCCAATACTAATGATGGGTTGCAAGGGCGTCGCCAGAGAGGGGCAGGGGGGGGGGGGGCAGCAGCCCCCCCTTAGAGGTTCTAAAAATAGGGCTTACTGGAATTAAAAATAAAATTACGCGCACCCGGCTAATCCAAACAATAACCGAGAATTTCTGGGAATCAACGGCAACACTGCATCGGTTCGCGAAGATTGCTCGTCACATAAGCTCAATCTGGTCATCAATGATCTGAACGCCCTGCCCGACATCAGAAATACCGTTGGGACCATCAAGGATATAATAACATTTTTTCGAGAATCGGTTCTAAGACGGAAATTAATACCCAATATTTCTCGGTTATGCGAAGCAAGGTGGAGCGAAAAACACAAAAGCATCAGAGTTTTTAAAGAGAATTTTTGTGCTATAATGGAGGCTTTAAAAACATTGTCTCGAGATGGCAATAATTCGACAAGGAAACATGCGTGCTTCCAAAGCTTCATTTATTTTTAGCCTCGTATTGATACCCAAATATTCCGGTATTATAGAACCCACAGTAAACGTGCTCCAATCAGTATCCTTGGACACGGTTCAGGCATCCCAGCATATAAGTCGCATTTTAAAACTGATCAAAGACCACCGTAACGATCCCGAAAAAGTTACAGAAAATATTATCAAAGATGCTACTGCTATTGCGGAAAAAATTGGACTGACGGAAGATATGAAATCCATACCCCGTACTGTTAAAAGATAACAACACCGCAGCAACCACCCGGCAAAAAGCCCTTCAGAATTCTGGCGGAGGTCTATGACAATTCCTTATTTGGACTCAATTATAAATTCCCTCGAAATAAGGTTCTCTGAAGAGATTAGACCATCCTTTGCCCTAACAAAAGTACACCCTGCGCAAATGAAAAACATATCTTTGGAAGTCCTTAAAGAAGCATGCGAGGAATTCAGAAACTTTTACGGTATTTTGGATATCAAGAATGAGATAGAACTTTGGAAAAAAATATGGGAGGAAAAACCAGAATCGACCAAACTAAGTGTTGTGGAAGTCTTTAAGGAAACTGACGATTTTTTCTTGCGATAAAGCAGGCCTTGAGGAATCTTATTGTTTTACCTTGTACCATGCACTTGTACAGTTGAAAGGTTATTCAGTAGCTTGAGGAAAATCAAAACCTGGTTGAGGAGCACGATGACTGGAACTCGCCTCAATGGCCTCGCCATGATGAGTGTACACAGGCAACACATTTTCAAGAACTTGGACGATTTTATAAACAAAGTAACCAACAAATTCGCTAGCAACCCTAGACGATTATGTTTAAATTGATTTTGTATGTAAATAATTTATTCGTTTTCTATTTTTTTTTTAATTAAAACTTTTCTATCTTAATGTTTTCTTCAGTTCTTCTATGCTGCCCCTCCCTAGCTCACTGGCTGGCAACGCCCTTGATGGGTTGTGCGATATAAGAATCTTCTATTGCTTTATCTGACATGCAAAGTTTAAAAAAACTTAAATACAAAGTAAAAATAAATTAATTCAAACAGGTATTAGTACAAATAATATAATTCAAATTCAGACAGGACAGCTAGAAGACTCCGAACGACGATGTGACCTGCGCAACAAATACGTTAAAACTAATACTAGGGCGCGCGGCGATTGCTGATTGCTACGAACCCCCACCAACGTCTTGTGTATTATAGGTTCTAATGGATACAATTCGTTTTTGGGAACGCTGTTCTGCTTTCTTAATTATAGAGAATGCGCTATACTGGGAACAAAATACGTCGCATTGAGAATATTTCTTAACAAAATTGCTGTATTAAAAGTAGTTTATTATTCAACAAGAGTGCTGCTAATGGAACTTATTACTACCAATAAAAACACTGTGCTAGCAAATCTGGAGTTGATATAACACTAAAGCGGGTTTGATACACTAGCAATTTATTTAATATGACTTAATAAAAAATAAGCTATCAATACAAACTGCTTCTTAGCAAACCTGTTGTATTAGATCATTTTTCTCAGTGTAGGCACGGAGATTGAGGGCGGCCAAATTTAATTTTTTTAATATTAAACACACAAATATTATTTAAAAACTATTTTTTCTAGCTCTGAGGGTTGGCGACAGCACTTTTAACTTCTTGAAGAACCGAAAGTCCGCAAGCTTTGCCCAGCTCTGGTGGGTAGTTGAAATGTGTTAAATTTAACCAGACTACTGCTGCCAGCATTGTTGATTTACCTTAGCAATTATCGTTTATTTTGATGTACTAGAAACTGTTATCGTAATTGTAGTTCTTATTAGATTTAAATATACCACTTCACTATTCCTATAATAGATTTCACTACAGATTTCGTTTAATGTCAATAGGGTCAGCATGTAACTGTTCCATTATCAAAAAGACAGACTCATTTAAACAACAATATGCATTTAATTTATTTTCCGTGTACGATAGTGCAGTAAATTTATTCAACAACAGCACATAAAAGTTGAATGTCATCCACCTTAATAGAAAATGGGTGTAATGGGATACCATGTATAGTTACATAATTGTGAAGTTGTAAATAACAACAGTCGCACCCATTCTGCAATAAAATCGTACGTAATAAACTTACTTGATTAGTTTGAATCAAATGAACATAATGCTCCCGGATGGAATTGCCTCTTCCACAAATTTTTTCAGAAAAATTATTTTCAATTTTCAAATCAAGACGCACATAGTTAAAGGGCGGATAATATGCTCCATGCCTTGTTTTCCTTTAACATGTGCAGCTTTTTGCATTTTTTACCAAACAAGCATACTGGTGGGTTCTAAAAAGTATGTTTATTTTAAAAAAAAGCAAAAAAAAAACCAAACAAATATAAAACCAAACAATTTTTTAACCTAAAATTGTATAAAAGGCATTTATTACTAAATATTTTTCAAAATTTTCAACTAAAAAGGATCGTCTTCTATTAGTAAAAATATGTTTATACAAAAAGAAGCTTCTTTTAACATCTACTGATGTAATCGGACAATACTGTGACTTAGGTAGCCAAATATAAACTTCGTTGGATGGTTTACCCTCATAAATCCTTTTTACTGCAGTTAAGTATTTAAATCCTTCATTATTTTATACAGTTACATCCAATTTATTCCTAACTTGACATCCTACATTACCGGGAATGTTATTACATTTAGCGGGAAAATTTTCAACAATACTAATTACGTCTCGTAAACTTACATTTCTACTCTCCAATGAGGATATTATGTCCGCTATAAAACTGAAATTAACCTTAATAAAAACAAGATATTTAGCTACACTTGCACTTTTTAACAACTCTTTACTTTGCACAACACACTTCGAATCGTCATTCAAATCCGAAATTAGTTCTTTAATGGCTTCGGAATGCTCTGCGTAGAATATTGCGGCCTTAATCCGTGTTCGCCACCGGGTAATTACAGGTTCTAGAGGTAACTCCTGGTCTCTCCATATACAACTGCACTCTTAGAGGTGCTTTTAGAAACACTTTTTTTACATTTGAAATTAATTTATTTACGATTTAAATACGATTAATTACGATATAAACACAATTTGTTAAGCATTATTAAGTGACAATAAACAACTCCTAACAATATATCTGCAAACCCCGGAAACCTCCAATAAATAAATACCTTGTGTATAAGCAAAATGTAAATATAATTATTATAATCTTTAGATTGAAAAATCCCTGAAATAAGTACCGAACTGTACATTAAACCTTTAACGTTTTAAATTTTTTGATAAAGCCGAAAACATAAAAATATGCTCTTAAAATAATAATTTATGAAAAATATTCATATACCTATTCCGCCATTTACACATAACAAACACCTGGCTGAAGGTAATTTTTATTGAAAACTAAAAGGCAATATTTTGACTTACTTCTAGAAGTAATAAACGAACAAACCTTAAGGCTTTTACAATTTACAGGCTTCGCAAATCCGATTTGTAACATACCTACTTGAAAATACAGGAGGTGTTATACCGTACTGAAAAACTCCAAGTTACAATTGCATTTTATGTGAGTATGAGAGAGTAAATATGTTTAGATGCCCTTAATAAAGACATCAGTGAAGAAAAAGTATTAAAGATTAATAAAAAGTTTTTTAATCAATTAAATTAAGTTTTGTTTATTTAATAATAAATAAATGGCAAGGAATAAAAATTTGAAATTTGGTACTTATAAATAACTTAATATGCACTTTAAAAATACAATAAAAAACTAGGGTTGCAATTTAAAAAAAAATATCGATATCGTCATATAATTTGGTACACACTGTATAAATATTTTTTGTTATAAAAAGACCACAACTCAAAATGTTAATTTTTCAAAAAAAAAAACTGTACTGGATTTACTGAATTTATTCCAAGTTAGAAACTTACACTGCATAATAATATAAGTGCAGACGAGAAAACGTTGCTATACTATTACGACCTTTTCCCTCAAAAAAGGGAACATATTCCTTATAAAGACTCGATTTATTTTCACACAAGATCAGTAGTTAATAAACTAAAAGTTTCCGACGATATAAAGAGCTTTTATATAACCAATATCAAACCTTGGTCTTACAAAACATGATCCTTTAAAATGGCACATTCGAAAACTATTACGATATATCATATTAGGAAAAAGCCTATAAGTAACATTTAATGGATTGGCTTTAATTTTTTCATCACTACTATCACTTTCCTCATTTTTACCGAAATCTGCCCTATCACAAATATAAATTTTCTATTTTCCACAAAAACATAACAGATTACTATTGTACCAAATAAATAGACCAACGTTGTTTTATTTACGTCAACTTTTTTGCTAATTAGGCATCAAACTTAACATGCAATCTATATTCTGAACAAGTGGATAAGCCACGTCTGAACTTGTGTTAAATAAGCATTTGCTACAGAGGTGTAAGAAAAACAGCGATCGCTTCAAAATTTTATTTATATCCAGATCTAGCAATTGCTTTTACTTATAGCATTTGCTAGTCAAGCAATTGTTTTTACTAAAAAGGAATTGCTTAATTTTTATTCATTAGGCTCAATATCCCTTCTGACAAATGTGTTTTGTGCAATATCAGATGTGATTTGGACCACCCATTCTTGGAGGGTAAAAAGTATGACAATGAAGTTAATAAGCAGCTTTTTCGAGCAATTTATTCAAGAATGGAAAGTAATATAATAAAAATATTTAATGCACTTGTACCAAATTTATACAAGGTCAATTTAAAATTGTAAGTATTTAATTAGTTTAAAAAAAACCTGCCATATTCTTTCCTTATATGTAATCCCCTTTTTAGTGCTCTACATTCCTTGTGTAAAAAATTCCTTGTTGTAAAAGAAAGTCGCCAGTGACGTAAAGCGTGTATCCCTATTTATATGTTTTGAGTAAGACTGTTCTTTTTTACTTTGCGACTGGCTGCACGACTAATTAGCCAAATGCCATTAAAACAAAAAAAAAACTCTCATATACTTGAGGCGAAGTATGCGCCGTTCTTCCATAAGAATAAACGGAACGGAAACCGGATCCCTGAATCAGTAAATTATTTCAATAACAATAAAATGCCATATTTGAACGTGGTAGACAATGAAGTAATATCAAAAAAATTGCCTTTTCGGACTTCCATTGTCTTTACTTTGTTACTTAACACAACGTTTCGGTTAGTTAGTATCTCTAACCGTTTTCAAGTGTAAACTAAATTATAATTCTAAGGCTATACTGTGTTAAATACTATCCATGTGCAATGAAGCTTGATGACTCCGCCTATATACGTGTTTATTGGAGTGTGAAGTTTGAGTTGTTGGTTTTGGACAAGGAGAGGTTTCCAGATATTGGGAATATATTATTATATACTTGGTTTACTAAATATATGGGTATTTTGATACATGAAAGCTGCTTCTTTAAATTTTCCTTTTCTCCAGTGCTGTTCCGTGTCCAAAACCTTGGTGTCTGACCACTGTATATATGTTATATTACTGTATATACAGCAACGAAGAGCTAATACGGCTTTTGAAACATATTAATAGTAGTATATAAGACAATCCATTAAATTAACCATGGAAACAGAAAAACATTCCACTCTACCTTTTCTCGATGTTCTCGTCAGACGAAGTGCTGAAAACATAAAAACTTCCGTACAGGAAGCCCACTCACACGGGGCAATACCTTAATCACGGATCGAATCATTCAAACTCCCTAAAACAGGTCATAATTCAAACTCTGTATCACAGAGCATCTAACGTTTGCAACAATCCAGAAGAACTAAATATTGAAATTTTAAACCAGAGAACACACAGCCAACGAGAAGCGACAGCTGGGCGTTTTGCGGGTCCTGTTTTGGTACGCGCATGTCGCAAAGATGTTGTGTATCGGTAAAAAACATGTGCTCGTCTAAATTGTGTTTAGTCCGTGAGCTGACGTTGCGCCTAGCTATTTTTGGTATTATTTTGTTTTCGTTGTGTGTTGTAAAATGTCTGGATATTATTGTGCCTACCCGTATTGTTCAGTGAGAACCGGCCAAGGATTAAGTTTATTTAGTTTTCCAAAGGAGTACGAACGGTAATTATTATGATAATCAATTAATTATAATATGAATGATAGATTTAACATTTTTAATCTTAAAGTTTTTTGGGATGTAGGTACATATTTTTAACAGACTTGATAAATAAAGATGGAGCTTATTAGTTTCCTTATGTTTTTATGTTTAATCGCGAATAATTGTTGATATGATAAAATAAAATAATAAGATATAAGTTGTAAAGGTCTGGTTAAAATAGTTTTTGGGTAGATTTATTTCAAAAGGGGTAGAAATAATGGATATTATGTTGCTTTAAATACAATATTTTGTTATAGTGCAAAATTGTGGATAGGCGCCTGCAGTAGGCCAGATTTATTGCCAAAGATTATAAATGCACAAAAAACTATTGGCTTTGTGAAAACCAATTCGAAGAAAAACATTTTTCAAGAAGTGCAACTATTAAAAAAACCTTATTTCCGCAAGCAGTACCCACAAAGTTTTCTAACCTTTCGCCAACATGTGAAGAAATGCCTGAAGAAATTATTCCTTCATTAGGAGAGCCTCCCAAAAAAATTATTATATTGTCAGGTTTGTATGCTTTATACAGTGACCGGCAGAAAGTTCGCACCAAGGGTTTTTTTTTTATTTAAAAACTTACCAAATTTTTTTGTCGGTTGAAAAGTTCTGCATATCCTTAAGCAAAAAAGAGCATAGACACAACTAGTAAATATTGCGCCGTATACGAGGAAGAGGTGAAAACGTTAAATTCACTCAAGAATAAATTGCCCTTATTTTTCACTGTGGAAATTTTTTTTTATTAGGAAATGTTGTTTGCACTTAAAACTTATCCAAATACACCAAATTTTAGCTCGGTAGCACAAATATAAATATTTTTCATGGCTACTAGATTTAAATGAAAACGAATTTTATTGTAAGGGTTTAAACACCAGAAAAGTTGAATTATTTTTGACGTTATTTTATTAAACGTCCAGTTCTCGCGTATTTAAACAAATTTAAGTAAGTTATGTGTCTAATTGCCCAAGAGGTGTTAAAAAATTGAATTTATAGGTTGCATAGCTTCTATCGATTCGTTATACGAGGGGGCGTAAAAAAAAAGTAAAAACACTTTTTTTGTGGTACCGAGCTGAAATTTGGTATTTATGGATAACTTTTAAGTGCAAACAACATTTCCTTATAACAAAATTTTCTACAGTGAAAAATAAGGGCACTTTATTCTTGAGTGAATTTAACGTTTTCACCTCTCCCTCGTATACAGCGCAATATTTACTAGTTTTGCCTATGCTCTTTTTTGTTTAGGGACATGCAGAACTTAAAAAGTTATACGAAAGCTACGAATTTTATCAAATATATAAGTTTTTTTAAATAGGCAAATGTAAAACAATATGTAATTATTATTCCTCTAGTAATTTCAGAATTAACATGTATTTCTGAATAAAATTTTTGTTTTTTTACAACAGATTTTTACTTATTCAGGGTGAATTAACTTTTTTTTAATCCCCGAAGGACCATATTTTTTTTTATCCATGGGTAAGTAACTATGACACTAAAGCAATTGTCAAAACCGTCACTGTAGTTTTTAAAGCGCAAAAAACTGTGTAACAAATTACTGACGTTTTAATATAATGATATTTATCTCACGCCACCCCATATCTACGTATATTGTTATTCCAAAGTCAGTGTGATGACATTCCATACGGCGGTAAACAGTCTTAAAGAGACCGACGTTTACCGCCGTATGGAATGATTGGAATGTCATCACACTGACATTGGATAAATTATACCTAGTCACGATATATTTTGACGAACCTAATAGTGTTCTATAATTTATGTTATAACATGTTTATAATATATAAGTACATATTTTTGCCCGTCACAAATCGAACGAAACTCAAACAAATCTGTAAAAGCGTTAGAAATTTAAAAGTTTTTTAATATAATAATTTTTTTCATTTTCTACTTTAATAATATTCTTAATTCCCAAGACTAACAAATTTACAACTTTTTTTAAGTTTTTATGTTTGAAAAATAAATCAAGTTATAACATTTGCACCTGTACTAAAAAGTAATGTCGTTCAGTGTAGAAAATAAGCAAGTTTTCTCGGAGTATTATGTTGTGGATCGACCGTTATCGTTGTGTGAAGGTCATTGAAAAACGACCAGTCGATATCAAAGGTGCCGACAGGTATTGTCGCTTCTGCTTGCTGTTAATATTCTGTGTTTTAAACATCAAAAAAGATTTAAAACGGTTACCCTGAAACCTTTGTAACTAATGCCATCTCAAAACTTAAAAATCGCGAAGTAAAAACTAATACAGAAGCGAGAGAGGAGCAAGCATTTCTTACAATACCTTATGTCAAGGGGATTTCTGAAAAGATTAGAAGGATAACCAAAAACTATAATATCAAAACAGCCTTCAAACCCGGAAATACGCTTAGAAGCTTTCTTACAAAAGTAAAACTTCCCCGTAATGAAACCCCAAAAATGTTATCTATCAAATCCCTTGCGAGTGTGGCGAATCGTACATTGGAGAAACAAAAAGACCTCTTCCCGTACGAGTTAAAGAACATCTGAAACATACTCAAAGAGGTGAAACATCGAGATCAGGTATAGCGGAACACGTATGGACCAACCAACATAATACAGAGTGGTCAGAAGCCAAGGTTCTGGACACGGAACAGCATTGGAGAAAACGAAAATTCAAAGAAGTAGCTTTCATGAATTAAAATACCCATATATTTAGTAAAACAAGTATAGATATCTTCAAAATCTGGAAGCCTCTTTTTGTCCAAAACCAACAGCTCAAACTTCACACTCCAATAAGCACGTAGGCGGAGTCATCAAGCTTCATGCACATGGATAGTCAGGGCCGGATCTACGTATGGGCTTAATGGGCTGCAGCCCACGGGTTCCAGGGGGCCCCGTTTCGAAAAAGATGCATACAATCAAAAAAATACAAATAAAAAAGTTTATAATGTATTTTCGTTTAAAATAAAAAACTTTAGGTTCCGAATGTTAAATTTTCCCGCATAAAACATTTTTTAGGAAAATGCCTAATTTATATAATTTCGTGGGGCCCCCCAGATATCGTTAGCCCAGGGCCCCCGAAGGTCACGGTCCGGCCCTGTGGATAGTACCTATTTAAGACGGCAGACTTACAATTGAGGGGTTTATTCCAAAAACCAGAATAGTCCAAAAAAATGTTTTTTCAGGAATTAAATAAAACTGTCTATCTTGTTTCGTAGTTCGTAATAGGAAGTCGTATTTTTTTATTAAAAATTGCTAGTATATTATGTTCATTTGTACAAAAATATAATTTGAAAAAATATTGTTGTTAATGAGAAAAAAAATAAAAACAATTGGACTTATCTGGTTTTTGCAGAATATAGCTTATTTCGATCATTTATAAAGCGGACTCGTCCATTATTTGTAGAAGTTAAATGTGCCTACGCTTCGGCATGTCTTTAATCTATATTATGGCATCATAATCTAGAAATGTATTATTTTGGACTTGTCTGGTTTTTGGAATGAACCCCTCAATTATAATTTAGTTTATACTTGAAGACGGTTAGAGATACTAACTAACCGTAACGTTGTGTTAAGTAACAAAATAAAGGCAATGAAAGTCCGACAAGGTAATTTTTTTTTTATAAAATGCCATCTTGACAAGTTAAATTGCAATTTTTCATTGCTATTATAAATGTTTATAAACAAGGGAGCTCTTATTCGTATGAAGTCACATCCTCTACCCCGAGAATCACTTAAAAAACTAGAAGTCATTCGAGCACGTAATCATTGCACCTTTATTCTAAAATAGAAAAAGGCCATACGTTATAAAAACTGTTTGAAATTCAAGCCACAAAACTCCAGCGGTTGTTTATAAATAAACATGCAGGCCCGTCAGGCGTAAAAGTAAATAAACTGAGAAATTAATTTCTTTGTTTAAAATAATTACGGGCACTTCGCCTGGGCTCTCGAGGAAATCAGAATGCATCGATTGAAGTCACTTCAAAGAATTTCATATTATGAATGTTGTCGGGGCATTTCAGGTCTGTCATCGCCTGGTGTTTAATTAGTGGACGTTGCGTTGCGGCGAAGATAAGTGAATTGGATTTTAATATTATCTTAATAATTATGTCTGTACCTGAGAGCCAAACTGTATTGACTCCATTTTAGAAAAAAAAACGGTATTAAGCTTTATACAGTGACCGGCAAAAAGTGCGCAGCATATGGGAAAGTTTTTTATCTTTAAGTTTAGAAAATTAATTTTATTTTAGATAGGTTCTGCATGTTCTCAAACCAAAATAACACCCATTAAATCCGGTAAAAGTCTTATGGTATACGAGGTAGGATCAAAAATTTAAAATTCCACTAAGAGTAAAGTACCTCCATCTTTCATTTTAGAATATTTTTTTACTAAGAATTATTGTTTTAATTTTAAAATTATACACAAATTCCAAATTTCGCTTATTTTGGACAAAAAATTGATTTAATCGTGTTTTCTGAATAACCCTGTATAAAAAATAAATGGCAACCGAACAGTATGAAAATAAGATTTTCTGCAGACTTTTTTAGAGATTACCGTCGATCATAAGTCCGATTAGTTTGTTTTCATAATATTAGGACTTTTTAAAATAAAAACATAAAAATATTTAATATTTTTGCTGCACACCGTATTTTATTTTCTGAGGGACAATTTAATTTCATCTAACTGATATTTTTTTATTTACATTGACTTAAAGCATCTCCTTAATAGTTTTTTATACATTGAAGTATGCATAGAAAGGTTCCTTTTGATTTATAAAGAAAAAAATTTAAATTAAAAATATATTTTGAACGGATTTTATTCGTCACGCAAAATAAGGAAACTTTATATGCATACTTCAATGTATAAAAAACTATTTGGGAGGTGCTTTAAGTCAATGTCAATCAAAAAATATCAGTTAGATGAAATTAACTTGTTCCCTCAGAAAATAAAATACGATGTGCAGCAAAAATATTCAATATTTTTGTTCTTATTTTAAAAAGCCATAATATCATGAAAACAAACTAATCGGACTTATGATCTACGGTAATCTCTAACAAAGTCTGCAGAAAATCTTATTTTCGTACTATTCGGTTGCCATTTATTTTTTATACAGGGTTATTCAGAAAACACGATTAAATCCATTTTTTTGTCCAAAATAAGTGAAATTTGGAATTTGGGTATAACTCTAAAATTAAAACAATAATTCTTAGTAAAAAAATATTCTAAAATGAAAGATGGAGGTACTTTACTCTTAGCGAAATTTCAAATTTTTGATCCTACCTCGTATATCATAAGACTTTTACCGGATTTAATGGGTGTTATTTTGGTTTGAGAACATGCAGAACCTATCTAAAATAAAATTAATTTTCTAAACTTAAAGATACAAAACTTTCCCATATGCTGCGCACTTTCTGCCGGTCACTGTACTACTAAAGACAACCTGCTCTTTTACATGAAAAGCAGTATTAAGCCACACATATTATACTTTCGAAGTTAGCAGAATTAAACTGTATCATATCCGAGCAAAATAGTATTATGGAGTTAATACTGTTAAAGTTTGATGTGTGGATTTAATACAGTTTTCAGTGCGTTCATATTTTTATAAAATTTTTAAAACTGCTCTCCTGTAAAATTTCATTTTTGTGAGTTAATACAGTTTAGCTTTCAGGTACAGATGTACTTTCAATAATATAAAGATCCCGTGATAAACTAGGGAACTAGTTAAGGTGACCAACCGTCCCGTATTGGCCGGGGCATGGTCCGTATTTCTATATACCGTCCCGTTTAAAAAACGCTTCACGTATTCCCCTGTATTTTTCAGTTGGGTCCCGTATTGTCCTGTTTCAAACATTAAACAAAATATTTAAAATGATATCATGATATATCTTTTATCCACATTGGCAACAGTGCTTTCTGATAGGGCTCGGAATTGTATTCGAATAATTCGAATATTCGAATATTCGACTATTCTAAATTCGAATTTTTTGTTAGTTAAAAAATTCGACTATTCAAATATTCGACTATTCGATATTTGACTATTCGAATATTCGACTATTTAAATATTCGACTATTCAAATATTCGACTATTCGAAATTCGAATATTTGACTATTCGAATCTTGCCGGTGTTTGTATATTATGTACTATGTACTAAGCCTATTATGTAGTATGTACCTATATTATTTTTGTTATGAATTTGTTGAACTTCTTGTTCCAGTTTTTGTTGTTTCTGTTTTATGTTAAATAAAACACCAGTTTATTTTTATAATTTTATTTTCGTTGTGTAAAATGTTTGATTTTTTGTGTTCAATAAATAGTCATGTTGTTTAAGAGTTTTTTTATTTATTACAGAGTTCTCAAGTTCTCATATCTTAAAATAATTTAGCAAAATTATTTATTTGTCATCTTACTTTATTCGACAAAATGCACATTATTATTATTCGATAATTTAGATATTAAAAATGACTAATACTTAAAAATGTTCCTTTATTCTGTTTAAGCAGTTCTACCGTGATTAAACGACTGTATTTCGATATTTAAATAGACGACTATTCGAATATTCGACTATTTAAATATTCGACTATTCAAATAATCGACTATTCGACTATTCAAGTATCTATTCGACTATTCGAATTATTCCACTATATTCGACTATTCGAATAACATACCAAACGACTATTCGAATACTTATATTTTTAAAATTCCGAGCCCTACTTTCTGAAAGCGCAACACTATTTACAACGTACAACGTCCGCGGCCGCAGGATTCGATTACGTAGTAATTAATTAGTATCGACTTATCGAGTAGATACTTTTCGCCCATCACTATAGTTTACTGTCAATGTCAACGCGATCGAAATAATTCATAAATACGAGGAATTTCTACTTATTTAAGCGTGTCCCAGTTTTTCCAAAACTTTTGGGGGTTTTATGCAAACTTAGTAGTCTTATTTACTTGTGACAGTGTGAAATTCATATAGTTTGACAGCTGTAAGAAAAATATAAAATATATATATGTTTTTTATTCCAAAATGTTGGCGACAACCAAGAAAAGGAAGGTAGATACATCAAGTTGCCCAAGTGTTCCGGAAAATAGCCACTTTGGCTATGTGGTCCCCATTTAAAAAAGGCAGGTTCATCAAATTGCCCAAATATTCCAAAAAATCACGAAAAATGGCTACTTAGGCTATGTTGTTTCGTATTTCAGTTTTCAAAAGTTGGTCACCTTAAACTAGTGAAAAATACCTCTTGAGAAAGTTTGGCAACTTATCGTAACGTAATTATAATGGATTAATTAACTAATAATATTAAATTTATTATAGCAAATGATGATAAACTGTTTGTTATTGAAAATAGGGGAGTTAATTAACCTAAACTGGTTTATTCTACTCATCGTTCAACTTAAATAATAAATACCAAGAAACTTTAGTCTCTGAAACCTGACGCGTGAGCTTGCTACGGCCCACTACTGAACTGGGACCTGGGAAGAAATCAGTATCCAGCTGTTAATGTCATATGTGGGTGTCAACTGTCGAAACGTTTTGTTTTTAGAAAAAGTTAACTCTAGGGGCGAATTTAGCCTCCTTCCCCCGAAACAGTGGGCTTCTTTTTAAATTATTGTGATCAAACATATTTTCCGTCTGTATAAATTCTTAAAAATTCTAGCAACTCTGCCAGTTTTCATAATTACAGAAAACGTAGTCTTTCTACATTGGGTCTACTCAAAACCAGGCTGCGCAGCAGCATGGGAGAACAGTTGTAGTAACCATCTTGCTTACTATGTTTATAAGGGTATGGATATGTAAATATATTCAGAAAGTTAACCCTCTCAAACTTTATTAATTATGAAGAAGTATATATACCCAAAGTGGAGTTAAATGATATAGAAAAAATAAAAGCACAAAGTCTTTCTCCACCATTTTATTTGAATAACTAGCCGACCGATTACACTGTTTCGCTGCCAGACTTTGGAAGGGGCTTTTCTATGCTCATTCCGGATAGGGAAGAGTGGGAAGGCAATCAAGTAACAATGGAGGCGGATCACTCGATCTTCACAGACGGTTCAAAAATGGACGTCGGGGTGGGAGCTGGCATCTTCTCCGAGAGCATGCCAATACAGAGGTCATACAGACTCCCTGACTACTGCAGCATTTTCCAGGCAGAAATTTTTGCAGTGGATAAAGCAGTCAGTACCCTGCGGGATCACCCTGGCTTGAGAGGACCTGCGTCTATAGCTATCTATATAGACAGTCAAGCAGCAATAAAGGCAATTTGCTCCAGCAGCACTAAGTCAAAATTAGTAAGGCGCTGTCGCAACAATCTCTGCACACTTGGTGCTCAACATCGAATCACCTTGTGTTGGGTTCCTGGACACAGCAACATATATGGCAACGAGACTGCTGATGTGCTCGCCAGGGAGGGCGCAAGCATGTCTGTCGAACTAGCAGAGAATACTGTGGCTAGACCACTGGGATCAGTCAAAGAAGAGATAGATCGAGCAGCTAAACAACTTGCGCAAAGCAGATGGACGGGACTTACAACTTGTAGCATCTCCAGGCAATTGTGGCCCCTACTTGATAACAGGAAAACCGCAGCGCTATTACAGCACAGTCGAAAGGACCTAAGAAACATCACTGCCGTAATCACCGGACATTGCTTGTTCGGTAGACACGCTGAACGTATGCGAATACCAACTAACGACTTCTGCAGAAGTTGCAGAGATGAGGAAGAGGAGGAAAGTATTCAGCATTTCTTGTGTGAATGCCCCGGCCTCGCGAGAAGAAGGTTCAATGCACTGGGTGAACCATTTTTTAATGATCTGGAGGAAGTGGGCAGCCTGCAACTGGGTCGACTTACTAAGTTTATTAACAGCAGTGGCTGGTTTAAATGAGCTGTCAAGATTCTTCTACGATCGTGTTAACCATCATGAAGCTGATGCAATAGGTTCCGCGGAACATGTGTGGTATCACAACGGTCCTATAGGACCACGTGTGACTGTTTGGTCAATTCCAGAGGTCTGCCACTCTAACCTAACCTAACCTAGGCGAACCTAGAATGATTCATAATAAATTAAATCGACATTTTTCGAGTGTAGAAACACTCATCATCAGGAAAACGAACTAAATGGTACAATGCTGATGTTAGCAGTAGAGAAAATATCAAGTGAGACTAAGCCGTAATTGAGCTTGCAATGGTACATACGAGGAGTGAAAAAATGTGAATAGATAAACCGATGTAAACAATAACCCTCGAGCGTCATAATCGGTTGATCAGATCATTCATTTCATTTTAAAATATCTTTATTCATTAACATTTTGACATGTTATGTCAAATTCTTATACAGTTATTAGTTCACACAGATATTATGATGATGTCTAGGATACGCCCGAGTGAACCTGGGTGGGCTGTTGTTTACCCTCGGTAAAAGAAAAAATACTTTGCCTTAGTTATTTAACAGCCAGTTCACGGTAATCCCTTCACTGCTATTTTTGGCCTGTTGGCTTTGAAAGTATGGGTTATTGATTTCTGAAGAATTTACGCGGTCTTACGGCGATCAGGTCGAGCCGCCACCATCAGTTTATATTGGTCGATCGGACGGTAATTTGAAATATGCGTGCCATATCAGCGGTATTTCGCTTTACAAGCAGCATGCATCTGTTTATTATCAGCACATCTTGGAAATAAATAGACAAGCAAGTACCTAAAGCGACCATTTTGCCAACCCTATTTTAAAATTAATATAGGGAGCCATAATATTTGAGGGTCGCAAAATTCACAAGGGATTTCCCATGGCGAGTCTGGCGGTGCATCATCTATAGATTTGTTTTAGCAGAATGGCACAAATTATAATTATCGATGGATCAGAATTAATTATCAAAGAGATTATGCAATGTAACATCCTGCGGCTTGTTTCATTAATATTTCTGCAGTACCTACACAACAATAATTCTTCAGCTTGATAATTTTAAAACGGTGTATTTATTTATTTATTTATTTATATTGGTTTAGAATGCTAACAGAACTACGCGGGTTCCAAAAACAGCATTCACTGTTTACTAGTATTACATAATATTAGGTAAAACAAACCAAAACGATCTAAATCTAAGCTAGACTAAAATATAAAATGGAATACTGCAGTACGCACTTTTCTATGTAAACATTCTATACAAGAATCTGTTGTAAGAAATATCTTCTTACTCTTAATTTAAATTGGCATAAATTTAAATTAAACAAATCGATGTTCTCACAGTGTTGGTTATAGGTTCTCTGTAGTCTGGTCAGAGGGGTGTTCAGTCCTAAATTAGTTCTTTGATAAGGCAAATTAAATAAATGAAATCTTCTTAGATCCCTTGCAGGGACGTTAAAATTTGTTGTAACAATGGAGGTACATCAATAAGAGCATTACTTAACTTAAATAAGAAAGAAAGGTCCGTGATATGTCTTCTACCAGAAAGGGAGAGCAATTTATAAGTCCTTACTGCGGTCTCGACAGTACAGTTAGCCTTAAAGGCAACAGATTTAAGAATTTTTTTCTGAACTGCTTCAAGACGTCTGGTGGGTATAAGATATAAAGGATTTCGTATTAAATTGGTATACCTACAGAAACTAGTATAGATTGTTCAGCTAAGGTATACTTAACGGGGATGTTTCACAACCAGTTCATACTTGTAGGAATCTAGGCTTGTATATAGATGCTGATTAAAGGTTTAATTCTCACTTATAATCTCCCTAGCAGCAGAATTATTACCGATAATTTTTTTCCAAGTCACGAATGTTTTCGTTGATAGAAAATTATTCCGAGTCAAAGACGAGGGAAATTTTCTATCAACAAGAACATGAGTGAAACCGAGAAAAAAAATATCGGAAATTAATTCTGCTGCGTGGCAGATTCGGTAAGAAAATTTCATAATTTGGAATTTTTTTTGCTAAAATGCTACAAAAACATATACATATCTGGCGGCTTTAGTTAATTGTAACTAACATTAAATAACAAATTTGTTATCTGAAATCCAATGTCTTTATAGTTTTAAATTCAAATAAAACTTTAAAAAACATATTTCCCATGAGTTTAGTTTAATATTATTATATATTAATTTATTAGTTGTATTTATTAGTGGTAATATGTTTATAACTAGCTTATTGTTATAGTTTAGTATGCTTCTTTTTATATTTCTACAAATGATAGTTTAGTATTTTGTTATGTAAATAAATATCTTTTATTTTAACTTATCTAGGGCGGTTGTATACAGCAACAGGTTTGAATACCGCCACCTCTTTTCTAAATTTTATGTAACTACTATATGATAACAAAATAAAAGGCATTTTGATTGATTGATTGATTTAATTATATTTTATTAATGCAGGGCACGTGAAAGAATAAAAAATCTAAATTTTAAAAAGTTTCATGGCTTATTTGACATTCGTTCGGTAAAATGCAGTGTCTGTAGAGTTTGATGAAAATTTTTTTTATACTTCTTGAATCGCTATAGTCAGATTTTACGTAGGTTTTCCGTATTCGTTGACACTGAACTGAAATCATAAATCATTCGGATGGCACATTACTTCTGCCAACAGGACCCGGTGTAAGTAAACACCGCGAAATTGGTTTGCTTTTTTAAAAACTTTTCCTGAAAGGCAAAGAAGTAGGTAGGAACGATTAAAACGCCGCTTTTTGTAAATTGTTTGCCCACTTTTAGCGGAGGCGTCACGCTGTCTGGCAACAAGGCTTTCAAGTTCACTGACCTACTGTTGCATGAACCAATTAAAAAAAATAATTATACGGTATATTTTTCTCTAATCATACGATTCAAATTTAGTATTATTATAATACCTATACAGGGTGTCCCGAAATTAGCGTGCAATATTTCTAGGGCGTAAACTTTATCCAAAAATATGACAAAAATGCCCTATAAACATACCCCGAGAAATGCTCCTTTAGGGGGCTCGAGCCCCTCAAAGATGGTCCGGAAGGAAGTATTTTTTTATAATAGTATGGAAACCCTTAAAGATAATGACATGAAAATTGGTACGTGCTTTCCAACCGATAAACTGTACATAACAGTTAGTTTAGAATGAAAATATTTCTTCCAGTGGCGTCGCACGGAGTGGGGCTGAGAATAAAACGTATTTTTCAAAAGAAAGGTTAGTCCATATGAGTTTAGGTAAATCCGAAAGTTAGCGTGCAATATTCCTAGGGCGTAAAGTACATCCAAAAATATTACAAAAATGTTCTATAAACATACCCTCAAATGCTCCTTTAGGGGACTAGAGCCTCTCAAAACATTTCTGAGGGTATGTTTAAAGAACATTTTTGTAATATTTTTTGATGTACTTTACGCCCTAGGAATATTGCACGCTAACTTTCGGATTTACCTGAACTCATATGGACTAACCTTTCTTTTGAAAAATACGATTTATTTTAAAATTAATTTTACTTGAAAACGGTGCCTCCTATCGAAATAAAACAAGGAGTACTTTTTTAAAGAAAAAACTCGAGGTTCTTAAAATATTGTACTTAAAATTAAAAAATCCTAGAAATAAAAAATATAGGATAATATTTACACTCAGCCCCACTCCGTGCGACACCACTGGAAGAAATGTTTTCACTCTAAACTAACTGTTATGTACAACTTATCGGTTGTAAGGCACGTACCAATTTTCATGTCATTATCTTTAAGGGTTTCCATACTATTATAAAAAAAAGGCTTCCTTCCCGACCCTCTTTGAGGGGCTCTAGCCCCCTAAAGGAGCATTTCTGAGGGTATGTTTATAGAACATTTTTGTAATATTTTTGGATGTACTTTACGCCCTAGGAATATTGCACGCTAACTTTCGGATTTACCTGAACTCATATGGACTAACCTTTCTTTTGAAAAATACTTTTTATTTTGAAATTAATTTTACTTGAAAACGGTGCCTCCTATTGAAATAAAACAAGGGGTACTTTTTTAAAGAAAAAACTCAAGGTTCTTAAAATATTGTACTTAAAATTAAAAAAATCCTAGAAATAAAAAATATAGGATAATATTTACACTCAGCCCCACTCCGTGCGACGCCACTGGAAGAAATATTTTCACTCTAAACTTACTGTTATGTACAACTTATCGGTTGAAAGGCACGTACCAATTTTCATGTTATTATCTTTAAGGGTTTCCATACTATTATAAAAAAATACTTCCTTCTCGACCCTCTTTGAGGGGCCCTAGCCCCCTAAAGGAGCATTTCTCGGGGTATGTTTATAGGACATTTTTGTCATATTTTTGGATATAGTTTATGCCCTAGAAATATTGCACGCTAATTTCGGGACACCCTGTATACAGGGTGGTTGTTTAGTGCGAGGAAGTCCAATATCTCCGTTGTTCTTAGAAATATCAAAATGTATTAAATACAAAGGTTATAGGGTAATCTAAAGTGCACATTTTAAAAATATTTTGAATTATACAGGGTGCGCCCACAAAGCGGAACAAGAAAAAATGTACTTTTTTCAAATGGAATACCCTGTATATTTTT
The DNA here is from genome assembly GCA_963969555.1 of Polydrusus pterygomalis. Classification (NCBI taxonomy): domain Eukaryota; kingdom Metazoa; phylum Arthropoda; class Insecta; order Coleoptera; family Curculionidae; genus Polydrusus; species Polydrusus pterygomalis. The sequence goes on from OZ018377.1 coordinate 74,115,827, forward strand.
ACATTTTTAAATTCCACATAAAATTATAATTTTTTTTTATTAAATGCATTATTAGTCTATACTTCATAGTTTCCGAGATATTGACTCTCAAAAAGTGACATTTTTGAACTTTGACAGCTTCTAACTTTCTAACAGTACGTCTTAGAGCAAAACGGCTTACATGTCCCTATCTTCAATTTTTATTATATTTCCCAAAAAATCAACTTCCGGTTAAACCGGAACAACTATATTTCCTGCTTTCGAGTTACATCCGGTTTAACCGGAAGTTGATTTTTTTGGGAAGATAATAAAAATTGAAGATAGGGACATGTAAGCCGTTTTGCTCTAAGACGTACTGGTAGAAAGTTAGAAGCTGTCAAAGTTCAAAAATGTCACTTTTCGAGAGTCAATATCTCGGAAACTATGAAGTATAGACTAGTAATGCATTTAATAAAAAATAATTATAATTTTATGTGGAATTTAAAAATGTAAAAATATACAGGGTGTTCCATTTGAAAAAAGTACATTTTTTCTTGTTTCGCATTTTGGGCGCACCCTGTATGATTCAAAATATTTTTAAAATGTGCGCTTTAGATTATTCTATAACATTTGTATTTAATACATTTTGATATTTCTAAGAACAACGAAGATATTGGACTTCCTCGCACTGTGCTATTAAAATTTTATATTATAATTAAATAGATGGTAGCGTTGTCACATCTGCACACAGCTGATTTTAGTAAAGAAATGTGGACATCTATACAGTGTGAGTGTGTAACGTAGAGCAAATTCAATAAATCCATTAAAGTTATTTTTTTGGAAAAATGCTTGCACGCGGTTATTATAAATTTTAAGGGAAAGAAAGAAAAAACTCGAAGTCTTCCTCCACAAAGTTTAATAGAATAAGAATATTCAATAAGGGTATCTACATGTTTCGAACGTAGAAACGTTCATCATCAGGAGACAGAAAATATATTTGGTGCTGATGGTTTTAGCAGAAGAGAAAATGGTGCCGAACATTAATGGAGCTTTTATGGAATTAAAAATTTGATGTGTAAAAGAAACATAATATAAAGAAATTGATAAAAATTAAAACATACAGAGTATGTGAGAAGTCAGTAAATGGGGTCTAAACCAACCAAATAAACTGGGGAAGAAGAAAAAACATTTTAAACAATCTTCGACACCTTCTTTTTAGAAAGGTTTTTTTTTCTTCCCCAGTTTATTTGGTTGGTTTAGACCCCATTTACTGACTTCTCACATACTCAGTATGTTTTAATTTTCATCAATTTCTTTATATTATGTTTCTTTTCCACGTCAAATCTTTAATTCCATAAAAGCTCCATTAAGGTTCTGCACCATTTTCTCTTCTGCTAAAACTATCAGCACCAAATATATTTTCTGTTTCCTGATGATGAACGTTTCTACGTTCGAAACATGTAGAGATTCTTATTGAATATTCTTATTCTATTAAACTTTGTGGAGGAAGACTTTAAGTTTTATATATCCACAGAAGACACTTTCCCGTTTGTTGAAAAGGTCGATTCATCGGAGAACATAATAAATTTATGAATATTTCTGTTTTTACTTTAAAATATACTGAATATGAGTTTTTTTTACTACATCAAGTTCTTGAGCTCGGTTTCTTAATGGAAGGGTAGGATTGTCAGCAACAGACTGCAATACGATTAGGGAAGCTGCGTTATTCTAATCATAGTTTTTTTTTTAATTGGAAACTGAACCAGTTCGCTGAAATTTTCTTAATAATTTATGAAGTCCCATTTTTGAGACGTAAACGTCAGGGTATCTTTGATTAAATTTCTCTATCACAAAGTTGTAAAAACTTTCGCCTGCACCGTAACATTAAACTAAATAAACCCTTTATTCTAAAGTCAACATTTTTAAAATACATCAAATTCTATTTGACAACTTCAAATTTGCCCCATACGGAAAGCAACGTAATAAAAAGGCAAAAGAAAATTCCTTGTTTTTACAAAAGATGATAGGAATGCATTTAAAATTTTAAAATAAAATACACATCACCCATTATAAAAATAGAGTCTAATAAAATGTTATATTAATATTTTTATTGAGCAGCAAAATTTCCATTTAGGTACCTAAAAATTAAAAAAACTAAAAAATCGAAGATGTATTTTAAATCTGGGATTTAAATAACAAACGTTATTATTCTAAATAAGTTTTCTAATTGGCATTTTGGTCAAAAATGAAAAATAAAGGTAGTTTACTCTTGGAGAAAAATCATGTTTTTGAAGTTTTTTTTTTACAAGCAAAACTTTTTATCAAGAATTACTTTTACCCGAAAAATGAAATTTTTTATCCATATGTGCTATTGTATACCCTATCCGCGGAGAGTCTGTATATTATATAAAAACAAAAAGACAGTTAAAAAAAATATTCGTTTTGTATAAACGTTTGATTAACTCATTAAGAAAGAAAATTATACTAGGAAATATTTTTTTAAATTAAATTTAAATAAGGGTAGTTTTTTTAATGTTTAATATTTTCGGGTAAAATATTATATAATATTAATCCATTATATGAAAATGACCGTTTCCGTTTTCCAGAGTTACTGTTTCTTTTAATAGTTTGTAAAAAATTAGTTTGTCTACTATTAGGTCTGTGGAGATCATGAACTATTGTAAGCGTTAGGTATGTTAGACATTTTTTGCTTTAAAAGTAAAGAAGGAATAAATATGCACATTTTTAAATTACATAATATCCCAACTAGCAATATGGATATCCAAAACGACAAAAGTATTATATAGGTGTTCGTTAGTGCTATTTAAAGAATACTTCAGTTCTATAATGCCGATAGTTAAAACCATTCTAGCGAACGAACCAAATTATCCCATAATATAGTTGTAAGAATGAATATACAACAAATATTATAGTAGAAACGGCAATCAGGAGTATCTGTGTTTTATTAGTATTGCATAATTATTTATATCACATTTTACACAGCCCTTTTAAAATAGTTCTAAAAGATGTATATATAAACTGTATAGTATTTGTCAATACTCTTATACAACAGTTATAAAATAGTTTTATACACATTGAATAAGAAGTTGTGTAGCTTACTTTAAAATAATTTATTAAAATGAGTATAATATTAAGACAATACAACTCTTACAGAAAACAGGTGAAAACAGAGAAGGGGACAAACACATCCTTAAAATTCACAAGCAGTTAAGTCAACAAACTATAAAATAAAATAAATCCTCTTACTTAATTACTTTGGACATGGTTGGCTCATAATGGTCCCAAAATTTAAAAATGGGTTTCGACTTTATTTAGCGCCTGCATAGGCAACATTACACCACTAAAGTCTCCTATAATGACCCAAAAAGAACCAAACGACTTTTTAGCGTATAATTAGACAATATTATTCAACCAAAACGTTGTATAATGACGAAAAGAGAACGAAAACATTGTATTAAAAATCGCCATATTTTTCACTTCCTTTCGCTATTTCGACTGACGCCATTATGCAAATGTTATTTTCTTAAACAAAAAATACACGAAAATTGTCAATTTTTTTAGACCAAGACCATAATTACATAATTATTCTATCATCCACTTATTAAATCTGGTGTAAAATATACTGCAGATTAAATTTTTACTTTTTTTGTTAAATATTTGTTATCGTAATAAACCCAAATTTACGACAAAGAGAAGGCGCTTGCATTTTTTACTGTAAAAGTATTTTGTCAGAAAAAATTGCCGGGCTCATAAGATTCGTCATTTAATGCCGTTTGTCAAAGATTCTATCATTACAAAATATTTTTTATTAGAAATATTCCATCGCCATTTTAACTTATAAATGTTATCCATATTATTTTGCAAGACCTGGGTTATACAGCAATTTTGAGATATTTTGGTGTAGTTCTTAAACATTATAAAATGAAATTGTTGTTTAAAATAAATGCAATTTATAAGGCAGCCCAAGAGGATATCTATATAACAGTTTTATAAGTGTTATTTAAATATACCTATATAAATTGTATAATGACTGTATAGCCTTATAATACAGACACTATAGAATTAAAATATTTTATAAAAATGGGCCTTTTTTGGTTCTATAGCTATCGTATTACGGTTTAAAAACCCCTTTAAAAATAATTTGGTTTTATCAACTTTCCTTGTGTAGTGGTTTATACAATCATTATAAATATAATTTTGCTAGTTGGGATATAAATTATTTATATCTAGGTATTTATTCGGTTTATATAAAAAAAACACCCTGTATAAACAGCAAAATTGTTGTTATAAATCTAATATACATTACTACATACAGATAAATATTTCCTGATGCCCTTCAAATAAAGTAATTAATACTTATGTTAAAACATAAAGAATAAAATTCAAAGAATGCAAGATTAAAGGTAACATGACACGAATAAATTTATTTATTTTCTCGTGTAAAAGTCGGACATGGCTTCCAATTATTGTGTCCACCTTTGTTAACGAGAAGCATGCGTCAAGAAGAAGCCGAAGCATCTACGGCGAAATTTAAGGGTACAGGTGCACCGTGTCTGTATTAAATTACATAAAGAGCCCACACAAGATACGGATTGTAAGAGGGTCGTTAAAAAATAGATATCCTGGCATTAAGAGCCCCTATATATTGTCGCCGAGCATTGTAGACTGATAATAATAAATAAGTTTGTGCATGTATATTTATTATGTAAGTATAATGCCAATAACACTGGCGCGCACCCGGCACCCACGCACAGGCAATGGCGTAACAGAAACGGAGTGCCCCCCGTCTTCAGGGGCCCCCTCTCTATAACGAATGGAAAATGATAATTCTTATTTTCATTACTATTAGGTTCAGGTTTATGATTTTTTATTAATTCTTAAAAAATAAAGTGCATTCAGTTTCTTATCACTTTTAAAATGTGAGCATTTTAATACAAAAATTTGAATAATTTTCCTTAAAATAACTTTGCATGTTAGATAAAGCAATAGAAGATTTTTATTTCGCACAACCCATCTTTAGCAAGGGCGCCCATAGAAAATTCTCAAAGGGGGGGCGCAGTGACGGCTCGTGACTGATTTAGATGGGGAGGCTAAGTTTCAGAAAAGAAGCGCCGCAGGCGAAAAATTTTCGCGACCGCGCCGCCGCGCCCAAAATCAAATGAAAAAAAAATGTTAAAAATAAGTTAAACTAAAAACTTAAATATCTACCTACCTACAAAGAGACGAGCAGGATAGTCGGGAGAAAATTTTTCTGGACCACGCCCAAAATTTCTCAAAAATTCACTATAAAAAAAACTGTTAAAACATCCTGAAAACCCAAAAATCTTTCTATAACACCGCCGTTTTTAACATAAAAATTAAAAGTAGTTAAAGGCCACTCCCTAATAGTCTAAAATACAATACTTAATTATTCCCTTTAAAAAACTATGAAAATCCAAACATTACGATATCTTAGGTATATTCACACATACCTACCTAATTTTGAATGCACTTAGCTAATTAAATTAAATAACTACGCGGATGATTACTGGATTACTGGGCAACGCTGCAACGAAAGTTAAAATATTTTCCGATTTACTGCGGGTGTCTTAACTTCGGATATTTGAGGCCACGATCACGATGCGGTATGCCTGTGCCTGGGACTCCCAGACTGGGAGTCTGACGTCCGCCGCAATGTCAAGTCTCCCGTAGTAGTGATGGTTTTTTAACATATCGATTACGCATAGTATCGATATTTTTAAATATTATGATATTAAATTTATAATAATTTATGATCTTAAACCAAATCATAGGGGGGGGGGGGGGCAAGTGCCTACCCTACTCTTGCCTTGATCTTTAGTATTTGACATTATAAGCTATGGACGAATTTTATCATCTCAGTAAACCATGTTGCATAATAGATAATCATATTATGCAATTTTTTCAATTCGTGTAATAATTTAATTGGGGTTAAACCCACATTATGTGTTAAGTACCTACTAATTAAACAGCAAACAATTCGAATTTATTTTATAATTCTAGGTAGACTGGTAGACATAACATAGGTAGTTATTAAGTCATTATACGTATAATATTCCAGCAAACATGATGCAAAATCAAAATTCTAAAACACCACTTATAATGTTGCTTACCATGTATGGTAGTAACGAGGGTAGCAGTGATCGAGGTCTCATAGAATCCAAAAGACAGAAAACAGTCAAATACATGAACACTCAAAAGTCTCCACAAACATTATGTCACTAAATACTATACAAGGTATTATACAACACGACCAGATCATCGAGTTTTTTTTGCAAAATCATTTGTAATTTCGTCGATATTTAATGTTTTAACAAACTCGTGTTCGATACTGATTACGGATAAATCCGAAAGGCGTTGTTGTCCCATGGTGTTACGTAAATACGTTTTTAATATTTTAAGTTTGAAAAATGATCGTTCCGCTGATGTCACACTAACTGGTAAAGTTAGAAATAACATCACTGCACTAGATTCATCTGTAAAATTCGAAGAACACACTGATTTTTTTAATAAATGATGGTGGCCCTGTGCGGGGTTTGCAGGAGTGTTTGTTACGCCAGTGCTCACAGGGGGCGGATTTGGTCTTGGATGGATAGCTTTTTGGCATGGGGAATAACGCCTAAAAAAAATTGTTAAGATAGGGCTATACAATAAAAAAATAGTAATAGAAAAAAAAGTGCAAAAATGTTGTTTTAAAGAAATTAAGAGAGTTAAGGGCAATCTATATCTCTACCAGAATGAAAATCGGTATGCGTTTTGCTGGCCAAACGAGAAGACAAACTAAAAATTGTTATTTAGAAAATAAATTCTAATTATAAGTCCCGACCTGGGAAAGGCTATGGCGATCGAAAATGTCTTCAAAATTTTTTTGAGAAAAATAATTGTTGTAGTAATATTGTATTATCTTTAACAATTCTTTACTAATCGATACCAAAATAATTTTTCCGGGTCTAGAATGATGTACCAAATAAATTTTTTTAACGACATTTTTTAATATCGGCCTTACTTTTTTTCGCAAAAACGAACGCCGCGTAACGTGAGTTTAATTTTGCTAAAATTTTTAATATTTGAACAGTTTTGAGACCTCGTGGCATTGTTAATTAATTATTTTAAAATTATACAACAGAAAAATAAAAAAGCTAAAATAAAGTGCATTCAGTTTCTTATCACTTTTAAAATGTGAGGTTTTTAAAACAAAAATTTGAATAATTTTCCTTAAAATATTTTTGCATGTTAGATAAAGCAATAAAAGATTTTTATTTCGCACAACCCATCTTTAGTATTGGACTTTATAATCTATGGACGAATTTTATGATCTTAGTAAACCATGTTGCATAATATATAATCATATGCAATGATAAACGACAAGAACAATATCACACGAGAAGCTAGTTTAATTTTTGAATACTTCAGAATTGGTTTTTAGTGGTAAGTATATGCTTTATTCCCCGCAAGTAAAGCAAATATTATTATGATTATTGTCGACCTTCATTACAACTGCCAGTCGGAACTAATACAGTATATAAACCCAGATTACACCCCCAATAAAACTTGATAATTACTGTGAGTATTCAGAGCAATAATGGCTATAAATCATTCTATGCTAGCAAGAACTCCTATTTCCTATTGGCTAAATTACCGTGATATTATCACTACACAACGGTCTAGCAATTTTCGTCGTCTTACAGTAGGAAAGCGCGTTGCTGTCACATATAGTATTAAACAGCTGTATAAAGAGGAGTATGTGAATTCTTATAAAGAATAGATGTTTTTTTTTCTCAATGCATAATATTTTAGTTTTTTATCCTACTCACTGAACTCTGTTATTTGATGTTTCATGTAGAGAGGCCAGAAACCAGAAACCCTAATTTCAGGCGTTCTGCTGTAACAAATTATTACCTCTAATAATTAGATAAGAAAAAATTCAAAAAATTCAATAGCTACCATTCATTGGAATAAAATAATTCCTAAATATGGTATATTTTTATACAACCATATCATTGTTAATTTGGAAAATGAATCCGATGAATCTGAATTCTTTGGATCGGTTGGAACCCCAAAAACGGTGCATTATGAAATTACTTTTTTGCATCAGACTTTATGGCCGTGTCAAAAGTATGAAGCACGTTTGCAAACGGGTTAAATTTTAATGATTATGTCCTTGGTCGTATATTATGTAGGGACCTCAGACCACACCAGCAGGTGTCTGGGTCGATAGCCTCGCTAAAAATATTTTTTTTATCTTGAGAAATATTTCGGTACTAAATCAGCTCCTTTAAGAGATTATTTGATATTAATTATCTGCCAGTATATTTTTTGTTGTCGCACAAAACTTTTTCAACTTCTTAATTGAAACATTGGCATATGATAACTAAGACTAACAGTCATGTATCAGCATTAGGATAATTTTTATTCAACTTCTGGGCATCCAAACGATTGTTTTTCGTTATATATTTTAAATTGAAAGAGTCTACAGATGTGTACCTATACAGCATCAATATCGATGGAATATACACACACTGTGGTTACAATAGAGTAGATGTCCGTCTTGTCACTTTAACAGAATAGGAATTTATAATGGACCCATTAAATAAAGAAGGCCATAAGAGGAAGCAACTGCCTTACGTATCATTGCCTGATACTAAACCGTAGAGGAATTGGCGACAAACTTCTGCATAAAAAAGCTGGTAGACCCGTGGATTTGATTAATAGAAACAAATCGCTTTTTCTACGATAAGGGCACAATAACTAAATAATGCAAATAATCAGTACACCTCCGCCTGTAAAGAACCAATTGTTAATAAATAGGCTACATAACTGCCATCATCTTATACAGAGACCGGCAAAAAGTGGGCAGCATATGGGGGCATTTTTTATCAGGGATTTTAGTACATTTATTTTATTTTAGCGCGTATTCTCAAACCAAAAGGAAGGATCAAAAATTGGAAACTCCGCTAAGTAAAGTACCTTCATTTTTTATTTTATAATTATTATTTTAATTTCAAAGATACCGTCAATAAGAAATTTCGCTTATTTTGGACAAAGAAAAAATGATTTAATCCGTGCAAAATATAATTTGATTTTTTTCCCTATCTATGACGGTCACAGTTAATCTAAAGAAAGAAGAAACGTTTTATGTCTAAACATATCATTTGGGAGATGCTTTAAGCTAAAGTCTATAACAAAATATCAGTTAGGTGAAATTAATTCGTTTCCTTCAAATATAAAATGCGGTGTGCTGCCAAAAATTTAACATTTTTATGTTTTTATTGTGAAAGGTCATAATATTGTTAAAACAAACTAATCTGACACATTATTGACGGTTGTTTTTAACAAAGTCTGCAGGAAATACTATTTACATACTGTATGGTTGTGATTTACTTTTTATACAGAGTAAATCAGGAAAAACGATTAAATTTTTTTTGTTGAAAATAAGCGAAACTTGGTATTTGTATCTATATCTTTGAAATAAAAACAATAACTTTTAATAAAAAAATCTAAAATGAAAAATGAAGGCACTTTTTGTTTTTGTTTATCTCTCGTATACACTGAAGAGAATGATCTAATACAACAGGTTTGCTAAGACATAGTTTGTATTGAGAGCTTATTTTTTATTAACCCATATTAAAATAATTGCTATTTTATCAAACCCGCTTTAGTGTTATATCAATTTCAGATTTGCTAGAACAGCGTTTTGATTGGTAGTAATCAGTTCCATTAGCAGCACAGTATTGTTGAATAATGAACTACTTTTAATACAGCAATTTTGTTAAGAAATAAATTGTATTTTCTCAATGCGATGCATTTTTTCCAGTAAAGCGCTTACTCTACAATTAAGAAAGCAGAACAGCGTCTCCAAAAACGACTTGTATCCGTTAGAACCTATAACCCAAAAGACGTTGGTGGGGATTAGTATCTATCGGCCATCGCCGCGCGCCGATGTATTAGTTTCAACGTATTTGTTGCGCAGGTCACCTCGTTATTCAGAGTCTTCTAGCTGTCCTGTCTGAATTTGAACTTTATTGATCGTACCAATACCTGTTTCAATTAATCTATTTTTACTTTGTATTTAACCCTTTTGTAAATTTTGCATGTCAGATAAATCAATAGAAGATTTTTATTTCGCACAACCCATATTAGTGGTATTGGACTTTATAATTTATGGACCGGATTTATATTTTAGTAAACCATGTTGCATATTAAATAATCATAATATGCAATGTTAAACGACAAGAACAATATCACACTAGAAGCTATTTAAATTTTTGAGAACTACAGTACTGATTTTTAGTGGTAAGTATATGCTTTATTAACCGTAGCAAGCAAATATTATTATGATGAATTTTGTCAAGTTTTATTACAACTGCCAGTCGGAACTAATACAGTATATAAAACCAGATTACACCCCCAATAGAACTTGATAATTACGGTGAGTATTTAGAGCAATAATGGCTATAAACCATTCTATGGTAGCATTAACTCCTATTTCCTATTGGCTAAATAACCGTGATATTATCACTACACAACGGTCTAGCAATTTTCGTTGTCTTACAGTAGGAAAGCGCGTTGCTGTCACATAATATTAAACAGTTATATATAAAGAGTATATGAATATATCTAATATAATCTTAACATAGTATAAAACAAAGTCGCTATCGCCCGTCCTATATGTGCTTAAATCTTTAAAACTACGCAACGGATTTTGAAGCGTTTTTTTTTTAATAGATAGAGTGATTCAAGAGGAAGGTTTTTATGTATAATACATGCATAATATTATAGAGAAACACTGATAAACACTGATAAATTAGAGTAGGAAGAACGAACGACCCAACCTAACCGGTCCCCGGCCCGTTCAACGATCGATCCGAAGCACCGAAGCCGGAATAGACGAAGACATACTATGTTTTAGGCATGGATGTGAATTGTGGACGGGCCGGCAAACGGTTGTGTTTGAGGTTTGTTCGCCTTATTATCTCACGTCGTATATTGCCGGGCTGCAACGCAGGCCGGGTACACGCTAGTAAAATATATAGATATCTAATGTTCCGAATGTGCGGAGCATGGTAAAAAAAGATGAAGATATTACTGATTTTAAGGGAGGAACAGGAGGGGTGAAGGAGGTAGGGGAGCAGGTAACTGTGACTCGTGCATAGTCCACATGGATGGCAACGTTCAGATGGACATATTCTGCGCACTTTTAGCCGATCACCGTACCAGATATACAAAGGAGATATTTTACTCCACTAATGTATGCATGCACTATTTAGAGGCATCTGGTATGCACGCAGAGAATAGGACAATAATTATTGTGTACTTCTAATTCTAAACAATCTCCCAGAAAGTTGTTATTTTTTAGAATACTGATTACTAAAACAATCTTTACTTAGAACTCCTCTGGTATAAAGCAGATAGGAAACTAACCGCAATAATAGCTTTAAAATATACCACATAAACATCATCATTATGACTAGGGCTGGGCAATATTGAAATTCCAATATCGAATATATCGATATTTTATTTTTTAAATATCGTTATTCGATATATTGATAATATATTATATTATCGATAAAACATAAAAATATTATATTATAAATACAGTGTCACCAGTAAAGTCCGCATCGTATGGGATTTTTTTTTATTAATAGCCTTATTCAAAAGTTGACTTTGTCATCAAGTTCTGCTTTGATCGAGATGAAAATTAAGCAAAGAAATAGTAGTCACGTGATTCGCATTATCTGTCAAATTTTAATTTTTTTCCAAAAATAATTGAAATGTGGGGTTATTTCTGAAAAAATCGCAAAAAGTTATTAGAAAAGGTTTTTCTAAATGCAGTTTCTAGCCCACGTGCAAAATTTCAGCTGCATAAGATAATTTTGATTTTTTACCTAGGTATATTTTGCAAAATAAGACTCAACGCAACCTACATAACACTTCTCAGTTTTGACAAGGCTTTATTTCAAATACATTTTCTTTAAAGTAGCGCCATATTTAATGTGTGTTTTTCTACAAAAACTTTATTATGGCATAGCTTAATAATAAATTATAATATAGGGGTTTTAAATTAAATCCTTGAAAATAGATAAACTTTACTTTGTTAAACTAAAATTTATTTTCCACTTAATGAACACTTTACTGATGACACTGTGTTCTTTTTTGTCTTAATATTAAGGTGTATTACTTTCAGACACAAACTACGTTTTCAAAAATACTTATTTTATGAAGTTACCTTATACAGGGTCAAAAACAAATAAACTTTGCATCACATGCGACCAAATTTTAATAGCCCAATTTTGATTTTATAGAAAAATACACATTTAATATGGCGCTACTTTAAAGAAAATGTATCTTAAATAAAGCATTGTTAAAACTAAGAAGTTTTATGTAGGTTGCGCTGAGTCTTATTTTGCAAAAGTGGTGCAATTTACAAAATATAGGTAAAAAATCAAAATTATCTTTTTGCTTAATTTTCATCTCGATCGAAGGAGAACTTGATGCCAAAGTCAAATTTTAAATAAAGCAATTAAGAAAAAAAAATCCCATATGATGCGGACTTAACTGGTGACACTGTATATCAATATTTTCCTATGTGCCCGCAGTAAAACTCCGTACCTTCATTTCAAGGGGAGACTTTAATTATGAAAACATAAAGAAAAAAGATTGAAGTAAATATTGGTCCTTAAATGTGTTATAAGGACAATATTGAAATTCCAATCGAATATCGAAAATATCGATAAATGTCGATAATATCGGTAAATCAATAATTTATTTTTTAAATATCGTTTATCGATATATCGATAAAAATATCGATATATCGAATTTTTTCCCAGCCCTAATTATGACTGCCAATTCTAAAATGACTAAAAAAGGTAATACGATTTGTTACCAAATAGATTGCAATAATAATACAGTATTATTTTGTTAAGATTGACAGTAATACTGGTGCAATACTGATCGTGTAAGATTCCCAATTAAGTTAGAGGTAACGTTATCGCATTAGGCAACGAAGGCAAATTAAATAATTCGTTTTATGAATGAAAATTTACCAAAATTATTCTGTGGGAAGTTGAAGCACACCATATACGGTAACTTGTCGTAAACAACAGGACGAATAAATCCATTTGGGATTATTTAACAACTTTGTTTACAGGTATAATAAATAATAATGGGTATTCAAAATATACATAATATTCTTTACAATATTTATTAATATAGTTCACACTAAGTTTTTGTTTAGATATCGGCATTTGAATGTACTTACCGAAAAGTAAAATTACTAGAAAGTACTTTATTTGTTTCGTATAGTCCGTATGGGAAATAGAAAGGGGCATAGTTTTTTTTCTTTCTTAACCTCTTTATTTCTTCTATGGATACATTTTTAAACGTCACATCTACATTTTTTAGAAACGTGTATTCTAGGTTTAAGCTCACAGATGTAAGAAGGGAGCCCGACTAAACCAGCTGGGGCTGTTGTTGACCCTTGGTAGCCGTAAAGTCTTTCAGTGTCAGCAATCGGTCCTTTCCAGCTGTAACTTTACAAGGCCTTTAGAGTTCAAATCGTAAGCGAAAAGTTTTGTGGTGGATATTTGGTGTAAGAAAAGTGATATCTTTTTGGTTGGAAAAAATACTCCAAAAAACCAACCTTTAGTTGTTAGCCGTTGGCTTTGTTTTGCTGTTGAAAAGAAGCTCTGCTAAAAGCAGAGTTCCTTAACTTAGCACAACAAAGATTTTTTCCTTCCCCCTTGCTGCGGTTAAATATGCCCCTCTCCATTTCCCATACGAACAACACCGAATTTTTCCCGAAACGTTCCTTAAACAACACAGCTAAGCAATAGTGTATTAGAGACCATACAAAATAATCAAAAAGAGTTTGATTTGGTTTTAATAGTTTGTAAGTATCACCATTGTGTTACACAAATTTTTTCAACACTAGAGTTGAAAAATTTATTTCAATTCTAGAGTTGAAAAAATAAAAACAATGTCCACTTACACATTTTAACTTACCTAGATTTAAATAAAAAGAATAACCTTTTCTCCTATTTGCTTACGCACATCATACCTACTATCTATGTACAGTGAATAAATTCCGTTTCTGATTTTTTAGCTGCTTGCATTCTTTTACTAAAACAATAATATACCTAAATATACATACAAAAACAACAAAACACAAAACTAAAACATAACCTCAACATTATAGAAAGATAGAGATGGAGTTAAATATCGATAGCTTGTTAATTCTAAAAGTTCTATATTCGATTTGTTTTGAATATTGAAATTTACTTTCTTAAAGCATATTCACTTGTCCCATATCCTTAAACATTGTATGGATATTTTTATCCGAGATAACTAAAATTATAAATCGGTATTTCCTAGGGTATTCTATTTCTGCTCTATAGCTGCCCCTTTTTTTTCTGTGGTTCAACTCAGTTGACAATGTTGACAGGTTTGATGGGTTGCCTGACATATTTCCCCTTTTTAATATATTATTATTATTTTTACCATAAATACTCTTAGGTTCCCAAAAATAACGAAAAAAAAAGGTTTTTTTATAATTGCAGTAATGCCTTAGTGTACTTTACCCCACCCAGCACCCCAATTCGCTCGACGGGTCCCGTAAGTTTGCTATTTCTTTAAATAGTTTTGCTGTCAAATTCGTCGGCCATCAGCTGTTTTATATTTCAACACACGTATTGAAAGAAAATATTTCAACACGCGTGTGATATAAAGGACTTTCTAGCCAAGTTAGGCGTGCTTTATTTCTCATTTTGATAGGTGGTCGTAGGAAAAGATTCTTTCTCTGCTTTGCTGTTTAAAAGCAGCAAATGGAAAGTATACCTATACTCTGAACCTAATCTAAACATTGATTGCATGGAGTAATTAATCAAATTACTGTTTTTAGCAGGCAAACTATGAAATAACCCACGAATATTGGGACCTTATAATTTCCCACGAATCGGGAAATTTTCCACGAGTTGGTAACACTGCCCGCAGCAATCGCTGGCTAGTTGTCTCTTTCTCTCTTTTACTGTGAACGACAGTGGCGGGGTCACTTGCTTTTCATTTAAAATGCATTTGTCCGGCACTATAATAGGTGCCGTCCGGCGCTAGGGCACTTCCCTCTACGGGTATGAACTATTTTAAAGACTTTGACCAATTTTTTAACTGTTATTTCATGCCAGTAAAATCAGTGTCAGTGTTTAGACATTTACCGGTGCTTTTATTAACATTTTGGAACCGTATTTTTAATTTTAATTTTTTCTAAATAATCCCTTAATTATTACTAAATGAATCATGTCAAAATTTCAGAATTTACTTCAATTTTTCCGTTTAATAAAGGAAAATAAATTGTCGGTCTAAAATAAACAACACTGACAAAAAAGCCTTCTAATCCTATAATATATAAGAATTTACATACTTTTTATACAACTGCTTAATTCTATATGTGACAGCAACGCGCTTTTCTACTGTAAGACAACGAAAATTGCTAGACCGTTGTGTAGTGATAATATTACGGTAATTTAGCGAATAGGAAATAGAAGTTATCGCTACCATAGAATAGTTTATAGCCATTATTGCTCTGAATCTCACAGTAATTATCAAGTTCTATTGGGAGGTGTAATCTGGTTTTTATATACCGTATTAGTTCCGACTGGCAGTTGTAATAAAACTTGACAAAATTCATCATGATAATATTTGCTAGCTACGGTTAATAAAGCACTTACCACTAAAAATCAGGACTGTAGTTCTCAAAAAATTAAATAGCTTGTGATATTGTTCTTGTCGTTTAACATCATTGCATATGATTATCTATTATGCAAGATGGTTTACCGAGATCGTAAAATCCGTCCATAGATTGTAAAGTCGAATACTAATGATGGGTTGTGCGAAATAAGAATATTCTATTGCCTTATCTGATATGCAAAGTTAAAAAACAAACACAAAGTAAAAATAAATTAATTGAAACAGTTGTTGGTACGATCAAGGAAAAATTCAGACAGGACAGCTAGAAGACTACGAACAACGATATGACCTGCGCAACAAATACGTTAAAACTAATAATATGACACGCGGCGATTGCCGATCGCTACGTACCTCCACCAACGTCCTGTGGATTATAGGTTATAACGGATACAATTCGTTTTTGGGGCCGCTGTTCTGCTTTCATAATTGTAGAAAAAGCCCTTTACTGGGAACAAAATGCGGCGCATTGAGAAGATACAATTTATTTCTTAACAAAATTGCTGTATTAAAAGTGGTTCATTATTCAACATTACTGTGCTTCTAATGGAACCGATTACTAGCAAGAAAAGCACTGTTCTAGCAAATCTGGAACACTAAAGCGGGGTTGATACACTGGCAATTTATTCAATATGGGTTAATAAAAAATATTGTATCAATACAAACTATGTCTTAGCAAAACTGTATTAACTTGAAGAAATAGTCCATACTTTAAGTGGAGTGGGAAAGGAAAAGAAATAAGGCACTTTAAGTCTTCCTCCACTGGTATATTAAAATAAATTTTAAGTGTTATTGAAGGGTAAATTCGCTTCATGTTTCGAATGTAAATACATTCATCATCAGGAGAATATAATAAGGAATATAAGAAATACAATAGGTGCGAACAGTCCAAACGGAGCTACAAGATGATGGAAAGAAGTGAAAGAACAAGCAAAGTATTTGGAAAAACGTCCAACGTAATGATAGGCTTAACGAGAGGCCATTCGTGAAGTATTGGTAGAAACTAAGTTATACAGTTATCATAGCAGTAAGCTATGTGGAATATTAGTGAGACAGCACCATAAGTGTGAGGAGAAAGTAATATTTAAAATTGGAATAGTAGATGTTATAAAAAGTTTTTTAAATGAGGAGTAACTGAGAAGTCTTATATTAGTGAACCAGTAACGTTAGTGTGAGGAGAGAAAAATATTTACAATTGGAATAGTAGAAGTTGTAAAAAGTTTTTTAATATAAAATGAAGAGTAACTGAAAAGTCACAAATTAGTGAATCAGCAACGTAAGTGTGAGGGTCGAAGAGTATTTGAAATTGGCATAGAAGATGATTTAAAAGTTTTTTATATCTGAAAAGTAAAAAAAAAAAAATTGATGGTTAGAATTTTATCAGAAAAAAATTAATTTGTGTAAACAAGAGTAGAATACAATAAAAAAGTAATAAGACCAAGAGCTTAAACATGAGCAAACTAAATTCACTCCGGATAAAGGTTATTGATAAAAGGAGCTAGTCATCTCCGTATCTTTTATACCACCTGAGTGCCTTATTTCTTTCCCCTTAAAGCTGTATTAGATCATTTACCTCAGACTTCAAATTTTGCTTACCACTTCCTTTGTTGCACCCATGTACCCACTCTGTATAGTATCTGCTAGCAAGAACAAGATTTATTAGAGTATGTTACTATTATTTCATAGCTTACATACATATTTTATTACTTTTTTTACACTATTCCTCGCGTGCAGTTGATTAGCTTTTAGGTCAAGAAACTAACAGTCGAAACCCTAGGAAGCAAAAAGTTTTAAGCTTATAGGATTTACTGCACTTGCCTGTAATGTAATAAAACTTGCTGAGCCTTAATAATTAATCTTACTTACTCTCAGGGCACACCTTATGCTGATAATCAAGATAACGTCAAAATATTATCTAAAGTAAAAAAAATTTAATTAATACGACTGTGTACTGTGTATACGTATCAAACTACGGGATACTACTTTCTAGTTATGCTTAGTACCATTTAACGATGGTTTATTAGTAATAAATTTAATCCACCAATTAAAACAGACGTTTATATGTCTAAAATAGTAAAGAATTTGCTTGGGATAAATAAATTTATAATTTTACGTTCTACCTACTTCGGATAAAGTGAATTGGAACACGATGTACCCTGCACTGAGGCGGGTTAACCCTTTTCCCTGTCAAATTTAGTTTATCAAACTCCTTAGTTTTAGGCACGAACCTATCTCTTGCCATTCCGAACTACTATATTATACAACTAACAAAAAATTTAAAAAGTTCAATATGACCGAACTTGATCGAAAGAAATTTTGAGTCTCTCTCTGAGTTTTACGCGCGCTAACATTTATACTTTTTTATGTCAAATTAGAAAAAACCTGACATATTTTATTTATTTATTTGTTTTACACCATTTCACAGTTATAATGAACCAATTAACAAATGGGTATATTGGCTATTTAAAATAAAATAGGTCATATTATAACAATTCAGGGGCGTCAATTGAGGGGGCAGGGGGGGGGGGGGGGGCAATTGCCCCCCCCCCTGATTTTCACACACAAAAATCAAAATTTGATGTTTACAAATACAAACACCTTTTAACTTAAATATACCTAGTACGGTTTACCGCATCGCATATAGTTTGTACACTTTGTTGCAGAAAAAATACGTAGGTATGTACCGGGTGTTCCACCTAAGGAGGTATTCGGCTATATCTCAGAAACTAATAACACTAGGACTTTGGGAAAAATATATATCCATAAAAGCGGCCAAGAGAAATTGCTGGAAATTATTTTCAAGTTCGAAAAATGACCGCTAGGGGGCGCAAGAGAACTTTCAAAATAGAAATGCCGATTTTCTCTTGATTTTTCTTAATAAAAATATGTTAAAAATATAAGCATTGTATTCTTCAGAAAATTATGCAACTTTATGTTAGGAATAATTTTTTTTCTATTTTCAATAATAAAGTGGTGGAAGAAGGTCAAACCTTTTTTCTTTCAAACGCTGATATCTCTGCTTTGGATAAACCGATTTTATTCAACTTGGTCTTGAAAAAAAGCCCTTCTTTTCCTCTACACGTAGATCTATTAACTATACCATATTGATTCTGATGGTGGCCACTAGATGGCGTTTTTCTGTAATTCCTCAATGAATAAGGATTTTCTCAAAAAAATCAAATGTTATGATATGACTGTTTCATCATATTTTATTTTAGGCTTATAAAGGCTATCAAATAGTAGAATAAAAAATCCAGGTCCGTATTTAAAATAAAAAAGTTGATGATGGTCGCTCGAATCCGAAACGTCGGATTAAAAAACTAACCCCATCAGCTTGTAGAGGAGGAAAAGTTACTATAAGGAACTGAAAACCGCAACGTGATATCGTTTGTTAAACTAGAGAAAAAAACAGTGATTTAATTGATTAATGAATATTTTAAAAAATGGAATAATTTTTCCATATTAATTATTATTATCCCTAATTTCTCTAGTTTAACAAAAGATATTACGTTGCGGTTTTCAGTTCCTTATAGTAACTTTTCTTCCTCTACAAGCTGATGGGGTTTGTTTTTTAATCCGACGTTTCGGATTCGAGCGACCATCATCAACTTTTTTATTTTAAATACGGACCTGGATTTTTTATTCCACTATTTGATAGCCTTTATAAGCCTAAAATAAAATATGATGAAAAAGTCATATCATAACATTTGATTTTTTTGAGAAAATCCTTATTCATTGAGGAATTACAGAAAAACGCCATCTAGTGACCACCATCAGAATCAATATGGTATAGTTAATAGATCTACGTGTAGAGAAAAAGAAGGGCTTGTTTTCAAGATCAAGTTGAATAAAATCGGTTTATCCAAAGCAGATATATCAGCGTTTGAAAGAAAAAAGGTTTGACCTTCTCCCACCACTTTATTATTGAAAATAGAAAAAAACGATTCCTGACATAAAGATGCATAATTTTATGAAGAAGACAATGCTTATATTTTTTACATTTTTTTATTAAGAAAATTCAAGAGAAAATCGGCATTTCTATTTTGAAAGTTCTCTTATGCCCCCTAGCGGTCATTTTTCGAACTTGAATATAATTTTCAGCAATTTCTCTTGGCCGCTTTTATCGATATATATTTTTTCCCAAAGTCCTAGTGTTATTACTTTCTGAGATATAGCCGATTACCTCCTTAGGTGGAACACCCGGTACATGGAAAAGCTAAATACATGGGTGTCACCATTTAAATATCTGTAAGCAATTTTTTAGCAACTGAGTGTACTTTACTTCTACAAACTAGTTGACGAATTTGCTGCAATAAGGCATCGCCGTTACCCATCATTAATTTATTGTTTAGGGCTAAGCTTCTTTGTTTTTTTTATTGTATGTTTTACCAAAAAAATTGTTTTGTTTTTATGTTTAATTTGGCATCAATAAAGTGTTTTTTTTTCGTCCATAAAGTTTTTTTTTTAATTAGGTATGCCCCCCTCCCCAAAGAGAAATGTGAAATAACGCCCCTGTAACAATTCAACAAATTGTGTGATAACAAGAAATTTGGACTTAAATTATGATATTGAATAGGAATAAGTATGCCTAAAAAGACACTAACACGCTAATTTAGATTTTTGGATAAGACACAGCATAAATTGTCAAATCTATTTTGGTGCCGATTGTATGTGTTGTACGATCGATAAATAGTGGAGTATTTAGAGATGTTGGTACGCGCGGTTGGTACATAAAAAGTGTGGGAATGACGTGTTCTAGGGACGAGGAATTGCAGGTTTTCTAATATATCACTGCATTCAACTCTATTATGCAAGATGTTGTGAAGAAATTTAAGTTAAGAAACTGTACGTCGATCTTCTAAGGAGCAAAACGAGTGCCTTTGCAATAAGGCTTTTTCTAGAATACCGATTTCAGGATACTGACGATAATTTTAAAACTCGGATATTTTAGAAAACGTCGTTGGACCCTTTCAATGCGATTAAGGTGCACTTGATAATATGGAGACCATACAACCGAGGCTTCCTTACTCCAATTTAGATCTTACAAATGCATAAAAAGTATTTTTAGTATATGGCAATTTAAAAAATCACGAGAATGTCTTATTATAAAACCTAGGGATCTATGACAGGCCGCAACAAGGTCATTTATGTGGGGAACAAAAGTTAGTTTACTGTCAAATAATACGCCCAAATCGTAAAAAGTCTTAGCTCTGTCCACTGTAAAGTTATTGATTTTGTAATCATACATAAGGGTATGTCGTTTTAATGAAAAGGTCATTATGTTACACTTACTGAAAAACACATACTATTGGTAATACATGATTGGATGTGCCGATAAATTTATTTAAAAATTACCTTGCATTTGAAAACATTTATGTTATTTACTAGTATTAAGAAATCCTAAAATTAATAAAACCTAAAAATGATAAAAAAAAATTAAAGTTTATTTTAAAATAGCAGGAAATTAGTGAATAAAATCAACAAATTTCTTAAAACTAGTTAATAACATAAATTAGTGATTCTTTTAAGTACAAGTTAATTTTTAATTAAATTTATCTGATCTAATGGTACCTTTTTTTCTGGTCACATTTCTTAAATATCGAAGACCCTACAATGATTACCAAAATATCTGAATTTTAAATTTGTGTGAAGTGAGTGGACATAGGACACAATTTTATAGCAAGTTCTTACTTTATTTTTGATCAATCTACTAAATCCCAAATTATTGACCATACCTTTCAGGACACCCTCTATCTGGCTTTATTTTTAATCGTGTTTCGTCATTTGCATCAGTTTTCTGACCGTTAAGTATATTTCCAAATGTTTTGAATCATAAATATGTTTAGCAATTTACTATTGTTGGTAGATCGGGTGGTGTAAAAGTTAAATGCCTAACAGCTACTAAAGTTTACCTCGGGTAAATCTGCGGTTAAAGAAACCCAATATGCGAAGGTGATATTTTAAAACCAAGGAAAACTTATTAGTAGTAATAGTAACATGTTTTTATTTAACAAAAAGCTACAATAAAAAAATTTTTAATACATTTTTCAACACATTTTTATAGATTTATTTTTAAATTTTAAAACGCAACCTTATTCTAACAAAAACAGACAGAAACGTTAAACATTTTGCAAATGGTATCAAATATTACGTATCATTTTGTTTTTTAATTAAATGTAATTTTAAAGTTTCTTTAAATAGTTTTAATGATATTTGTGATTTAATAGAATTTTCCAAATTATTATATTCAATCAAACCTTTACGAAAAATAGACTTATAAAGCTAATGTTTTAGACATTCTATCCACATAAAAATGGTGATTAGTTCTTGTTTTATAATTTTGATGGTCATGATCAAAAGAACAAATTTTTTTTTAAACAATCAGGCAATATATTATTTTTAATTTTATGTAAATACATAGGTACTAAATAAAAAATTTAATTTCTGACATTTAACCAATCTAAACTTTTTAACATAAAATTTATTTTTGTATATTTGTCACAATTTAAAATAATCCGCATTGCCTTATTTTGTAAAATTTGTAATTTGTCAAATATTTCCTCACTAGCACAATATAAAATGGAAGAACAATAAAGAAAATATAATATAATAGTATTAAATACAGTTTTTTTAGAAAACAAACTTAAATTAGAACTGATTCTTTTAAAATAACCTACTTTTCCGGCGATCTTCGATATGATACTTTCAAAATAATTAAAAATTTTTAATGAATAATAATTTTATTATCCTTAAGTATTTAAAACTGTTTACTAATTCCAATTTTTCGTCATCAGTTACGACATTTATATGTTGATAATTTAAATTATTACCCATAACCAAACATTTAGTTTTTAAAATACTTAATTTTAATTTATTTACTTTTACCCAATTTAATAATATATTTATCTCAGAATTTAAAGTATTTAGAACATCAAAAATTATTAAAACAATAATGTAAATTAAGGTGTCATCAGCAACCATTTGTAACTTACACATTTTTAAAACTAAAGGCATATCGTTGATGTATAAAATAAATAATATTGGACCTAGTATACTTTCTTGAGGAACTCCTATTTTATTAATTTTTTTATTTGAATATGTTTTTGATATTTTTGTTTTTTGTGACCTGTTTCTTAAATAATTTTTAAACCATTTATAAACATTTCCGCGAATACCATACTGGTACAATTTACTCAATAATCTAGCCCTGTCAATTGTTTCGAGTGCCCGCTTAAAATCCAAAACTACAGCTATAACATTTTCCCCTTTATCAATGTTTCTCTTCCACGTCTCAATCACACATTGAATGACTGTCTCTGTAGAGTATCTACCCTTTCCGAAAACCAGTAAGTAAAAAGTAATCAAGAAACTGATTTACTCGTGCAAAGTTATTGACTTAAAATCTAGATACAGTAAACATCTGACTGTAATTTCTACCAGTGCAACTTAACCTATATTCTAATGCATGAAAGAGCAGTATTAAATTAGTGTAAAAGTATGTCAAATTTGCAAGTATACTACATTCTCAGAGGATACCCGGAAATAAACACAGCTTCTTAGACAAAAGTGAATATATAAAATAAGCAGTGGCGGAGTTATTTTTGTTGATTATTTTTGACAAATACGACGAGATTTAAAAAGATTGTCTGTGGAAGTGGAATTTTATTATCACAAAGTCATAATACAATACAATACAATACAATACAATACAATACAATACAATACAATACAATACAATACAATACAATACAATACAATACAATACAATACAATACAATACAATACAATACAATACAATACAATACAATACAACAAAATACAAAAAAAAACTTAATGAAAAGTGATGGCGACGTTCAAATTAATGCTCTTCCACGCAACCATCAGGTATAAAATATTTATTCAATAATTATTGCTAACCTAAAAAATACTAAGTAATGAAGTAAACAATTAGAAAATAAGAAACAAATGAATTACTATAGAAAGTTACACAATGACATAGTTACAAAATCACACACGCTCTCCCAGCACAAACTTACCCACCTAACCTTTAAAAACTTGAAAACTTGGGGAACTCTTAACCACTTCCGGGATATTGTTATAAATTTTTGCCGCATTATAAGAAAAGGATCGCCGAAACAAGAAGGTGTAATGCCTGGGAATACTATAAAGGGATGATGATCTTGTTAGACGGTTATGTATGTCAGTTCCTTTAAAGAGTTTTTAATATAGGTAAGGAGGAGTTTTAGTCTTATTAATTTTATAAACCAAACCGGGCCATATGAACTTTAAATCGTTCATCCAAGTTTAGCCAGTAATTCCTAAAACAGTCCGAGATATGATCAAATTTACATAAATTGTAAGAGAATCGAACACAGGAATTTTGTTATGTTTGTAAGGAATGCCGATCTGCTGACATAACGCAGGCCAGAAAACAACATCACAATGAGAGACAAATTAAAGAATTAAGGAGTCACACAGTTTTAGCTTGATATCAGTAGTAAGAATATCCTTATGCATGTATAATAGTTTAAGTTTAAAATAGGACTTTTGAAGTAAATTATTTACATGGCCTGATAATCTTAGGTTTGAATCAAACTGCACTCCTAGATTACGACAACATAAAAGTTAAAAGAGAACCATTTAAATTAAGTACAAAATCATCATTTTTTTGTAGCAGATTTTCCCAAATAACAATATTTCTGTTGTGTTTTCATTTAATTTAAGTGAGTGTGCCTGTGAGACTAATAATATCGCGGCAGAAGGAAGAAAAACATTTCCTAAAATCTGAAGATATATTATATTAAGTACTGTTTAGTGTTCCACCAATATTTCAGCATACACCTGCACCGTTAACACTTATCCATGCCCACACATTAACGGAGAAACGTTCACTGGTTTGCTTTTTTTGAGTATACTTCTCATCATATCGGAAATTTGGTGGTCTATATACTCGAATCCTTCCATTATAATGTAGACTGAAAAGTTTTCTCATCGGAAAAGATAACATTTTGTCAAAAAAAATATCATTTTCTGGTAAATAGTGCATAGCAAACCCAATTCTTTGTTCCTTTTCACTGTTTTTTTAAAACGGTTTGGATGCAGCTGCTCGATTTCTTAATTCGGAACATTGTCTTACTCGGCGTTGCGCAGTTCTAGATGAAGCAGGGAATCCTGTTATGTGCAAAGCGGATACTGCAGTTTCAAATGGATTTTGCCTTAAATACTCCACCAAATTTCGGTCTTCTTCATTTGATGATTTTCTATTATTTAAATCATACCCAACAGACGTCAAGTGTTTGATGATAGCACCATTTTTTTTACAATTCCTTGAAGAGTACTTCTAGGTAGGTACTCTAGAATGATCAGCTATTTTCCATAAGAGCGCCCTATTTCTACTAAACATATTATTCTTGCTTTTTCAATAATACTGAAATAAGGCATTTTTAAATCAAATAATATAATAACAATACTTTGACAGATATCATGATAACAATTTAACACGTTACAAAGGTAAAAAAGTTGCATTAGAGGTGTCACAGTTTAGGGTAGGAAATTATCTGTCGTCAACCGTACAGTTACAACCTTTTTAGCTTTGTAACATTTACACATACACCTCATTTTACAATAAGTATACCTGTAATACCTACCTGTTGAACAAAGTATCTATTAAAAATGTCATTATAGAATAAATGTCACAGTTTTAATTTATGAAAAATGCCAAATTTAACGACCCAGCAGAAAGTTTTAATAATTCATTATATTGAGCAGGAAGGTTGGTTTGAAAGGGGAGTTTCAGAAAGGCTCAACATCCCAAAGAGTACGGTTCATTTTTTCAAAACAAAGTGGCAAGAAACGCATTCCTTGGAAAGAAGACCTGGAAGTGGTGGTCCCAAACAATCCAATGAAGAACAGGATAACAATTTGGTTAACATATTAAGGGACCAACCTTTTAAATCCATTGTAAGGGCTAAAATATAAATAAACTTCCCGGGATCGGTGAGAACAGCTCGACGAAGGGTTAGAGAAATCTCTGAATTACGCTGTCATCCAGCAGCTAAAAAGCCATTTTTAACTACCGAAAATAAGGAACAACGGGTCGGTTTTTCGTTACAGTATTACTTGGAACCTCTAGTTTTCTGGGAAAAGGTAATATTTACAGACGAGAAAGTGTTTCAGTCTTGCTACAACGGAAGACTAAGAGTATATAGGCTTCCAAAAACTCGATTCGATGAAAGATTTACCTAAAAGGATCGAAATAGTGGTCGATTTTCTGTAAACGTCTGGGCATGGATGAGTGCTCAAGGATTTGGTGTGTGTCACTTTATTGAAGGGCGATTTAATACAGAGGTATACATGAATATTTTACAAAATACCATGTTACCTTCTGTATTAGATCGATTTCCAGGAAGGGATTTTATTTATCAGCAAGATAATTGTCCCATTCACACGGCCCGACAAGTAAGGGAATGGATGGATCAGGAACAAATTATCATTTTACCATGGCCCTCACGCAGTCCGGATTTAAATGTAATGGAAATTGTTTGGGGTGTTTTAGTCAAAAAAATTAATGGTGAGAATAATTTTAGGCCACAAATTTGAACGAATTAAAAAATAAAATTTAACAAGCTTGGAATGAGTTAAAGCGGGACTTCGCAAGGGCTTTGGTAACTACAATGCCTACAAGGATAAACTCTGTCTTGGACAAAGGGGGAGCCGCGCTAAAATATTAAAATTTGATTAATTATGAGAATATGATGGTAAATAGGTACCGATTGAATTTGTTATAGTTTTAGTTTGTTAATTTTTCGAAATAATAAAAAAAAGTTCTGATACCTCTTGGTAATTACTAATGATTAAATGTAAATTAAGGTAAAAGAGCAATTTACCAAAAATTAGTAAAAAGTCAAAATCTGACAGATTTGCTGCCCAAGATTTAATGGCCGTAACTGTACATACATGTTTTTCATCTCTTATACAAAAGTAGATGTTTAACATGCCTCTGTATAAATACCTATTCTCCTGCCGACGCCGACGCGACGTCATCGGTACTTCGAATCAACTTAAAAATTCCCATAATGTCAAGTATATTTCTTTAGGCTCTTCCTTTTAAAGCTTCACAAACATAACGTTTCCTCGTGCCTTTAAAGTAAATTGATCTATTTACAAATTGACTTAAGCATTGCCGTATTGTTTTTTCATTAGACTTAAGGCAAGAGGTGTAAAAATAAACCTGACCAGATGTCGTTGGCCGGAAAGCGGTAAACGAAAAGAGTTATGACGTTTTGGCTAAGAAAGGAAATTGCTGTTCATTTTGACTCTGTAATTTTCTTGGCGATAAATAGATAATTTCTGACTGTATATTGGAGATTAAAGTTATCCCTTTCTCTTACGAAAAGAATTTGAAGAAAATTGTACATGGGCATGACGCCGAGTAAAATTCAAATTGAAAAGGCTATGAAATGTTTATTTATTAGAAACCTTGTTAGACATTAGTGTAGCGTTCAATTTTTTTTTTAAATCTATAATAGGGTCCTTGCACATTTTTTTTTAAATTTAATTTAACTCATTATAGGCTCATATTACGCCCCCCATTTTTCTTTTTTCATAAAAACCAAAATATAAGCAGATATCGTCAAATAAAATTCCTCTTTTTTAAACACGCGCCAAAACGCTTCCTTTTTCGTGACGTCAATAATAAGGAAATAGCGATGTTGCCAAATACGCCGATGGTACAATTTAATTCCGCTGTACAATACAATTTTAAGTAAAATAAATGTACCCGAGTGATTCATAACATCATAACCATACTTTTTATTGTTTATTTTTTCTATTGCATTTAAAATTCTCTGTAAAACGTAAAAGTACTTATTCCTGGTCTTTCTATCGGAAAACGTATTTATTCAAGTTCCATCTGAAATGGTTCGTTGACTAAACCCACAGTCAGCAGCTACTTAGTTGTTCTTTCAGGCTTTTTATCCACAAGTTCTTTGATTTTGTAAGTATAAATTAATTTATATTAAATCTGTTTCCATTTTTTGAAATATTTTACAAATAGGTATTGCTGTAGAGTAACAATAATAAAAATTCAATTCAATTTAAAAAAAATTATTTTAGGTTATCCGAAGATATGGAAATGTATGAGCCACATAAGAAATTTTTTTAAAAAGATGTACCGAGGTATCGCCTCTCAATTTTGACATAATACGGAATATGAAATCTAAAGTTACTTATCAAGATAGTTAGGAAGATAATATAGCTTAGAAGTTCTTCGCATCAGTCGTTTGAAACATATTTTTCCCTGTGTGGTCTGGTGATTGGAAAGCGACTTCTTAAGAGGCAGGAAAATATTTAATGATGCTAGTACATTACCCTAAGAATAATACAAATCAAAAGATTTCAACGGACACTGGACATAAGATTCTTTTTGCTGGATGTCTGAGAAATTAATTTGAACGAACCATTAATAATGTTTGTTCGGGTTTGTTCGGGTTTGTTCGGGTTTGTTAATGTTTAAAGTAAAATTCCTGAAAAATTTTTGCCCCAAAAATTTGTGTTTATAAAACTATCAATGTAAGCTTTAGCATACTAATCAAATAAAAAAAAATGATTAACTAAATTTAAGTATTAACAAACTGAAGTAGGTAAAATACCTTTAGAAGAATAAAGATAAAAAATATTTTTTACATTTGTATCATTTCTACCTTATTTCACCGTAAGAAACAAAACAGAAGAAAAGATTATTCCATTCCACTTTAGTTTGATTTCTTGAATTATTGCTGCCAGTTTCATTTCTAGGTGGAACTAATATTGTCAAGAATAATTAAAAGATAAACTACAAATATTTTATCTTTAATATTTTTAAGATATCGCTTGTAGAGATTCATTACAGGTTATTTTTTCAGATAAAATATTTTTTTTACCTATTTCACCAATATTACTAAGTAGGTACATGTATTATTACTGGCCGTACTTAATTAAACGCCTAATGGTATTTTAAACTCAAATAACGTGAAAAAATATAATGACACTAAAATTATTCTGCTGTAATAAGTTCCAGGAGCACAACATCAAATTTATATTATTCCTAGTAGCATCGAGTCTCAGTTTATAATGATTCCTCGTTAGACCTGGGTATTCCTCAGAGTTACTGCACCTTTATCATCTAATTTTAAATAAACTAAATAAAAATGTACTGATGTGGAAAGAAGAGTAGATCAACTAGTTATTTACAATTCAATATGGGACAATCCATTCTTCTTCAGTAAATTACTTTAAAAAATAATTACTGTAATAATTGATAGGGCAGTAAAATCATGATAAAACACTCATTTCCTACTGTCTTTCATCGTCTTGGCTCTAACCCTATGCTCGGAACACATTTTTCCATTGTTTATTATTATCCATGTTTTCCTCTTGCTTTTCCAGTATTCAATAGTAGAATCACGGTTTTTTTTATCACTAAAAAATAATTATTGATATTGTACCTAATTTATATTCCAATTTTACTCACTATCAGTATTTATCGAACAGAATTATTATGACTTTAATGTTCCAGTTTATAATATAATATTTAGTAAGCCTAATTTCCTTTAAAAAAATTCAAGAATTATATACCCTTCATTAACATTTAAATGTAAAGAATAATATATTATAATAATATATACCCAAAATAAAAATGCACATACCTACCTACTTATCTGTCTTTATAAAAGTTTTAGCAGCATTGTGAAATACATGGCTTTCACACCTCTTAGCACAAAGCTTTCAGTTTTAGCAAACTGTTCGGGCTTCAGTTGTAATTTTGTAAATTAATACCGAAGACTAGGAATAAAAATTACTTAAATATCAAAACAGTATTTTATTTTTGTTTGACAGGATCTGATCTAACCTCATTTGGCAATGACTATAGCTTACACCGATCGTGAAAAAGCAATCTGTACATCCTTAAGCGTGATTATGTTGAATTATCTATTAAAATAAAACTTATTTATTTTATAGTAAGGCTAATATTAGCTATGCTGTTTTATTTTTCATATCTTGTTAAATTATCCTTTATTAATACATGATTTATTGAAATTGATGGTTGACGGGTTTTTAAAGTGTCGATATGTTAAAACTGTCGGACTTAAAACATTTTCTTCTCTGTGGTCGCAGAACTCGCAGATGCCGAAATTCCGGTCTTAAATGCCACTTACAGTGTTGCCAAATCAAATTATCGCCATGGGAATATTTTTTTCTTCCCGATATGAAGAATTTGTAAACAATTATTGATGATTGTTATAGTTATTTTTATATTTTAAAAATTATTCACCTTATCAATATAAGGCCGAGTATGACTTGATATTAATAATTATTAACTACGATACCTTTTATAAAGAAACTGTACAATTAAAATGTGAAACGTTTGGCAACGTCAAAACTGTACAATTATTGTTATATATTTGGCAACGTTTTACTTATTAGTGACGTAAAACCAATCAAAATCGTTTTTGAATATTTAAAATTTTAGTCAATTTCAATTTTGAATATTTTAAAAAGTATTTGGATTTAAGGCAAAATAAAAAATATGTATACAATATTTATCCATTTACTATGAAAAAATATAAAATTTTTTAATATTTAAATTTCGTGCAAGTACCCTATTGTTTTCATAGTAACTTTCTGCTAAGGGCGGGCGTGTACTCCGGCGATTTAAGGGACCGAAAAATATTTCCTTACCACCAAGGTGGTTAGAGTGGCTCTGGGGGAAGACTCTGAGGTAGGCAAAAAGGATCGTCGTTGGTCTAATACCACTAATAAAAGGTGGCATTTTTAAGAGAGCGAAGTGACCCACCTTGACACTTCTTGCGGGCTGTCTTGGCCATGAGCTTTCCAACTCAGCTTTTTTGTGGACGAAAAACCCCTTATATGGACTATACTACAATTTTGTTTGTGGATCCCATCAGTCCAGCCTCATCGCCATCAGTCACTATGTTAAAGAAAAATTCATTCAGAAATTTCAAACAGGCCCTTCTGCATGGATACGTTATTTTGCAGACAATAATCAGTTAAAAGATGAAATTGATGCCCTTTTAAAAATGAACCTAATTACTTAAATTTTAAATAGCTCAATTAGCTAATAAAATTGGTTATTATTAAAATTATTAAATAAAGGATTTAAAGATTTGCCAAAATATAGCTCTCCTTGACTGGCAACATTGAGAGAGAAATATCTTATTACCAGGAGTATCTCTAATGGCGTTCCGCAGGGTTCCATATTAGGACTTATATTATATATAATATATAATATATTGGTACGGCATTTCTAATAAATTTATTGTCAGTTGTTGTTGTTCTAAAAAATGTACGCTGATGGTATTCAGATGTTTTATTCTTTTGATCGAAATGATGGAAACCAAGCATTTCACTTAATTAATAAAGATCTAAATGCCATTTATACTAGTTCTTAAGAACACTCATTATATCTTAATCCTACTAAAAGTAGTGCCTTTCTATTTGGCAAAAACATCGATCGAACATCGGTCCAAAATACTCTCAGATAAAGATTAACGATCTGCCAATTTCCTTCTCTGAAGTGACAAAAAGTCTCGGACTTTGGCTGGACACTGATTTGAGATTTCAATAACATATTTCTGAGTGCATCAGAAAATGTATATTTAAGCTAAAGCTGCTATACCATTCTCGAACTGTTTTAGATTTAAACGTTAACATTATGTTATGCGAGTCGCTGGTCTTATCCACATTTAATTGCTGTAATGTTGTATACGGCCCGTGCTTGACTGCTGTGACTGTGACCTCTCAAAAAATTCAAAATAATTGTTTAGGATTTGATTATGGTACCAGGAAGCGGCATTCTGTCAGCCATAAGTTGAGAAATGCTAGGTGGTTAAGTATAAAACAATGAATACAGTTTCATTCGGCTGTCCTTTTTCACAAAATATAATATTGCTTACAAATCCGTCGCATTTACACAAAAAAATAATTTTCCGTACAGATATACACAATCTTAACGTTGTTTTAAGGAAACTATTACACCACCTATCCATAAAACTGCTCTGTTTGAAAGTCGTTTTTCTTATAACGTATCAGCTGTCTATAATTCTATTGGTCTAGCTAGACCTTAGATCTAAATCTATTTTAACTTTTAAAAAAATATATAAAAGTACATTATTGGATGTTTAAGGTTTTCTGCTTTCGGGTCGTGCTTTTTCTTTCTTTCCTTCATCCGTCTCCTGCACGATCTTTACTTATTAATATTTTTGCATTCGTACAAAATTTATATAATATTATTATAAACTAAGGTTAAGTGGAAGACCAACCGTTGTTGCTAGCAAGGGATGAACTTCGCCTTTTCAGATGACATTGAATAGGGTTGTTATTATTATCATTTTGTTTTTCAAATGTTACTGTAATGTTTATTTGAATAAAGATTTGAAGAAATAGTCAATACTTAAAGTGGAGTTGAAAGTATGAAAAGGAAAGAAAAACACAAAGTCTTTTTCCACAAAATTTAATAGAATAAAAAATTCTCAGTTTAAAGGTCTCTACATGTTTCGAACGTAGAAACGATCATCATCAGGAGATAGAAGGTATGTTGCTGATGGTTGTAGCAAAAGAGAAAACGATAAGTGGTAGGCGTAAAACCTTAATGGAGCTTTTATGGCATTAAAAGTTGTAACGTTAAAATTGAATTTGTGAAGATATTACAATGAGAGTAAGTCAAAAACATACGGGGTATGTGGAAAAGACATTTAAAGGGGTCTAGAACAACCAAAAAAAGGAAAATGGAGTAAGAAAAATACTTCTAAAAAGAAGATGTCCAGAAGATTTTCTTGAAAACATGTCTCATAGACAATGTAAAATGTGAAAAGGGATTTTATATATATAAATTACACATTGTAGGCGTCATGTAATGAATTCTGTAAAAATAAAATAAAAAAGAGATTGAAATATGATTTTTTTTATAAAGTAGAGAGAGTACTTACTGAGTATTAATCAGGAAAAATAGTTTGGGGCACTGAATTCTAAGATTCAGTAACCCCACCGTATATTAATTTCCAGTTGATTCAATTAACAGCATAATATTTACAACATTTAAAAATTCTTTGATTTCTTTATTTTTAAATGTTTAATATGCTGTTAATTAAATCAACTGGAAATTAATATACGGTGGGGTTACTGAATCTTAGAATTCAGTGCGCCAAACTATTTTTCCTGATTAATACTCAGTAAGTACTCTATCTACTTTATAAAAAAAAAATCATATTTCAATCTCTTTTTTATTTTATTTTTACAGAATTCATTACATGACGCCTACAATGTGTAATTTATATATAAAATCACTTTTCACATTTTACATTGTCCATGAGACCTGTTTTCAAGACATCTGGACATCTTCTTTTTAGAAGTATTTTTCTTACTCCATTTTCCTTTTTTTGGTTATTCTAGACACCTTTAAATGTCTTTTCCACATACCCCGTATGTTTTTGACTTACTTTCATTGTAATATCTTTACAAATTTAATTTTAACGTTACAACTTTTAATGCTATAAAAGCTCCATTAAGGTTTTACGCCTACCACTTATAGTTTTTTCTTTTGCTACAACCATCAGCAACATACCTTCTGTCTTCTGATGATGGACGTTTCTACGTTCGAAACATGTAAAGACCTGTAAACTAAGAATTTTTTATTCTATTAAATTTTGTGGAGGAAGACTTTGTGTTTTTCTTTCCTTTTCATGAATAAAGATTGTTTATTATTATTATTATTATTAGGAAAGTGATATAGAATACATAATCCTACTGACTCAAATATAGGTCCTGTTAGGTGACAGTAAGCAGTTTAGTAATGCAGTAATCAATATTAGTAGTTTTATTGTATTCTTTGATGCACCTAAAGGAAAACTTATTTTATTAATCATAGACTACACTTATAAATTATTATGTTTCATAGAGTCTGACAAGGGTGACTAGCAACTAAACTGACATATGCAAAAATTTTGAATTATATCTCTTTAAATGTTGCCATTGCTGTAGCGAATTTATTAATGCTAAACAGCCTCCGTGACTGCTAACGTTCGCTTAAGACCGAATAACGATTGTATGCCGACTTATGATAATGTATTGATCATAGTTATTGCAACATTATGAATTAAACATTTCTTATTGAATCGTGCGTCTCTATGGGTGATCAGTCACAATTATAATGTTTACACGGAAAGTGCAGTGCGGATACTTGTTACCTTGTTAAAATAACACCCTAGAACGACTTTCTTTTGAGTGTAGTTCAGTTGGTCTAGTTTCGATAATGGTAACAATTACTTTCTTCCTATTTTATAGGCATTTCTAATTATTATCTACATGCAGCAGCGTTAGATAAATAAATGGATCAGCCTTTTATACATATAGAATACCGCACACTTAATCAAGAACTGTTCGAACCCGTCAAATTTATTTTTTTTTACAAAAAAAGACAGGGTGGGTCACAAAAATGCTACGTGTAGATATCCCCTTAAATTTTTGGGCAATATCTGTCGAACACTTGCCATGAAAATATCTGTAGAAGAGAGTCAAATCACCAACCTGTCTTCGATGTTCTAAGCTGTCGAGGTTCTTAGTCAGCTCGTGGTCGCCGATTAGACGAACAGCTCTCCTTTGGATGGAATCCAACAACCGAAGGGTATGCTTCGGTGCAGAACTCCAGATATGAGAGCAGTATTCCAGTGATGGTCGAATCTGGGCTTTATAGAGTGTCAAAAGTTGTTGAGGTGTATACAACCTTTTGGTACGGAAAAGTATACCGAGCTTCTGAGAAGCTGCCCTGGCGATTGCCACTACGTGATTACGCCAAGACATATTTCCTCCCAGGTTGACACCCAGCAAATTAATAGACGAAGTCAGTGGAATTGCGTGTCCTGCCATAACGATATCGGGTTCTGCAATGTTGACCTATACCTATATTTTCAACCGTTTATGAAATATTATCAAGTTAATACTGGTATGTACCATTGATTGATCGTTTCTCGACTTAGAAACGTTCTGAACTCAAATCACAATCTTTAAGGCATTGACAATTTGCTATTTAGTTTTAGACGTTAAAAAATTTCAGTGAATGTTAATCAAATTTGAATTTTTCCCTGCTAATATTACATCTAAAATGTGCCTCGCTGAAGATGAACGCATAAAAACTTGGATTATAGCCAATCAACAGTGTCTAGGGTAGAAATTACGTGAAGAACTTCCCGTACTGTTCAAGATAGTGCTAAAAGTGGTCGCCCTGGTATACTTGAGAAGAAAAATAAACATATTATTGTCTTCTTCTTCGTATGCCTATCCGAGCCGGATGCTGGCGACCATCCAATCATAACTTTGTTAACTGCTTCTTTGAACAGTCCCGTGGTTGACTTTCCGAACCAGACCCTTAGGTTTGTCAGCCATGAGATCCTACTTCTTCCTGGTCCTCTGCTCCCGTACACTTTACCTTGCAGGATGCACTGAATGAGACGGTATCGATCTTCTTTACGCATTATGTGTCCAAGATATTCTAACTTCCGGCACTTCACGAGTAAAGAACCTCACGTTCCTTCCCCATGCGGCGCAGGATTTTTTCATTGGTCACCCTCTGCATCCAAGACATTTTTAACATCCTTCAATACAGCCTCATTTCGAATGCTTCCAGCCTCCTCTCAGTAGCAGCAGTCAGTGTCCAAGCCTCCACTCCGTAGTACAATACAGAAAGGACATAGCATCTTAACAACCTGATCTTGAGGTTTATGTTCAAGTCATGGCTCTTGAAGCACTTTGCCGCCATCTTATTGAACACTGCTCTGGCCTTCTCTATCCTGCATCTGATTTTCTGTGAATGATCCCACTCTTTATTAACACAGGTTCCCAGGTATGTGTATCTTTGTACCTACTCTTTCCACACGTTTTCGATTTATAATTAGGTGGTCATCTGGAATATTTCTTTTACTGATGATCATTATTTTGGTTTTGTCAACATTTATATCAAGATCATATTGTTGACTGATCAGTGTGATTTGTGTCATTAGGTTCTGCAAATCTTTCAGGTTATCTGTAAACACGACTGTGTCTGCATATCTTATGTTGTTCAACCTCTGTCCATTCAGGTTCACCCCCGCCTCACTATTCTCCAGTGCATCCCTGTCGAACTCCTCTCGCAATTCTGACTGGCTCTGTGTTGCCTTCCTGCACTCGGACGGTGGCCTTCTGATTCCAATACAGGTTCGCAATAATCCACAGGTCTCGGTCATCCAGTCCGATGTTCTGCAGTATCTCTTTTAGCTTTGTGTGCCAAACTTTATCAAATGCCTTTTGATAGTCTATAAAGCATGCGTTATTATCTATATTATTATTACTACAGGAAAATTCTGATAGCTTAAGCACACAACTTGGGTATGACTACAATACTCACCAAACCACCGTATATACATAGATTTAAAAAAAGAGAAGTTTCATACCTACAAACCAGTAATTGTGCAAGGCTTATCGGACGATGATACTGATAAGCTGATAAGATAATTTTGTGAAATAATAATTGAGCTAACAGATAATCACATACGAATTAATTGTCCAGATAATATGTGTTTCAGATGAAGCAACCTTTTCTTCAAATGGCCAAGTTAATAAACAAAACTACAGATACTGAGCACAGGAAAATTCTCACTGGTTCATATAAAATCACACCTAGTATAATGAGAAGGTTAATGTTTGGGCGGGCAATGTTGAAATAAGGGGAATTGTTCTTTGATGAGAGCCTCACTGGAGAAAGATATCTAAATTTCCTTTAAAATGATCTGGTTCCAGCTCTTCCCTTCTATTTCCAGAAGATTATGATCCCGGTTTACCAAATTATATAGTATACTTCCTTATTTTTGTCCTTTCTTATTGTGTAGTTAATAAGTTGGTTTGTGGACTATCATTTGTTTTAAACAGAACATTTAACAAAATTGAGACTAGGTATTAGTGTTTTTTACGTATTGAATATTTTGCTCAACCGACATTTTACACAAGCACCTATTCAACACAACACTCTTAGTAGGTACTGTAAATAATAAAAAACCTACAAATTATCAAGCCCGGCCGGCAACCGTATTACACGTAAATTCGATAATTATATAAACAATAATTACAAACTGACAATGAATATACATTATACAACCCTCCTTACTGCGGATCTGGGTTGAGCACTGGAGCCAACAAATTTTCCTAGGAAATAAACTAAGAACTGCTCCCGCAATGTAACCCTGCATGTTGCTGCAAAATGGAAACTTGTCGGAACCTCAACGAAATTTTATTTGGCTTCTAGTCACAACAGATTCTTTTTCTTTGTCTTCCCTTTCAGTAGTAGCATGCTTTTATTTCTCTCATAAACGATTGCGCATCAAAATTTGCCTGGTAAAGAAAACAGAGAGCCGTGGTCAAGGCTCGCTTGGACCCAATATACTGCTAGGACGTACGATAAGTACCGTTACGTGAAGTTTACTAGGCAGAGCGTGCCAGTTATCATAAAATTCTCGTAAAATACGGGGGATATTTTAGAGGTAATAGTAATAATAAGGAAACAAACGAAATCTGGCTGATAGGATGCATTTTTAACTTAATACAGATTAAGATACATAAGAAAAGAATAATTGACGGAGGTCATTGACCAAATGACCTTATGGAAGAGCCGCCACTGCGTCTAACGTCTCCTTGGTCGGGGCATCATGCCAGGCGAAACGGGATCTGCTAGTTTATTATTTAAAGCTTTTTGATTATGATTTTTTGAAAATTTGACAAGATTACTCTTAGTTTTGTTATGTATATAAATTATATATTTTTTAATAACATCGGATAACTAGCTCAATTACAATTCCTTTTCGAAAATCCTCCAAATTTATACCTACCTATTTTTAAAAGCAGAATGCGAAATCCCTAAATTTTTCTGCAAGCCAATGCGACCACGGTCAAATATATTATATACACTGTGTCTACTTAAGTTGGAACCATAATATGGAAAACTTTTTTATTATTGGCTTTATGGAAAAAAGTTATTCCTTATAAAAAGTTCTGCATGGTCTAAAACTTAAAATGTAACCTTCAGTTATCCAAATTTCCCAGTTATATACGAGCTATATCAGAAATTACCAATTGTGCTCAAAAGTAAAGTACCTTTATTTTTGCCAATACAGAAGAATGTTATAAAGAAAAGTTATTGTGAATTAAAAGTTATATTTAAATATGCAATTACAGTTATTTATCATGAACATTTAGGTTTTGTAATTATTTACGTTTTAGATTATAAATTATTTGTAATTTATCTTTATCATCTGTTAAAAAATGATAACCTTTTCTAAAATAAATAATTATTATGCATTCATAATGTATTTAAATTGCAAGGTTCTTCAAAAATACTAAGACATGGAAAGGTTATAATTTT
This sequence comes from Polydrusus pterygomalis, assembly GCA_963969555.1. Classification (NCBI taxonomy): domain Eukaryota; kingdom Metazoa; phylum Arthropoda; class Insecta; order Coleoptera; family Curculionidae; genus Polydrusus; species Polydrusus pterygomalis. The sequence continues at coordinate 74,154,000 of OZ018377.1, forward strand.
TTTAACAGATAATAGAGATAAATACAAATAATTTATAATCTAAAACGTAAATAATCACAAAACCTAAATGTTCATGCTAAATAACTGTAATTGCATATTTGAATATAACTTGTAATTCAAAACAACTTTTCTTCATAACATTCTTCTGTATTGTCAAAAATAAAGGTACTTTACTCTTGGGCAACGTTCGTAATTTCTGATATACCTCATATGTGAAAAATGTGGGAAATTTTGATCTGAAGGTTACATTTTGAGTTTTAGACTATGCAGAACTTTTTTCCACAAAACGAATAATAAAATTATGGTTCCAACTTAAGTAGACACACTGTACATTTATTCATAATATTAAACAACATGTCTGTCTTTTAAGAATTCTTTACCGCATGTAAAATTAACTCTTGCCCTCTGTTGTCACTAAATTTCTCCAAATTGACACGATACATACGATTTACTTAAGTTTCAAGACATTCCATTTTCGAAATATAATTGTCATTTATGCTAGAATAAATAGTGTAACTTATATTATCGTTCTTTTATGGCCCAAAAGACAAAAAATGTACAAAACATACTTTACTGCTGACGATGAACAAATACTGTTATTTAGGTGTACTTATTGTCTGAAATTCTGCATCTCTAGCAATATAAATCTTATAGGAAAAACTATGCAAAACATGTATAGGTCGCTAAAATAACTCTGCTAAGTGCAGGTGAAGAACAACACGCGCTTTTTTTTAAATTATAAAAATAAACAAACATAAATAGAGTCAACACTTTGATGCCTTAGCTTACTCAAAGTTACTGATGTTTACTTTTCATATTGCTGTTTATTTTTAATATGTCTTTGTCTTTGTGGTTTAGCAGGGAGCTTAAAAGCTTTTGGATTAAAACCCTATTTATAAATTTTAGAAAAATGGAGCTTCCAAATTGCATGCCTGCATTAGAAAATTCGTTACTTTTCTTCTTTCAATATTTTCTATAGGTTAAATCTTCTTCGAAATGCCTACCGTTTTCATATACAGAGTATTATTTAAGTATGTGGCCAAATTCCAAGGGGTGCTTCTTTAAGTGTTTTTAAGCAGAAAAGTTCATATAAACATGGGTCCAAAAATGCATAGTTTTTACGATACAGGGTGTCAACCTTTAAAAAAAATCGGATGTTCGCAAATATCTCAATACTCTTTTATTCGATTTTGTTGAAATTTGGCAATGGGCCTTTTCACTATTCTTAAATTTGATACATTTGGCATTTGAATTGTTTAGTCGGTGCTATAATAAGTGTTTTTCATCAATAAAACTATTGCTAGGTCATAACAATAATTTATTTCAGCACAGTAAAAACCGGGTAAAAGTCAACCAATTTGAAAATCTCAAAACAGGCGCGACTCATGACGTAGATATGTTTAAAGCTTGCTAGAGCGCATGCGTTTAACCTCGCACACGCGTAAATGCTGATCTGTCGAACTGCCATCGGCAAATTAAGCCGCTGTTGCCATATGTAGAAAGTTTTATAATCTTAATAATATACTTTCTTCTTAGAACTTTATTTGGATAATTTAAATAAATATAAACATAATACTGGTAAAATAATTCATTCCGCAGCTATTGAATGGAAAACTGGTATATTATAATTACTAATAATTGCTAGTCAATTACCATTACACTGGTACTATAAACTATAATAAATGATTTTTGAGAGTATCGGCAACACTGCCAAGCTGCTGATTTTGTGAATTCTTGATATTTTAAGCCAGCGACTCGGGTATTCCTATCATTCCTCTGTGCATCAATCTTCCGGCGCGATGACGTAGGTATGTTTAAGTCCGTGTTTTTATTCAAGGAGTTTTTTTATTTATTTATTTTCTCAGTTATGGCTTAAAAGTATAGAAAAGTAAAAACACAGAAAATTTTATTTTTTGTTCCTTTATACACTACTACCAAAATCAAAATTTAGTGAAAAGGCCCATTCTGTTTGTAAGAACAAGAGAATAAATTTACCCTCAATTAGATTAAAATTATTAAGTCCAGTGTCGTCCCGGAAGACAGTCCAACTTATATTTTTGGCAAAAAAATTGGGGGCCACTGACTTTTTTTAAAATTATGTATTTGTTTCGAATTAAGCAACTACAAATACAACTATTTTATCTTTTTAGTTTTTTCATATGTTGCTTTGTTTTCGAGAAAAAAAATAAAAACCACTTTATTGCATGTCCCCGGGACGCATATATACAGTAACAGCACACGGGCTAGAAAATCCGACTTTCCGAAGTCCTGGCTAGTAACGACACTCGCGCTAGCAGCAGTTGAAGTAATAGCACGCGAGGTATAAAATAGTATATTAAAGTACACGTTTTATAAAGCATCATTTTATAGCACGCGTCCATGTTAAAAAACGAGCCGCTTGCGGCGAGTTTTATAACGGGACAAAGTGCTTAAAACTGCTTTATATAACACGTACTTTATACTATTTTTTCTAATTTGTAGTTTTTTCAATAAAAAATACATATTTAAAAAGAAAATAAATCCTTCAAATTTTGTAAATTTTTATGTCTAAATGTTATGTTGGTAATACTATTTTTTATCATAGTAGCCTATGGACAATAAAAATTATTTTGCGAACTGTCATTTTTTGATTTATTCACCCATTTTCACCACGAGATTCTAAAGTTATTTTAGCGATATGAAATTTGAAATTGGACGGAATACGTTGTGTGATCCTTATACATTCGGTACATATACAGAGCGTTCGGAAATTCGGGCGATTTTGCTACTTTTTTTCGAATTTCAAAAGACGTGATTTTACGTCACGGCATTGCAATTTAGTATAGGGAAGATGGAAAATTCAAATAAAGTTGTAGTTAAAATCGACATTGGAAGGTTAGTAGAATAAATTTTGGATAGGATTTGGCAGAAAATGATAGCTTGAAGCATCTACAAAAGCAAAATAGTTCTCCGTCAATAAAGTTATTATTTAATATGTGTTTTTTAATTAACTAAAACAATACATACAGATTTGTAGATCTAGGCAACCAAGCATACATACGTGGGTTCGTGTAGTATTTTGCATATTTGTCGTGCAGCTGCTTCAATATACGTCATTTTTGGTTTTTAGGTAAGCAAAAACTAACTGCTTTTTCAATTTTTACCTATACCTACCTAATAATAAAAAAAAATCCCATTTGATGCGGACTTTCTTGCGGACACTATGTAATATTGTAAATAACAGTAGTAGGGCACAAGCACACACAGGTATTTATACCTAGGTGCTTAAAATTAAGTTTGATATTAACATTGTAAATTTTGTTTTGGAAAATAAATTTGATTTGATTTGATTTGAAGTAATTGCTTAATTTTTATTCATTAGGCTCAATAACTATATACGGAAAAAATGGCGGTTTTGCAAATAGTTTTTGAAATGTGAAATTTCTGTAAATTATTTAGCGTCTGCAAGCCATATTGCAGATCTGCAAAGTTGCAGGTATACATTTCCTGTAATCTCACCCTATATAAGGAACGACCGGCACAAAAGTTTAATGGTTTATGATACCCTTTTTTTGAATACATTGTATTTTGCACCTACACAATTGCATAAACCATATTTTTTAAACTTTCTAGGCTGTCGCCATGGATCGTTTCAATGGTTTTCATTTACAGTTTGCATTATTACGCAAACATTTTTTAATATGCGCTTTTTATTCAACATCCCAAATTTTATTACCAATATCATATTGTTGAGTTTGGCGTACTAATTTGGTTAATTTTTGCAGGTGAGTGGGCTTCAAAAATATTAAGCTCCAATTTCATTGGCGTTCTTGAAGACATAGAAGGTCATCTTTATGGTAGGTAAGGATATTATATCGTATTTCAGAGTTTTTATTATTGTAAGGTGCGGTTTGACACAAGGACGTTCAGGGAACTTTGTAAAGCAACTAATTTCATAAAAAAAAAAAAAAATAATAAAACCTGCACATTCTTATCACTCTCGTATGTTTTCTTGATAATGGTGTGAATATAGAAAATGCACATGGGTATGTAAATTTAGTCACCATTTTTTAGGGTGGTTAGTTAGTTAATAATACTCACTAAAATTATTTTACCGTGCCATTCTGTAACCTTAAATCTATTTCCTGAAAAATATTAAAATTCAAACGAACCGTTTTCTAATGTTCGGCAGTAAATCTTTTTCAAGAGCCCGACACGACCCTGGGTTTGGCGTTGGTGGTGTTTCCGCCCACAAAATTTGTATCATTCTGGCAAGCCCACGCTTTAGGTCGGCTCGCTGACCTAATTTCAATCGATTTCATTTTATGTTTGCCGTAAAATATCGGGTTTGTGTTTTATTGCATAATTCAGGAAGATTAGATAGGCTGCTTTTAAATCAAAAAGTTTACAAACGTACATGACATCTAAATTGCTGTTGGAGGCGTATTGAATTTTAAAAGAATCATTTATCTTCGACACCACGTAGAGCAAAAGGAATTTTAACAATTTTATCCAAATCAAGGGAAGTTTAGAAAATTGTGTTGGGTCTATTTTTCGCGTAAAAAAATATCCATAAAATTTCTTAAGGGTGAAATAAAATAACAAATATTTTAGTTTGAATAATATGTGCAGAGGAACCCTCAATTTAAAAGAGCTTAAAAGCCACAAAAAGTGTAAAATTTTACCCTCTTGTCGACAAAACGGTTCAGGACAGGTTAGATTTTTTGTTTTAGAAAAATTGATGGCTACGCGACCCGTCACCAGTGCTGAAGGCAGGGGCGTGTTTATCAAAGCTATTAAAACGACGCGCAATGGAAGAGTCGATATTTCCCAATCACAAGTTAAGGTCGTTACGCTGCCAGTTCTGTTCGGGTGTTCGGGATTATTCGCGCCGTATAAAAATCTTAATATTCTTTTACTTCAATTTCATTCTGACAAATATTTCACTAGAAAGTTCTAATCAGAAAATTATATATACAGTGTGTCCAAAAAATTATGCAATATATGGGCAAGTTTTTTATCACCGATTTCTCAGAAAATTTTATTCTTTATAAAAGTTGGTGCATTCCTTAAAACTATAAATGTATATTTCATATTTCACCTGCGGCTAATAGTAGGGGAGCAAATGCCATTTTTTCGAAATTGCCTTAAGAGTAAAGTACCTTAATTATTAGAAATACAGCAAAATTTTATATGGAAATGTTTTTGCAAATTAAAAACTTAGTCCAAATACGAAATTTGAGTTAGGTGTGTCAATTTTTAATTTTTTTTATATGCATTTCCTTAAAATAGGTTTTTGGAATTCAGCGTACTGGATGAAAATGACAAATAAATTATTAATTATTTCCAGTAATATGAATAGAGTTGGATTCTATCATAATTTTGTTTAGAACATAAGTTGGCTAAAATGTGTTTAAGTAGGCATGCAACACGCTAATATCTGAACCAACTCGTAACATTGAAATGTTTTAAAAAGTTTGCAACTACTTAATCCATTTTTATTATTAATCCCCGTTTAAGTTATTTAGTAAATATATTAAAATTGCATAAACAAAAAATCGACCAGAGGTGTACCGTTTAGGAGAAAATAGATATTAACCAAAAAAAAATTAAAAATTGTGACACCTAACTCAAATTTCGTATTTGGACTAACTTACTAATTTGCAAGAACATTTCCATATAAAATTTTGCTGTATTTCTAATAATTAAGGCAATTTCGAAAAAATGGCATACACTCCCTTACTATTAGCCGCAGGTGAAATATGAAATATGCATTTATAGTTTTAAGGCATGCACCAACTTTTATAAAGAATAAAATTTTCTGAGAAATCGATGCTAAAAAACTTTCCCATACCTATGTTGCATACTTTCTTGGACACACTGTATATGGGGGATTTAAATTGCAAATAAAGTTCAGCCAACAAGTCTGCAAGACAAATTTGGTTTTTAATTTTTTTAAAATAAAAAGGTACGGTAAACGGTACTATTTGTAACTGTACAAAATCAATACACTTTTGCTTTCTAAGGGTTTTAAAATATGGGTCAAAGTCGCAGACACAGACCTTTTGTTTAGGTAACTTGTAACAGATGTTGTTTTGTCTCCCTGCGTATTTTTATTTTGTGGTACTTGAGAACAAAGATTGGACATTAGACATTATGCAATAATAATGCCATCGTATAAAAGTAAATAATAATCTGCATTGCTAGGCAATGAAATGGGGGAGGGTTAAGGGAAATATTTTATTAACAATATACAGGTAAAGTTATCAGAAAGGGTTACAATTATTTGGTTATGATGTTGCCTGTAGAACGTTAATTTATAATTGGTGTACATAAAATAGTGTGATGGGTTTTTCTTAAAAAGACTGTCCGACAGCAGGAATGGCTTGAGTGTCCACTGCTGAGCCGTTGTCGCTCGGCTTTCTAGTAATATGAAAAACAGCGCCCGCTAGAGAAGAAAAGTGACACATGCGGAAAGTGGGCCATCTCCTAACTTTTATTGCACTTTTATAAGTTATATATGTCCGACAGTAGAAACGACTTGAGTGTCCACTACTGACGACAGTTGTCGCTCGGCTTTTCACCAAACTACGTAGTACCTTTATACCAAACGTGTATGTTAATCTATAAAAATACTCTGTAACCAAAATGATAAATAATTTTAATAATCATACGTACACGAAAATGGGGCAATATGTAACAAAATAAATTGCAGATTAACGGGAAACCAATCAAAACCAGAGTGTGGTCGCAGACCAAAGATAATCATATCAGGTATTTTGGAAGGTAAAGTGTCACCATTACAGTCGCAGACGTAATTAGTAACAAAAGGTAAAACATTACTCATGATTGTCGCAGACACAATAGGTAATATCTGAGAAATACGTCACCATTCTGTCGCAGACAGATGTTGGTGCAAGCGGGCTAAATTATGGGAGACAGACCATCTTACACTAAGTTTTATGAAATGTAATAATTAGGGATTTTATTCTGCATGTTATTTTGTGGATAACTGATTAAATTGTTCATATATTTTTTTTTTTTTTTTTTTTTTTTTTTTTTTTTTACAAAAAAGCGCATCAACCACTTAGCGCATGAGGTACTTAATTATGAATTTTACTGTCTCTAGGTTATATTTGGTCAAGTAGGCCGCAGTCTTTAAGAAAGTTTAATGTATTTTGTAAGTCTTTATTAAGAACGTGTTGTAAACTGTCTTTCATGTCGTGTTGGTGCCTAATCGCGTCAAATTTGGGGCACTCGATTAAAATGTGTTTTACCGACAGAGGCACTTGGCACTGGTCACAAGACGGTTGGTTTTCTTTTGATAAAATATAGCCATGCGTGAGCTTTGTGTGTCCTATTCGGAGGCGATTTATTGTCACTTGGTCTTTACGAGTTTTTAGGTTGTTTTCGCAAGGTTTGACACTACTTTTACACTCACGGAGTTTAGAGGTCGAATTTATCCACTCATTTTGCCATGAGTTTATAATTTCTGTTTTAATATAATACTTAAAGTCACTAGTGATTGTATTTGGCACCATAATAGAATCTGCATCTTCAATTGCTGCCCGCGCGGCGCTATCAGCCTCCTCATTCCCTATAATTCCTATGTGCGATGGTACCCATATGAAACAGACTTCTTTTCCTGAGTTGTGGATGTCATGGAGGACTCTATATACCTTTTGTACCAGAGGGTGCTTAGAGTATTTATGGTTTAGTGAGCTGATAGCGCTTAGTGAGTCTGACAGAATAATATACAATCCAGGGTCTTCCTTTACAATGAACAGTAGTGCTTGTACAATTGCGTACAACTCTGCTGAGAATATACTCGTGTATTCAGATAGACGAAATTTCATAGTGAGGTCAGAAGTTACTATGGCAGCACCAGTTCCCTTGTTTGTTTTTGAGGCGTCGGTGAAGACCTTTACTCCATTAGGAAGATTTTCCAATATCCTAGCTAACTCGCTCTTAATTATATTTGGGTTGTTTTCTTGCTTATTGAACTGTGTAAGTTTTGTAATACATCTTGGTTTACTAATGATCCATGGAGGGGGTAACAAATGGTCTTCTTGAAAGAACTTGGGAAACTTTATCTTAAATATTTCTTGGTATTGATTAATACGTTCGTAAAATGCAGGTCTAGACCGCTTCTTCTTTGTGTAGGACAAATGAACTACTAGTTTCCTAGTGGTTTGGAGCCTTGAATAGGCAATTTGCTATAAATAACCCTAGTTTGTAGTGAATTGTTATTCAGGACAAATGAACTACTAGTTTCCTAGTGGTTTGGAGCCTTGAATAGGCAATTTGCTATAAATAGCCCTAGTTTATAGTGAATTGGCATTCAGGACAAATGAACTACTAGTTTCCTAGTGGTTTGGAGCATTGTATATGACCAAAAGGCTTTTATAATAGATTAATTGTTTTTAAAACCTCTTTAATTTTCATTTACTGGCAGCGAAATATACCGCATCATAGGGAAACCGTCAGAATAAGATTAAAGCTAAAAAATCTTAAAACCTGACAAACTTTTACCGTTGTACCAAACTTTCAAAGAACCTAAAAATACCACAAGATTTGACGATTACAGCTAGAGTGACGGATTTCTGCAGGTGATGAACACACCGGGGGTCGGTCAGTTTCAAAATCTACAAAATCACTAACAAATGATATTGTTCAAAGCATGAATTTTCTTGGAACAGAGACAGCGTAAATAAAGACAGTCATATTTCATTCGCCATTTTTAATTTTATTTGACTATTTTAAATCTACAATTCTTAGTTTCTAGAACCTACACCCCAGGTAGCAGACGATCGTCATTCCGACGTAGTTTGTTAGGCACTAGTTACGTCACACCAAGGGCGTCCGAAGGAACTTTTCCAAGGGGGGGGGGCAAATCATAATTGGAATTATTTTTGTTTTTAGCACTTCAACAAACCTTCAATAAAAGATTAGAGCAAAATACCTAATACTTATATTAAATAACAAAAAATAGCTAAACAAAATATTTAAAAATGTTTAAATATAACAAAAAAAAATACAACAAAAACCTGATAAGGTATTCAGATTTATTGGAGAAAAGAAATGTTAATTTTCTTGAATCCTTTGCAAATTCATCAATAATTTTTTCAATTAAATGTATTTTTTTTTTCTTTTACAAATTTGCGATGAACACTCATCATACATAAACCGTCCAATCGATGCTCAGTCATAGTCGAGCGAATCCAGGTTTTTACTCTTCTGAGAGTACTGAATGATCTTTCGACTGTACATGTAGTTGGAGGTAAACAAATTGCTATCGCAATTGCCTGACCAATAGCTGGATAGAACTTGCAATGTTCCAGTAATTCTAACATTGATGTATCTTCTGTGTAACTTAAAATAAAGCTTTATTTATTCTATTCTAATATTTTGCCTTCGCTATTTAGTGAAGATTTTTGAATTTCACATTTCATTTTATGCAACAAGAGTTCGTTTTACCAATTTTGTCAATTGAATTGTATCTCAATAAATATGTATATCCCAGTTAAATAAAATATTCTCAAATCTACTTGGGCCAGGGGGGGGGGCAAGCGCACCCCCTTGCCCCCCCCCCCTTCGGACGCCCTTGCGTCACACTGACCAACAGGATGACTTAAAAAAGATGTTACAAAGACATACCTTAGTCATAGACTGTTGACGTTATATTATGACGTCAATTTTACGGAAGTTATGTACGTGAATTATTATTGCAACGTAAAAATGACTTATTTACATCAAGAAATAGGCATTGTGTCGTAAAAATTACCCTTAGAAAACGAAATCCTGTAACTGTGAAGGTTTTTTTAACAATATACATTTAAAAAATACATCTTTATTTCCTTAACACATTCACTGCCCACAACGCGCCTGGCGCGTTCACCATGATCACAATGCACAATGCGCCAGGTGCGTTTTGCATCTATCGGAATACTACGCTGTGTTAACAAGGGGAGCATAGCCAGTTTTGCACGAATAACTGCTGGGACTTCAGTATGGATTTAGGTAGGGTTGGGATTTTGACCGTCAAAATCTTTTGTGGTCAATTGACCAGTCAATTGACTAAGCCTCGGTCAAATTCCTCAGTTTTGTCAAAAGAAATGAAACCATGAATAATTACATAAAAACGTGTCTTTATTAAAAAAACAGCTAACAAAAGATAAAGAAACCATTCTGAGGTACAAAAAACACAAAAATAATATACCTATGTATAATATTAATCTAACAATACTAAATTACTAATGAAGTAATGAGTGAGTGACTGATTGATGATGAAATGAGAGACTGCCTTGGTTGATAGCTTGAATAAAGGTACATCATCTTCGTCACTGAACTCACCCCCGGCATTACCTTTATGTTCTTCAGAATCTGAATCACTCGTCTCATCCTCTACTGAAATTTAGCGCTGGTTTCTCCGAATTTCCATTTTTTTTTATTTTCACTGCCACTTAACAGCTTTAAGTTGTACTTTATATAAACAAGCTTTTCTGAGCGAGTGATTTTCAATCGATTGGGAAGCTTTTTATGGACAATGCCCCATGAGGACCAATTTCTCTCACGAAAGGCTGCAAAAGTTTTTGACCGAATTTGACCCGGTCAAAATCTCGGTCAATTGACCAGGCACAACCCTAGATTTAGGTACTATGTTTTTGTTTTTTTTACATAAAAATTTGAAAAAATGTAGTTATATTTATTTTAATAACAATTCACTCCTATTATGTTCAATATGCAAAAAGTTACGGGGCACGTAGCAGAGCACATCCTTTTCCCAAGGGCAGTGAATGTGTTAAGTAGAAATAGTAACCAAGTAACATCTATACAGTAAAAAAGTTTTAAAAACGAAACTAACTAAACTGAAAGTTGTTCTTTTTATTACACATTTCAATTAACAATCGATAATAGAAAATAAACATCAGTAAACTTAAAGCAGAAATTTTTAGGATATATTATAATACAATATTTATATTAAGTACGAAAATTAAAATAAATATGGACGGAATACAGAAACTTTTTTTACCCCAAAGTGGAAATTGCATTTTACCCTTTTCCACTATATTACGATGTCAGAAAAATTATATTGTATGTGGAGGAACGTAAGGTTTAAACTCGCATGTCGGAAAACATTAATAAATTTTTTGTAGATAGACAATACCAGCAATTTTTACGGCCTTTTGTACACTTAAATCAGACAATACACTCGTAAGCAAAGTATATCAAAATGCTAATGTCTGATGTTGTTGAAAGTAGGATGAAAAAACTATGACATTACCAGGTATTGTTATTAGTGATAATATCGCAGACAAAACAATGACTCTTTTTATTAATAATTCTGTCATGCCTAGTATTAACGTAGTTTAAAATAGACATATACCAGTTTTGTCATAAACGTTTAAAAACGTTGTATTGTTTACATTAGGATTATATTTTAACATAAATAGGTTGTGAGAAACTCCATTGTATGTTTTATTATTAGTAATTTTTTTACACGATTAAAGACTAGAAATTAATAGCTTCGTTCGTACAAGCAAATTGTCAATCGATTTCAAATTTTTTTCTGCGCAACCGTGGTTTTAACATTGAAAATGTTTATGTTCGTATATGGGGGCCAAGTTACGAGTTTTTCGTTCAAGGTCAAAAGACAATGTATGTCGCGCGCCTTTTTGCCGTGTGTTGCTTTTGTTGGAATTTTTAATTTTGGGGTATTGCTGATTGCGATGAGATGATAAGAAGAGGTGCATCGCGATTTAGAAAAAGTCCCTACATATTTAATGATAATTTTTTTAAAATTTTATTTATTAATAAACTCGTTAATTAATTTCAATTCAAGGTATATATTTTTTTTTTAAAGAAATCGTCCGCTTCGGGTCAGCCGGCAACATCGAGCCAAATGCATCTTATTGGTAATATGTGGTTGCATAAGATGTAGTATTCATTTAATTCAATTTCTTAAAAAAAATTTGGAAAATAAAAAAATTAAGGTATTTTTAAAAAAATACTTGTACTTTAGCTATTTATTAGTTGATTTTAAGTCGTTTACAAATAAAAAGCAGAAAAATCAATATTTTTATGTTATTTACATATAACCTTATTAGTTAGTTGTTGAGAATAATAATAAAATTATGTTTTATATATGATTCAATCATTTCCAATGTCTCCGCTGGTTACAAGTGCAAAATCTGTGAACTTTTACCTGATTGCGAACTGGTTGGAAATTGCTTGATCTGCGAACATGATAGGATAAGAAATCCTTTATTTTTCTGTGAGGATAACTCACAGATAACAAAAATTTAACCTAATAAATTATTTGCAACAACTATTAGAAAAAGGCATTTGCATGTTGTATGAAAAACAATACAATCTGCATGCAAAACGCTAGTTGGAGAAAGTAGGTTTAACTTTATTTCTTAAGTGACATATTTATTAGTTGAGAATTTATAGGTTTTCACTCCAACGCGGCTATAGATTCCCAATCCCAATATCAGGATCCACAAAACATCACGCAAAAGCTGAATTCAAATAATGTTATAGGTCTGCATTTTCTTGGACCAGAGCAAACACACTTATTTTACTGGACCTTTATAAAAAAAATCTTGTCTATTGTCCAATTTTTCAACAGTATTTTGTCATTCTTTTCTAAACGTCTTGACATGATAGTTTTAAAAATGCAAACTGCGCAAGTCTCCACCTAAAAAGTCGCGTGTAATCAGCGAATTATTCTGACAGTTAGAAACCGATCCACAACCAACAATTTGGCTTCTGCGAGCGCCGTATTTTTTGGCAGCGGTTTGGGATTTATCATGTGCGAACGCTTTTAAACACATGAATATTTTTTTGAAGTTGGCCCAGTTTAGACTGACTTTTCATTTTTTTAATACGCGTCCTATAAATTTTTTTAAAATTCTAATCGAAGAAGATCGAAGAACATATATTTTTTTCAAAAACATCGGATAATTATATCAGTCTCAATTCCTTTTTAAAAATCCTCCAAATTTATGACTATTTTCAAAAGTAAGAATCCCCTTAAAAAATACAAAGAAGATAAGTTGGGTAAAATGTTCCTTAAAAAAATTCATTTCAGAAAATAAATTAAAAGGGACATTACAGCAAATAAAGAATTTTTTGGAGAGAAAAAAGATATCGTATATACCTCAAATACATCAAAACACTCCTTTAAAGTTCTGTACTTACCTATGTATAGTTAGACTAAGTTTTGCCTCTGTCGTCTGGACACTTCAGTATGCGGTATATAAAAACAGGTTGGAAAGTGTTCAGACCAAGTTTCTCAGATTTTTAAACTTCAACTATATATTGATGATCCAAATTTGCTTTTCGGTATAGGTTTTAATATTCCTTCACGAAACTGAAAGGCTTAGAAATCACGCTATTGTTCTTAATTTTAATTGATGAATTAATGATAATATTAAAATTTTAGTAATAGGTATAAGTAAATCTGTACACGACATTGTAAACCGTGGGTGCCAAGCCTGGGCCCTTGGCCTGTTGGCATCTTATTTGTGCAAATAAATAAAGAAATAAAATTAAAAAGTAAAAATAATATATTTCTATGGTTCTAAGTCTTTGGTATACGTATACAAAACTAACGAAAGGTTAAAGGTAATAGAATACTCTAAAGTTTGGACTCTTTAACTTTAAATATTGCAAAAGAACTGAAACAGGTACTATTGTAAATTTATATCCGGTTATTTGTCACTTTTCCGAATTTCATTTAGACTTAGAAATATTTTATTCCTTTTGGTAATTAATTATAAAGTATACATCATCTAATTAAATAATTCACGGTATTTTTAATTAGTAATTGATGCATGGTTACTTTTTATATCTTTTAATTAAATATTACCTATGATTGCTGATCAATAATAATTGAAACCATATAATTAGGTTTTTACTTTTTATATATTTAATTGAGGACATGTGCAGTGGCGTAGCCATACTTTAGGGACGGCGGGGGCTACATTATTTATGTGCGGCATTTAAGGGGATCGAATGCACACTAGTTCAAAATTTTTCTGCAGATTAGAAATTTACAGCCAAAGCAGGCCAGCTATTTATAGTAGTGTTTGCTTCGCGGAGCAGCCACACATAGTAAATAGCTGGTCCGATGTATCGACATTAAACGTAAAAGTTGGGGACAGGGCCATCTTGCCTGCACTAGTTTTAGCTGGCGAACATTTTTATTGTAAGTACACCAAAATATTTTCTAAAATAATTGGCAAACGACTGTCGAAAGGGCCTGTTCGGCTAACACGCCTAAAAAACAAAAACAAAAAATCCACAATAAAATTATATTATTTAGTTATAGAAGATAATATAGAGTCCGCGAAAATAATTGTGGAATATCGGACAAGTGTGTAACTGTTTTTTTATATTGGAATACACAGGGGTCCAAGCCTCGATCCAAGCAAAATCGATACCCTGGGACGGGTACACCACGATGGCCGTTTCGTCCTTGTTAGGACTCTACGGGCAGCCATATAACCCAAGCAACAGCGGTAGGATGTATTAAAAGCCTTTTTGCAGACACTATATTATCTTCTAAACATTTTTATGGCTTTTCTTAAAGGATTGCGCGCATTCTAGTGGGTGCCGGCTTTGATCTGTTTCTAATCCGCAAAACGGCAGATGTTTCGGTGAAAACGCAAATAGCATTCCATATACTGTATTGTGATGCACTTCGTGGTTTATTTATTTAGTTGTCTACCTTTTGATATTACCAGTGTGACTGCCTTTTATATTGGAGTTTATTCCGCTGGGATGGCGCTACGGTGTATTGATGCCGTTAATGAACCAGTGGATATTTCAACACCATCAATGAATTCATATTGAGCGAATCGTAGGTAACGTGTTCACCTGCTCTATACATTCCATAAATACGCTTTCTTATGGTATGTTCATGAATTTGGTGAAGTTGTCGACCACCGGATGACAAAATAGCTACATTATTGCGATTCTTAATCTACATCCTTTACTATACCCTTTGTCTTAATTCGTTGGATTATTGAACAGGAAACTCCCAAAGCATCAGAAACTTTCTAAAACATTCATGCTTTATTATATCTATTTACCTCGTAAACTGCGTTAAAGAGTAAAAGATAGTCTTTCCGGCATTATTTTCTCTTTGGAAAATAATCAAATAATTTTAAAATTAATGCTTGTTCTTTTTCACAATACCGTGACATTATTGAAATAATGTTGATTAAAAATGTCATTGCCAAAAATAAAAATAATACTTTTTTAACTGGTAAAATTATATGACACTTATTATTGACGCAAATTTATTATCTCACCTAGTTCACGAATGTTAGAAAGATAAGCACTAGTCGTGACGAATAAAATAAAATAAAATAAATAAGATAGGAGGAGATGGCTTTAAAAACGACTTGAAAAAATGGCAACACTGTAAGCTGTAAGAACTTGCTGTTATCCTTACCGTGCATTGGCATGTGTTTTTTTAGATCGAAAACAATCCATATAATAATATGTATTTAGCAATATTTACTTAAAATACCTAACTATCTAACTATTTACACCATTGCTTTTAATCTAAAAAAACATAACCTGAATAACCTCACTCACCGCCGAAATAATCCGGGGTTCGAATACTCGGGTCTCTTATACACCACGCACTGGCGAACCATTGTAAATAATAATCATAGACAAGCGAGTTGCGCGCTCTCAAGGATAGATAGGCAACTTAACATACTAAATTGGTTCCCTGATAGCGCCACATGCGACCGGGGGCGAAACTAAATATAGTCGTGGTGGGGGTAGGCGCCAAGCATAAAAATTTAAATTGTATTATTACTTTGAATTCAAATTTTCGCGCTTCTAACTTAACGGAAAAGTTTGAAGCGCGAAACATCTGATTCAAGTTAAAATAATTTGGGAGAACGAAAGAAAATTATAACAACGTTTCTGATATGGCGACAAGATTTATTAATATTAGATATTTACATAAATAGGTTTTAAATAAAAAAACAGCTTACTAAATTATTATTTTCTGTAGATTTTTCTAACAATTCCGTGTTATTTTCAAAGTTTTTATTTAATAAACTAGTTATTGTACCTTGTAGTTCATTAAGTTGTGAAGTAAAGTTTCTTTCTATATCTTTAATAGCTTTCTCTGTACTTTCCAATCGTTGGGCGACATTAATGAAGTCTTCAGGAGGTTCCTTGGTTTTTCTTCCCGATTTCTTTGGTCGCGACATATTAAATATATACCTATTTACGATTCTCAAACTACCGACTGCGCCATGTTAAGTTTATAAATTATATATGAATAATTATTTAATAATAACTTTATTTTTTATATATTTTCAAATCAATCATAAAATGACAATGACAATCTTTTACCAGTCCAGGTAAGACTTCAGGATCTGTCACAACAAACCATATTTTTATCTTTCTCGCATATATGCTGGTACAGTTTAATACAGAGAGACAGAGAGAGGTACAGAATGTTGGCCATGCTCATTCTAAATGAATATTCTGTTCCTACCAACGTTAGGAGATGAACAACCTTATAAAACAAAATTCCTACAATAGCGCCACTAGCGACTGGGAGCTAAATTAAACGAATAGGGGACGACCTTCACCATTTAAGTTATCCTAGCCTGATAATAATAAATAGCACTCAATAGTCATACGTCGAGAAAAGACTAAAAATTAATCTAAAAACGCAATTGATCACAAACACAGGTCATCAACACTGTTACCTTCGATAATGATGAATGAATATTAAAAAATTCATGGTCAGGCGTAGTAAAAACCTCGGTATAGCGTTGTCATAGTGATTTCCCTAAAACATTATAATTTGATATCATTAGGAAACTATAAACAGTTTGACCAGTAGAAAATTTAAAAAACACATTTATTTATTATAATATTTTTACTTAATAGGTACCTATATACACATTACAAATGCATCTAATATAATTAATATAACCTTCGTTTTCAAGCACAGACGGTAGATCTAGAGAGCAATCAAGTCAGTAAATTGTCATCATTGATTTCTGTTGAAACGATTCTGATCGGGACAAAATGTAAACAATTGGGTTTATTTATATATTACAGGTCTATGTAACAACCCACAATATTGTACACGTGAATGTAACATCTAAATCTAAACATAATATAAACAATAAGTTATTCAGTATGCTAATAATCACACAATATACCACTTGTCCTAATGTCATACTGACAATCTCTAAGAAAAAAAAACCGTTACTTCTAATAAAAATGCGAGGTTCATCGGGACCATATACCTTTAGATCCGTACGGCTTATTTCGTGCGCCAAAAAAACTTAAGTTTTATGTGTGAAGAAATGCGTTTGTACGCACATCTCGCCACTCACATCCCTTGACGCCCTACAGGTATGGGCACGCGCACAACCCTCTTCTTATAAAGTTTTACTTGTTTAGCGATATCCTCAAAATAAACTTCAGAACCGGTTCGGCGCCATTTTTGTTGTTGTGTTTTACGGGTTCTCTATGGATTACTTGATGTGATTGATATTTTAAACAGCACAGCAAAGCAAAAATCGTTGCTTAGCTAAGTTGATAAAGGAACGCTTCGCGAACAACTTCGTATAGTTCGTATGGGAAACAGAGAGGGGCATACTTAGCCGCAGCAAGGGGGAAGGAAAAAATCTTTGCTGTGCTAAGTAACATTTTTAAAAGGAACGCCCAATTTAGCTGTTTGTTTGGCTGTTAAAAGGAACTCAGCCTATGTTTATCAGCAACGAATTTTTTTTGCGGTACGTGTCAATTCGGCCTGTAGCGTTTATGAGCTAATTTTAATTTTTCTACTGGCGAAGATTAAAATTGTACCATTTGGATTTATCGCCTTCAGTAAACTTCCCTCAAAGGGGTAAATGACCTGCTATATACGAAATTCCAAAAAACCGGAGGAAAAAAGTTACAGGCTAACTTTCTAAAATAACCAAACTAAGTGTATTTGTAAACCACCCTGTATATCGCAACTAAGCTTTGGATGTAAGGTTGAAAGCTCCCTGGTATTATGTAACTGTTCACCAAAATTCAGGGTCTTAATATTTTAAAGTTAAAAAAATTAAATTTTTTTTATGGTTTTCGGTCAAAAAAATTGGAATTTAATTAATATTTTAGAAACGGTAAGAGCTAGATAATTTTTGGTATAAGTGGCAACACTGCATCGTCAAGACTATTTTAGATAAATAGAGTATATCTGTTTATACCGTGCGAGCAAAAATTATTTGCATCAAAGAGGGCCTTGCATCTAAGGACGTAATGCTTAGTCGTAGAGCTTAATACCTGTTGGGTGTCAGTAACTACCTGAATTAACAATCAATCAGTTATTCCGTCATCTTTGACAATCGTTACAAGTAATTTGATTCATCGCTTATTTTTCCAATTTCTTGAACAATTCACACAAAGAGCTTTACGGAACAGCACAAAACATTCATGGTTGAGTCGTATCTTCGAAACGCTGTTAGAGTAAATGGTTAGTGGCAATACAAACCGGGTTTGTGCATGGACGATTTCCTAACGTTGCTTTTATTGCTGGGGATTTTTATCATTGCCTGAAAAGAACCGTGGCTGTGTTTAGGGAAACAGGTTCTATACAACACAAAACAGGAGCAGGAAGACTATCTGTAAGAACAGAAGAATTTGTTGCAAACGTTCGTGAAATAGGTAATGCAAAATACGCCAACAAATTGTATAAGACGTCTGTCGCAAGAAGTGGGAAGATCTTATGGAACATGCAGGACTATTCTTAATAAGCAGCTAAATTTATTTCCTTATATATAAAGTACAAGTATTTCAAGAAATGCAGATTTTGAAAGACGGAGGAATTACTCTCACTGGTTTACCCAAAATTTATTGAAAAGAAATGATTTATTAGACCTGAGATTTTTTTCGGGTGAAGCCTGGTTTCACCTCTCCGGTTATGTGAATTCTCAGAATACACAAAAAATGTGGAGTAGTGAAAATCCCCACCGAAACTATTAACTACTTACGCAATTTTTTTGACGACAGATTGATCAGTTTTCGATCAGACATTGAATTCCCACCTAGATCACCTTGTTTAACGGTTATGGATTACTTCGTTTTTCCTTATTTAAAGAACACTATGTTTAAAACACCAGTTGCAAATTTAGAACAATTACAAGAAAGGTTTATCCAAGAATGTGGTAACATTTCTCCAGAGATGCTGGTCAACACTTTCGAAAATATGAAGAGACGTGTGAATTTATGTTTGGAGCATGGCGGTGGCCAATTTCAGCAATTTATGTAATTATTTTTCTTTTTCTTTCTGTCTATTCTTACTTTGTTAATTTTGTAAATAACAAAAATAAATTTGTATTTGTCTACTTATTTTATTACTCATTAGTTTGGCATATCATATCATAATATGAATTTGACAAAATTTTAACCTAGATTTGGTTAGATATATTGTCCCCATATATCATTGTGATCTAAACCCAGCCCTACGCTTTTTAATCCAAGCCATCTTTGATGCAAATAATTTTTGCTCGCGCGGTTAAATTATCAAATTTTCAGAACGATTCGTTATCTGGTTCGTCGTATACCTCTAATGTACCATCTTCCCTGAATTACCCTGTCTTTCTGTAGTCACCACTCGCAACTTTCCTTGCAAATTGCTATCACGATTGATGGAAAGTCTCTACGGTTGCATTCATAATCGCACGCTAATCAAAAAAGAGCCCACACACGACCTCTAGCGGAAGTAGTTAGCGAATGCAAGTATCCCATAACAATGCATCAGTGAGCTCTGGCTGTCAGGCTTTTTAAATTTCCTGACTGGTCTTCGATTAAATGAGTCACATCGAGCACAGGAAGAAGATTAAGTAGGTATGCAGGAGATTTTAAGTAGCAGATATAATATAAAGTTGATGGGGGCTTAATTTAATTAAACTTTAACATTAGCGAAACGTTCTGTGAACACATAAATAAAACCGGTAACTTGGTCCATCCCCCCTTCCTGAAGAATTTCATATTTTCTTTAAAAATATCATTTAAATACCACGGTATTACGTTGCTAGAACGGAAAGTAGGGGAAGGCGGGGTAGAACGGGGTACCTAACGTTTAGAGACAATTTAAAATGGTTAATAGTTAAACATTTTCTGGCGCCCACTGGCTATTTAGAGTACAAGTTCTCAGTTTTAATATTTTTTAATTGCGAGTTTTAAAACATTCTTGGCATTATAGAAATTTTAAAAAAATGCATTTTGCCCCGTTCTGCCCCGCAGGTGGGGCGGAATGGGGTACTTAAAATTTATATTTATACTCCACTTTATAGATAATAATCGTAAACATTAATCACAAATTATCAATAAACATTAAAGTTGCATACAAGATATTATTATGTGATAAAAGGTAAAACATTTACGGACAAAATTCACATATTATTATGAGGGCAGTGTCATCATCATCATCACGTTATCGGCCCACTTGAGGCACACCCGAACACGCAATCTATCCTTCTACTGACCAAAACTCTTGGCAGTAAAGGCATTCTGCGTCATCATCGCTGTCTTCTGAAGATGAATCGGACTCTTGACTCGTAACTTTGTTTTTGTTAAATCTCATTTTCTTTTCCGACTTCTTCCTTATTAAAGCTTTCAGGCTTGTCAAGAGTGCATTTTTTCTAACTTTTTCTTTTTTTCGACTGGTATTTTTCTTGCAGCAAGTGTCGCCTCCAGTTCATTTTTATATGGAGTTGATGTTAATATATCGGTTTTGCTTCTTTTTCGACTCGACTCGCTTTGTGAAGCAAGGAAAACTAAAATTTTCATTATTAGGAGCAAGCGGTTTATCCTTCCATGAAGAACGTGTATCTCCAAAGTAGTTTGAGGAACGACAAACTGTTCAGCTGCTCTTTTGTATCCCATTTCTCCAATAATAACGGACAAAACAGCTTGATGCATCGATTCAGCTGACCAGCTTTGTCGTTTTATTTTGCGATTATAATTGCGAACCATCTGGAAAAATGGGACATAATAATATTATAGGTTGATAATGGGGTGGGGCAGAACGGGGTACCTAACATAGGTACCCCATTCTGCCCCACCCCATTCCGCCCCCACGTGGTTATTTTAGGTAAAAAGTGTTAAATTTTTGTGAAAAAAAAACAAATGAAGTAAAATACGGCGTATAGAAAGGAAGCCACTGAGATAATATTTTCGATAGGTAATTCAAATTTAGCATAAATAAACAAAAACCTTACTTACCGTGATAACTCTACGGATTAAAAATTACAATTTCGCGCCAATATGCACACAACTAAACACACAACCTACACAGTGGACCTATTGCGGCCAACTGTCGAAACAGTAAGTAAGGAATCTATCTAATCTCTATCGGCAGAATTTGAAACATTTCTGGTAGTTCGTTTGGTTTTTATAATGGGTACCCCATTCTGCCCCAGTACCCCGTTCCGCCCCACTATCCCCTACTATCTTACAGGACGAAGCTATAGACATTTACCTTTAGATAAGCAAACAATAAGTTGCACATTTAGGGCCTCGCGCATGTAAACAACGCTACACACGATTAGACATTATCATTTCACGAATGGGAAAATAGACAGGTTCGGGTTTTAAAGTTTAAGTTCTTGGTCAAGAAATGGGCTTTCAATTTATTTTTGCTTGTAAACAGCTAAAATTTGCCCCAAATTCTTGCCAACAAATTTTAATTTCCTCTCAATTTTTGATTAAGTTGGGAAAAAACGTAGTGATTTCTGGTATTTTTAGTAGTTGCAAACCAGATTTTAAGGATAGAAAATTGTTTTTAAGGTTTTGTTTCTTAAATTTGTTTAAAAACAATTTGTCGTAATGTTTTTAGTTTGAAAAGGAAGAGAACAAGTAAATTAAACTAGTCTTATAAAATCGAATATAAAAACAAATAAAACCAGCAAAATAACCAATCTACGGTGTTATCGCGTGCCTAACCTCAAGTCAAATATTAGTTGGTATATAACTTGTATTGATTTTTACAATTTGGCAAAAACTTGGGTACGTGCAAAACATTTTTAAGCAAAATTTCTTGTTCAAGAATTTGAAAAGTGTTTGCCCGAGAACTTGTCCCGTGAAATATAATTTATTAAAAGCTTAATGTCGGGGTGTACAGATTTTAACCAAAAAATTAACCAACCAGCAACTTTGACAGAAATGATTTTCTCACAATCAGAGTGGCCCGGTTAACTTAATTTTAGATTTTCTAATCAGATAACTTCGATTGTGTAAATGTTTGTCGATTAACATACTCTTTATCTTCTTTGCTGCATGTCCATTAATGGATGTTTGCGATCACATTTGTCCACTCCTCCCTATTACGTATGGCATGCATTAGTTCTTGCATTGTCCTCAATCCTGTCCACTGCCTGACGGTGCGGAGCCATGACATATTTTTCCTGCCGATTCCTCTCTTTCCCTCAATCTTTTCCCTCAATTATCAGTTGCAGGAATTGGTACCTCTCGTTGCGTATTACGTGGCCTAGATATGCTGTTTTTCGACGTTTAATGGTGTCTAGCAGTTCGCGGCCTTTATTAACGCAAATTGCTAGACCGTTAGTGATAATATCACGGTAATTTAGCCAATAGAAAATGGGAGTTAATGCTACCATAGAATGGTTTATAGGCATTATTGCTCTGAATACTTACAGTAATTATCGAATTTTACTGGGGGTATAAACTTGACATTAATCATAATAATATTTGCTTGCTACGGTTAGTAAAGCATATACTTACCACTAAAAATCAGTACTGTGATTCTTAAAAATTTAAATAGCTTCTGGTGTGATATTGTTCTTGTCGTTTAACATTGCATATGATTATCTATTATGCAACATGGTTTACTGAGATCGTAAAATGTGTCCATAAATTATAAAGTCCAATACTAATAATTGGTTGTGCCAAATAAGAATCTTCTATTGCTTTATCCGCTATACAAAGATTTAAAAAACTTTTATATACAAAGTAAAAATCAATTAATTGATACAGGTATTGATACGATCAATAAAATTCAGATACGACAGCTGGAAGACTCCGAGCAACGATGTGATCTGCGCAATAAATACATTAAAATTAAAACTAATACTACGACGCACGGCGATTGCCGATCGCTGCGAACCCCCAGCAACGTCCTGGTGCATGGATTATAGGTTATAACAGATACAATTTGTTTTTGGGGACGCTGTTCTGCTTTCTTAATTGTAGAGAAAGCGCTTTACTGGGAACAAAATGCGTCGCATTGAGAAGATACAATTTATTTCTTAACAAAATTGCTGTATTAAAAGTAGTTCATTATTCAACAAGACTGTTCTGCTAATGGAACTGATTACTACGAATAAAAACACTGTTCTAGCAAATCTGGAATTTCTTTAATATTTAATAAGTACTAAAGCGGGTTTGATACACTAGCAATTTATTTAATATGGGTAAATAAAAAATAAGCCTTCAATACAAACTAGGTCTTAGCAAACCTGTCGGCTGCTTCACCGAACTCCGCTACACGTCGTTCGGTGAACGGCAGACTCGTACGGAAAAATTCATTTTCCGCACTCGTTAGCTAAATAGCTATCTTGTCGTCTTCGACTCGGGATAATTTTCAAAATATTCATGAGTGGGAAAAAAAATTCCTGATTTAATTTAACCTCGCTCGGTATTCGGTAAGAAAACTCCTCACCAAATTATATTTAAAATAAAATGATTTTTATTATTTAATATTTTAAACACAATTTGGTGTGGAATTTTCTATAATAATACCCATACAATTTTTACTAATTATTGTAGGTACCTACACGTAAATTACAATTTTGGGTCTTAATGGATCATAAAGAGATTTAGTTTGCTTCGCAGGTTCGATTAGCTTTCGGTAGCAATAACATTATATTGATTTCTACTTATTGTAGTTTCACTGAAATCAATTTTAAGACCTAACATAGTGTATGTTTCAATTGTACATAAAATTTAAGTTACGGTAGAAAATTGCTTTTTTTAGTTTTTATTTCATTTTTATATGTACATTTTATGGCTTGTACATCGTACATAATATGCACATTTGCACACAACTGTTGGTGTTATTTATACTTATATGTTGATATTCAATGTTTATATTAATCACGCAAAAATACAGGTCGGTGCATCAGCGTGCATAGGACGCATATGCCGGCCATTAATTTAGAATAACTGCACTTTTTTCGACGCTTATTTACCGTAAAGATATATCTTATGATGGAAATAATGAATGTCTGGAAATATTAGCATTGAAGGTTACATAGTATATTATTGTGCTCTTTTTCTCTTCCAATTAACTATTTGCGGCAGTCTTGTGTGCAACATTTAACCACGATAACAAAATTCAAATGATTAGGTTAGAAAAAAGTAGGGTTGGGATTTTGACCGCCAAAATATTTTGTGATCAATTGACTTAGCCCCGGTCAAATTCCTCAGTTTTGTCAAAAGAAATGAAGCCATGAGTAATTACATAGAAACGTGTCTTTATTAAAAAACAGCTAACAAAAAATAAAGAAACCATTCTGAGGTACCAAGACACAAAAATGACACATAAATATAATGTATAATATCAATCTTACAATACTAAATTACTAATGAAATAATGAGTGAGTGACGGATTGATGATGAAATGAGAGACTGCTGGCAGTGCTGGCCTTGGTAGATAGCTTAGATAAAGTACATCATCTTCGTCACTGAACTCACCCCCGGCATTGCCTTTATGTTCTTCAGAATCTGAATCACTCGTTTCATCCTCACTACTGAAATTTAGCGCTGGTTCTTCCGAATTTCCATATTTTTTATTTGCACTGCTACTAACCAGCTTTAAGTACTTTATATAAATCACCTGAGCAAGTGGGTTTCAATCGGTTGCGAAGCTTGCTATGGACAAGGCCCCATGAGGACCAATTTCTCTCACAAAAGGCTGCAAAAGTTTTTGACCGAATTTGACCCGGTCAAAATCTCGGTCAATAATTGACCGCGGTCAAGAAGAAATACAAGCCGCAGATTTTGAAAGACGCAGGAATTACTCTCAATGGTTTGCCCAAAATTTATTGGAAAGAAATGAGAATTTATGCTTGGAGCATTGGCGGTGGCCAATTTCACCAATTTATGGAATTAGTTTTCTTTTTCTTTCTGTAAGAATATCTTACTTTGTTAATTTTGTAAAAAACAAAAATTAATTTGTATTTGTCTACTTATTTTATTACTCATTATATAGTTTGACATATCCTGTCATAATATGAATTTGACAAAATTTTAACCTAGATTTGGTTAGATATATCGTCCCCATATCATTGTGATCTAAACCAAGCCACACGTTCTTTAATCCAAGCCCTCTTTCATGCAAATAATTTTTGCTCGCACGGTACAAAGTCAAAATGTTCTTCAATTCGTTAATAAAAAGTTTTCCATATTATACGGACTTTAAGGCCACGCCGCCGTCGCGTCGGTGACACTATCTGTCTATGTATGTGACCAATGTGACCTTTTTTTTTATAGAAGTTTCTAATAATACTAGGTCATTACCTCTTGCAATGCATTATATGGATCTGGTTTCAGTACAAATAACAATTGGGTATTGTGAAAACGTAATGCATTCAAAAAAAGTGTAAAGTACCAGCCATTCTTCTATAAAATCACCGTATAATTGTGAAAAAACTAACGTACACGTTCTAATGCCTTGCCTATTTACATAGGGTAATTCTGTTTACACGTCTATAGGAAACCATGCGTACACTCGGAACAATCAAGAAATTTAATAGTAGTCATGTAGTATATATGCACAATATCAGCTTGCCCGATGGGAACCCGCGTGTTGGGCTTTTTCCTGTGAGAACTGGGGTATCACTTGTGCAAACCGTAAAAAGCCGATATCGAAATATTGATAGAACTCTACTTATTTATGAAGAGTATCGGCATTTCAATTTAAGGTAATGGATATCGTGGCGTAGATATTTAAATAGGGTACTGGCACGAAATTTTAATATATTTTCATACTAAATGGAAAACTAACGGACACGTAAAAAATATTTTGCCTTAAATCCAAGTAGTTTTTTTAAAATATTCAAGATTGAAATTTAAAATATCAACACGTGTTCAGAAACGATTTTGATTGGTTTACGTCAACATAGAATATTTTAATACATGATGCCTACAATGCCTAATTTCCATACATGAAATAATTTTTCCATATTTTACTATGTCTTTAAGACATGTTTTTATTAAGAAAACATTTTTGACATCTTCTTTTTAGAAGTGTATTTCTACGTCCACGTTCCCTTTTTTTGGTTGTTCTAAACCCTCTCAATTGACTTTTCTACAGACTACGTATGTTTTTACTTATCTTCATTTCTAATGTCTTCACATAATGTAATTTCAATAATCCAATTTTTTATGCCATAAAAGCTCCAATAAGGTTTTATGCCACTTATCATTTTCTCTTTTGCTAAAACCATCAGCAAAATATTTTTCTGTCTCCTGATGATGAACGTTTCTGCATTCGAAACATGTAGAGACCTTTAAACAAAGAATATTTTAATGCAAAAAAGTTTTGTCTGTTTCCTTCCGCCAAACTCATCCCCAGACGCGTTTCGCCGTTTACGGTTCATCAGTGAGGCTCAGTTTGGCAGAAGGAAACAGGGCTCGAAGACAAATCACTTGTCAGGATCGATTATCGACGGGAATTATAGAACCCGGTGCGACATCTTGCGTCCCAGTACGAGTGATGAGTTTGGCGGAAGGAGACAGACAAAACTTTTTTGCATTAATATCTGTGGTCCGGCACTTGTACCGCTTTTGAGAGCGCACTTGCAAAATTTTCTGTTTTTACAGAATAACCCCTTTACGACTGACCTTTTCTAAGGTACCGTACTGGGACGCAAGATGTCGCACCGGGTTCTATAATTCCCGTCGATAAAGAATTTTTTATTCTATTAAATTTTGTAGAGGAATACTTTATGTTTTTCTTTCCTATTCATACTTTCAACTCCACTTTAAGTATGGACTATTTCTTCAAATAAAAAAAAAATGTTATTTTATATGCTTTTGAGTTTTGGGTCTGTTCGACCCTGTAAATCTCCAGAACTGGTCATAGGAAAAGGAAAACCAATAGTAAACATGTAAGTAAGACACTTCCAGCAAAAAATATTATAAAATAACGAAATTTAACCGATCCATTTTTAATATACCGGGTGATTTATAAATACAAGCATTTTTATGTTATATTTCTATAACTTATCATCGGAAACACCCTGTATAACCTTGAAAATTATATATATATTTGGAACCATACGATAAGCGACAAGTAGTAGGTACACAATGAAATATCTACAAAATTTCTTTAAAAACTAATACCAAAAATTATGACTTTTTTGAGTTACCCTGTATAAATATAAATTCTGATAGCTTGCTCCAAGCTAATGTCATATACAGTATCACTTTGTTAACAAATCATTTAGATTAATCCCGAAAATACAACGATGTAACAAAAAATATTAAATAATTTTCGTCACTCACCCGGTAAATAAGAAATTTTAGACTTTTTATAGTATTCTATCCTATCTACGACAGGGTCAACAAAAATTAGAAAAACAAAACGAATTAATATTATAAGCCAACTTATAGGTTTTTATTATACATGATTGACCTTAAGAACTGTGCCCTTAGTGCCAAAAAAGTTAAATGAATAAAATATAAAAATACATATTGAAATGAATCCGATAGCTTTCGTCGCTTTTAAGTAAATATTACACAATGATTCACTAATTAATACCTACATATTTATATAAGAAAATAAACATCATGCGGGTAATTTTTTATCAAAAAAAAAATTATTACGCTTTCATTGCGGGAGTTATTATTACTAATTTTAAAGTTTAAAAGACGAAATTGATTAATTTTGTAATATAGGCCCCCATTGCAGGTAAAGATCCTATTAAATTTTTATTGTTGATAATGGAGGCCTATAAAAATTTAAGTTCCCTCAGTAAACCATAAATAAAAATAACATTTTATAAATTATGGTCATCTGCCTTATTCAAATGCCTAACGTAGGTTCCCCTGATTCTGGGACATAACACATTCACTATGTTTAAACGTCCTAAATTGTTTTTAAAACCTTATGAAAAAATTTTATTCACACTATACAGGGTGAGTCGGGAGGAACGGACCAAACTTTAGGAGCGTAATATATACGCAAAAACAATTTGAAAAAACCCGTATGTTATTTCTTATTCAATAATCATTTGTTTTCAAGTTATAGCGTAATACCAAATAAAGAGAAGTTCATAATATATTAACGCTTTCCCAATCATACCGTTCTTTTAATAAATTTTCAAAAATACCGCCATTGACTTCTAAACATTTTCTGCTTCGTCTACGAAGCTACGTTGCTCTTCTAATTGCTTCATGTCTTTCTTCTTTGAAATTGGCTGCAGTATTTCTAATACGTCGAATTAGTACATCCCGAGTGTCCACTTTTACTTTATACACTTCATTTTTAAACCAGCCCCATAAACAATAATCTAGTGCTGTGAGGTCTGGAGATCTTAGAGGCCAATTAATAGGACCACCACGACCAATCCAATGCCCTGGAAATGTTCGTCTAAATGTTGCTTGACCTGACGAGCAAAATGTGCAGGAGCTCCATCGTGCTGGTAATACATTTGTCTTCTGTGTTCCTGTAAATAGGAACATCCTCTAGTAGTCCTTGTAACTCATGTTGTAAAAAATTTAGGTAGTTGTCTCCTGTGAGGCGATTCTCCAAAATGAAAGGGCCAATTAAATACCTAGCTATCGAGCATAATACACCACACGTTAACCGAAAACTTATGTTGAAAATTACTTTCAACTGTTGCGTGGGGATTTTCGATTGACCATACATGAGAGTTACGAGTATTATTAATACCGTCACGGGTGAATGTTGCTTCATCTGTAAAAAGTATACGCGATACAACACGATGATTATTTATCCACCGACAAAATCAAAAAGGTTAGCATAATCTTCCGGTTTTAGGTGCTGTACTCTCTGTATGGTATGGATATAAGCCTTGCTCGTAAAGTGTGTTTTATACTTTTTTTTTGTGGAATGCCCAATTGAGTACCTACACTGAGAAAAATGATTAATTCCCAATACCCAGATATATTTCATCCAACTAAATAATCGAGTTGGTAACGAGCAACTAAATCACCGAATTCAAAGAATTACATAATTTAATTGGAATTTCAATAAAGGTTTAATTGATCCACAACTATACCAAAAATGTTTAATAGAAATTAAATTGCGTAAATTATAATTTATTTGATTTTTGGATAGTGCATATTTAGCAAAATTAAAATTTTGTTGTCACAATGACGATTTAATTCATGTAATGAATAATAATTCTTTGTGGTAATTATATTTTATTTTGAACAGATTTTAATATTCTTGTGACAACTATACTATAGTTTGCAAAAACGAACTCAATTTTGCTCAAAAGTAATGCGTTATTCCAAAAATAATATCATTTTATTGGCGCAATTATATCAGATTGTAAGAAATAGAAAAATATGTTTTAGAAATAATGTATTATTGTGCTAAAATAAGTTCATTTAATTGTAACAATTATTTATAGATTCATTTTAAACCCTCAAGATATTTTTTAAAACTAATTTATAATTGTAACAATATGTTGATTTTATTTAGTCAACTATTGCATGCATTTGAGAATAATATTATTTTATTGGCGCAATTATATCAGATTGTAAGAAATAAAACAATATGTTTTAGAAATAATCTTTATTTTTGACAAACCGCGTATATACGCCTGGAAAAATTTAATATTTGATAGTTGCATTTTAGGTTTTAGACCAAGCGGAACTTTTTATGAAGAATTAGTAACTGTTTTTCGCAAAATTAATAATAAAAAAGTTTCCCATATGGGTCCAACTTTTTGCCGGACACTGTATAAGGAATAAATATTTCGGACAGCGGTTTTCACCAGTAACTGTAATATTTTGATGCTCTTCTTCCAGGAAAAAAATAAAAATACCATTTCAAATTTTCGAGAAAATCATAAAAATCTGCGACCTTGTCATAAAGCGCCACCTACTGACACGAAAAATAACTGAGCTCATAATGTTATTATTCTAGTAGAGCGCCTATAAAAGTGCTTTAAAATTAAAAAAAGTTATTTGAAATCGGTTATTCCAAAAAAAAGTTATTGACTTTTTTTCAAACCAACGTTTACCCCTTCTCCACCCTTTATTTGACAAGGTAGGGAAAAAACGTAAATACAAAAAAGTTGTGATATTTTCAGTAGGTTACAAAAGAAAAAATTCAATATAGGTTCACTTGAAACAATTTTGATTAAAACAATATTTTCTGCTCCGAGGTTGGATTTACGCCCTCTAGCAGTGGACTTTGCTGATTTACCAATAATTTTTTTCTCTCAGGGTCGTCCGATTAACGAATCCTGAGATACCTATAGCCGGCGTCCCTTATTAATGAGCCACCCTGTATATTCTATACGGAAAATTATATTTATTTTTTAATAAAAATGCATATTATTATAGTATATTTACTTAATAGTTTCCGAGATATTAACCCGTTTTCTATAATCTTCTAACGTTCCATTTACCGTGAAACACCCTGTATAATGCACTTACTTAAATTACTATGTGCATATTTATTTTATTTTTACCATTTTCTGATTAATTGGTTAAAAAATTTAATTTTAAATAATCGTCAAGTTTAAAACAATTATTATCATATTTATTTTGGCAGCCATATTTTATATACAATTATTTAAGACAGGATTTCTCAAACTTCTTAGGTACCTACTTATTGAAAATAATTTG
The DNA here is from genome assembly GCA_963969555.1 of Polydrusus pterygomalis. Classification (NCBI taxonomy): domain Eukaryota; kingdom Metazoa; phylum Arthropoda; class Insecta; order Coleoptera; family Curculionidae; genus Polydrusus; species Polydrusus pterygomalis. The sequence goes on from OZ018377.1 coordinate 74,184,870, forward strand.
GTTTAAATAAATTCCATTGAATATTTATAAATGCATTAATAAATGTTATTTGTAGAAAAATTGGTACGGTTACACAGCGTGCGCATTGGAAAATTTAGTCAAATTGTTGGATTTTCGTAGCGCAATTCGCAACACATACATATATTAATGTACGCCATCTTCCCGGCGCGGCGCGGCAATTCTAGAACCATATACCTACCTAGTAGATAACAACTAAAATATTAGATAATAAAATAGGTATAATAATTGATGACTTACCGACAAACACAGGTACTAACATGGGTAACCCCCAGGTTTTTAATATTTCCTCCATTTCATCCATAACTATATTATTATAATTGGACCACTTGAAGACAAGCAAAAGAAAATACCGACACCCGAAACCAACCCGGGCGCTTCGAATTAAATGCTTCGCGTCGCGGTCGTCTTCACGTTAAGCCGTAATTCTGGGAATCACCAACTAACTTGCCTACAGTAATATTTAGTTCGCGGAACTCTGGCAAAATAAATTTATTTTGGAATATCTGTTTTATTTGCAGTATTAAATTATAATTTCTAGATTTCTTATAGCATACTATGCTAACAAATATCTAAATTCCTTGAATAAAATATTTATTAACAAAATTTAAAGTAAATAATATTAGTAAACTGTAATTGATTGCATTAAACTTTTGTTAATTTAACCATATATACTCCAATTCGATTTTTTAGTGGCCCGAATTAATCAAAAATATTTTACAAAATTATGTCAAGAGTAATTTAGTGTAGTGAACTATAATCTTATTTATCCAATTAAAAAACCAATACTAGAAATGTTAAAAATCGCTTAATTGCCACCAGAAAGAATTTTTTCTCAGTGTACCAATGCTTCGTGAGCTGGTCGTTTTCGCATTTTCTTCTACTAAATCCAGAAAATGTTCTACTTCTCCTAAACCTTGTCGAGTAGCTCGTTCAGATGTTATGTTGGCACTGGGAAACATTGTTAAAAACTCTGATAACCACGTTTTTAGTCGGATGTCTGTGATGTGGATACCGTTGACGATATTCTTCAATAGCAGCTGTAGCACTTGCACTAGAGAAACCATAAATAAACACCATATTTGCATATTCCAAATTTGAATAAGTATTTGGCATTTTGTAACACTTTAATCACTCAAACTTGAAAATAAACGTTTAATTACTGCCACAATAGACAGAAAACATATATGTAAATTAGTTTAGAATCTTGAGCATGGCATAATCTACGTGAAAATTTTGATAAAAATTAAATTTTAAAAAATTTGGATATTGCGCTATAACTTAAAAACAAATTAATATCGGATAAGAACATATGGTTTTTTTACATTGTTTTCGCGTGTATAATACACTCCTTAAATTTGGTCCGTTCCTCCCGACTCGCCCTGTATTTATATTAAAATAGACCCGGTTAAAAATACTAATTCTTCAAAATAACATGAGGTATTATTTAATAACTATTAAACCATACGAATTATTTTGTCGGAACTGAGGTTTACTATACAGGGTGTTCGGAAAATGCATTAGGAAACTTTAGGGGTTGATTCTGCATGCAAAAATAATGCTAGTAGATCATTTGGCAAAATGTCGAAATCTCCATGGTTATCAAGATACAGGGGTTTAAATTTCTGTGGTACTAAGGCAGAACCCGATATGTCAAGAAAAAGCCATTGTCCGTTTTTAAAGCCAATATATGCAGTTAGTGGTGACGAATATGATGGCAAAACCCGATATGGTTCTGTTACTCCTATACAATGTGGGTTAATAAAATAAGATCCCGATATGTTTCATAAATGAAAATTGGTCGCTGGCAAAACCCAATATGCTAGACATATCGGGTTGTGGTGTCGTCGCGCACCGCCAAACATTTGTTTGTATATCCCGGTATGTCTGACATATCGGTTTATGCCACAGTTTCAACTTGTCGGAATTGGTTTCACCAGTCCAGTGGTTCGAATGTTTTACGACCTTCTTAGTCTTCTTCCACTGATTCGTTCTGAATGTCACAGCTTTTATTTAAATCTGGAAACCAGCGCTAGGGTGTCAGAATTATTATCGGACGATTCCTCTGAGGAAAATGAATGACGATATTTTGTTGTTTAAATTTAAAGTAAAGAATAAAAAAGTTGTTTGTTTTTTCTTATATTTGCCTCCGCAGATGTTAAGTGATGCCTAGTAATAAGTACCCAGCTAGGTCCATGCATTTACAATGGTATTACTATTGTTCACGAACAGTTTCTTACAGAAAATCAAAGGAATGAGGTAATAAGTCCAGTAAGCAAGACGGTAGAAAGTAGGCAAACACCGATATGGAATCGCAATACGCGACAAGTCAATTTTATTGGTGAAACTAAAGAGGGAAAAACACGATATGTCCAACTAATCTAAATATCTTCGTTATTTGGAAAAATTTTACCTTGAAATGCCACAAGCGAAAAGGATGTTTATTGTAAAATATTTTAATGGACTTGCCAAGTTACTGTAAATGCAATCTTAATTTCGGCGATATCGCGAACTTTACAATTCGTTTTCTGCAAAATCAAGTATTTTGACATATCGGGTTCTGCCTTAGTACCACAGATTTGATCTTTTAGTTTTAGTTTTTCGTCATACTACATTTATTTTCGAACCAAATCATTTGATATTCGGCACACATACTAATCTCGAGCGACTTTACAATTTAAAGATAAGAGTGCTTTTTTTTAAACCGCTAGAGGGCACTTTACCTGAAACATAAATATTATTTCCGTCATAACTTTTTTCTTTTGGTAGCTGGAGCAAAACCGAAGGTGCCATTTTAGTGACAATTAAGAACACAAAAAATAAGTTACTCTTGATCAAGGTCGATAAACCCCACCGTTTAGCCTCTAATCACTATCAAAACTTTCTTGCTCCCAACCAAATGCCTACGTACATAAATGGAATCGCGTCAAATCAAGTGGCCTGGTTTCAAATTATGCGAAATTTGACAACTAAATAATTTGATTACTGTCAAGTTTAGATAGGGAGAGTTTTTTGGTAATCAACATTTGAATATTCGTGTTCTATTTTAACTTCGTCTTTTTATGACAAAAAACTCTCCCTATCTAAACTTGACAGTAATCAAATTATTTAGTTGTCAAATTTCGCATAATTTGAAACCAGGCCACTTGATTTGACGCGATTCCATTTATGTACGTAGGCATTTGGTTGAGAGCAATGACAGCTTTGATATCGATTAGTGGCTAAACGGTGGGGTTTATCGACCTTGATCAAGAGTAACTTATTTTTTGTGTTCTTAATTGTCACTAAAATGGCACCATTGGTTTTGCTCCAGCTACCAAAAGAAAAAAGTTATGACGGAAATAATATTTATGTTTCAGGTAAAGTGCCCTCTACACTGATAAAAAGGATATATTAATCTAAAGCAAAACGAATTTAAAACAAGGCCGCCATGTCTTTCGATATGTCCAAATGAATATTTTCTTGGTAGGAGTCAGTCATGTACTTGGAAGCAAGTTCCGTAATTACCTTGGCAGAAAATAAAAATATCTTAAGCTAAGATAACAGATTATTAAAATACCAAGCACCGCCTTAATGTAAGTTCATACACTATCTTAAAATAAAGCTAATTGCTTTTGTTACTTTGACATAAGGATTTCAGTTCATTCCATAAAGGACCTATCTTTGACTCAAGATTATTATTATACTTATCTCAAAGATATCGTTCTTGAATAGAAAGCTTGAAATCTAAATGAATTGTATATATATACTTAGGTTAAGTATACGTGACTTTTGCTCAAGAACACATTTCCTTGCCATTACTTAAGCTTAAAGGCTGCATCCTCCAACTAAGACGAATTTATTTTGAATTTCCTTTAAGTAAAGCTTTTATAAGTTTGTTTTAAGTTCAAATGACTTGTTGCAAGGATATATTTCCTTACAGAAAATCAACAGTTAACTGACCTTAAATAATAAATTTTTAGAGTTCAATTTTAAAATTTTTGTTTGATTGAAATTACTTTAAAACTTTTCCTTAAGTACAAGCAGGTTTCTTTCAATAACACCGTTCTTTACAGCATATTAGGGGCAAAATAAAGTTTGTTATTGTTGAATTCGCATTCGCATCAGTACTAGGTATATGCATTAGGTACTAATAAAAACATATTATTTTTTAAACGTTATATATTTAAACATTTTAAACAATTGCCTGTATGTAGGTCTAGGTATAGGTATAGGAACTAAAACTATAGCAAAATCTTAAATCGTCATTGATTACCTCGATTTCGCAGGTATCGTAACGATCGTTACTAATTTTCCTTTTTTTAGAAGAAGTAATCGAGGTTCCTAAAGTATCTTGATCCTGTAAGTAAAAAAAAAGCTATAGCTAAATTCGTCAGACCGAGTGAGTAAAATACACCTATAATACTTATACATATAAATACATAAACTTACATTTAAATCAGCAGTTTTTTGGATACTTTTAATAGCTCGTTTTAATTTAATTTTGTCTCCAATGTGGTACCTATTGTTGGTTAAACAGTTTATTTCTTCATCTGTTAAATAAACCAATATTTGCAATTCGTCCATTTTCTGCTCTGGAAAAATTGTTAGTATTAAACTATAGCAAAAAATAATGCAATCTTTTTTACATGATACAGGTATACAAAAAGCCTTTGATTGAATTGATATGCACTTCACTCAAATTCGAGGATCTTGTTTTAAGGAAATATCCTTGGTTTAAGGATGGCAGTCTTAATAATGTAGTTTCATAAAATCTAGTTATCTTCAAGAAAGTACACACGGACTTGTGTTAATTTTTATTCTTTAGAGTTAATAAATAATAATTGAGAGAAGTACAACGTGTAGCATTTGCAGTAATCTTGAAAAATGTACAATACTTTAGTTAGATTGAGGCGAAAATTATAGTTAGGGTTGGAAAATTATATATGGGCTCTATCATAGAACTCATATAATATAAAAAGGCATAATTATGTACATACATACCTGCATAAAGAGAAATAATATAAATATGATCCTCTATAATACATACCATCAAATTTGTCGTTGTGGTGTTCGGGTTTGTTCGATTAAACTTCTTTAGAAATTCTTTAATTCCACTCATTGTTTATATAAATTACTTGCACTACTTGATTCAACACGAGCTTGTTTATAGTTCTAAAAAAAAACCTGTCACAGTTTCGCCTAAATCCTAAATTATTACTGCGCGTTTGCAAAAATGTAGACGAAGCAAGAGACGAATGCCGACTACCGGGCCGGGATGATTAGAAACCTGCATACTGCGTACTGTACCCATAATCTTTTGACAAGGACACAATAACTTTGTCGCAAGGAACATTACCTTCATTAAAAACTATATTTTAAGATTTTACAGTCTCAAAGACGGCATCTTTTAAAGAAGGACTTTTGCTGCCAAGAACCTAAACAGAAATTACCAAAGACTTAAAATATCATGATATAAGAAACCATTCGTTCCAAATAAGATTATTACCTTCGGATAAAGTAATTTACAGCCAAGATAATTTATTTTCTTGAGGCAAGTACTGCCTTTTATCAGTGTAGCGGTTTAAAAAAAAAGCAAATTGTCTAGTCGCTCGAGATTAGTATGTGTGCCGAATATCAAATGATTTGGTTCGAAAATAAATGTAGTATGACGAAAAACTAAAACTAAAAGATCAAATTTAAACCCCTGTATCTTGGTAACATGGAGATTTCGACATTTTTCCAAATGATCTACTAGCATTATTTTTGCATGTAGAATCACCCTTTAAAATTTCCTAACGCATTTTCCGAACACCCTGTATAGTACTCAGAGAAAAAATTGATTAAACTGGTCGAATTAAAAATAGGCTCTACTAGTTGACATGCCGAGCAAATAAAATTCTTTTTGCATTTTTCGTCTTTCTTTGGTAACCAGTTAGAATGGACGATCAAAGTAAGTATTTAGGTATTTCAAGTGCTAAAATGATCTTTTTTGTTTGTTATAAGTGGCATATACACTCCTTGAAATCATAAAATTACAAAGAATATATCGCTGCAGGAAAAAGGCTGCAAACATGCGGCGGCATTTGATCTTTTTCTTCCTCTTTAAGAAAACAAGGTACCTAAACAGCATCCTGCATGATTGCCGGCTGACAGCAGCCATTTGCTCCGGCCTCCTTTATCCCGATCGTTGGAATTTTAAAATCGTTTTTACGTTCTATACCAGGTGTTTTAAAGCTTTTTTCAAAGCAAAGTACTTCAATGTTAAGATTAAGGAAAATAAACTAAAGTTTCTAGAATGAAATGTATGAATACATGGCGGTGTACATACGTGCAAATGTAGCACGTAGGATCTTCCTTACAAGAAAGTTAATTCAACATAGAAATGGTTTGCTGGTTAGTTTTTCGCATAATCCAGCAGTTCTCAAATTATGGTACGTGTACATGATGATATGTGGGGCGTTTCACGGTGGTAAACGCAGGTTAATACGGTTTTAGATGCACATTATTGCATATTATGCTTTGATATACATATACTTGACGACTTGAAAGTCATCTGAAAGGAATATGTATCTATGGCAGATTAAAGAGGGACGAAATTAACATACACACAACTCTAGAATAAAAGTAAAATCAAAAGTATTTTGAAAACTATACTGTCCTCCTAGTGAAAAGCGCAGCAACTTCCTGAACGTTAGTTTTGAGAAAAATGCAAAAAACCCTTTTTTCGCTAGTATTTTTTTATAAATGAATATTTTAAATTTTTTCTTTTACCAGATTGATAAAAAAATATAAAACAATTTTTTTGATATAGGTTTCAATGAATTTGGACCGTAAATAATTTTTTTATTGAGCATACTGCGTTTTTGTTTAGTATTTCTTAGAGCTTTGAATTGGCGTTGCTTAACAAAAACGAAGTATGCCATATTTACTAGTGTAAAATATACTGCGCTTTCCACTAGAAAACCATGAGCCGCAATGTGCTTTGCTTCTAAGAAAAAACGCAGCATTTAAAATGGGCATCAGTAAAATGCTGCCTTCTCGACTAGAAAAATCAGATGCTGCGATTTTCTTTAAAAAAGCATTACGTTTTGCAGAAACTGCATATTTATTAGGCGTTTTTTTGTCTAAATTTTTAATTTTTTTTCAACAATAATTTTTTTAAAGATAGAGAATTGTATTCTACACAATAATATGTAAAAATCTCAAAATCGAAAATTTTGGAAGTTACTGCGTTCTCCACTAGGGGGGCAGTATAGTCTGTTACACTAAATAACACTAGAGCAGCGGCGGCTCGTGCTTGGGCCACAGTGCTATGACTGCTATGACCTTACATTTAACTATTAACTATTTAACTATTTATTCATTAATTGATTGAGTAATTAACGGGCGGATTATATGCACTTAAATTCAGCCAAACTATGCGCATATACCGTGCGAGCAAAAAGTATTTGCATCAAAGAGGGCTTGGATTAACAAACGTAGGGCTTGGTTTAGATCACAATGATATGGGGACGATATATCTAACCAGTAACCAAATCTAGGTTAAAATTTTGTCAAATTCATATTATGACATGATATGCCAAACTAATGAGTAATAAAATAAGTAGACAAATACAAATTTATTATTTTTGTTGTTTACAAAATTAACGAAGTAAGAATATACAGAAAGAAAAAGAAGAATAATTATATAAATGGCTGAAATTGGCCTCCGCCATGCTCCAAGGCATAAATTCACACGTCTCTTCATATTTTTGAAAGTGTTGACCAGCATCTCTGGAGAAATGTTACCACATTCTTGGATAATCCTTTCTTGTAATTGTTCTAAATTTGCAACTGGTGTTTTAAAAATAGTGTTCTTTAAATGAGGAAAAACCAAGACATTCATAAGCGTTAAACAATGTGATCTAGGTCTAGGTGGGAATTTAATGTCTGATCGAAAACTGATTAATCTGTCGTCGAAAACTTGCGTAAGTAGTTAATAGTTTCGGCGACTGTATGGGCGGTTGCACCGTCCTGTTGAAAATATCCAAAACGTAGTTCGTCGTCAAGTAATTGCTCCACAAATGGATTCAAAATATTGTCTCTATACCGCTGTGCTGTAACTGTGTCATGGAAAAAAATAGGACCAACAATTCTTCTTCGGGAAACAGCTAATCAGACACCAATTTTTTGAGGGTGCAATGTGGACTCTATAAAAAAAATGGGGATTTTCGCTACTCCACATGCGTGTATTCTCAGAATTCATTTAATCGGAGAGGTGGAACCAGGCTTCATCCGAAAAAAATGTCAGTTCTAATAAATCATTTCTTTCCAATAAATTTTAGGTAAACCATTGAGAGTAATTCCTGCGTCTTTTAAAATCTGCTGCTTTTATTTCTTGGAATACTTGCACTTTATAAGGAAATAAATTTAGCTGCTTCTCAAGAATAGTCCTGCATGTTCCATAAGATCTTCCCACTTCTTGGGACAGGCGTCTTATACAATTTGTTGGCGTATTTTGCATTATTTCACGAACCTTTGCAACAAGTTCTTCTGTTCTTACAGATGGTCTTCCTGCTCCTTTTTTGTGTTGTATAGAACCTGTTTCCGTTAATACAGCCACGGTTCTTTTCAGGCAATGATAAAAATCCCCAGCAATAAAAGCAACGTTAGGAAAAAACCACTTGGAAACACGTGCTAATGCGCCATTTAAAATGTATACGTTTCGAAAATATTTCCATACATGTTGCCAACAATTTCCAATTTGTGTCGGAAACAGAAACAATAGTTTAGACACATTTACCGTAATGTGTCTAAAAATGCTACTTGGGTAAAATAATGAAACTATTTTTCCTTCCTTCGGTATATTTGTAAATAATCTCACAACATTTTGATAGCCTCTGTGTTGTCTGATTTGACGCATATGATCAGTGACCTTTGGACCCGCACGTTAAGACCAGATCTGACTATAGTACGGATCCCGTTTCACAAAATTTCTTGATCAGCTTGCTAACCGCCCATTTGGTTACGGGTACATTGGGAAACCTTTCATTAAATTTTTCAATAACGTATCTGTATGAAAAATCTCCGTTACCATAACATTGGATTAAATGTATTCTTTGCTCCGTTGTTAGTGTTTTGGACACCCTGTACACAATATGATTTTTTTTCATCGACAATCGTATTTTTTTCAGCAAGCAATTTTTTTTTTATAAAGAATGACTTTTCCTCGAAACATTACATTTTTGGTCTGTTTGTCCTCTTGTCTACCACATCGCCGGACATACTGTATATATTCTGCTTGGACACCTTCTCGTCTTGTTTTGACCCTCTTAATTTTACCATTGTATATAAGGTACCTACCGCTGCCTTATGACCGGAAATGTTTCAATTAATATTATCGCTAGGAATTATCAATATAAATTAATATTTAAATTTACATTGTAATATGCTCTACTTTACCAACTTACTTATCAAAAACCACAGCTAAAAGAGCGAAAAATGTAACGAACTCGTTCGCCGCGTTTAAAATGTGATATTTATATGCACAACATTTCCCGAACACCATAATTTGCATTAATGAATATTATCAGCAAATTATTGCAATGATCACTGAGACAGATAACTCCAGGTTAAATAGACGCCGAGTAGAAAAAGTTGCTTTAAGCAAAACTGCTCAGGAAGTATCTTGATGATGGTGGGTTCTGACGGAAAAGGTACTTACTTAGACAATGCCTCTAAGCTATAAAACGCTTACATTACATGGTAGAAAGAAACAAATCAAATTGTGTAATATAAGCGTATCGGAGCGTGCCGTGATGTAACAAAACCTGTCTCTACGCACTATGTGAAATTTTGTAATAATAATGTAATATCGTAGCTCAATAGTAGGTATTCTTCAGAGGCGTTGGAGAGAAAGTTTCATCCGTGAAAAAATGCCAAAAACCCAAAATTGCTTAAGATAAAGTGAACGGGTAGTACTAGTAATTTTTACTTCCAATTATACTTGGTTAATATACATAGTATCTAAAAATGCTTACATATAAAAACCCAAAAGAATTGCTATATCAGTTATTAATTTAAAAATTATAAATGGTATTGGTTTTGCAAGGATCAAACCAAAATATTTTAGTAGTTTTATTAATAAAGAAGCCTTTTACAAAAAGACGGTGCTTAGTTTTAATAAAAGGTTAAAGGCATAAGCTTACAACAATGAGGTGGTATTTGGTTCCTCTACCGTACATGCATACATTTTTGTACGTCATGTACTTATTATACAGGGTGACAATTTGAAAATATTGCCTCTACCAATGATAGTACGAAAATTTGTCGAAACACGTCAATTGATATATCAAGGGGGAAATTTTTTAAGGCATTTGTTGTCGTGTTACTTTTAACCCCCTGACCCCCAGGGCACCTACCCCTAAAATTTTAAATGGCAACCCCAATTTCTTTTGCCATTTTTGTGTTCCTTATAAAATTCTACATAAACTGTATAATTTTTTTTTCAAAATTGTGATTATTAACCTCACAAATTAATGAAATGTAGGTATTTAAATAAACATTTAAATAATGCAACTTCATAAAAAATTATGATAATGATAATGAAATACTGGAAAGCTCACCTTTCCTACTTTATGAATTGTTCAAAATTGGTTCCATTCTTCTCCAAGCACAAGTACAGCCGGTATTCAAACTGTTTTTGGACGTTTCAGGGTTTCAGGTAAAATAGTTCTACACTCCTGTACAATTCTTTGTTGTAATTGTTCGATGGAATCTGGCTGAGTTTTAAATACAACGGATTTCAAGTGACCCCATAAGAAAAAATCCAGCGGTGTCAGATCTGGTGACCTAGGTGGCCATTCTATGGGTCCCCTCCTACCAATCCACTGCTCTGGGTAATGATTATCCAACCACTCTCTTACTGGGCGTACATAATGCGGAGGCGCTCCGTCCTGTTGGAAGTGCAGCAAAGGTTCATCTAGAGCAAGATTTCCATTGGCATCCCTTTGATTTTCACCTCACGAATTATTATCATACACGTATAGCTGTGTCTAACATTTCTGCATAAATTTCACCATTTAGATTTCCATGATACTATTGTCTAACATACCCACCCAAACATTTATTTTTTGAGGGTATTGCGTATGCCCCTCTCTAATAATGTGAGGATTGAGGTCGCTCCAATAACGACAGTCTTGTTTGTTGACCTTGCCATTTAAGTAAAAAGTGCATTCGTCACTGAAACAGTTATTCTTTATTAACCTGGGCTGAGTAATAATCTTATCCGTCATAATTTTGCAAAACTCAATACGTCTGTCCGGGTCATCGTCCCCTAATTCTTGAGTAATTAGGAGTTTGTATGGATGAAATTTGTGAAGCTTCAATACTTTCCTGACTGACTCACGCGACAGTCCAGTTTGATCTGCAACTTTACGAAGGGACGTAGTGGAAGCCATAGCAACTTCACCAAGAACCTCAATCTTAGCGGCATCATTGAGGAGTCTTGGCTCATTCCTTTTCTTATTGCAAACAGATCCTGTTTCTTCAAATTTAGCTACTAACTCACGGATGTACTTGTGTCCAACATTTCTTTCACGATGTCTTTCCTTAAATACGGCCGCCGTTCTTGCAAAGCAACGATTTTCAGCTCCGTAAATGAAAATCATTTCTACGCGTTCAGCAATAGTGTAAAGTGTAAACCATTTTAAGAAACGACACTAATAAAAAAATATTGAACTGTTTATGAAATTAACTTTCACAGCTTATTTCACTGATTCTAGAAGAACATGAAATAAATAATGAACACCAGGAGTCGGAAAATAAAGTACCTACTAACTACAAAACGAGAATCTTGTTTTGTCGAAAACGGCAAAAAAATTAAATTATTTTATGTTTTCTAGTGGCGATATCGAAGACGAAATGTAAATAAATAAAAGAATTTGGAATGTAAGTATTGGTAGGTACAAACAGTTTTAAACGAAGTGCTATGAGGCGGTGAATGCAATCCGTTTTAAAATTCGATATTAAATACATTTCATTAATTTGTGAGGTTAATAATCACAATTAAAAAAAAAATTATACAGTTTATGTAGAATTTTATAAGGAACACAAAAATGGCAAAAGAAATAGGTGTTGCCATTTAAAATTTTAGGGGTAGGTGCCCTGGGGGTCAGGGGGTTGAAAGTAACACGACAACAAATGCCTTAAAAATTTCCCACTTGATATACCAATTGACGTGTTTCGCCAAATTTTCATACTATCATTGGTAGAGGCAATATTAAATGCTGTTCGTTTTCAAATTGTTACCCTGTATGAGCTTTTAAAGTAAAAATAAAATCGGTTTTTGATTTTTCATTAAATTTCGTTTTTACAACAAACGTTAAAATAAATACCTATCTTTAGAATTCTAAATTCCCATGTCATATGTCCATGTACGATTTATTATACTCTTACAAAATTAGGTAAAAACATTAGGCAACCAGCTGTAAATAGCGTACGTGCTTGCAATATTTTATGGCCGCGTGGATGTATGAGTATTTGAATATACCTTGCATGAATTGAAATGATCTAAATTGCAGCGGCGGCGACTTTTGACTTGGGGAATATGACGTCACGTAAAAAACGATATTTCCGTTGTAAACAATTCTAGGTACACTGGCGTAGATAAAGGGCAAATGGGTAATTCACAGGCGTTGTTACTCGTTTCCCATAATCCCAAAGTATTATTTAATAAAATCTATTTATCTGGAAAGTTTTTAATTATTATTTGAACAGCAGTAATAAATTTATTCGGTCATGCTTTTCTTGAATTTGTTTTTCATAAATTAAAATTTATTGTTTTTTTTATGGCAAAGTAAAAGTTCTGTTTTTCCCTTAATGTTAAATATACAATACTTTTATTCCACACTGAGAATAAAGCTTTTTACTTATGTCACAACAACGCGCTTTCCTACTATAAGACAACGAAAATTGCTAGTCCTTTGTGTAGTAATAATATCACGGTAATTTAGCCAATAGGAAATAGGAGTTATTGCTACCATAGAATGATTTATAGACATTATTTTTCTGAATACTCACAATAATTGTCAAGTTCTATTGAGGGTGTAATCTGGTTCTATATACTGTATTAGTTTCGACTTGTAGTTGAAATGAAACTTGACATTAATTATAATAATATTTGCTTGCTGCGGTTAATAAAGCGTATACTTACCAATAAAAATCAGTACTACCCAAGTAGCATTTTTAGACACAAATTGGACACAAATTCTTTGCTGAGAAACGTTTCGAAACATTTTCGATACAAAGAATAAAATTGTGTCGCGACGCATGTGTTCCGAAAGTTTTTCGACACATTTTCGAATTCTGTTACTTGAAACATTTAACACACATAAATATTTTTCGAAACATTTTTAGATCAAATTGTGAAGTTATGAATGACACATACGTTTCCAAATTGTAGCGATATATTTTCGATTTAAGTGAATCGAAACAGATTGATATTTTTCTGCTTCGAAATATTTACCAAACAATGGTATCCATTCATTTACGAAACATATGAAGACAATAATTTTCGAAACTTTCAGCAACAGACACTGGCACTTACTACCTGCTCGTCGATAGGAAATCGGAACAAATTGAAGATTGACATGACAGGTTATAACAAAAGAAATGGAGTTTATAAAGTACCGGCACCGTGTACTTAAGTCAATTTTAATTTAGCTATGTTTGTTTCGCATCATTTTCGATACATTATCGAAACAGTGTTTCTGTTTCCATATTGTATCTGTTAATTATAGGTACATAATATTCGAAACATTATGGAAACTCAATACTAGAAATTGTGTCTCGACTCCATTTTGAACTAGAATAATAACTCGCGTTCTGGAGACCATTTTGACAAATGAACTTTTATATTGTTAAAATTGAATTTAATTAAATGTCTGCATCTTTTGAAAAGCCGTAAAGTTGTTACATCATTTCCATCTTACTAGCCAATTCGATTTAAAAAAGAAATAAGTGAAATTTTAAAAATATTTTCAATTTAATTTTTTTGCAAAATATTATTTTTTCTTTAAATGCAAATAAATTGAGAGCGCGTTAAAAATATAAAGCTAAATTACTAAATTACATGATAAAATTTATTTCGTCAATGCATTTTGTTTCTCTTCTTCAATAACTAATGGAAATAATTAATCATGACATTGAAATTTCACTTTTCACAAATACATTATGGCGAAATTATTTCGTCTTCATATTGTTTTCCTTCTGTTCCATAACCTGCAGGTAATTCGAATGATTTGTTTCCTTATTGTGTCCATTTTGACATAATCAAATAGCGCCCTCTGAGATTGAGAATAAACACATTTCATATAACATTTTCGAAACATTTTCGAAACATTTTCGACACATTGTCAATAAAAGTTTCGATTATGCGTCGAAACAGCGAAAGTCACAGCTAGTACCAACCACTCGGAAACACGTGCAATAGCGCCATTTAAAATGTGTACGTTTGGAAAATGTTTCCAAATTTGTAGCCAACAGTTTCCTTTTTGTGTTGGAGACAGAAACATAGGTTTCGATACATTTACCAAAATGTGTCTAAAAATGCTACTTGGGTATAGTTCTTAAAAATTTAAATAACTGCTAGTGTGATATTGTTCTTGTCGTTTAACAGTGCATATTATGATTATCTATTATGCAACATGGTTTACTAAGATGGTAAAAGTCGTCCATAGATTATAAAGTCCACCAATACGAATGATGGGTTGTGTGAAATAAGAACCTTTCTTTGCTTTATCTGACATGCAAAGTTTAAAAAAAAATTAAATTCAATGAAAAAATAAATTAATTGAAACAGGTATTATCAATAAAATTCAAATTCAGACAGGAGAGCTAGAAGACTCCGAACAACGATGTGACCTACGCAACAAATACGTTAAAATTAATACTACGGCGCGCGGCGATTGCTGATCGCTACGAACCCCCCACCAACGTCTTGTGGATTATAGGTTCTAACGGATACAATTTGTTTTTGGGGACGCTGTTCTGCTTTCTTAATTGTAGAGAAAGCGCTTTACTGGGAACAAAATGCGTCCCATTGAGAAGATACAATTTATTTCTTAACAAAATTGCTGTATTAAAAGTAGTTCATTATTCCACAAGACTGTGCTGCTAATGGAACTCATTACTACCAATAAAAACACTGTTCTAGCAAATCTGGAATTGACATAACACCAAAGCGGTTTTTAAACGCTAGCAATTTATTTAATTTGGGTTAATAAAAAGTAAGCTATCAATATAAACTATGTCTTAGCAAAACTGTTGTATTAGATCATTTTCCTCAGTGCATTGACGTATCTGTGTATCCCGATTATAATTGCGAGGACATATTTATATAACTCTACACGTATGAATGGGGAACAATAAGACAGCATGGCATGCCGCAACATAATTATTATTATTTATGCGAGTCTTGTTTTTAATAAAAAGGAAATGTACGCACCCGTAACTCCGGTTGATGTAGAAAGGTCTTTTTCGCAATTAAAATGGTTTTACTCCGACAGACGTCGTTCTTTTACTGCAGAACCCATCGAACAATTTATTGTTAATAATATTTAAAAGAGACCCGTTTCTATTAACAAATAAAAACTAAAAAACGCAAAGTCGTCGTCTCGTCAATCACTATTTATTCAAAAAGGTGTCATGTTTCGCCCTATATGGGCATCATCAGACCTAGAAAGTTTTTTAAACATAACATTAAATAGAAAAACCCCCTTCTTACCTAACATTAAAACACGAAATTAAAAGTTAATAAATAATTACACACATCAACATTACAATAATTAAAAAAGGAAGTAACAAGACGTTGTACTATTTACATGAAAAAAGGCGGGAAAAATATGTGGTTAAGTATATTTACGTAATAATCGTTTATATTATTAAAAATAAAATGGAGTTCAAAATTGAAAGCGTCGTTAACACAGGTAAGGACAGGACTTTTTTTAGCTTTTGTAATCTCAAGTTTCTCCGATAAATCCAACTTTTTGCTCTTATGGCATTCATGGATTATGTTTATATTTTCAGGTACTGAGAATTGGTGTCCTGATTTCAATAAATGGATTGCGAATGCCGACTTTGTGTTTGTTATATCGGTGTTTTGATATTTATCTACAAAACTAAGATGTTCCCGGACTCTGGTTGATATTTTTTGTCGTGATTGTCCGACGTAATGTTGAGGGCAATAAGTATAGATCCTTGACTTTTTTTGGAGCCATTTCTCAACATTTAAGTAAGTTTTTTAAACCTCACAACGTATCAATAGCGTTTAAAATCACCAACACTCTTAAACAAAATATAGTCAAAACAAAAGACAGAATCGACCCACTTTCCAAATCCGGTGTTTACTCTTTACATTGTGGTGACTGTTCGGCTGTTTACGTCGGACAATCAGGACGAAAAATATCAACCAGAGTCCGGGAACATCTTAGTTTTGTAGATAAATATCAAAACACCGATATAACAAACACAAAGTCGGCATTCGCAAACCATTTATTGGAATCAGGACACCAATTCTCAGTACCTGAAAATATAAACATAATTCATGAATGCCATAAGAGCAAAAAGTTGGATTTATTGGAGAAACTTGAGATTACAAAAGCAAAAAAGAGTCCTATCCTTACCTGTGTTAACGACGTTTTCAATTTTGAACCCTATTTTATTTTTAATAATTTAAACGATTAATACGTAAATATACTTAACCACATATTTTTTCCGCCTTTTTTCATGTAAATAGTCAACGACTTTCACTGACAGCTCTTCTTTTTTTTAATTTTGAATCAGGACATTAGAGTGTGGGCTATTATCTGTTCTTACCGAGTTACCACCAAGTCCCTGGCCCTACCGTAAACTATTTGGTTATTGTTACTTCCTTTTTTAATTATTGTAATGTTGATGTGAGTAATTATTTATTAACTTTTAATTTCGTGTTTTAATGTTAGGTAAGAAAACTTTAGGGGTTTTTTCTATTTAATGTTATGTAAAAACTTTCTAGGTCTGATGATGCCCATATAGGGCGAAACATGTCACCTTTTTGAATAAATAGTGATTGACGAGACGACGACTTTGCGTTTTTTAGTTTTTATTTGTTTGTTATTAATATATTTGTATTTATGTTAAAACAGTTAATAGGTACCTTGGCGTCAACGTCCTTATAGCTAGTTTTAGCGTTTGAACTTTCGCTAGCATAGAATATATTGCAATACCTGCGTTGTGATTTCCGGTACTTTTCTTCAGAATGAATTTAGTATAGATTAATAAATTAAAAAAAAAACATGGCGATAACATTCAAGCCTCTGTAATGGAAGCATTTGCGGACGTATACAGGGTGGAGTTTGTAACTGAAATAAATTCAGTATTAGGATGCCTCTTGGTTTGCTAAAAAATACAGAAATACGGCTGCGTTTATTTTTAGTTTGGCATACTTTTTCGTGTCTTCATGAAATTTACCCCTCTTTTTGAGGTAGAAACCGCCTCCAACTTCTTTTTTTTTTTCAATATAAAGTATGTAGGTTGGAAAGGGCATAAAAAAGGAAATACGACCAACTATTTACTTTTGCATTTTGGTAATCTAGAAATCCAGAAAACTGGCCATTTTAGCAACAATTGATACTACAATTTGCGTTTTGTCAGCACAGACTGCTTAAAAAAAAGGAAATATTATTGATAAATAAAAGAAAGAAAATATTGTGGCATATCGGACAAGTGTGTAACTATTTTTTTAAATATTGGAATACACAGGGATCCAAGTTTAATGGATACCCTGGGGCGGGTAGACCACGACGGCCGTTTCGTCCTTGTTAGGACTCGACGGACAGCCATAACCCCATAACCCAAGGACCCAAGCAATTCCAAGAACGACGGAAAAATGTACTAAAAGCCTCCTTGCAGAATCAAGGCGGTCATCAATACACCGTAGCGCCATCCCACCGGAATCAACTCTAATATAAAAGATAGTTACACTGGTAATAATCGAAAGGTAGACAACTAAATAAACTACGAAGTGCATCACAATCCAATATTATAGGGAACGCTATTTGTGTTTTTACCGCGTATAATTGGTAGTTTACTTTTTTTTCCCTTTTATTTGTAAAAATAAAAAATCATTTATAAGATTTTTCATTTACTCTTGCTATCATACTTATAAGGTTTTATTTCAGATATTTTTTCTGGTTTTATTTTTATGATTATTGTCATAAACCCGAGTAACATTTAATTGAGTGAACATATCCATTCAAATTTTAACCTGTGTATACACGATTCTTTTTAGACCACCAGGAACGTCTAAAAATGACAGGTGAAATACTTGGCGGACGCTGACCTGGCATGAAATTCTTGAAATAATTTCCTTGCTACTTTAAACTCTAAATATATTGCTTTCGTTTTCACTTGTTTTAATGTGCATAACGACATAACTGCATCGAATCATAAATTAGAACTGGCATTGATGTATAACGTGCAAACACAATTTAGCAATCAATCAATCAAGAAAATAGTAACATTTATTTTTTTACAATCAGTCTATAAAATTGATTTTTTTTTAAAGATCCATAGTGCATAAGATGCACCTCTTTGGGCATCTTTAAAATGCTTTATTCTTTTTATTTAATATAGGTAGGTACCAATCGTCTGGTACCTATAGATGGCACATGTTATCCATAAACGCCCTTAAATTGTGTTGACAACATTGTTTGTAGGAAAGAGAAAGTGAATAGCTGGGTGGGGCAGTTAGTGAGGATTACACCGGAGTTACCTTTGAATGTGACCTTGCTACTATAGAAGAAACCTAACCGACAAATAACCCAACTTTCTAGTTACCCATCCATGAAAAGTAACTGCAGAATTATTATTTTCCGAATTCGCGCACTTGCGACCCATCCAGGGCCGTAGCTAGGGGGGGGGGGGGGGGGAAAAGGCAGGCTTCCTAGAGAAAAATTCGCCCTTCCCGGAAAAAAACAACAATTGTATGACAATAACCCTTTCTAGATATTTTACCTTTATTTTATACCTACGTTATAAAAAGTTCTCTCAATACTTACTATTTATTAGTATTTATCCTACCGGATGTCCACGGCCCGGCCCCTCTAACTTTTTTGTTTTTCAAGATAATGAAATAAAATTCGGGGAATTTGTATACGACATAAAACTGCATTTTTTGACAGGTGACTCAACATTATGGAACTTCCGGTTTAACCGGAAGTGACATAAACTTTCGATTTTTAAATGGGACACCTGGTATATTTTTACTTTTTTTGACTCCATATGACATTCTAAATACAACGATGTGTCACTTGTCACTATTTGTCACCAAGAAAATATTTTTTTTCCAAATTTATTGTTTTATCTATATATATGAATACCTTAAAATCACTAATTTCAGTTCTTTAATCTTGGAAAAAATACAATTTTACTATTTTTGGTCCAATGCTATGTGCTATGTAAAATTTACTCTTTAAAGTTGTAAAACTCATTTTTTTTAAATGGCAACATGGTGGCTCGTCGGGTTAAGAAAAAAGAGGATTTTATTACGATTATTTTGATACCATACACTATTAGGTTTTAGAAAAGCTGCCATTAAAAAACTTTTAAAAGTTAACGTGGAACTTTCCTAAAATGAAGCATCTTTTGAGAATAAATTTAGATTTAAATGCATCAACTAGCCTGTGACCAGCAAAACTGATAAAACAAAATCATGCCTTGAAGAAAATTGAAATGCCAACAGCTTCTGCCAAAGTAAATTAGTTTGTTGTTTAAAGAACATGGAAAATAATAGTTTTACAAGGAGTGAAAAAGTTGATATGTTATTAGTGTTTGGAGAATGTAGA
Organism: Polydrusus pterygomalis; assembly: GCA_963969555.1. NCBI lineage: Eukaryota > Metazoa > Arthropoda > Insecta > Coleoptera > Curculionidae > Polydrusus > Polydrusus pterygomalis. The sequence continues at coordinate 74,204,732 of OZ018377.1, forward strand.
AATAATTCAACCGATGCTGCACGACTTTACGCACAAAGATATCCTAATCGGCGTCATCCAACCCGGCACTATTAGGTACCCAAAACTGGTTCCGAAAATGCGAAATGAGCCTGACAATAATAAATAACATAAAATATCAACTTTTCACTCCTTGTAAAACTATTATTTTCCATGTTTTTTAACAACAAACTAATTTACTTTGGCAGAAGCTGTTGGCATTTTAATTTTTTTTTAGGCATGATTTTGTTTTATCAGTTTTGCTGGTCGCAGGCTACTTGATGCATTTAAATCTAAATTTATTCTCAAAAGATGCTTCATTTTAGGAAAGTTCCAAGTTAACTTTTTAAAGTTTTTTAATGGCAGCTTTTCTAAAACCTAATAGTGTATGGTATCAAAATAATCGTAATAAAATCCTCTTTTTTCTAAACCCGACGAGCCACCATGTTGCCATTTAAAAAAAATGAGTTGTACAACTTTAAAGAGTAAATTTTACATAGCACATAGCATTGGACCAAAAATAGTAAAATTGTATTTTTCCCAAGATTAAAGAACTGAAATAAGTGATTTTAAGGTATTCATAGCCCTCTAGATAAAACAATAAATTTGGAAAACAAATATTTTCTTGGTGACAAAAAGTGACAAGTGACACATCGTTGTATTTAGAATGTCATATGGAGTCAAAAAAAGTAAAAATATACCAGGTGTCCCATTTAAATATCAAAAGTTTATGTCACTTCCGGTTAAACCGAAAGTTCCATAATGTTGAGTCACCTGTCAATAAATGCAGTTTTATGTCGTATACAAATCCCCCGAATTTTATTTCATTATCTTGAAAAACAAAAAAATTAGAGGGGCGAGCCACCTTCCGTGGACACCCGGTATAGTGTTGGAATGTCTCTAATATTTTATCATACCGTTATTACAAACTTCAGAGGATGGCTGAATTTTATGAAAGAGACAACATAAAATTACAACTGTTTTAAGTGTTAAAACAGTTGTAATTATCTAAACGTGTTTTATAATACTTTTTAATTTATTATGTTTTTTTTTTTCATTTTTATATAAAATACCTAGGTACCTATGTACTACCTACGAAAATAAAAAAAAAGTTTAATAAGTTCTCCTTTCCAGAAATGTTAACGGCCCTTCCTAAAATTCAAGGCCTGGCTACGGTCCTGGACCCATCTTAATTGGCCTTCAGGAAATATCACAAAACACTAAAAACACAGCAATTATTACACAAAACCGATAAACTGAAGCAAAGTTCATTTTGAAATTTGTCGATGCATGTCAGGCCTTAATTTTATTCGTAAAATAATTATTTTGCCATTTCCCCTCAATCTTGATTATACCTTTTACCTTTCAATTTGAAGAAGTAAGTAGTCCATGCTTAAAGTGGAGTTAAAAGTATGGGAAAGAAAGAAAAAACTAAAAGTCTTCCTCCACAAAATTTAATAGAACATAAAAATTCTTTTAGGGGTCTCTACATGTTTCGAACGTAGAAACGTAGAAGAAGTAAAAAATTAAGAAGTTAGAGTTATATTGTTTATTTTAACCAGTAGTATTATATCTACCTAACCTTAATTGAGCTTTTCTTCTAGGAACAATTTTCTCTCTTTCTTTTACTTCATTTAAATTTACCGCCATACTACCGGTCAGTATATCTGTCAATCAATTCATCTCTCATTCACTTTTGTCCCAACACGTGGACGTGAACAACCTTTTGACCTCTAATTTTTTTTAAATGTGCAACTTATTAATTAATTTTACTGCAGGTTTTAAAATAACCGCTAGCGGGGTTACTGAGCTTTAATCCTCAGTACCCCACAAAACACTTTTTGCAACGCAATTTTGTAAGTACTTACTTTTTATTCAAAAAAATATTCCAAAAATTTTTTTACTCCTTCGCTCTTTGATTTTAATTTCAATTTCTATTTTTTACAGATTGTGATACCCAAGTAGCATTTTTAGACACAAATTGGACACAAATTGTTTACTGCAGAGAAACGTTTCGAAACATTTTCGATACAAAGAATAAAATTGTGTCGCGACGCATGTGTTCCGAAACTTTTTCGACACATTTTCGAATTCTGTTACTTGAAACATTTTTGAACTATTTGTTTCGAAACATTTTACAAACCATAGTGTCGACACATTTAACACACGGGGGGAATGAATATTTTTCGAAACATTTTTAGATAAAATTGTGAAGTTATGAATGACACATGCGTTTCCAAATTGTAGCGATATATTTTCGATTTAAGTGAATCGAGACAGATTTGTATTTTTCTGTTTCGAAATATTTACCAAACAATGGTATCCATTCATTTACGAAACATATAAAGACAATAATTTTCGAAACTTTCAGCAACAGACACTGGCACTTACTACCTGATCGTCGATCGGAAATCGGAACAAAGAAGAAATGAAGATTGACATGACAGGTTATAACAAAAGAAATGGAGCTTATAAAGTGCCGGTACCGTGTACTTAAGTCAATTTTAATTTAGCTATGTTTGTTTCGCATTATTTTCGATACATTACCGAAACAGTGTTTCTGTTTCCATAATGAATCTGTTAATTATAGGTACATAATATTCGAAACATTATGGAAACTCAATACTAGAAATTGTGTCTCGACTCCATTTTGAACTAGAATAATAACTCGCGTTCTATAGGCCATTTTGACAAATGAACTTTTATCTTGTTAAAATTGGTTTTAATGAAATTTTTGCATCTTTTGAAAAGCCGTAAAGTTGTTACATTATTTCCATCTTACTAGCCAATTCGATTTAAAAAAGAAATAGGTGAAATTTTAAAAATATTTTCAATTTTATTTTTTTCTTTAAATGCAAATAAATTGAGAGCGCGTTAAAAATATAAAGCTAAATTACTAAATTACATAATAAAATTTATTTCGTCAATGCTTTTTGTTTCTCTTTTTCAATAACTAATGAAAATAATTAATCATGACATTGAAATTTCACTTCTCACAAATACATTATGGCGAAATTATTTCGTCTTCATATTGTTTTCCTTCTGTTCCATAACCTGCAGGTAATTCGAATTATTTGTTTCCTTGTGTTCATTTTGACATAATCAAATATCGCCCTCTGAGATTTAGAATTAACACATTTCATATAACATTTTCGAAACATTTTTGACACATTGTCGATAAAAGTTTCGATTATGTGTCGAAACAGCGAAAGTCACAGCTAGTACCAACCACTCGAAAACACGTGCAATAGCTCCATTTAAAATGTGTACGTTTCGAAAATGTTTCCAAATTTGTAGCCAACAGTTTCTTTTTTGTGTTGGAAACAGAACATTAGGTTTCGATACATTTACCAAAATGTGTCTAAAAATGCTACTTGGGTATCTTCATAATATGACAATTTTATCCTTATAATGTCTTACTGACATACCTACACTTGAAAAGTTTTATAAAAAAATTTAAAATAATCTTCGATACCTTCTTTTTAGGAAGGTTTTTTCTTTCCCAGTTTATTTGGTTGGTTTAGACCCCCATTAATAAGTTTTTTAACATACTCAGTATGAAATAAATACGTAAAAGAAACAACGTTAAGGTTTCAAATCTTCACAAAATTGGTTTATTTTTATTAGTACAAAAATATACTTACTTATATTATACTAATAAAAATAAACCAATTTTGTGAAGATTTGAAACCTTAACGTTGTTTCTTTTACGTATTTATTTAATATGGATCTTCATCAAGTAACGATCGACTCCATTACACATACTCAGTATGGTTTAACCGTTAACCTTTATCAATTTTCTTTATATTATGTCCCTTCTACACATGAATTTTTTAATTCCATAAAAGCTCCATTAAGGTTCTACACCATTTTTTCTTCTGCTAAAACCATCAGCATTAAATAAATTTTCTGTCTCCTGATGATGAACGTTTCTACGTTCGAAACATGTAGAGACCCCTAGAGAAATTTTATTCTATTAAACTTTGTGGAGGAAGATTTTAGGTTTTTTCTTTCTTTTCCATACTTTCAACTCCACGTTAAGCATGGACTATTTCTTCATATTATTTGTTAGTTTGTCAGATAATCTTGTTTTCTTTTTTTGTTTTTTAAAATGTTTCATTATTATATATTTTCTTTTTCCTTTGTTTTCTTTGTTTCCTCGCATCAGTATCGATTTATAGTAATCCAATATGATTATTTTGTGTAAATAACAGTATAAATCATACAACTGATTTACAAGTTGATTAAAATTTAAATCAAAAAATATAGTCTAATCAATTAAATCAGATATCTCTTCCTGTTAATCAATTGGATTTTTTACTGTGTATTCGCGGACGTGACTTCCTTATTAAAATTTTTTATAAATGAAAATTAAATCCAAAAAATATTTCCTTCGTATATTATTATGAGCCAATTGGCTGCAAAACTGAATTTTATGGTTATTTTATGGCCGGACAGAACAGTGAATGAGTGAAACTTCTAGTTTTAATCAGTATAGAAGAAATGTATTAAAGAGGATATTAGTGCAATAGACCATTTATTTACGAACGTTTACTTTTAATCGGAAATAACTCTACACGGCCCGATGATCAAACGGTATTCAAATCAACAGTGTCCATCGATTAAGCTCATTATTTCCTGAGGCAGGTGTCTGGTGCAGCGGCTTATTTCCATTTACTCTTTTCAACGATCTCATTAATCAAACACCCTGGTGCGATTTTATATTATTCTGAAACATAAAAAATTAATGGTATCAATTAAGCACATATCTCTGGTTGCTTTAAAAAATGCCATGGCAATTTGTATTATATGAAATAACTTGTTTAACTTTCTTGTTTCGGCTTATAAGCTGTGTGTTTTGCAGTGTCGCCAGTAAAGTCCGCATCATATGGGATTTTTTTTAATTAATAACTTAATTCGAAATTTGAATTTGGCATCAAGTTCTGCATCGATCGAGATCAAAATTAAGCAAAAAAATAGTAGTCACGTGATTCGCATTATCTGTCAAATTTTAATTTTTTCCAAAAAATAATTCAAAAGTAGGATTATTTCTGAAAATATCGAAAAAAGTTATTAAAAAAAGTTTTTTTTAATGCAGTTACTAGCCCACATGCAAAATTTCAGCTGCATAAGATAATTTTGATTTTTTACCTATATTTTGTAAATTGCACCACTTTGGCAAAATAAGACTCAACGCAACCTACATAAAACTTCTCAGTTTTGACAAGGCTTTATTTTAGATACATCTTCTTTAAAGTAGCGCCATATTAAATGCGTGTTTTTCTACAAAATCAAAATTGGGCTATTAAAATTTGGTCGCATGTGATGCAAAGTTTATTTGTTTTTTGACCCTGTATAGGTAACTTCATAAAATAGGTATTTTTGAAAACGTAGTTTGTGTCTGAAAGTAATACACCTTAATATTAGGACAAAAAAGAACACAGTGTATTCAGTAAAGTGTATTTTAAGTGAAAAATAAATTTTATTTTAAAAACGTAAAGTTTATCTATTTTCAACGATTTAATTATAACCCCTATATTATAATTTATTATTAAGCTATGTCATAATAACACAAACTACGTTTTCAAAAATATTTATTTTATGGAGTTACTTTATACAGGGTCCAAAACAAATAAACTTTGCATCACATGCGACCAAATTTTAATAGCCCAATTTTGATTTTGTAGAAAAACGCACATTTAATATGGCGCCACTTTAAAGAAAATGTATCTGAAATAAAGCCTTGTCAAAACTGAGAAGTTTTATGTAGGTTGCGTTGAGTCTTATTTTGCAAAAGTGGTGCAATTTACAAAATATAGGTAAAAAATCAAAATTATCTTATGCAGCTGAAATTTTGCATGTGGGCTAGAAACTGCATTTAAAAAAACTTTTTCTAATAACTTTTTTCGATATTTTTAGAAATAACCCCACTTTTGAATTATTTTTTGAAAAAAATTAAAATTTGGCAGATAATGCGAATCACGTGACTAATATTTTTTTGCTTAATTTTTATCTCGATCGAAGCAAAACTTGATGCCAAAGTCAAATTTTGAATAAAGCCATTAATAAAAAAAAATCCCATATGATGCGGACTTTCCTGGTGACACTGTATCTCTGTGAAAGACAAGGAAAAATCATGGATAGTAATAATAATTAGGATTCCACTTAGTCTTCCGTGTTTTCGCATGTAATACCCGAATCTTATTGAACTATAATGTTGGAAGAAAAAAGTTGGCATACTGAGGAATTAGTACAGTTGACATATCGGCCGAAGACTTGTTCGTAAATAGTGTAATTAAAACATTCGAGACATGCGTTATGATAGTTCATTTTTAACACTTTGGGAAGACATGCAGCAGGGAGTTTGCCGCAAAGTTCGATATTGTTCTGGCCTTCAAATTCGGCTGATTTTTCAGCAGAGTCAACGGTGGGAAGAGTTGAAGAATCATCGACTTCATTAAACGAAGTGGAATATTGGCGCGCTAATCTTAATCTTAACATAGTATAAAACAAAGTCGCTGTCGCCCGTCTGTCCCCTTATGTGCGTAAATCTTTAAAACTACCCAACGGATTTTGAAGCGGTTTTTTTAAATAGATAGAGTGATTCAAGGGGAAGGTTTTTATGTATAACTAGCGACCCGCCCCGGCTTCGGACAGGTGCAATTTCAGAAAGTGGCATGCCGGGTACTAATATATAGGGTTTGTTCGGGTTTGTATTTATACCAGCGGGTTGCAACGCATGCCGGGTACACGCTAGTATTTATTATAAAGTGTTGGATTCGATAATCGGTTCTTTAAAATTACGATTTTCTGAAGAGAGCCAAGAATTAGCTTTGGCAGTCGACCAGTTTTTAAATCTTCATTACGAAGATTCCTCGGACTTCATAGAATTATATAGTTCTACACTAAATATTGATAAAGACTTATTGAAGCCGAGATGAATGTCGCTAAAAAGTTAATTAATAGTGATAATGCGGATATTACCCTAGAGCAGCTACAAAAATCGGTGAACCAATCCACGTTTCCTAATCTGTATCATTTGATTCAAGTAGCAATTATATTACCAGTTTCATCTACAACCTGCGAAAGATCGTTTTCTGCGATGCGTATAGAGTCAAAACTTGGCTACGAACGTCGATGTTGCAGAATAGGTGCGATTCTGTGTCTTTACTTTATATTGAAATACACCTCGACGTAAAGTTGGAAGATGCTGTTAACGTTTTTTCCAAAAAAGTGGGTAGAAAAATAGCTTTATAAAAATTTATTTATGCAAAGATTTTTTCATAAATTTAGGATAAAATCCCACTGGTGTCAAACATTTTTAACTTTTAAATTATAAAAATATTGCCTGTATTTTTGATTTTTAAACCTCCCCATCCATCCATATATCTACTACCCAGCAAACACAAGAGGGCGCCGAGGGCGTGATTTTTTCAACGATTTTAACGACTTTTGGGTAAAAATTGGGCGTGGCACCCCCAATATTTTCCGCCTTCGGTGCATTAGCCTCCGGCGGCATCTGCGGTGAGCTTCCTCTGCCTGGGTCTTAAGCCCCCCCTAATTAAGAGGTCTAGAACGGCCTATGAAGCTACAATATACAGAATTTAAGTTTTCTGCTACTCCACCAGGAATTCGGAAAGCAGCAATACGAAGATCGTCTGCCAACTAAAAGCCGCCCGAGAGATGGCAAGGCATATAAAAGTTTTAAAGAATGGTGTACGGAAAACAGAGTTCAAAATTCTGGTTCTGAATCGGCGCTATTAACTTATTTTACCGAAAATGCCAAGACAAAGAAGATAATATCAACGCTTTAGTCAGTATATTAAATGCTAAAGACCACTCTATCAATTAGGGAAAAGGTATCTAAACCCGCAAAGCTATTGGCATTTTTTTAAAAGCAAAACAAAATAATCCAACCCACTGTTTATGGAAAATATTGAAATTGTTTTCAAACAAGCACCCATGGAATTTCTTGTTCAAAAGGTATTTTAGGCCAAAAGGTTAACCATTTCTATATTAACTGGTTATACATTTGTAGGTCTCATTGGTTATTGGTGTCTCAGGCGCCTGCCGATCAGATGAGTTTTACAAAACAAAAACAATAGACGTTTACTTTTTAGAAGAAAAGGTCGCGATTGAAATACAGAATAGCAAAACGTACCAGCCACGGCCATTATTTATGATAAATGATAAGCGGATTATAAGCATTTAAAGTCAGCCAAAATATGCTCATATAATAATAATATGTGCCTTATTTGCCTTTAAAATATGCAGTTATTTACATTTTTATTATAGTAAAATGAAGTAAAGAAACACATTGGAATTTAGAAAATATGTTTATTTTAAAAAAATGCAAAAAAAACAAAGAAAAATAAAAGTAAACATTTTTTAAATCTAAAATTGTATAAAAAAAATTACTAAATATTTTTCAAAATCTTTAACTAAAATATATCAGTAAAAATATGTTTTTACAAAGAGAAGCTTCTTTCAACATCTACTAAAGTAATCGGACAATACTGCAACTTACATAGCAAAATATATGGCCAAAATACAACTTCGTTGGATGGTTTACCCTCATAAATGCTTTTTACTGCAGTTAAGTATTTAAATTCTTCATTCCTTTTTATAGTTACATCCTATTTGTTCCTTACTTTACCGGGAATGTTGTTGCATTTAGCGGAAAAATTATATATATATCAATACTAATTGAGTCTCTTAAACTTAAATTTCAAATCGATATAAATACTGTTTGTTAAGCTGGTAATAATAACGCATTACTAAGTAAAATAAACAACCGATAACAATATACCAGCAACCCCGGAAACTCCCAACCTTATGTATAACCAGAATGTAATAGTATATTAAAGTACACGTTTCCTAAGAAGCGGTTTTAGCGCACGCGTCTATTTTAAAAACGAGCCACGAAGTGGCAAGTTTTTTTATTGACACGTGCGCTAAAACGCCTTATGAACCACGTGCTTTATACTATTTTTTCTATTTGTAGTTTTTTCAATAAAAAATACGTATTTAAAAAGAAAATAAATCCGCAAATTTTTATGTCTAAATTTTATGTTGGTAATACTATTTTTTTATCATAGTAACCTCTGGACAACAAAAAATATTTTGCGAACTGTCATTTTTTGATTTATTGACCCATTTTCACCACGAGATTCTAAAGTTATTTTAGCGATATGAGATTTAAAATTGGACGGAATACGTTGTGTGATCCTTGTACATTTGGTACATATACAGAGCGTTCGGAAATTCGGGCGATTTTGCTAATTTTTTTTTGAATTTCAAAAGACGTGATTTTACGTCAATTTTTCAATTTCAATGTTACCAACATCAAATAAAGAAAAACGCGTATCGAAATAGCTTCATTATGAACTTCATTTCAAGTTCATAATGAACTTATTATGAACGTCAAATAGAAAAATATAATTATTATAATCTTCAGATTGGAAAATTCCTGAAATAAGTACCGAACTGGACGTTACACCTTTAACGTTTTAAATTTTTTGATAAAGCCGAAAACATAAAAATATGCTCTTAAAATAATAATTTTATTTGAAGAAATAGTCCATCCTCAAAGTGGAGTTGAAAGTATGAAAAGGAAAAAAAAAACACAAAGTCTTCCTCCACAAAATTTAATAGAATAAAAAACTCTAGTTTAAAGGTCTCTACATGTTTCGAACGTAGAAACGTTCATCATCAGGAGACAGAAATTTATTTTATGCTGATGGTGTTAGCAAAAGAGAAAATTAGAACCTTAATGGAGCTTTTATGAAATTAAAAAAGTTAAAATTTTTTTTTTTGAATTTTAGTCCATAAAAGCTCCATTAAGGTTCTAATTTGCTCTTTTGCTAACACCATCAGCATAAAATAAATTTCTGTCTCCTGATGATGAACGTTTCTACGTTCGAAACATGTAGAGACCTTTAAACTAGAGTTTTTTATTTAATTAAATTTTGTGGAGGAAGACTGTGGGTTCTTTCCTTTTCATAATAATTTTATCATAAAATTGACAAAATATGCAAAAAATGCATTTTGCATATATTCCGCCCTTTACTGATAAGAAATGGATTGGACCCCTTAAGGAGAAATATACAAGATGAAAAGCTCTTCATGCAAATAAGATATGGAATAAATACTAAAAAATATATTGGGCACACCACTTTAGGTCAATTTCCAAAAAAAAATTGCAGCTTTTCTGAAGCTGAATATCGAATGATATTAAATATTTACTGGCCACTGTTTAAGAAGAACAGCTGCTACTTTGCTTGCAAATAACCGTGACGACCTCACGCAAATTAGGCGATTAGGAGGCTGGAAATCTATCAGCTCCAATTTACCATTTGCTGTGTCTTTTATAGTTTCTTAGAACCCAATGTTGAGCATCGAATTTGAGACACCCTGTACAGTTTTTAAAAAAATATAGAATAAAATGGATTTAATATCATTATTAAAATACCGCCTCAAAGAAAACTTGAAAATTTAAAAAGGTATTTCTTCAATAAACAATACTCGTATTCTACAGGATGCTCGGTTGAGTAAGCATTTATTAGTTTTTTTTTCCTTTTTCGATTTAAGTCGCAGCAAGCGTAAATTATATTTAATTGCATGCTATACTTAATATAGAAGTAAGTATAATTGTATAATGAATAAATCCATCTTTTTGCTTTACCTGATACCGTCTAATTAAACTATTGTACGATATAATTAGCCGCTAAAGGAGATCCTGCAAGCCAAATGTCTCCTGTTAATAACGTATTTTTCGGAATGCTCTTTAATTAATTTATATTAGGTAACTGTTCATTCTGACACCAGTCTCCAATATACAGGGTGAACACTCGTAACTTTTGAACATAGAATATGTTTAAATTTTAAAAATAATAAGATTATTGGCTTATATACAATGGTTATTTTATTGGTCAAGACAATCTGCCACAACACCTAGGTAGTTTTCAGTGGAGAATTAACGCATCTCTGATCAACGACTCTAAAGTTTATGCAGTTTAAGCCTTCTATTTCTTATAAGAATTCACATACTCTTAATACAACTGTTTAATACTATAATATGTGACAGCAACGCGCTTTTCTACTATAAGACAACGAAAATTGCTAGACCGTTGTGTAGTGATGATATCACGGTAATTTAGCCAATAGGAAATAGGAGTTAACGCTACCATAGAATGGTTTATGGCTATTATTGCTCTGAATACTCACAGTAATTATCAAGTTCTATTGGGGATGTAATCCGGTTTTATATACTGTATTAATTCCGACTGGCAGTTGTAATGAAACTTGACATTAATCATAATAATAATTGCTTGCTTAAAATATATACTTACCACTAAAAATCAGTACTGTAGTTCTCACAAGTTTAAATAGCTTCTAGTGTGATATTGTTCTTATCGTTTAACATTGCATATGATTATCTATTATGCAAGATGGTTTACTGAGATAGTTAAATTCGTCCGTAGATTATAAAGTCCAATACTAATGATGGGTTGTGCGAAATAAGAATATTGTATTGCTTTATCTGACATGCAAAGTTTAAAAAAACTTAAATACAAAGTATGTAAATGTAAATTAATTGAAACAGGTATTGTACCGATCAATAAAGTTCAAATTTTGACAGGACAGCTAGCAGACTGCGAACAACGATGTGACCTGTTTAACATGCGTTAATAGTAGATTATACCACGAGTCAGTAATGATAGCTATTATTTCCGAGGAATATTTACGAACCGAGCCGCGTAAGCGGCGAGGGAGTAAATGTTCTAAGGTAATGATAGCCATTATTGTGAGTAGTATATTCTACTTTATCTACGACTAATTTATTAATTTGAGATTTTTAATGAACAACTTTATTTGTCAATAACATTAAAATTAGTAATAGTACAATTAATAAACTGTATTGGTCGTGAACTATGAATAAGTTTGGAAGAGTTTTCAATACAAATATTTGGAATGTCGGTTGCTGCAAAGGAAGAAGATGCTTCATTACTATTTATTTGTTTAGTAATAGTATCTGCTGTAATTGTCTTGTTTCTCATAGACTGATCAATGTAACCTTTAGCTACTTGTGTAGATTTCCAGCCCCCATGACGCTTTAATCCAGTTATATCGCCTCCTCCATCAATGTACAGAATGGCAGATGATCTGCGATAACAATGGCCGGTATAAGTTTGAGGATTTGGCAAGTTTAAATATTTGGCAATTTGTCTACCAATGTCTGCAAATTTGTTTTTTCCTATACGTTGTATTGTACATTTGGATTTTTGATAATTTAGAAAGAATGAATTGATTTTTACATGTGACGGGCGGAGATCGATGTACTTCTTTATAATGTTGTAAAACGTACTGTTTATGGCGAATGTTCGTACAATTTTGGTTTTAGTCTTGGGTATTGTTATTAAGAAGTTTGTTTGAAGATCCTTTACGTCTTCTATATTCATTTCGTAAAGCTCGTTTGAGCGGCATGCGCCCATAATTCCAATAATTAATATAACCTGAAGCAAATAAGAATATGAGTTTTTCAATAGATTAGATTAAATACCTATGTATATTTACTTTATGTAAAAGAAAAACTTCATCAGGAGCTTTGTCAATAAATGTCTTAATTTCTTTTGGGGTCAGAGTGGAAGATTTTTTTGCTTGAAATCCTTCAGATTTTCTTTTTAAAAACGCTCGTAGTTTTCCATATTTTTCCAGATCAACGTCATGGTTTATTCTCAACATAGATTTAATTATTTGAATAAAATGACCATTATGAAGATGGTTTGTATTTTGCACTTAGTTCAGCGAAATAGGCTAGTAGAACATTTTCGGAAAATGAATTTGTGTTATTTCGAAGACGCCATTCGTTGAAGGTTGCGTATGTTTTATTATAAATAGATTTCGATGTTTCCGGTATTAAGGTAGATGTTGTTGCTGTAGCTAGTTGTACAATTTCTCGAGGTGTACAAGTAAAAGCCTCTTCATTTTCATCCATCCCAATACGAATACATAAACCATAGACAAGCGAGTTGCGCGCTCTCAAGGATAGATAGGCAACTTAACATACTAAATTGGTTCCCTGATAGCGCCACATGCGACCGGGGGAGAAACTAAATATAGTCGTGGTGGGGGTAGGCGCCAAGCATAAAAATTTTAATTTTATTATTACTTTGAATTCAAATTTTCGCGCTTCTAACTTAACGGAAAAGTTTGAAGCGCGAAACATCTGATTCGAGTTAAAATAATTTGGGAGAACGAAAGGAAATTATAACAATGATATGGCGACAAGATTTATTAATATTAGATATTTACATAAATATGGTTTACATAAAAAACAGCTTACATTATTATATTATTATTTTCTGTAGATTTTTCTAACAATTTCCTGTTATTTTCAAAGTTTTTATTTAATAAACTAGTTATTGTACCTTGTAGTTCATTAAGTTGTGAAGTAAAGTTTCTTTCTATATCTTTAATAGCTTTCGCTGTACTTTCCAATCGTTGGGCGACATTAATGAAGTCTTCAGGAGGTTCCACGCTTTTGTTAATTGCCTTGGTTTTTCTTCCCGACTTTTTTGGTCGCGACATATTAAATATATACCTATTTACGATTCTCAAACTACCGACTGCGCCATGTTAAGTTTATAAATTATATATGAATAATTATTTAATAATAACTTTATTTTTTATATATTTGACAAATTAATCATAAAATGACAATGACAATCTTTCACCAGTCCAGGTAAGACTTCAGGATCTGTCACAACAAGCCATATTTTTATCTTTCTCGCACATATTATGCAGGTACAGAGAGAGAGAGAGCTACAGAATGTTGGCCATGCTAATTCTAAATGAATATGCTGTTCCTACCAACGTTAGGAGATGAACAACCTTATAAAACAAAATTCCTACAATAGCGCCACTAGCGACCGGGGGATAAATTAAACGAACAGGGGACGACCTTCACCATTTAAGTTATCCTAGCCTGACATAAACACTACGCGTTTGACAGTGACACTTTTGACTTGGTGTATTTTGTTTCCATGGTAATATTTGATTTGAGAAATTTTGTGATTGGAGCGGGAATAAGGACTAATAATCCCTTGTCATTATTCCCTAAGGGATTAATAGGTGGCATTATATTGCGAAAACCACAACTATAATACTTACATTATACATTAGTCGTAGATAAAACTAATAATACGGCGCGCAGCGATTGCCGATCGCTACGAACCCCCACCAACATCTTGTGGATTATAGGTTTTAACAGATACAATTGGTTTTTGAAGACGCTGTTCTACTTTCTTAATTGTAGGGAAATCGCTTTACTGGGAACAAAATGCGTTGCATTCTTGACAAAATTGCTGTATTAAAAGTAGTTCATTATTCAACAAGACTGTTCTGCTAATGGAACTGATTACTACCAATAAAAACACCGTTCTAGCAAATCTGGAATTGATATACCACTAAAGCGTGTTTGATACACTACCTATTTATTTAATATGGATTAATAAAAAACAAGTTATCATTACAAATTATTTCTTAGCAAACCTGTTGTATTAGATCATTTTCTTCAGTGTGATTTGTTTTATTTATATTAAAATGTCAATTAATATAAATACTAATTACTGTATCCACCAATTAACACGTTAATCAGAATTAGTCAATTCTCCAATACAGTACAGTTAATTGACGATTAACTAAAAAAAATTGATTGGTGTTATAGGATAACCTGGGGCGGGTAGACCACGACGGCCGTTTCGTCCTTGTTAGGACTTTACGGGCAGTCATAACTCAAGCAATCCCAACAACAGCAGTAATTGTATTACAAGCCTTTTACAAAAGTAAAGCGGCCATCAATACACCGTAGCGCCATCCCAGCGGAATTAACTCCAATACAAAAGGCAGTCACACTGGTAATAATCGAAAGGTAGACAACTAAATATAAATCCAATTCCAATATAAAAAAACAGTTGCACACTAATGGCCGTTTGCACCACCTTGCTTAAAGTTAAAGATTAGCTAGGGCGAACCTTATACTTAAGCTCACCTTAAATTAAAATGGAATGCACCGGGTCAGTACCCGTAAAACTTAGCTAGGGTTTCAAGAAGTTTGACGACGGCGTCAATCTGGTATTTTTTTTAGTAACTTTTGCACCGAATCTTTTCTCCACTATTGTTTCGTCGTTTCATTTTCATTTGTCATCCAAAATCAACCTACATAAAAAACGGTTTTTGGTCCAAACTCTTAAAATAATCAGCCCTGTTGTACACTTTTCTACGCAAACCAAAAATAATCAAATTAATTTCGTCGACTTCATCGTCATCAGCAATGAGTTCTAATAAATACATTTTTCCTGTTAAGGTTAACTTGGACTTGACTGACGTTTATGTTATATTATTTTTTTCAATGGTTTAAGGTTAGATTTCCAAGATAAGCCGAATAATTCTGGGGCTTAGCTTTGTTCGACTGGAAGCCAAGCTTTACGCAAAAAGTCAACGCGTGCAAACCAAATTCTGGAGATAAGGTGAACCTTAGATTAAGTAGCATCTAATCCAAGCGATGCAAACGGCCATAAGACTTGTCCGATATCCCACGATTATTCACTTTCAATTATTTTCGCGGACATAATATTATCTTCTAAACATATTTATGGCTTTCTTTATAGGATTGCGCGCATTCGAGAGGGTGCTGCTGCATGATCTGTTTCTATTCTGCAGACTGTTTCGGTGAAAACGCAAATAGGGTTCCCTATACTGGATTGCAGGGTTGGGCAAAATTTGATTTTTATTAAAAAAATCAAAAATCATTGATTTTTTTTATATTTTTGATTTTATTGATTTTTATTGATTTTATTAAAAATTTAACATTTTTCTCTCTTTTCCAATTAATACAAATTATTTTAATGTGGGTCTAACAATATAGTTTAGGTCTAAATTCTACCCAAAATATTGTCAGAACGCGCTTCTTTCAAGAAAATTCCTGTCGCGACTTGATTCTTTCCCGATCTATAAAAAATAAAGTGATAAGTGATTTAAATCATGATTTAAAAAAAAAAATCAAGTGTTAAATCGTGATTTAAATCACTTGATTTAAATCAGCCCAACCCTGCTGGATTGTGATGCACTTCGTAGTTTATTTATTTGTCTACCTTTCGATATTACCAGTGTGACTGCCTTTTGTATTGGAGTTAATTCCGCTGAGATGGCGCTACGGTGTATTGACGACCGCTTTACTTTTGTAAAAGGCTTTTAATACATCTTACCGCCGTTGTCGGGATTGCTTGGGTTATGGCTAACCGGCAAGTGTTTAAAATAACAGTATGTTTAGCTAATTAGAGAATTCACTTGGCAACGTGGGGTTTTTAGCACAGAGGAATATTAGACCTATTTTTTTAGGTAGTTTGCGCTAACTTATCGACGAAATATGTTATATTTTTTTCTACTACCGTGCGTAAAATACTAACTACGCACGAATAATTACTGGCATACAGTGTGTCCGCTTGAGTTCTGTACATATGGAAAACTTTTTTAATATTAATTTTACGAAAAAAAGTTACTCTTTATAAAAAGTTCTGCTTACTGAAAAAATAATATTAGACTATTCAAACTTGAGATAGTATATACAGGATGATCAAAAAGTATCAAATCAAAATTGACCTACGAGAAAAGTACCCTTAATTTTAATTTTAGAGCAAAATGGAATAAGAAAATGTTGATTGGCATTAAAAATTATATCTATTTCTACTCTTAGTAGACTATTATTGAAAATATATTTGACATTTCAAAAAATATAGTTTTTTGAAATGATTTATAATTAATCATTGTATGCAATTCAAGCTAATAAACATTTATCAATTATTTTTATTCAAAGCGTATTGATTCTTTAGCCCTGTTTTGTAGTAAATTTATGACGCATTTAAATAATTATTGATAGAAACATGATAATTTATTTTGGAAAAATACAATTATAATAATAAACATTAAAATATGAATCATTAACCCCTCACTGCACATTTGCCTCGACATATCCTCCCTCCATTTCAATACATTTAGCCGTTCTTGCAGAAAATTCTCTTAAAACATTTCTAATCATGACAGGAGTTATATTTGTAATTGTCTCTCTAATTACCCTCTCTAAATGGTCAACATTTTGAAATGGCCTTTACATTCTGTTTTAAGTAGCCCCACAAGAAATAATCGAGGGGGGTCAAGTCCGGAGACCAAGCGGGCCAAAAAAAGGTCAGAATATCTATCGATAACTTTTCCATTAAAAAGGGTATTTAAATATTGTCTTACATTCCTCGCACTGTGGCATGGTGCACCATCTTGTTGGTACCATATCCGTAGTCTATTGGGTATTTGAAGTCCATGAATAAAATTAAACAAATAATTATTTAAAAAATGCAAGTAACGTTCACCATTTAAATTTTGTCAAAAAAAAAGGTCCTATTATTCTATCTTTGTAAATTCCGCACCACACATTTGTTTTAAATGAGTACTGATCACGTGTCTGTATAGTGAAATTTGGATTAACGTCACTCCACCAACGACAATTTTGTGAACTTACAGTCCCGTTCGAGGTAAAGGTTGCTTCGTCTGTAAAAATTATATCTCTTGCCATGAAAGGGTTATCTTCTAACTCTCCTTGTATTAAAAAACAAAATTCTAAGCGTCGCTCAAAATCACCTGGCTTCAAGGTATGTATAAATTTTGGTTTGTAGGGCCGAAATTTATTTTCATGTAATATTTTTGAAAACGTAGTTTTCCCTACATCATTTGGTAATGTTGTTGACCTATTTCGCAATGATTATTTAGGATCTTCTACTGCAGACAACATTACTTGGCTCACAGTTTTATTATTTGCAACCCTTGGTCCACGGTTCTTATTGTAGTTATTTTCCACACTTCCAAAGGTCTTGAATTTAGTCACTATGTTCCCTACTGTTGTTAAAGAAATCATTTTATCAGGATATCTGTAGTTAAAAATTTCGGCAGTTTCCCGACACGTTTTGTTATTTTCACCAACAATTAAACTTATTTTAATTTTATCTTGCATACTCAATTTCAACGGCATATTATCTAATTATTCTACCGATGTTTCAGACAAATAACATAACTGACAGTTGAAATTCAAATTCAGTTGGGAAATGGTGGCAAGATAATGCACATGCCATTAAGAATTAAGATTTAAATTTTTAATTTCATTTTCAATAATAGTCTACTAAGAGTAGAAACAGATATAATTTTTAATGCCAATCAACATTTTCTTATTCCATTTTGCTCTAAAATTAAAATTAAGGGTACTTTTCTCGTAGGTCAATTTTGATTTGATACTTTTTGATCATCCTGTACATACTATCACAAGTTTGAATAGTCTAGTATTATTTTTTCAGTAAGCAGAACTTTTTATAAAGAGTAACTTTTTTTCGTAAAATTAATATTAAAAAAGTTTTCCATATGTACAGAACTCAAGCGGACACACTGTATATACCTGCATTTTTAATTTAAATGGTTGCATGGCCATGGACAAAGTAATTTACTTTTTTTAAGACCGAACAGAAAATATAAACTTTCTGGACAATTTTTCGTCCAGAAAATAACGTTTTGTCATTCAAGACCGGAAAATGGACGTGAGGGACCGGCAAAAGATTTTTTCGGTCCCTGTTTTTTTTATTTTTCCAATGGTTTTTTGATAATACAATCTACCTTGATTTCGTTACTATGATAACAACATTTCGATGTATTGTCGAGTGACAGTTCGTTGATTTTTAAATTATTTTTTTATTTAAAATATGAATTCAGATTTTAAATTATTCGACACGGAAAATGAGATTCCAAAATAAATTTTGGAAGCAGCAAGGAAAGCGACTTACGATATATTGCCAGTAAAATCAAAAGCCCGTTACGAGAAGTCATACGACGCATTTAAAAATAATATAAAATAAAATAAAGAATTAAATGTATATCGAAATGTCGGTCTTAACAAAAATATTGTACGTCACGCAACCGAAAATGAGTGTTTTGCAGGTCTCTCCAAGCTTTTAGGACTCGCCTCCGGCTCGCCCTGGAAATGCTTGTCTCGACCGGGAAAAAAATACTTTCCGGTCTTGTAACGTAAATTATTATTACATGCAATTCGTGCGTAAAGTGACCTTTTTACTCAGAAATTCCCATTCGTAAAAAAGAACTACTTTGCAAACTTCTTACATAAAATTACTTTTTGGTTCAAAAACCTGCTCGTGTTTTGGGTTAGATTAGGTTAGATAAAAATTTGTGATCTGTTTATTGTTATATTTATAAATAAAAATTTATAACAATGTTGGAGGACACTGAGAGCAGGGATTTTACCGAACAAAAAAAATTTATTTTAATAAACCAGTTGAGGTAGACTTAGAGTGTCTTATTTCTTTACCTTTATACATACACTCCACTTAAAGCATGGACTACTTCTTCAAGTTAAAAACAGCCGGTCAGGCCACCCTATTCCGAGAATACAAACAAAACCTGCTGAGAAGGAAACTGGTGCAACTGGATATTTGGTTCTACAATGAATGTATCAGAAGAGGTCTACAGCCTAGATATATTTCCATCCGTACTAAATCTACTTCGTCCTCATCGAAGAAGGCCTTGCAAGCTGCCACTAAGGTTTGGTTAAGGGAAGAAGTTAAAAAGCATTTTTTCAAACTTAATTTAATTTACTTAAAGCTTAAATTCCTTTATTTCGAACTAAACAACACTTTACATCCATCTCAATGGGACTCTCTGTGACTATTGCAGAATTATACCGTTGACTCTTACTGCCAAAAATAAACTACCTGATTAAACCTAATTGTATATGCCTCAACCTCTTCAAAGGGGATTAAATGGGATCATGGTCGGCTTAAAAATGCACCTACACCACATGATTTATTTTTATAATTTAAAATAAATAGATACGTATTTTTAGTTTTAGGTAGGTACCTATAATAAATGTAAAATAATGATAACAATTAATGATAATTAAAAATAATTTAAAAGTATAACTATTAGGATAACAAGTACCATAAAAATTAATTAAATTCTAAAAATCTATTGATAATTTATTCAAAATTTAACTCTGTATCACTATCACTCTCTCCATCTAAGCCTAAACTTATAATTAAGGGTTGAACATTTGTAATAATACAATTGTAAGAATTTTCCACCTTAAGTACATGCTGTACACAGTTTTACCAGCTGTCTGCAGAAATTTTTCTTACTTCGTTTTTAATTAATTCTACTACAGATGCATTTAATGTAGGAGAAATATTATTTCTCCTAATATTGGATTTTAATTGGTGCCATATTAGCTCAATAGGATTGAATATACAATAGTATGGAGAAAGACGCAACACTGTATGTCCATTTTCTGCTGCAAGTTTGTCACACTCGTATTCCTTATTTATTTTAAAAGCTTTTAATACTTCTAGCAGTTCTCGTTATTTGTAAGTTTCTTCAAAATATAAATCATTTTCAATCATAAAATTTTGAATTTCTGCTTTTGTATTATTAGAATTGATGATGATTTTTGCTTGCCGGCTATGATAACTAGCATTGTCCATTACAATGACGCTATTTTCAGGTATATTTTTAAGGAGTTTATGTTTAAACCAATCTTCAAAAAGTTGTGCGTCGGTATCTTGATGGTAATCTAAAAAAGAATCGGCTATGTTTTTAGCTGAAAGCAACAGACAATTTGGAACAAATCCGTTCTCTGAACCAGCATGTAATTTTGTGATTCTTTTGCCTTTATTTGATATTACCTTGGGTTTGACATTTTTTGGAAGAATCATCCCAACCTTTTCTTGGAGTGTCATGGGTATCGAACCATGTTTTGTCAAGGTAAATAATTGGACGATTTTCTTCTCTAAATTGTTTACAGCTGTTAAATATTTAAGTCTCCATTCCCGTAAACGTTGAGATTCCATTAATGTTTGTCTTTTATTAATGCTTCGGCATTTAAAACCCATTTTACGCAATATTTTCCTAAGGCTTGAAATGCAACAAGAGATATTTGTTTCGTCTTTAATCAGCCGCTCTTTGAGGGAAATTAAAGTAGATACAGTTTGTGCCTCCTACATTTGGTAAATCTTTCTTCTTAATAAATCCATGTCATTTTCGTCAATGCTTCTAAATGTGCCAGAATCACTCCGATTTTTTCTAGGATTAACAGGTTTAAGTACTATGTCTCTTACCGAAGATAAAGGAGTTTTTGTCAAAGTAGACGTCTCTGCTAAAGCATCCATCGAATTAAAAGTTCTACTCAACAAAGATTGATACACATTTTTAATTATTAGTTTGGCATCGGTAGATAAATGCTTTCTTTTAAAAATGACACATAAAGATGCCCCCCTATCAGCACAATACCAAGGACGCCACATTCTACCACTAATAAGCCTAACTAAAAATTACTCGCCGGAAAACCACTAAAGACTAAAATTATTAAAAACAGTTTGTATTTATATATGAATCAGGCATAGGTATAAATTGAATTTGTACCTGGTCCGGCTCTGCTCGAAAAAGTGGTTTTAAAATTTTGAATTTCATTATTTATTTTATGTTCAAAGGGATAATGAGGGTTTATTGCAGTCAAAAGATCAACGGTATAATTCTACAAATACTATACTAATTCTTCTGCTGTCTCAACATTACATTATATTTTAGGACAGGTACATATAATTATTTGCAGTAGCAACATCAGGACAGCAAACATGTGCCTTGTTTATCTAAAACCAATTTTTTTCAATGAGTTATTTATTTAACTAAAACCAACTGCCGTAATTTTGGCTGCTTTCCTAAATCTATATTATAAAGAGATTATATAAGAAGTAAGAAACTAGCTACCAATTCATTTCAGGATCATCAATCAAGCAGTAATGAGAATTAATTTTTTGATAGAAATTGTTTCATTTATCACAAATAAAATAGTATCGTGTTGTCTTTTTACAACTTTCATTAAGAGAAATTAGTCTGTTATTTGATGCCATTTTAAAAAAAGTGTTTTAAAATATCAATATGGAATATAATTTTTAATTAATTAATGGCATATCGGACAAGTGTGTAACTGTTTTTTTATATTGGAATACACCGAAAGCTAAGCACAATGGATACCCTGGGACGGGTAGACCACGACGGCCGTTTGGTCCTTGTTAGGACTCTACGGGCAGCCTTAACCCAAGCAATCCCAACAACAGCGGTAAGATGTAATAAAAGCATTTTACAAAAGTAAAGCGGCCATCAAAATGCCTTTAGGAACAGGCTAGTTTATGCTGTCTCACTAACTTCTTTAAAATCGAGATGGCTATTGTCAGGACGAACTGTAACATTTCCCGAAAGTTAAGCATACTAGTCGTATTCTAAGCTAAAAGTATAACAACAAAATATTTTTTTCGTATAAGTAATACTCGTTATTTATTTTAAAATCAAATTAACATATTTTGGACACCTGATGTAATTCTATACATCCATACAAGTCGCAAAATAAATTACCCATATAAACCTGACACAGTTATTTATATTAAAACAAACGTGTTTAATGTGAATAACCAATTTTTTGCTGCAGCAAAGTATTTAGAAAATTAATGACTATATTTAAATGCCATGAAAACCAGCATAAGAAAAGGTGTACTATTTGTATGCTAAATGCATAATATAATATATTTATGAAAGTTGTCAATTGACAGTTGTTTTATCAGTAAATAGAACCTAAACATAATTTACATATTAAATTCGGTTTTAAGAAATGATCTATGACAATAATCACTAGGTCACAAATCGATTATACAAACTAGCCAATAGGCAATGATTGATGAATATTTATTAGAATGGCATTACGTTTGAAATAAATAGGGATCAACACAGAGATAAAAACGTCTTTAGGTAAATATTTTATTTAAAACACTCACTTTGCAGTGAATATAAAACAATAAATTAATTTTCTGTCAGTCCGGTCACTGACTTTAAAAGACGTCAGACACGGTTAGTACTTAGATATAGGTGACAGCTTGGGAACACTCAACTGTGCGTCTTAGGGTAATTTTTTTTACATATTTTCATTTATTACTAAAGGGCGGCTTTTATGCACTTAAATTCGGCCAAAATATGCTCATATATGCCTTGTTTGCCTTTAGCATATGCAGTTATTTGCATTTTTTTACTAAATATGGATACCAGTTAATTTATTATAGTAAAATTAGGTAAAGAAACACATTGGGTTTTAAAAAATATGTTTGATTTTAAAAAAATGCAAAAAAAACACAAAGAAAAATATTGTTTCGTATATTGAATGGACATTCTTCTTTCTAAGCGTGGAAATGGTTTGTTTACAAAATTTTTGCAAAAATCCTTAAAATTGCGGATTTTGTAATTTTTTTAAAGGCATATTGGCTGCGACCAAAGCCTTGCATAAAGTCGTTTTGAAAAATTTCATTTTCAAATTTCGATTTTTTTCCAACATTTTGAAATGCGTTTGTTACACTTAGCTGAAGTGGCTCAGATTTCATTTTTTGTAACTTTACTGTTACTTATGCAGCGATATTTTCAAATGTTGATCGATTCGGAACTTCTTTTCACAAACAATAATAATTGTTGTACAAGCTTTACAGAAGACTTTTTTTCCAATAAACTCTAACTCTGGAAATTTTTAATCCACGAAGACGTTTTCGCCACCTTAGACATTCTGAACACAAATTTGAAATTACCAGTTTCACACTGAAAATATTGAAATGTTTCGACAAACTAAAACAGAAGTATGTATTATAAATCGATATAAATACAGTTTGTTAAGCATTTAATAATAACGCATTATTAAGTGCCAATAAACAACCCCTAACAATTTACCTGCAATCCCCAATAAATACCTAGTGTATAACGTATAACCAAAATGTAAATATAATTATTATAATCTTGAGATTGGAAAATCAATTAAATAAGTACCGAACTGGATATTAAACCTTTAACGTTTTAAATTTTTTGCTATTAAAATAATAATTTATAAAAAATATGCATTTTATTATAAAATTGACAAAATATGCAAAAAAGCATATACATAATGGAATGGAAAGCTGATCTATTTTTGCGGCAGTTTTGTCCTAAGAATTTTTTTCGTATCTCCACTAATAAGGGTGGGAGACGCTGGTAAATCAGTTGTTACTAAAACTATTGTATCTTTTACATTTTTTATGCAATTTTAATAAATTTCAGCTAGAAATGAAATATAATTTCATGTTTATTAAAAAAGTAACTTTGATGATAGTCGCTAATTCGTATTTTGTTCTACATAGGGCGCTATAGATATAAAAGTTTTAGTTTTTCTTAATTTTATTTTAAAAAATTAATGGAACAGTATACTTTTTGTATAATATTTTTGAGAAGCATAGAAATACCTATATCTATATTTTGCCGAAAACCGCGTTTTCATATCTTTATTCAATTTCGAGTTATTTTCAAATAGACTTATTTTTTGACAAAGAAATTAATGCTAGCAATTTAAAATGATTTATATGTCTAGAAACGTGATTAAGAAGGACTTAGAATTGACTTAATCGAGACAGTTGGCGATGAATTTTCCTAAAAAGAAAATTTTAAAATAATAGCGTCTCCTTAAATATGACATACAAAATCGTAGGTACTTTAGCACGACTAATTATTCAAACATACTGCTAGCGATAAAACTTAGTAAACCGTGAATTCTATAAATAAACAAATGAACCAAGAATACTCATCAATTATGTCATTATTTCATATGATTTTGTTTATGTTTATATTAATATTGCGGGCTTAAAAGGCTAAATTATTGCATTCAGATGGATGGCCGGTATCTTGAAATGTTCAAAAAAGTATCAATCGATTTTTTATTTGAGAATTTGGCAATTAGATTACTTTTATAACGATCATATTAATTAAAAACAATAAAAAAAATTAAAATTTTATTTTTTAGGAGAATAATTTACCAACTATACCGTCTAGTCTTATCCTGATTAAGTTAATTCCAATGCCCACTTAATCAAGATTCTAGGCATAAAAGTCATTTTAAATGGCTAAGATTAATTTCTTTGTGAAAAAAAAGGTTATTTGCACATAACTCGAAAACGAATAATGATATCAAAATACCGTATTTGCGAAAATGTTGGTATTTTTATGATTTTGAAGCCTTGAAAAACAAAATCATATAAATAATAATAATAATAATATGTCAAAGTCTAGCGTTTTTATAATATGAGTATAACAATGATAATAATTCTAAACTCCAATGAATATAGCTTTTTAAAAATGTTGTCGCTCATATCTTAAAAACGGTTTGAGCGGATCCACAAGCTATTATTGTGACGCGCGGCAACGGGCGAGTTCTTTATTCTTTCTGATATTTTTTTTTACTCTGTTGCCACTACATTGATATTGAAAAATGTACAAAAAAGTAATAAATAGTTTTGGATAACAAGAATAACTTACCTAATTATTAAATAATAGTAATATTCCGTTGAGAAGCTGTTTTTGTTTCACTATACTAAGCAGTTAGTTTTTGCTTACCTAAAAACCAAAAATGACGTATACTGAAGCAGCTACACGACTTGCGTTACCTGTCAAATTTGACATTTTTAATAAAATAGGTTCAAAAATGCCATTATTTATCAAAATATCGAAAAATTTTATTCGAGAAAGTTGTTTATTTAGTCATTTTTAGCCTCTGTACGAAATTTTGATAGTCTAATACAATGTTTATTTTTTGCCAGATTCTTGAAAATTTTGATCGACTTTTATACATCGATGTAAAATCATTTGCCTTTACTTCATTTGTAATCTTAATGCAATTTTGTGTAAAATTTTTGTTTCCAATTATTTATTTTGCTTCAAAAACTGACATTGTTATTGATCAGTATGTAATGTTTGATGAAAAGTTTATCTAATTACATCAGTTTTGCCAAAACCGACGTTTCTCATTTTTCTTAAGTTAGTAAACAGGTATACAAAAAGAAAATATTAGGAAGCTTTCGTTGAAATTTTACCTAATTAATATTAAATTAAATTAATTATATTAAACTATATTTTTGTTGAATAAAATGTTTCGAGCGATTAATATTTATTCTTTATGATCCAATATTAATTAAGTAAAATTTCAACGAAAGCTTCCTAATATTTTCTTCTTGTTCATCTGTTTACTAACTTAAGAAAAATGAGAAACGTCGGTTTTGGCAAAACTAATGTAATTAGATAAACTTTGCATCAAACATTACATACTGATCAACAACAATTTCAGTTTTTGAAGCAAAATAAATAATTGGAAACAAAAATTTTACACAAAATTGCATTAAGATTACAAATGAAGTAATGGAAAATGGTTTTACATCGATGTATAAAAGTTAATCTACGAGGGTTGATCAAAATTTTCAAGAATCTGGCAAAAAATAAAAATTGTATTAGACTGTCAAAATTTTGAACAGAGGCTAAAAATGCCTAAATAAACAACTTTCTCGAATAAAGTTTTTCGATATTTTGATAAATAATGGCATTTTTGAACCTATTTTATTAAAAATGTCAAATTTGACAGGTAACGCAAGTCGTGCAGCTGCTTCAGTATACGTCATTTTTGGTTTTTAGGTAAGCAAAAACGAACTGCGTACCTAATAATTAAAAAAAAAAAATCCCATTTGATGCGGACTTTCTTGCGGACACTGTATACACTGTTAAAAGAAAAGAATCAAATTAAACTTTTTTTTTATGTCCCAGAAAGTCCACTCCCGTTTTTTTGTTAATTTAACTAAGACCGCTTCAAATCAGTAACTCATAAAATATGTTACTATTTTGACATTAATCTAATTTTATTGTGCAGTAAAAATTACAACTTAATTAGTTAATTTAACACATTTTTTGTGTTAATATTAACTTATTTTATAAATCGTATTTCTAAAGCAACTGCAAAAAAAAATTACAGCGAAAAGTTACGTTGAAACAAACCTGCAGTTAACTTTAATTTATCATATCAGTATATTTTACTGTTTCTTTTAATCAAATTAACAGCTCGCCCTGAATAAATATCACTTTCATACGTGATTTATTTCGATTTTAAGACATAAGTAAAGGTAAATACTTTAAAAAAATCACTCCAAAGCAGTAGTAGCCTAATTATTGTTTAGAAAAGTTGTATTTATTAAATCAAATAGTCGTTTTGCCTAAATAAACTTGATTTTTATAGTTAGTTTAGTTCTTGAAAAATTGCTTTACCCTTATTAACTCAACTAAACCAAGCTTTTTCTTGTAAACAATGCTGCTGTAAAAGTCAATTCATCAGTTTATCAAATAAAAAGGCCATTAAAATGTTTATAACAGTTTAATAAGTATATTAAAAATAAATCAGGGATAATATAATGTTAGAATACTAGAATACTTAGAATGATTTACAAAATATAGTGCTTTAAACAAATATTCTGTATTTAACTTACCTATCTTAAAAAGTAGCAACATTTTTTAACAAACTCTTAGAACGCTATTAACTATGGGATATAGGTAGTTATACTATATATCCTTTAAAAACTTACTTAAAAACTAATACTGTTTTAAGCAAATATTCTCACAATATAAACTTACAATATTAGGTATGTAAAATAAGGTACCTAAGCCAATTATTGCCACGTTCCTAATATTGCCACCCAAGCGAAAATCATGACGTCATTACTCTTGCGGCCGGTATACTTACAGTAAACCATTCTTAGGAATGAAATCCCATGGCCCATTCCTTTACATTCTTGTACTCTATTACCACCATGAGGGAAGTGGCGGGTGGATTACCGGTATTATTGATAATGTCCAATGGAAAGACTAAAAGAAAATAAGAGTAGCAGATGTCAGCAAAATGTATTTTTTTACATTTGTAACTATATTAAAGGCCGGTTTATGCAACATTCCGTAAATTTAAGGATAATATTAAAAATATCAACAAGAATAAAAATAAACCAATACTTACCTATAAGCGTCAGTTAACATCAATGTCAGGTTAACGTATACACAAGCACTTTTATCTCGTCTGAATATGTCGAAGACTAAGACTCGAAGAAAATTACTTTCCTTCCTTGACCAATGAGCAGAGGGTGATTGACTAGATAAATATTTAGATTTACTCCTTTTAAATGTATATTTTACTACTACATAAATAGTTCTTAGCAGCATATTCGATTATTACTAAAATGTTGATTTGACATAATGGTTAGTTATTAAAAAAAATATTACTATTATTTTATGTTAAAACAACTGAGAAAAATATGCTGTATTAAATATCTTTTAGTGTAAAATTTTAACTAAAAAAAAATTGATAATGATTATAAACTTTATCAAAGTTACTAGTATTAATTTGATTCATTTAAACCGTAAAAGTATTGCTTGTTAATTTTAGCTGTTATGTTAAAACGACTTCCAGAAAAGTTAGTTCTTAAAATCTAATTTTTACTAAACACAAAAGAGTTAAAATAACTATACATTTTACGTTAAATTTGATTTATTTTAATTGATTGTAAATTTTTTTGATTCTCACGTCCAGGATTTCTAACAGTGTAGGAGTAGATTTATTTGATTAATCAAAAGTAATATTCTATTGTACAAATAATTATCTTCTGCGTTTAAATTACAGGATTGACTATCATCTTCAATATTTAGTAAGCTTAAGGCTTTGTTTAAGAAACCTACACTTGTCTTAAGAAAGTCATCTACTATCTGGGTAACTTCGTTACTATCACAATGTATGAATTGGTACCGAGACAGTAAGTTTTCAAGCTGCTTAGTTTCATTTCAAAGGGTAAAATCCATTTCAAATCATTGTAAGCCAATTCATTACCTTTTAAAAAACCTTTACCTTCATATTAATGTTCTCTGAAACCTGATTAACAATATTTATACAGTCATTGGTCAAATCTAAACTATAAAAACATATTTTTGAGTCACTTACAATTTTTACTTCCCAAAATTCAAAAGTATTAATTTTTTGTGAATAATTACTGAGATCGTAAAAACTTTTTATACAATCTGATTGCTCGAAAGCTTAATTAAGTTAAGAGGTTGTTGTTCCTCGTTTCATTCCGCTGGACTTTTTCTAGGAATGAGAACGGTTCTTGACAAGTATATAAGCAGGCGAATTGGGATAAAAGCACGGAACAGCTGTTAAATTTAATCTCACCTTAGTTGGCTTTTTTTTGTGGTACCATCAGGCAAAAGATGAATATCCACACCAAAATAATGTCATTGGGGACAAAATGCTTAGCACAAACTACAGAATACTGGAATGACTTTTAGCCATAGAATTTTCAAATTTTCATCTTTTGGGAAGTGAAAAACTGATACACTCTTTTCACCTGCAATAACTGTTAGAGTTACACCCAGGAATACAGCAGGGGTTTGGCATGCTGATAAATAAACAAACTAAAAGAAAAAATATAGTACTTACCTAAGTACCGAGGTATCTAGAGGTATCCTACCTACTTATGAACTATCTCTACTAGTGATATTTTTAAACTAATTCACATATACCTTCATACACTTCAATATTTAATAAATTAACTGTGGCCACAAAACAATAAAGGTTATCCCGAAGAGCTAACCAGAATACAAAAAACACAACTTTTAAATTAAAACAAAAAAATTCTGCCGCCATTTATAAGACCCGTAAACAAACCTCCGTCCGGCCAGGCTGTTCGATTTCTCACTTTATTAATGCTATTAGAGCAAACCCGCACCACAAATTTTTACTAGTATTTTGTAGAGGTTCTTAGCAATTATGTCACCTAAATTTTCTATTAATATCAATCGAAATCCAGATAAAAATACAAATTAATAGGACACCTACACCTACTACGCGCGTAAATTATATATTAAACCATGACTAACCTCAAAAAAGTCACGTGACACAAGACATGCATCTTCAAGCAGTGTTGTCGATGTTTCTGTTTCACGGCATCTTTCAAGGTGGTTGTGGTCCTGCAGAAGGCAATATATTTTGCCGAAACGTCGATGTTGCAAAGAAGCAGTATTTTTATTTATCTCAAAAAACCTGTAACACAAAAATAATATTATTAGGTGAACATTTAAAACTTAATATATTGGCTTTAGTGATATTAATATTAAAAAAGATATCCGTGTTTAGGGCGATGATCTATCATTATATCTTGTTATCATTCATTTTTGCGTGCTAAAAAATTCAGTAAAATTATCTTAATAACGTATAATGAATGATGATGACCGCAGAGCCTAGCAGGTCTTGCAACCCAGTCCATTTTCCACCCTCCGAATAGGATATTATTATGTCGCAGGGCTCTTTTTAAATTAAAGGCCATATTTCTGTTTTCCCCAAAGGCTATAACAAGTAATAAATCAAGCTGTCCTTATAAGTACACCCCTGTACGATAATCACAAACTCAAGATTTGCGTTTCTTTGCATGGCATCAATTTAATTGTGTCAGTGAATACTGGGCATAGCATAGTGCACCGCACGTAACGTGTAATACTCTGGAATTACAGGAATTACAAATTATACAGGCATGAAGAGACTGGTTCGCCTCTCATCGCCATTTGCACACTGTTGCGTCTTGCGACCCCACAAAAGTTAATTATACCGTAAAACATTGAGAAAATTACATGAAATTTTCGCATTTTTTCTTTTCAATGGTTATTTTAGTTATTTTGTCATTCTCAGCGAATTTTTCTTTATTGTTAGTAACGCGATGCATATTTTTATATTTTTTCTTGCCTTTTTTGGTCTTCAATTGAGACATTTAGTAGACCTTATCTTGGGTATTTAAATAACTAACAAAATATAAAGTGAATTGTAGTGATTACAAAAATTTGAAAATAATAGAGTTGAAATATTTTATATTATAATCATCCAAACCTCGAAACTTTCAAATACTCTGTCACTCCTATTTACAGTAAATTTTTTTATTCGTACAGGTTTTACCGTGCGATCAAAAATTATTTGCATCAAAGAGGGCTTGGATTAAAAAGCGTAGGGCTTGGCTTAGATCACAATGATATCGGGAAGATATATCTAACCAAATCTAGGTTAAAATTTTGTCAAATTCATATTATGACATGATATGCCTAACTAATGAGTAATAAAATAAGTAGACAAATATACAAATTAATTTTTGTTGTTTACAAAATTAACAAAGTAAGAATATATAGAAAGAAAAAGAAAAATAATTACATACATTGCTGAAATTGGCCACCGCCATGCTCCAAGCATAAATTCATACTTCTCTTTATATTTTCGAAAGTGTTGACCAGCATCTCTGGAGAAATGTTACCACATTCTTGGATAATCCTTTATTGTAATCGTTCTAAATTTGCAACAAGTTCTTCTGTTCTTACAGATGGTCTTCCTGCTCCTTTTTTATGTTGCGTAGAACCTGTTTCTCTAAACACAGCCACGGTTCTTTTCAGGCAATGATAAAAATCTCCAGCAATAAAAGCAACGTTAGGAAAATGTTCGTGAAAATCGTCCATGTACAAACCCGGATTGTATTGCCACTCACCATTTACTCTAACCCCGTTTCGAAAATACGCTTCAACGATGAATGTTTTGTGCTGTTCCGTAAAGCCCTTTTTGTGAATTGTTCAGGAAATTGGAAAAATTAGCGATGAATCAAATTACTTGTAACGACTGTCAAAGATGACGGAATAACTGATCGATTGTTAATTCAGGTAGTTACTGACACCCAACAGGTATTAAGCTCTATAGCTAAGCATTACGTCCTTAGATGCAAGGCCCTCTTTGATGCAAATAATTTTTGCTCGCACGGTACCTCAAGTCAAATTAATCTAGAAGAACTCGCCGCATCACTTGTCATTTATATCATCCTGTTTAAGACTGGTCTCTTTTACGTTAAGCGGTTGGCTACAGAAACAGAACCGGACTAGTTTCTTTTACCTTCGCATTCGCCATCTTTTAAATTTTGTAAGGGAATCTTAATATTTTGTAAAGATATAGCGTACTAATTTTATTATTTATTCAATAAAATATTGACAGACCCGTACCTACCAAATTAAGAATTTAATTATAAAATTAGAGGAAAAGAAGAAAACAAAATGAATTTCCCTTAGTGTTTATTTATAAAAAGCAAAAATAGTTAGGTATTTATGTTGACCCCGATTTTGGACACGAGGCACTTTTTAGTAAATATTACTGCAAAAAATTAATGGAATTTTTTTTTTATTAATAACTTTATTCGTAATTTGACTTTGGCATCAAGTTCTGCTTCGATCGAGATGAAAATTAAGCAAAAAAATAGTAGTCACGTGATTCGCATTATCTGTCAAATTTTAATTTTTTTCAAAAAATAATTCAAAATAACGAAAAAGTTTTTAGAAAAATTTTTTTTTTAATTCAGTTTCTAGCCCATATGCAAAATTTTAGCTGCATTGGATAATTTTTATTTTTTACCCACCACTAAAATTTATTTTCCACTTAATGAACACGTTACTGATGACACTGTGTTCTTTTTTGTCTTAATATTAAGGTGATTTACTTTCAGACACAAACTACGTTTTCAAAAATAATTATTTTATGAAGTTACCTTATACAGGGTCAAAAACAAATAAACTTTGCGTCACATGCGACCAAATTTTAATAGCCCAATTTTGATTTTGTAGAAAAACACACATTTAATATGGCGCTACTTTAAAGAAAATGTATCTGAAATAAATCATTGTCAAAACTAAGAAGTTTTATGTAGGTTGCGTTCAGTCTTATTTTGCAAAAGTGGTGCAATTTACAAAATATGGGTAAAAAATCAAAATTATCTTATGCAGCTGAAATTTTGCATGTGGGCTAGAAACTGCATTTAAAAAAAAAATTTTCTAATAACTTTTATCGATACTTTCAGAAATAACCCTACTTTTGAATTATTTTTTGGAAAAAATTTAAATTTGACAGATAATGCGAATCACGTGACTACTATTTTTTTGCTTAATTTTCATCTTGATGGAAGCAGAACGTGATGCCAAAGTGAAATTTCGAATAAAGTTATTAAAAAAAACTCACATATTATGATGCGGACTTTACTGGTCACACTGTTAGACTTAACATATTTATATAAAAGCAAAGTTATTGTTCTGCGGTTGCCTCGCCACGCTCGATCTGCCTGGATAAACACAGTAAAGTAGGCTAGTAAAGCTTTCGGGATATCCTTCGAATATTTTTTTTTAAATCATGGCGACCCCATGAAAAATTTAAAAAAAATGTTTTTGACAATCCCCAAATCCTTTACTAAGCTTATTCAATATTCACAGCATTTTTTTTCTACTTTACTGAAAGTAAAATATAAAATGACCCGACGCGACGCCGGTTTGTTATAGGATATGTATCTATGGCACCCGGTATATTTATTGCTTGTCTTGTCAGCTTCTTAGACAATAAAATTGGGTCCCTGAGGCGGCACAGCCAACGCCAATTACCGGTCAGAGTCAGCCAACCAAAGGGGGAGATAATCACTTTCGTCTAAAGCATGACCGTCACAATTTTTTCAGCCCGGCTACGAGCTAGACTACGTCGCTTTGCAGCAATAATATTTGGGTTAAATTGAAATTTGGGCATTATTAATTATAAACTTGTAAATAAGTTTCGGTTATACCGGAATTTGGGGTCAAATTTGTTACCTTCTTTTTCTCCCTCCTTACGAATGTGTATTTATTATTAATGTCATTAATACCGTGCGAGCAAAAATTATTTGCATCAAAGAGGGGTTGGATTAAAAAACGTGGGGCTTGGTTTAGACCACAATGATATGGGGACGATATATCTAACCAAATCTAGGTTAAAATTTTGTCAAATTCATATTAAGACATGATATGCCAAACTAAAGAGTAATATAATAAGTAGACAAATACAAATTTATTTTTGTTGTTTACTAAATTAACAAAGTAAGAATATACAGAAAGAAAAAGAAAAATAATTACATAAATTGCTGAAATTGGCCACCGCCATGCTCCAAGCAAAAATTCACATGTCTCTTCATGTTTTCGAAAGTGTTGACCAGCATCTCTGGAGAAATGTTACCACATTCTTGGATAATCCTTTCTTGTAATTGTTCTAAATTTGCAACTGGTGTTTTAAAAATAGTGTTCTTTAAATGAGGAAAAACTAAGTAATCCATAACCGTTAAACAAGGTGATCTAGGTGGGAATTCAATGTCTGATCGAAAACTGATCAATCTGTCTTCGAAAAAAGTGCATAAGTAGTTAATAGTTTCGGCGGCTGTATGGGCGGTTGCACCATCCTGTTAAAAATATCCAAAACGTAGTTCGTCGTGAACTTTCACGAGCTCCACAAATGGATTCAAAATATTGTCTCTATACCGCTGTGCTATAACTGTGTCATTGAAAAAATGTTCTTCGGGAAACAGCTAACCAGACACCAATTTTTTGAGAGTGCAATGTGGAGTCTACAAAAAAATGGGGTTTTTTACTATTCTGAGAATTCACATAACCGGAGAGGTGGAACCAGGCTTCATCCGAAAAAAAAATGAGGTCTAATAAATCATTTATTTTCAATAAATTTTGGGTAAACCATTGAGAGTAATTCTTGCGTCTTTCAAAATCTGCGGCTTGTATTTCCTGGAATACTTGCACTTTATAAGGAAATAAATTTAGCTGCTTCTTAAGAATAGTCCTGCATGTTCCATAAAATCTTCCCACTTCTTGGGACAGGCGTCTTATACAATTTGTTGGCGTCTTTTGCATTATTTCACGAACGTTTGCAACAAGTCCTTCTGTTCTTACAGATGGTCTTCCTGCTCCTTTTTTGTGTTGTATAGAACCTGTTTCCCTAAACACAGCCACGGTTCCATTCAGGCAATGATAAAAATCCCCAGCAATAAAAGCAACGTTGAGAAAATGTTCGTGAAAATCGTCCATGCACAAACCCGGATTGTTTTGCCACACCATTTACTCTAAGCCCGAAAATACGATTCAACCATGAATGTTTTGTGCTGTTCCGTAAAGCCCATTGTGTGAATTATTCAAGAAATTGGAAAAATTAGCAATGAATCAAATTACTTGTAACGACTGTCAAAGATAACGAAATAACTGATTGATTGTTAATTCAGGTAGTTACTGACACTCAACAGGTATTAAGCTCTACGGCTAAGAATTACGTCCCTAGATGCAAGACCCTCTTTGATGCAAATTTACGTCCAATGTGTATCGATTCTTGAATTCCTATTAAATCGTATCAACTTCTAAGTATAGATAGGAGGATAGGTTAAGTTGAGAGTGGACCACGTGCGTGAGACACGGTGAGACTGTCCCAACAGTCTCACGTAGTCCTATGAGATCCGTTGTGATACCACACGTGTTCCGCGGAACCTATCCGCATCAGCTTCCTGATGGT
Organism: Polydrusus pterygomalis; assembly: GCA_963969555.1. Taxonomy (NCBI): domain Eukaryota; kingdom Metazoa; phylum Arthropoda; class Insecta; order Coleoptera; family Curculionidae; genus Polydrusus; species Polydrusus pterygomalis. Next base: position 74,240,118 of record OZ018377.1, read on the forward strand.
TAACGCGACGTAGAACGTAGAAGAATCTTGGCAGCTCATTCAAACCAGCCATTACTGTTCATACGTTCGCCGTGTCTACCGAAAAGGCAATATCCGGTAACTACGGTAGTGATATTTCTTAGGTCTTTCCGACTGTGCTGCAATAACGCTGATGCGTTTTCCTTATTATCAGTAGGGGCCACAATTGCTTGGAGATGCTACAGGTTGTTATCTCTGTCCATCTGCCTTGCACAAGTTGCACATATAGGTATAATAGACTAAAATTAACAAAGTATGCCACGTTCTTGCAAGATCTTTTAAAAAAAGTATTTTTAACACAACTTGGCATTACGCAAGATTGTGACAGTGATTACGTAGACTCCAATATAGTCTACATGAAACCCGCGGGGGGTAAGTCGTCGGGCTCCTCGGCTCCTCTTACACGGCGCACAGATTACCATCTCTCGTGGCTGTAATGAACTCGTCAAACTCCGTTGCCAAGGCGTGCGCTTATTTTTTCTAAATTGTAAAGTTGACTTCTTTTGCCTGGGGTATTTTTGGTAATTGTCGGTGCATGCTAGTCTCTCCTATACTGATGTGTAAGTCGACGAGGTTATAAAAAAAGGTGAAACCAACAATACCGAGCGTTTAGACAAATACGTATGGAAGCAATTTACTGAGTTTTGCCTTGCACCAGGCGCGGATCCAAAACTTTGCTTTGAGGGGTGTCATCATCACATAGACGAAGGTAAAAAGCGCCGCAGGTGAAAATTTTTTTGCGACCACGCCCAAAATTTGACAGAGAATGCGCTATAGGCGAGAAAATTTCCGATGATAAACTACATTAAAAAGGATAATATATGCATGTAAATTAATGTTAAAGTGAATTAAAAAAAAAAATATATATACAGCTATATAAAATGGGTATATTTTCTCTTTTCTATAATATGTTTTATCCCAATATTTTGAAAAATTGCCACGTTCGATATCGACAATACAAAATCTAATATACATATATAAATAGTCGTGTGTTTACTTTTAAAACCAAGTAAAAATTTTGGTTAAACCCCATTTATTCCCCAATAGTAAGAACAAAAAAATTCTACACTTGATAAAATAAAATAAAAAATATACATAACATGGCATTGATTCTTAAATCATGAATTCTAATTTTCTTTGTTTGTTATTTCCAAATCTGGTTGTAACTTCATCAACGTCGATGATTATATTTCTATGAATGTTCAACAAATCCAAGCCAGTGAGGCGTTCCTCTAGCTTGCTCTAAGCCATGTTTTAACGCGACGTAGAGTCGAGTAGCACCTTTCCGCTGTTGCTGCACTTACAGATAGTGTAGCAAGGTTTAAACCTCAGTACCCCACTAAGCTCTTTTATGTAATTTTCATCACCTCTGTGATAACTACTACAAATAATGTTATTCCACCAATGTCTTTCTGACAAAAACCTATAAATGTTCTTAAAAATTAAATAATTTTCTGACACTTTCTTTTTAGAAAGTTTTTCTTCTTCCACAGTTTTTTAGTTGGTTTAGACCACATCTACTGACTTCTCACATACTGAGTATGTTTTAACTTTCATTAATTTCTCTATTTTATGGCTCTTTTACACATCAAAAACTTTTTAATTTCATGAAAGCTCCATTAAGGTCCTTCACCATTTTCTCTTCTGGTAAAACCATCAGCATATTTAAATACATTTTCTGTCTCCTGATGATGAACGTTTCTACGTTCGAAACATGTAGAGATCCTTGAGAATTCTTTCTATTAAATTTTGTGAAGGAAGACTTCTTTCCCATAATTTATATATGGTAATGTTGTCATGAATCTTGTGAAAAAGCTGCAGATGTAGTCAAAACAGTAAATCCATTTTTTTTCTATTTTGGGGGGGGGGTCATGACCCCCATAATCTCCCCCTGGATCCGCGCTTGCCTTGCACGGAGTTACAAATTTGAGAATACGACAACCGAAGAGGATTTGTCCAAAATTTTCAAAGACTGGGCATATAATAATATAATTCATGGAACAAAACGGCCAAAGTGCTCTATAGGACCTCTATCCTAAAAAAACCATAATCACCGTATATAGATCCATTCAATGACATGGTGTTTCAAAACACCCGTTTTGCCCGAAACGCAAAAAGGAAATAGTGGCATGTGGTATCTGGTGCATGCAAGGAGTCCTCCACAGCTTTGACAAGACAAGAAATCGAAAAATTGGCAATTGGCTGCTAGTTTGGATGAAAATGCCCTCAGATGGGTTTCAACGCTGCTTTCGAACTAGCATAAAGGGGAAATAAAGCTGTTTCTTTGGCATTGGAGTTTTATAAGTAGGAAAAATATAACGAGTCGAGTACCGGCCGCCTGGAATATAACCCGATATTTTCTAAAACGGCGCGCGGCGCAAGGAGGAGCAAGTCGAACTTGTACGAAATCTTGCAAATCCTAATTTATGTCCAATACGTTTTTAAAGCTAATATCTAAAAGAGGCGTAAATGTTAAAACAACCCGATTCTTTTTAATAGTTAATCAGAACTGGAAACAAAATAATCGATCCCCATGGTTAAAAAGGTGTCCAGAGCAGGTATAAGCATTATAAGAAAGTGGTCAGAAATGAGAACATCGGCCCAGATCCTAAAAATGAAAAGATTATGAATAGAGCTTCAACAGTACTTGTACTCTTACCATTTCTTTAACACCCTATCTCCAACTCAGCGAGCAGCATCATATAAAGATATTGTCGAAAATGAGAGCCGACAATATGCCATCTGCTCCTCATGTTGAAGTTCCAACCCAAGCAATTCCATCTAATAATAATAATTCATCCAATGGTCCAACGGCATAATAATTGTAATTTTGTTAATAACAAGAATTATTATCAAAAAAATAACCTTGTCTTTATTTTGGTACTTAACATAACGTTTCGGTTAGTTAGTATCTCTAACCGTTTGCAAGTGTAAACTAAATTATAATTCTAAGGCTACTGTCTTAAATACTATCCATGTGCAATGAAGCTTGATGACTCCGCCTACGTGCTTATTGAAGTGTAAAGTTTGAACTGTTGGTTTTGGACAAGAAGAAACTTCCAGATATTGGGGATATCTATACTTGGTTTACTGAATATATATGGGTATTTTGATTCATAAAAGCTGCTTCCGTGTCCAAAACCTTGGCTTCTGACCACTGTATATTATGTTGGTTTGTCCATACATGTTCCAATAGCCATCATTTTTTTTTCTGGCGAAGATTGAAATTCTGCCATTTGGGTTTATCGTCATTAGTAAACTACCCCGTATGGGTAAATTACCTGTTATATACAAATTTCCAAAAACCCAGAGGAAAAATGCTACAGAATAAAATCGTTGAAAAGTACCTACACTAAAAAAATTAAAATTCGTTAACAAACGCTACTTTGCTAACGTTTTTATCCTGTAACTTTTTTCTCGGGATTTTGGGAAATTCGTATATAGGAGGTAATTTAACCCTTATGGGGTAGTTTACTAATGATGATAAATCCAAATGGTAGAATATCAATTTTCGCCACTAAAAATTTTTTAATTCGTTTACAAACGCTACAAGCGAAAGAAATTGACATAATTAAAAACATAAGCATTGGGCGATAAGCAATAAGCAACAGAAATAAGATTTTATATGTAGAAACAAATCAATCGCTACACAATTAAGTTTTAAGTAACAAGCAACATAATATATTATTTATTTTTTATTGTATGTTGCTTATTTTTTTAATTGTGTCTCGGCCTTAACTATACACATATCAAGAAATACACAAAGAAAACGTAAAACACAGTGAGCCGGTTCTGGAGTATATTTTCAAGATGTCGCTAAACAAGGAAAACCTAATAACAAAAGGGGTTGTGCGCAAGCCGATACCTGCAGGGCGGCAAAGTATGTGACTGGCGCTATGCGTATACAAGCGCTTTATTTTACTCATAAAACTTAACGTTTGTTTGCGCACGATATAAGCGCAGTGGCGGTTTCTCCACAGGAGCACGTGCACCCACATACTCCATAAAGAATTACCCCATAAAGAAAAATAATGTTCATTGTTCATTTAAATGTATCTTCTTATATATGATACCGTAATATAAGTTAGAACCCTCCTGTTTTAACGTACCGTTAAACAATTGAACGAAAGGTGGTGTAATAGCTGTCAAGCTGTCGCCAAGCCGGTTGTCAAGAGCGACGATGTAGCGCGTAGGAATTCAATTCGCACGTGCGTTAAAGTAGGCGGGGTTTCTGCTGTCTCTATGCATCTTGTACTAGTAGGTGTGGTGGGGAAAAGCGCGATTGTAATAGGAAAACTCGCACAATTTAAATGTGCGCCGTTGAGTTCATTGCGTGTTAATTGCTGTATGAATTTATTATTTGGAGTTTTCCTTTATATTTTTCTTATTATTTTGGGACAGTAATTTAATAAAAATGAACAGTTTTAATGCCATAACGACTATGAATGTGGAATAGGTTGAGAAACAATTGTAGCTCATGAAGTATTGAGCAAAAATTTTTAATTAAAATTGAGGGAAGACCTAAACCCGAAATTAACTTGACACAGACCACAAAGTGTAGATCTAGGGACTTTATTGTTATTTATACGTTTGCTGCAAATAAAAACAGAAGATTGGACTTTACTTTTAAACAGTGTACCCACTAATGAAAAATGAATTGACCTTTTTTATTTTTTTTATCTTATTTCATTTTCAATAAAATAAGTAGGTACCTATCTAATCATAAATTTTAAAAATATTTACTAAAAATTATTGACCAAATTTGGGCGTGGTCTTAAAAAAATTTCGCCTGCGTCGCATTTTGCCTGTAGCGGGCTTTTAGTACACCCTCAAGTTAACAATTCACGAACCGCCACTGGATAAGCTCTACGAATCTAAAGGTAAATGTCTATGGTCTTAACGTGTTACGAAGCAGCAAAACATTTTTAGTGGTTTTTAATAAACAAAATACGATATAGCCTTAATGCTTGATAAGAGGCAAGGCGCGAGTGAAAATCATCCAACAATGAGCATGTACTCTTAAGTTTCTTTAATGGATAATTAATAGTAAATTATAAACACATTGCAATAGCAAGCAACAATCTGCTGCAGTTAACCTTGTTTAATTAAAATTATATAAAATCATTTTTAATTAAAAAATATATGCTTTGTGGTAAGTTATGGTTAGACATTTTTTCCGCAAAAACTGGTCTATAAATAAACGATAATTTGTTATTATGGGTTATTTTATAATGGACATGACTATAGGTATGAATTTACAGTTAATCGACCTTGTAAATTTTAAATGTCGTTTAGTGAAAGAAAAATTAGCTTTTTTGGAGGCTCTATATATCAATTGATTGACTTTTTTCACTTTTATATTACTCACATTCACCGTAAAGTCGTAAAAAGTATCACTACATACATTTTTAAGGTAAACTTACGTGCTTTGTACATACACAAAATGAAATAATCATAATTTTTAGTGGTTCTTAGGTTAGGTTAGAGTGTCAGACTTCTAGCACTGTCCAAATATTCTCACGTAGTCCTATAAGGACCGTTGTGGTACCACACATGTTCCGCGGAACCTATACCCGCATCAGCTTCCTGATGTTTAAGGCGACGTAGACCGTAGAAGAATCCTGACAGCTCATTCAAATCAGCCACTGCTGTTATTAAACTTAGTGAGTCGACCCAAATGCAGGCTGCTCACTTCCTCCAGATCATTAAAGAATGGTTCGCCCAGGGCATTGAACCTTCTTCTCGCGAGTCCGGGGCATTCACACAAGAAATACTCATTACTTTCCTCGTCTTCTTCATCTCTGCAACTTCTGCAGCAGTCGTTGGCTGGTGTTTGCATACGTGTCCGGTGACCACGGTAGTGATGTCGTGGAAGAATCCTGACAGCTCATTCAAATCAGCCACTGCTGTTATTAAACTTAGTGAGTCGACCCAGTTGCAGGCTGCTCACTTCCTCCAGATCATTAAAGAATGGTTCGCCCAGGGCATTGAACCTTCTTCTCGCGAGTCCGGGGCATTCACACAAGAAATACTCATTACTTTCCTCGTCTTCTTCATCTCTGCAACTTCTGCAGCAGTCGTTGGCTGGTGTTTGCATACGTGTCCGGTGACCACGGTAGTGATGTCGTAGAAGAATCCTGACAGCTCATTCAAATCAGCCACTGCTGTTATTAAACTTAGTGAGTCGACCCAGTTGCAGGCTGCTCACTTCCTCCAGATCATTAAAGAATGGTTCGCCCAGGGCATTGAACCTTCTTCTCGTGAGTCCGGGGCATTCACACAAGAAATAGTCATTACTTTCCTCGTCTTCTTCATCTCTGCAACTTCTGCAGCAGTCGTTGGCTGGTGTTTGCATACGTGTCCGGTGACCACGGTAGTGATGTCGTAGAAGAATCCTGACAGCTCATTCAAATCAGCCACTGCTGTGATTAAACTTAGTGAGTCGACCCAAATGCAGGCTGCTCACTTCCTCCAGATCATTAAAGAATGGTTCGCCCAGGGCATTGAACCTTCTTCTCGCGAGTCCGGGGCATTCACACAAGAAATACTCATTACTTTCCTCGTCTTCTTCATCTCTGCAACTTCTGCAGAAGTCGTTGGCTGGTGTTTGCATACGTGTCCGGTGACCACGGGAGTGATGTTTTTTAGGTCCTTCCGACTGTGCTGTAATAACGCAGCGGTTGTCCTGTTATCAAGTAGAGTCCACAATTGTCTAGAGATCCTACAGGTTGTCAGTTCTGTCCGTCTGCTTTACGCAAGTTGTTTAGCTATCCGATTTATTTCCTCTTTGACCGATCCCAGTGGTCCAGCCACAGTATTTCGACAGACATACGTGCACCCTCCCTGACTAGCCCATGCATTAGCAGTCTCGTTGCCATATACACACTAATACACAGTGTCACCAGTAAAGTCCGCATCATATGGGATTTTGTTTTATTAATAGCTTTATTCAAAAGTTGACTTTGGCATCAAGTTCTGCTTCGATTAGGATGAAAACTAAGCAAAAAAATAGTAGTCCCGTGATTCGCATTATCTGTCAAATTTGATTTTTTTTTCAAAAAATAATTCAAAATTGGGGTTATTTCTGAAAATATCGAAAAAAGTTATTAGAAAAAGTTTTTTTAAATGCAGTTTCTAGCCCACATGCAAAACTTTTCTTTCAACTGCATTAGATAATTTTGATTTTTTACCTATATTTTGTAAATTGCACTACTTGTGCAAAATAAGACTCAACGCAACCTACATAAAACTTCTTAGTTTTGACAAGGCTTTATTTCAGATAAATTTTCTTTAAAGTAGCGCCATATTAAATGTGTGTTTTTCTACACAATCAAAATTGAGCTAGTAAAATTTGGTCGCATGTGATGCAAAGTTTATTTGTTTTTGACCCTGTATAAGGTAACTTCATAAAATAAGTATTTTTGAAAACGTAGTTTGTGTCTGAAAGTAATACACCTTCATATTAAGACAAAAAAGAACACAGTGTCATCAGTAAAGTGTTCATTAAGTGGGAAATAAATTTCAGTTTAACTTAACGTAAAGTTTATCTATTTTCAACGATTTAATTTAAAACCCCTTTACCTTATTTTTTATTTTTTTTACTTTCAGACACAAACCACGTTTTCAAAAATACTTATTTTATAAAGTTACCTTATACAGGGTCAAAAACAAATAAACTTTGCATCACAAGCGACCAAATTTTAATAGCCCAATTTTGATTTTGTAGAAAAACACACAAAACCGAACAAAGAAAATGTATCTGAAATAAAGCCTTGTCAAAACTAAGAAGTTTTATGTAGGTTGCGTTGAGTCTTATTTCGCGAAAGTAGCACAATTTACAAAATATAAAAAATCAAAATTATCTTATGCAGCTAAAATTTTGCATGTGTGCTAGAAACTACATTTAAAAAAACTTTTTCTAATAATTTTTTTCGATATTTTCAGAAATAACCCCCCCCCAATTTTGAATTATTTTTTGGAAAAAATTTAAAATTTGGCAGATAATGCGAATCACGTGACTACTATTTTTTTGCTTAATTTTCATCCTAATCGAAGCAGAACTTGATGCCAAAGTCAAATTTTGAATAAAGCTATTAATAAAAAAAATTTCATATGATGCGGACTTTACTGGTGACACTGTACATTTAATTTGCTGTGGCCAGGAACCCAACACAAGGTGACTCGATGTTGAGCACCATCCAAGTTTGCAGAGATTGTTGCTATAGCGCCTACTAATTTTGATCTAATACTGCTGGAATAAATTGCCTTTATGGCTGCTTAACTGTCTAAGTAGATTCCTATAGACGCAGCTCCTCTCTGGCCAGAATGATCCCGCAGGATATTGGCTGTTACTGTTACTGTGTGTGTGGCTCTTAATTGTGTAATGAGATTTTCAACTAAATTTTGATTTTTGTCCTTTGCATGGAAAAAGAAAAAATTAAGTTTTAAAATATTTACTAAGGAAGTAAGTAAATAAAAACGCGATCTACGTCACAAGTCAAATAGACCAATCCCAGGGTTTGGGGCTGAAAGTCGACGCTCCGGCAGCTATCTGAATGATATCTCGAGTATGTCTCCTCTTCTTTTTTATTTAACTTATCGAAACGAGAATGCCATTATAATCGGTGGCGACCACAGACAATCTATCTTTAGATAAGCAAACAATAATCACGAAAGTGGCAGATTTATGGCCTCGCGCATGTAAACAAAGCTAGACACTGTTAAACATGCGCACTGCAACATTATCGTTTGACGAATAGGGAAAATAGACAGGTCCGGGCTTTAAAATTTAAATTCTTGCCAAAAAATTGGAGTTTCTTCTCAATTTTTGATCAAGTTGGGAAAAAAGTGATTTCTGGCATTTTTAGTAGTAGCAAACTTATCAGATTTTAAGGATAGAAAATTGTTTTTAAGGTTTTGTTTTTGAAATTTGTTTAAAAATGATTTGTCGTCGTGTTTTTAGTCCGAAAAGGAAGAGAACAAGAACAAGTGAATTAAACTAGTCTTTTAGAATCGAATATAAAAACAAACAAAACCAGCAAAATAAAGAATCTACGGTGTTATCGCGTGCCTATAACCTCAAGTCAAATAATAGTTGGTATATAACTTGTATTGATTTTTACAATTTTGCAAAAACTTGGGTACGTGTAAAACAATTTCAAGCACAATTTTTTGTTCACGAATTTGAAAAAGTTTATGCCCGAGAACTTGACCCGTGGAATACTGGCTTTATTAAAAGCTTAATGTCGGGGTGTACAGATTTTAACCAATGACAGAGTTAATTTTCTCACAATCAGACACAATTCCCTAAACTACACAAAAACTAGATATTCGTAAATATTAAACACCCACAATCCACAATAGCTAAGAAAACTACAAGGAATCCACAGAGAAACCTTAAAACACGACAACAAAAATGGCGGCCGAGCCGGTTCTGGAGTGTATTTTGAGCATGTTCGGTAAAGTAGGACAGGCCAATAACACGAGGTTTGTGCGCATGCCCAATGCTGCTGGGAGGGAAGACAGCTGACCGGCAAGTCATAAAACGTAACTTTTGTTTGCGCAGAAGATAAGCTGTACATATCTAAAGGTAAATTGTCTATGGTGGCGACTGGTAAATAAAATAATTGCGCGGATCATACTCTTTGTATATTATAAACTAGCGTGTACCCGGCCTGCGTTGCAGCGCTTTCTCTGAGATAATAAGGCGAGTTCACCATCACGTCAAGATTTATAAATACAAACCCGAACATACCTCTAAATTTATCAGTGTTTCTCCACAATATTATGCATGTATTATACATAAAAACCTTCCTCTTGAATCACTCTGTCTATTAAAAAAAAACGCTTCAAAATCCGTTGCGTAGGTATAGTGTTTCTTAGGTCAATTTAATGACATTAAACTGTGGGAATTTCCTAACCATAGGCGTTCCACACAAATAATTAATATGCGTATACACACTTATAAGTTTGTTTTACATTAGGTGTTTGTACATACTACACTTTATAAACCCACTGTATATATAATAATATTATATTAAAATAATAAATATAAGGTAACTCAAAAATTCTATATACAAAACTAAAATCAGAAAAATAAACCTGACACGGCACGATACTGCTCAGAAAATGCTTTAATTTTTTTACCAGAACTTCATTCTCGTCAACCAGACTCCGGCCCGTTCATCAAGGCATAACCACGTATATTTTATCTCCGTCTCTTCCACGCCATCGGCGGTCACTGGCCTGTCTCTGTCTGGCAGAATCGATCGTTAGACGGGCCGGGTACCGGTTCAGCTTATATCCTGGCGCTTCCAACCGCAACAAATTACTGCTGTTGCCAATTCTTCAATATTTTCGGATTTGTAAGCACAATGTAAGTACCTATATACGAGAAACAAGGGTTTGTTAATTAGTTGTTTTTAAACACTGAAAACACTTTTTGTCTTGATTTCAGTTATATTGTTTCTTAAGGACTAAAGAATGTATTATTATAACAATGAATGGCTTGTTATTTTTTTCTGTCACACTCAAAACTCCTCGGTTTAAAGTATATTTGCAAACTAGCTTTCAAAGAAAGTTACTGACTAACAATAATTGAATACTGATATAAATGAAATATCTTTAATAAAAAAACTTAAAGAATTTAAGAAGAACGATCTGACAACCCTTGTTGTGCGGTCGGTCTCTTTGAGACTGTTTACCGCCGTATGGAATGATTGGAATGTCCTCAAACTGAGATTGGATAAATAATACTTTTAAAGATTCAAGCACATTTATGAAAGGGGACAGACGGGCGACAGCGACTTTATTTTATACTATGTTAAGATAAGTTGTAAGATCCCTATCAAGAATAATAAAAATCATAATTTACCAAAAATAATGATCAATAATTTAGTTCGAATAAGCTAAGATGTGTCAGTTTTAATAACGCTAAGGTATTTTATTTAAAATAATTTGCTATAAAGCAATAATTAAAGCTCCCGCTTAGAAGAAAAATTTTATATGAATACATGCTTAGTTTGCTTAGGTGTCTACATTTTAATTTATTTGTTAAAAAAACAGCTGCCTGTCAAAAAATTGTAATACTTCGAATCCTAGGACTTGAAATAAAAAACTACCAAAACCGTCTCGAAAGATCGACTAAAGCATAAGAACTTTGATTTTACGAAAAGCTATTAACCTTTTATAGCTTAAATATCTTAATTTTCAAGAAGCAGTCCATACTCAATGTGGAGTTAAATGTATAGAAAAAAGAAAAGCACAAAGTCTTTTTCCACAAGTTTATTAGAATAGCTAGGCCAACGTAGAATAATTCATAATAATTCGACATGTTTCGAGTGTAGAAACACTCATCATCAGGAAAACAAAGTAAATATTACAATGCCGATGTTGTTAGCAATAGAGAAATAAGTGGGATTGAACCGTAATGGAGCTTTCAATGGTGTACACGAGGTGTAAAAAATCTTATATAATAATAGTCAGGAGACCGACAAAACTTCAGCATACTGGAAACTCAAGGGCATGTGTAGCATTCATTTGCTACATTTCCTCTTTTTTATATTTTACAGATGCTTTGTATTTTACGAAAACCAATTTTTTATTTTTTCTTTCCCTCTCATTTCACCACTTTTACATGTCTCCAACAAAGTTTAATGAAACTTAAGATTTTTCACTACTTTATACCTAAATGATTTCCAAAAAGTCTGTTAAAACTCTCTAATTTTTCTTTCGCCCTCTTCATTTCTCTGCCGAAGACAGGGCATTTGCACTAGCCCTTTACTTTCCAGTATGCTGAAGTCTTGTCGGTCTTCTGACTATTCATTTTTTACACCTCGTGTACACCATTGAAAGCTCCATTACGGCTCAATCCCACTTATTATTTTCTCTATTGCTAACAACATTGTAGCATTGTACTATTTACTTTGTTTTCCTGATGATGAGTGTTTCTACACTCGAAACATGTCGAATTATTATGAATTATTCTAGGTTCGTCTAGCTATTCTAATAAACTTGTGGAGAAAGACTTTGTGCTTTTCTTTTTTCTTTAAATATCTTACGAGTTCCAATTTTTAAATTTTAATAACTGAATTATTATCCTAATTTTATCAAACTCTTCGTAATTTAGGACACTCGAAGCATACTTAGGGCCATTTATTATTTTTCCATTTTAAGAAATTAACAAAATAAGAGCATTAAATACAAAAAAAAAACTGCGTAACCAGTCATCAACTTGTCTTTAGTTATGTCCACAACAGGTTGTTTTTAATAAAAAATAGGATAATTCTTGCTCGAGGGCAGATAATAAAAAAATACCAAAATTGTCCCGAGATATTAACTAAGGTTATAAAACGACGTTGAAATATAACGCGAAAAAACATTACTGTGACTGTGACTGATTTCAAATTTTTAATTTTTTGCACCCTGTATAATACTAATGTGCATTGGTAGTGTCATATAGGTAGGCGTACCACACTATAAATCTGCAAAAAACAACCTTTCTAACTCTGCAAACCGCATTAAAATCCGTGGTAAAGGTGTGACAAAAACAATTTGTTGCACTTGTGATGATCAGTTTACAAGAATTTTTTCTGGAAAACCTAAATAGGTACCCCCTTATATAAGAGATAATTAAATGTTTCCATTGACGATGGGACATGAGTCACAAACGTATCTTGTCACCCCTTAAATCCCGCCATCCGCCATCACAAACATTAGAAGGGCTTTCTAAGCTAATCAGGCAAAAAGTAATTCTATAAGCTGCTTTTTGATGCTCAATACTGCAGACAAGTAGTGAAGCCGAATGGGTGACTCACACTTAAAAGGCTTTTTTGGGATAAATATTTCTGTTTTTAGGGAGTAAAAGGAGCACCGAAGTCATAAAACGTAAGTTTTAAACTTAATAGCATCAGATCGACGTTTCTAACATCTTCCCCAATGTATTGCCGCTTTAGCCTCGAATCTACCATGCGAGCAAAAATTATTTGAATCAAAGAGGGCTTGGAATATAAACGTAGGTCTTGGTTTAGATCACAATGATATGGGGACGATATATCTGACCAAATCTAATCTAGGTTAAAATTCTTATTATGAATGCGAAACTAATGAGTAATAAAATAAGTAGACAAATATAAATTTATTTTTGTTGTTTACAAAACTAACAAAGTAAGAATATACAGAAAGAAGAAAAAAAATAATTACATAAATTGCTGAAATTGGCCACCGCCATGCTCCAAGCATAAATTCACACGTCTCTTCATATTTTCGAAAGCGTTGACTAGCATCTCTGGCGAAATGTTACCACATTCTTGGATAATCCTTCCTTGTAATTGTTCTAAATTTGCAACTGGTGTTTTAAAAATAGTGTTCTTTAAATGAGGAAAACTAAGTAATCCATAACCATTAAACAAGGTGATCTAGGTGGGAATTCTATGTCTGATCAAAAACTGATCAATCTGTTGTCGAAAAAATTGCGTAAGTAGTTAATAGTTTCGGCGGCTGTATGGGCGGTTGTACCGTCCTGTTGAAAATATCCGAAACGTATAGTTCGTCGTCAAGTAATTGCTTCACAAATGGATTCAAAATATTGTGTCTATACCGCTGTGCTGTAACTGTGTCATAAAAAAAAAGGACCAACAATTCTTCTTCGGGAAACAGCTAACCAGACACCAATTTTTTGAGGGTGCAATGGGGATTTTCTCTGGACTCCACATGCGTGTATTCTGAGAATTCACATAAACAGGCTTCATCCGAAAAAAATGCCAGGTCTAATAAATCATTTCTTTCCAATAAATTTTGGGTAAACCATTGAGAGTAATTCCTGCGTCTTGCAAAATCTGCGGCTTGTATTTCTTGGAATACTTGCACTTTATAAGGAAATACATTTAGCTGCTTCTTAAGAATAGTCCTGCATGTTCCATAAGATCCTCCCACTTCCTGTAACAGACGTCTTATACAATTTGTTGTCGTATTTTGCATTATTTCACCAACGTTTGCAACAAGTTCTTCTGTTCTTACAGATGGTCTTCCTGCTCCTTTTTTGTGTTGTATAGAACCTGTTTTCCTAAACACAGCCACGGTTCTTTTCAGGCAATGATAAAAATCCCCAGCAATAAAAGCAACGTTAGGAAAATGTTCGTGAAAATCGTTCATGCACAAACCCGGATTGTATTGCCACTCACCGTTTACTCTAACCCCGTTTTGAAAATACGCTTTAACCATGGATGTTTTGTGCTGTTCCGTAAAGCCCATTGTGTGAATTGTTCAAGAAATTGGAAAAATTAGCGATGAATCAAATTACTAAAACGACTGTCAAAGATGACGGAATAACTGATTGCTTGTTAATTCAGGTAGTTATACTGACACCCAACAGGTATTAAGCTCTACGGCTAAGCATTACGTCCTTGCAAGGCCCCTTGTAACTTTTTGCTCGCACGGTATTAAGTGTCATGTAACAGGTCAATAATAGAGTGAATACCACTGACATAAAGTAAGTGAACCTAGACATCCCACCTAACGGAGCGAAAGCGAGGCGCAAGACTGCGATCTAAACGCCGAGAAGCGACGTGACTTTAGACGGATATTCGCGTGTGCAACATGTTTATCACCGGCAACGTACGGCGTAACTCGTTACAGAATTGTACGTCGTACAAAATTATGATCGGTAAAATGTTTTCATTGGATGGTTTATCTTCGTTTAGTTTTGTTTCTCTATGCTATGTTTGTGCGATTTTCTATTAGTCTATTGTACCGGTCATCGCAGCATTAATCGAGACTTAATACGACGCTAATGAAAACTAAATAATAGAGACCGACCGAAGGTTCGGTTTCGGCTAGTTTCGGCCAAAAAATCTAGTGTCGGTGACAGTTTCGGTTTCGACATGCCGAAACTCAGTGTTCGTGAATTGTCGCGCACCGTTCGGCTAACTTTGGGTGGGTTCCGTAGGCAGTGTTGTCTGCATAAGATAATTTTGATTTTTTACCCACCACTAAAATTTATTTTTCACTTAATTAATGACACTGTGTTCTTTTTTGTCTCAATATTAAGGTGTTTTACTTTCAGACACAAACTACGTTTTCAAAAATACTTATTTTATGAAGTTACCTTAAACAAAAACAAATAAACTTTGCATCACATGCGACCAAATTTTAATAGCCCAATTTTGATTTTGTAGAAGAACACACATTTAATATGGCGCTACTTTAAAGAAAATG
Organism: Polydrusus pterygomalis; assembly: GCA_963969555.1. NCBI lineage: Eukaryota > Metazoa > Arthropoda > Insecta > Coleoptera > Curculionidae > Polydrusus > Polydrusus pterygomalis. The sequence continues at coordinate 74,255,349 of OZ018377.1, forward strand.
TATCTGAAATAAAGCCTTGTCAAAACTAAGAAGTTTTATGTATGTAGGTTGCGTTGGGTCTTATTTTGCAAAAGTGGTGCAATTTACAAAATATGGGTAAAAAATCAAAATTATCTTATGCAGCTGAAATTTGGCATGTGGGCTAGAAACTGCATTTAAAAAAACTTTTAGTTTTTTTCGATACTTTCAGAAATAACCCCTCTTTTGAATTATTTTTTGGAAAAAAATTAAGATTTGACAGATAATGCGAATCACGTGACTACCATTTTTTTGCTTAATTTTCATCTCGATCGAAGCAGAACTTGATGCCAAAGTCAAATTTCGAATAAAGTTATTAATAAAAAAAGTCTCATATGATGCGGACTTTATTGGTCACACTGTATATAAAATAGATTAAATTTTAGCATACAATAAAAGTTTTAACATGTGTAAATATGTTTCGGTTTCGGCTAAAACTGAGACCAAGGCCAAAGATTCGGTTTCGGTTTCGGCCGAAACTGAAAATCTTGTTTCGGTCGGACACTACTAAATAATGAACAAGGATAAAAAAATCAAACTAAAATCGATAAAATACGGTTTACGATTTTTAACTTGCTTGAATAATAGGAAATGCAATGCATGATTTAAAAACATTCTTCCCTTTCTTTACAACTCTTCCTAAAATTAATTGAGGTGTTGTTTCCTGCTGTTATTTAAATTAAAAAGTTTAACTACTTCTTACAAAGAAGCCCAAGCTCCCAATTGTTTTCGGAGAAGCAAAATTTAGCTTTATTACGAATATAATAATAGCCTACTGTGTCTTATTATATTCTATTGTAGCCCGTAATATTCTATTGTATATTTAATTATATTTTCGACAAGAGTCCATTCTAATTATTTTTTTATTAACTATTGTTAATATTTAATTTTATCGGCATTTATATTCCAGTTTATGGGAACTACTTCCGAATTATTTCTCATACAAGAAAACAAAATTTACTAGATTAAATTACTTCTTTACAAGGCATGGGAAAACGTAGTAAATTATGTGTAGGTAAATGGTTCGTTTTATTTATGGTAAACACCATTAGGCTATAATAAAAGAATTTAAGCCGCTGTAAAAATATGATTTTTTTTTATTTAAACGATTAATAATTGTCTAGTGGCGTTTTAAACAAACATAATTTTAACACAAATTTTGTGCTAAAATTTATGATAAATTTTATTAGGAAATTTTTTTTTATGATCGAGCACAAGCACTATACAGGGTGTTTCATTAAGGTCGAAGAGCGGCCATATCTCGGAAACTACTGGGCATAGAAACTCAGGAAAAGAAAAATGATAATAAAAGTGACCATGAGAAAATTCTGGAAATAATTTTCAAGTTCCGCATTTTGCCGCAAGAGGACGTAATTGAAAAGTAAATTTTTAAATTTTACATAACTCCGAAAATTCCACATTAAGGTATATGTTTGATAACACCATTTTAAAGCTTGGACAATTATGCATCATTTTGGTCTTATGCTCATTGGCGTACCGACTTTAATAAGAGTGGGGGAAATTGTTGAAAGTGTAATCATTAAAATCGCTGTAACTTATAAACGACTTATCCGATTTTAGCAAACTAAAGACTGTCTGGAAGAGAAATGTATGCACTTTGACCAATCGTATTTAGTTGTCCATAATAGTTCTAAAAAAAAAATGCTAGAGGGCGCAATTTGCAATAACAATACATTTTTTGATTTTCCCCCGAAAAAATAAATCATACGGTATAATTATGATACCATAATCGAGAAGGAGATGAAATTTGCTAGAAAAAATATTAAAACCGCAGCTCGATATCTCCGTTCGTTTCAGAGTTATTGCCAAAACAATAATTTTTAAGACAAATTGCGCCCTCTAGCAATTTTATTAGAAACTATCTTGTACATTGGATACGACAATTAAAGGTACTTGTCTTTCTCTTCCAAACAAGCTTAAATTTAGTAAAATCGGATAAGTCGTTTAGAAGTTACAGCCATTTTAATGTTTAAACTTTCAATAGCTTCTCCCACTCTTATCAAGTGAAACTGTAAACATTAAAATCGCTGTAACTTCTAAACGACTTAACCAATTTTACTAAATTTAAGCTGGTTTGGAAGAGAAAGGTAAGTACCTTTAATTGTCGTATCCAATGTACAAGATAGTTTCTAATAAAATTGCTAGAGGGCGCAATTTGTCTTAAAAATTATTGTTTTGGCAATAACTCAGAAACGAACGGAGATATCGAGCTGCGGTTTTAATATTTTTTCTAGCAAATTTTATCTCCTTTTCGATTGTGGTATCATAATTATACCGTATGATTTATTTTTTCGGAGGAAAATCAAAAAATGTATTGTTATTGCAAATTGCGCCCTCTAGCATTTTTTTTGAGAACTATTATGGACAACTAAATACGATTGGTCAAAGTGCATACATTTCTTTTCCAAACAGTCTTTAGTTTGCTAAAATCGGATAAGTCGTTTATAAGTTACAGCGATTTAAATGATTACACTTTCAACAGCTTCCCCCACTCTTATTAAAGTCGGTACGCCAATGAGCATAAGACCAAAATGATGCACAATTGTCCAAGCTTTAAAATGGTGTTATCAAACATATACCTTAATGTGGAATTTTCGGAGTTATGTAAAATTTAAAAATTTACTTTTTAATTACGCCCTCTTGCGGCAAAATGCGGAACTTGAAAATTATTTCCAGAATTTTCTCATGGCCACTTTTATTGTCATTTTTCTTTTCCTGAGTTTCTATGCCCAGTAGTTTCCGAGATATGGCCGCTCTTCGACCTTAATGAAACACCCTGTAGGAAAAATCCTTTAAGGCGCTCTGGGAGCGGTGCGTGTGCGAAGAAAGCGATTCACGTTTTTCTTGTATCGTTGGAGGTTATATTCGGTTGGAAACACGGTCTCAGAAAGGCCGTTCCACAAAGATGACGTCCTCCAAATGAAAGAGTTCTGAAACAATGATGTTCGGGGTGTATTAAGTTGAACCACGTAGGGATGGGCGGCAGTGGTTCGTCGTGTGTTTCTGCTATGCATTACTCTAGGTGGAATCGAGCGGGCAATATCTGTCGAACACTTGCCATGGAAATATCTGTAGAAGAGAGTCAAATCACCAACCTGTCTTCGATGTTCTAAGCTGTCGAGGTTCTTAGTCAGTCAAAATTTATAACAAAAATATGTACAAAATTACTTGGAATTTTAATGTGTATGACACAGTAATAAATAAAGGTCGATTTATAAACTTGACGTTCCGTTTGCGTTCGCCGTTTGCGTTCACCGTTTGCGTCGACGTCCGTAGACACGAAATTCGACTGTTTTTTTTTTTTTTATTTATTTATTTTACGTCGGCCTTTTTCCGCAACGAGGCCAATCACCGACGCCAGGGAATTTGTCACACACTATCTGGTAATTTTGCCGAATCCCTCTTTGTCGAGGGTAGGGTTCTTTTAACGTGCCAACATCCATGACCCGGGGCCCACAGTTTAACGTCTCTTCCGAAAGACGGCGCCACCTCTTAAACCAAATTCCAAATTTAACATCGACGTTGCCGGCATCGGGAATGGAACCCGGGCCTACGATCTGTGAGGCTGCTGCGCTGACCACCAGACCACAACGTCGACATTCGACTGTTTATAAATTTGACGTTGGCGACGTTCAAAGAATGACATAACCTGCTTTTCTTTTGACTTTTCGTGTGATTAATATTGTGTTTTTGTTATTCTCAAAATGAACAAGGAATATTTTGAAGATTAATTGCCGGAGTGGGAATTATCCTTTGTACCTATGTGGTCTTAAAACGACAGACAGAACATAAACAAACTTTAAAATGGCTGCAAATCATATGGTAAACATCACATGATAGACACATACGATTTTGATTGGCTCTTTAAATCTGCTACGACGTTTCTACGAACGGCACGAACGGAAAAAGATAAAATTGGTTTATGTTGAACGGAAGGGAACGGCAAGACCGACGCAAACGGCAACGTCAACGTCAAATATAAATGATCTTATGGAACTCTGTGCTTTTAAGTTGAAACGGCGAGCGCAAACGGCGAACGCAAACCGAACGTCAAGTTTATAAAATGCAATTTTTGCAAGAAATCATGCGCACTAAAGATCAGTGACGCATTGTTAAATGCCAATGTCAAATTATATCTAACCCAGCTGTTCGGTAAATAAAAATAAAGTAATTTAGGAAATAGCAAAAATAACCTCCGAATGCCAATTTCAATCAAAGGTAACCTTTCTTTTTCGGCTTTTCTTAAAAGATTTTGTAAATTACTGCGCATATTTTGGCGCACTTTTATTAATTTTTTTGATAAAATATAGAAATGTTTCTATATTATCGTAAAATATTATAATACTTTTCTAATAAAATTTGTAAAGTGTGTATTACACGTTAAAATTTAGTTGTAAATAAATTTCTGCTTAAATTTATCGTCAAATTTGCTACTGTGGTGTAAAACGATACTAAGCTACGATTTTTTAAAAGTAAATATTGGTAAATTGAACAATATTTATTACATTTACCTTTAATGTCAAATAAAAAAGTAATTTTTTTTTTAGATATTTTGCAAAATCAGCTCAAGTTTCTCCCCTATACAGGGTGATTCTTGTTGTGTGGCCTATTAGAAGATATCAGAAACGAGTAAAGTTATCTTTTTCAAAATTTGATTGCAGGCATGATTGACATTGAACTTTTAAACACTATATTTTCACGTTTGAATTACTTCCGGTTATACCGGAAGTTATGGCCAACTTTGTTATTTCAAATAAAATAGGTACCCTATATATTTCAGGATTTTTGGGTACCTTATAAAAACTTAAGTAACTTTTGTTAATAATAATTTAGACCTATCTCTAACCGTATTTGAGATATGAATTATAAAATGATTTTTTTCATGTAGAAACATACCGAGAAGAAAGTTCAGTAGGTAACTTGGAAACTAATAAAGCGAAACATTTAAAATTTTGACAGCTTTTGACTAAAACATGGATCTTTAGATTCCATAACTTAGATTTTACAATTGTGCCAATCTAGCCATTTAGATAAAAATGTGCATAAGTCAATTTTCGCAAATGGAACACCCTGTATTTTATCTTACTAACGGCACAATTTTAAAACCCCCTGTATGAAAAACGTAAAATCTAACTTATGGAATGTAAAGATCTATGTTTTAGTGAAAAGTTGTCAAAATTTTAAATGTTTGGCTTTAGTAGTTTCCTAGTTACTAAACTTTCTTCTCAGTATGTTTTTACACAAAAAAAATCATTCTATAATAAAATTTATATCTTAAATACGGTTAGAGATAGGTATAGATTATCAACAAAAGTTATTAGGTTTAGAAAGATAAGGTATGCAAGAATCCTATAAAATTTATAAAGTATTATATTTAAGATAACAAGGTTGGCTTTAACTTTCTTTATAACCGGAAGTGATTCAAATGTGACAATATATTATTTTAAAAGTTTAAAGTCTATTATGCCTGCTACCAAATTTTTTAAAGGGTAACATTCCTTGTTTCCGAGATCTTCTAATAGGCCAGTCAATGTGAATCACCCTTTATTTATTAATTAGATTTTTTTGATTAAAAAAAATAATAACAATTATACGACTTAATGTAATGTAATAAAAGAGATTTTCTAAAACTACATACTTTAAATAAATGGCCCATACATTTACCTATATGTATGGAACACATTGTTTTCACTTTTCGTAAGTAGGTATCCTATAAACGTTATTTTGAGAGAACCTAAAATTTTAAAAAACATGACGCATATATTTAATAAATTGCTCATTTAAACTATTTAACTAATTTTAATTTTTCTGATTTTTAATTTTTCTGGTTTCAGGTACTGGAAAAACAAAAAAAGAAGCATGGGCAAGTTGGCATTAGTGAGTTTGTAGCACGTAGCTGGGGTTTGTAGATATTACAATAAACATTATATATAACAAGTGTTGACAGTGGTACCTGCCAATCGAGGAGGTATTTAGCACAAGGCGTAAGCCGACGAAAAATTATTAAAAATAGTTCGATTTATTTTTAATATTTCGTAGATATATCACACATTATGTTAAACAAATTATTTCAACACTAAAGTTGAAAAATGTTAAACAAATTTTAAGGCGGATTCCAACAGAAGCGTCTATATAGTGTGTGTATAAAGTCTGGAAACGGCTTAATAACATCACAATTTACTGGCCGATTTAAACCAAATTTGGTACAGTTGTGTAAGAGGATCTAACGCACCGAATGAAGATATGGGCGTTGTTGCCAGCTTTTTAGTTTGTCTGGAATTCGAACGAATTTTATATTTTTAAATATAACACCCAGTATATTTTTTCATTTGTAGTTTTTACATTAAATTTGTTCCACTTTTGGTATAACATACTTTGTTCATAATATCAGTAGTTTTCGAAATAACTAGTACAATTTAGAAAAAATATATTTTTTATATTTAATGTTCAAACTGTTTTCCCTGTACAGCTTGACAGTTTGCTAATTGAAAATAAAATTTTTCAATTGTGTTGTAAATCATTTCTGGCGTTATTAATTCAAATTCGTCCAAAATTCGACGCTGCAAATCGGCCAAATCTTGAGGTTTTGTGGTATAAACTCTGTTCTTTAAGTGTCCCCATAAAGAATAGTCGTTAGGCGACAAATCAGGGGACCTAGGTGGCCACTCGATTGTACCCCCTCTACCGATCCACCTATTCGGAAAAGTGTTGTTCAAAAATTCGCGCACGTTTCGACCAAAATGGGGAGGAGCTCCGTCCTGTTGGAAGAATGTACTTGCATAATTTGAACCCATCACATTTCGTATAGTAGGCACTATTTGCGTTTCCAAGAGCTCAAGGTAAAGTTGTGATGTCAAATTTCCATCAATAAAAAATGGACCGATCTTGTGGTTACCCAGAAGCCCAGCCCACACATTCAATTTTCCAGGGCGTTGTGTATGACCTTCTATCATCCAGTGGGGATTTTCATTTGCCCAAAACCTACAGTTGTGTCTATTGACTTTACCATTTAACATAAATGTTGCTTCATCCGAAAATACTATAAATTTGAAAAACTGGTTATTTTGGTCAAACCTTGACATCATAATACCACAAAATTCAATTCTTCGCTCATAAACATCTTCTGATAACTCTTGAACTACATGTATTTTGAAAGGGTGATATTTATGTTTTATTAAAACATTATGGACGGATTTGAAGCAGACGTCACTTACTTGAGAAATTTTTCTTAATGAAGAACCAGGGGTTTCAACAACATGTTGTAAAATTTCTAAACTTTTCTCTTCATCTACTACTATTGGTCGTCCTGATCGTCGCGTATCTCTACAATTTCCAGTTTCTTCGAACCGTCGGACAGTTTTTAGAACAGTTGCTTTTGAAATTGGATTTCGGTTTGGAAATGCGTCATTAAATAGATTTTTAACCTCTTCGTAAGATCTGACCCTATCGCCATATCCTCTCATCATAAGAATTTTAATTCTTTCACTTTCAGTTAAAGACATTTTTGCATGTAAAAATGACAGCTTTTATGACTTAACATCAAAACTGAACTGGTGTTTTATTTATTAATAAATAAAACACAATTTGTTGATATTTTCAAAACACGTCGTTATTTCGAAAACTACTGATATTATGAACAAAGTATGTTATACCAAAAGTGTAACAAATATAATGTAAAAACTACAAATGAAAAAATATACTGGGTGTTATACTTAAAAATATAAAATTCGTTCGAATTCCAGGCAAACTAAAAAGCTGGCAACAACGCCAATATCGTCATTCGGTGCGTTAGATCCTCTTACACAACTGTACCAGATTTGGTTTAAATCGGCCAGTAAATTGTGATGTTATTAAGCCGTTTCCAGACTTTATACACACACTGTATAAAAACAATGCCCATTTTACACAATTTAACTTACCTAGTTCACTTCAGATAATAGACCTTTTATTAGGTCGATGCCCCGTTTTAAATAAAAGGAAAATTGTTTTCTCCTATTTGATTATGCTTATCCTACTATCTATTAATCATGTACAGTAGACTCCCGATTATCCAAAACTCGATTATGCGAACACCGCATAAAGGCCGGGACACACCTATCATGCACCCTTCCGATCCGACTCCGATCATACAGTCGGACGAGTGCCTGGACCTCTATTTTCCAATTTAAGAGAAGTGAATGCTCTCTCGCGAGAAGGGACAATTCACATCATTATGCTCACATCGTTTGGTATCGTTCTCTAACTGTAAACATTCCGTATTCTCCAGCATTCCGAGGTACCTACTAGCGGTGTTATCAATATTTCCAAGTTTAAATGATAAAGTTACATGAAACAATACTTTATTACTATCAGTCCCTACATACATTTTATAAATAAATAAATAAATATTATTTATTTATTGATAACACCGCTAGTAGGTACCTCGGAATGCTGGAGAATACGGAATTTTTACAGTGAGAGAACGATACCAAACGATGTGAGCATATGATGTGAATTGTCCCTTCTCGCGAGAGAGCATTCACTTCTCTTAAATTGGATAATAGAGGTCCAGGCACTCGTCCGACTGTATAATCGGAGTCGGATAGGAAGGGTGCATGATAGGTGTGTTTCGACCTTTATCCGACCCAACGACCCATGAACTGGATTATCCGAAATTATTCTTGCTATGCCTCCGCATTTATTCGACATTTTTAAGAAATGTTTAGTTGGTTTTGTTGTTGGGGCCAAAAATCGACAGACTTTAAAAATAAAACAGGTACCAATTACCTCCTTCTTGAATTTATGAATATGAATATACTAATACATATATAATTATTAGAATTTATTATGTATGTAATTACATAAGTTTTAGAATTTATTATGTATGTACAGAGTGTCCCAAATTCGAGCCTCATCATGGGGATCTCGGAAACTATAAAAGATACAGCATCGGTTAAATTGTGGCAAAGTTGCGCAATTTTGTACTGAGCAATATCTCAAAAAAATATCTGAGCTATTTTTTTTAGTTTTTGAAATTTTTGCAACAAACTAAAATTTTGAGTTTTTGTTTTTTTAAATTGCTTGACTTATTTTGTCCGCCACAGAAAAATAAGCACAACATTGTTAAGGCAACTTTTTACGCTCCATATTGTGACGTTTTTAGAATTTCGTTACAACGTTTCGTTTTTATGAAACTATTATCAACTTTAATTTTTTAAATACGGACCTGCATTTTTTATTTTATTTTTTGATAGCCCTTTAAGCTCTGAAATAAACCATGTACCACACTTAATTATATTTAGACGTTTTGATGTCATTATTACATCTTCAGGAATGTGATAATTATTTTTAAATACGGCCCTGGTGTTAGTTACTTAATCTTTTTACCACATACAACATGTAAATGGATTCGGAATTTTATACAAATAATTTACTATATTTAAGTTTTTATATAAATTGTAACAAAGTAAAAATAAAACCAAACAAAACAAAGGTTGCTATGACAAGAAATTTTACTTGATTGTTTGGCTTAAGGTGGAATTCTCAACGTCATTTCATCTATTGCCAACCTATAACCTATTTTGCGTTGCTTTTTTTAGTTTATTATTTTATTAACTAACATTTAAATAAAATCAATATCGTCGGTACAATATTTAGGTAATATCTGACATATTACAAAAATATCAATTTATTTCATTGCTAATTTTGGGAGAATTGTATAGTGAAAGAAGAATGACATAATAATGTTTAAAAAAATCTTACCCGACATTTTTCGCTATAAAATTCTCCTAAAATATTTAATGAAATTCCTTGATATTTATTTAATATGTCAATTATTACCTATAAAATATGAAGACGATATGCTTTTATTTAAATTTTGTGTAAAAGCTAGAAAAATTAAATAAATATACGCGAAATAGGTTATAGGTTGGCAAGCATGTTGATACTTCCACCTTAATTATCGTGACAACTGCAGTCAACATTTATACTGAATATTTCAACAAAATTATGTTTTCTGTTTTAGAAAAGCGCGACATGTTACGAGTTTATTATTCTTCCAATAGGAATTCACAAATTTCTTGTGACCGTTATTCGCAGGACTATCCTGAACGCTTGCAGCCTCATTATAGTTATTTTGCTACGCTTAATACTAATTTAGCCCAGTATGGTAGTTTTAATAAACCAAGAGTCAAATATACACCAGGGCCGTATTTAAAAATAGTTATTACATTCCTGAAAATGTAATAATGACATCAAAACGTCTAAATATAATTAAGTGTGGTACATGGTTAAATTCAGGGCTTAAAGGGCTATCAAAAAAAAAATAAAAAATGCAGGTCCGTATTTAAAAAATTAAAGTTGATAATAGTTCCACAAAAACGAAACGTTGTAACGAAATTCTAAAAACGTCACAATATGGAGCGTAAAAAGTTGTCTTAACAATGTTGTGCTTGTTTTTCTGTAGCTGTTAAAATAAGTCGAGCAATTTGAAAAAACAAAAACTCAAAATTTTAGTTTTTTGCAAAAATTTCAAAAACTAAAAAAGATAGCTCAGATATTTTTTTGCGATATTGCTCAGTACGAAATTGCGCAACTTTGCCACAATTTAACCGATGCTGTATCTCTTATAGTTTCCGAGATCCCCATGATGAGGCTCGAATTTGGGACACCCTGTACATCTATAAAAGTACATAGATATAGTTACTTTTCCTATATTTAATGATTTTCCTCAATCTCCGCATTAAACAAAATTTTCTTTTTTCTTTCTCTATGCGATAAGATAAAAATCAAAATTTAGTGAAAAATTCCATTGTTACTACTAGGTACTAGTTATTATAATTTAATAAAAATAAAATATTGCTGCTCCTTAGTAAATATTTATTTTGGAGAAACTCATATTATGTATTTACTATAAATCAAGAATTTTTTATAATTAATCAAATAACTGTAATCCAGAATATATTTTAAATAAATCAACGTTGATTTTGCCATATCTGAATCAGCCATGGGTTATTTATTACTCTTATGCATTATTGATTAATACACTCTTCTATCAGTATTGATATACTATACGGTCGCACCTGTGCAAAAAACCCTTTTTTCTTATTTGGGAGTGAAATCTCGCTTCTACTTCACTGGTTAAGGCACAACTTGTACTTGTTGCCCCGTTGTTACGCGTTTTAAAATATGTGAAACAAGTTTACTTTTAAGGGCACAGGGAAGTGCAATTAAAAGTTATCGGTGAAGGTCGCGTAATTTTGTTTTGAGGTGTGGAACATTATATTAAACTTGATAAATTGCAAGTGCACTTGATTTTTAACCTCTGTTTTAATTCCTTTATTCGATGAAGCTTTCTTGGTTTCACGATTCTACACATTGAGGAAAATGATCTAATATAACTAGTGATGCCGCCGAGACGAGAAATTCTCGTGTCTCGTCTCGTCTCGTCTCGTCTCGTCTCGTCTCGTCTCGTCTCGTCTCGTCTCGTCTCGTCTCGTCTCGTCTCGTCTCGTCTCGTCTCGTCTCGTCTCGTCTCGTCTCGTCTCGTCTCGTCTCGACGAGACGAGACGAAAGTGACATTTTTTTCTCGAGAGAAGTCACGAGACGAGACGAGAGAAGACCGTTTCTCGTCGAGAAATTTTTCGTTTTTTCTCGAATTTTCTCGTTTGTTAGAACACTGAATTTTAGGTATCTCCTAATATACAGTGAGGACCTAAAGTCCGTCCCCCCCTCTAACTTCTAAACCGTTCGGCATATTTTAATGAAATTTTGAACGATAATATTTGAGCAAGTCTTGCACTTTTTGACATACCAATGACAGCTTTAAATGTCAAGATGACAGCTGGGTCCGCTTTTGGAATATTTTTTTAAATGGAACACCCTGTATATTTTTACATTTTTAAGTTCCACATAAAATTATAATTATTTTTTATTAAATGCATTATTAGTCTATACTCCATAGTTTCCGAGATATTGACTCTCGAAAAGTGACATTTTTGAACTTTGACAGCTTATAACCTTCTAACAGTACGTCTTAGAGCAAAACGGCTTACATGTCCCTATCTTCAATTTTTATTATCTTCCCAAAAAAATCAACTTTCAGTTAAACCGGAACAACTATATTTCCTGCTTTCGAGTTACATCCGGTTTAACCGGAAGTTGATTTTTTTGGGAAGATAATAAAAATTGAAGATAGACAGAAAAATAATGTGTTTAACGTTCTCACTCTATCGTATTGTGAAGGCATTTACCTTAAAACAGATATTCAAGAGCGAACAGAATCAAATTGTCTAGCCTCTTTCTTCTGTCTACGGTTAGTAGTTGACATTTTTGAATAATTAACCAAATCTGAAAGAAAGCATTTTCGATTGAAAACACAATATCGAAAAGGACCTCAGTCAAATTTCATATGTAAAAGAAGGACATAATAATTAATTATCTAATGTTACCGCGATTTAGTCCGAATATTTCATAAACTATGAGAGATTTATATGTCAAATAGAGCATTTTCGAAAATACTTCTTTAAGTTCTTTCTCTTGCACTTTCTATTAATGTAATAAAAAAATTAAGGTTTTTCCCGGATGACATTCTGGGCTGATCCCTTTATTTAGTCGAATATTTTCCAAACTATTGCAGTTAATTATGCCCCGAATTATGCCAAAAAATAAATAATAAAAGAAGGGTAGTTCCATTATGAATCAATTATGATTATTATTATAAATCGTTCTCTATTCTGTATCTTTTACCACCCCGTATATTTTGGACTGAAAATACCTTGGTGCCAAGCCTATTACATTACGTGAATTATGTCTTACGGCCGCTTGCAATATTTTGTTGATCTAAGAAAAATAGTTTCTAAGTCACATGACTAACAAACCGACTAATATTAAACCCTTCTGCGAGACGACCAGATACTTTTAAATGTTTACCCCCTTTAAGATTCGTATAAAAAAATATTTTTTATGATTCCCTACTCACGAGAAAAAACGAGACGAGACGACAATGGCACTCTCGAGCGAGAAAAACGCGTTTCTCGTCGAGACGAGATAAAAAAAAATTCTCGCCTCACGAGACGAGACGAGAAAGGGCCAATTCTCGTCTCGTCTCGTCTCGCGGCATCACTAAATATAACAGATTTGCTAAGACAGTGTTTTATTGGTAGTAATTAGTTCCATTAGCAGCACAGTCGTGATGAATAATGAACTATCAAAAAAATTACCTTGTCGGACTTCCATTGTCTTTATTTTGTTACTTAACACAACGTTTCGGTTAGTTAGTATCTCTAACCGTTTTCAAGTGTAAACTAAATTATAATTCTAAGGCTACTGTCTTAAATACTATCCATGTGCAATGAAGATTGATGACTCCGCCTACGTGTTTATTGGAGTGTAAAGTTTGAACTGTTGGTTTTGGACAAGAAGAGGCTTCCAGATATTGGGGATATCTATACTTGGTTTACTGAATATATGTGTATTTTGATTCATGAAAGCTGCTTCCTTGAATTTTCGTTTTCTCCAGTGCTGTTCCGTGTCCAAAACCTTGGCTTCTGACCACTGTATATTATGTTGGTTAGTCCATACATGTTCTGCTATACCTGATCTCGAAGTTTCACCTCTTTGAGTATGTTTCAGATGTTCTTTTACTCGTACGGGAAGAGGTCTTTTTGTTTCTCCAATGTACGATTCGCCACACTCGCAGGGGATTTGATGGATACAATTTTTTGTACCATACCATCTCAAAACTTAAAAATCGCGAAGTAAAAACTAATACAGAAGCGAGACAGAAGCAAGCATTTCTTACAATACCTTATGTCAAGGGGATTTCAGAAAATATTAGAGGGATAACCAAAAACTATAATATCAAAACAGCCTTTAAATCCGGAAATACGCTTAGAAGCTTTCTTACAAAAGTAAAACCCCCCAGTAATGAAAACACAAAAAATTGTATCTATCAAATTCCCTGCGAGTGTGGCGAATCGTTCATTGGAGAAACAAAAAGACCCCTTCCCGTACGAGTAAAAGAACATCTGAAACATACTTAAAGAGGTGAAACTTTGAGATCAGGTATAGCGGAACATATATGGACCAACCAACATAATATACAGTGGTCAGAAGCCAAGGTTTTGGACACGGAACAGCACTGGAGAAAACGAAAATTCAAGGAAGCAGCTTTCATGAATCAAAATACACATATATTCAGTAAACCAAGTATAGATATCCCCAATATCTGGAAGCCTCTTCTTGTCCAAAACCAACAGCTCAAACTTCACACTCCAATAAGCACGTAGGCGGAGTCATCAAGCTTCATTGCACATGGATAGTATTTAAGACAGTAGCCTTAGAATTATAAGTTAGTGTACACTTGAAAACGGTTAGAGATACTAACTAACCGAAACGTTGTGTTAAGTAACAAAATAAAGACAATGGAAGTCCGACAAGGTAATTTTTTTGATATTACTTCATTGTCTACCACCTTCAAACAAACAATAATGAACTACTTTTAATATAGCAATCTTGTTAAGGAATATCTAAATTATATTTTCTCAATGCGACGCATTTTGTTCCTATAGTAAAGCGCTTTATCTACAATTAGGAAAGCAGAACAGCCTCCCCAAAAACGTTTTGTATCCGTTAGAACCTATAATCCGCAAGGCGTTGGTGGAGGTTCGTAACGATCGGCAATCGCCGCGCGCTGTTGTATTAGTTTTAACTATTTGTTGCGCAGGTCACACGTTGTTCGAAGTCTTCTAGCTGCCCTGTCCGAATTTGAATTTTATTAATCGTACCAATACCTGATAAAATTATTTTAAAGGGAAAGTAAAATATTTTAGTTCTACTTTGTATTTACGTTCTTTTAAACTTTGTATGTCAGATAAAGCAATAGAAGATTCTTATTTCGCACAGCCCATCATTAGTATTGGACGTTATAATTTATGGACGAATTTTACGATCTCAGTAAACCATGTTGCATAATACATAATCATATGCAATGTTAAACGACAAGCACAATATCACCCTAGAAGCTATTTAAATTTTTGATAACTACAGTACCGATTTTTAGTGGCAAGTATATGTTTTATTAACCGTAGCAAGCAAATATTATTATGATTAATGTCAAGGTTCTAGGCTATTATTAAAAAATATATATATTTCATTACAGATCGTTATTAACAGAATCTTTCCATAGACCGAGTCATGGTCTTTGCGTAGGGGTAGAATTTATTGAACTATTGAAATACGTCAATTTGATTTTTTTCCAATATATACTTTTATAACATCTTTTCATCCCTTTAGGTGCAGACGTTATAAGATAATAAGTGTTTCATTACTTTCTAAATCATTCTAGACTATTTTTAGTGGTAAGTATACGCTTTGTTAACTGTAGCAAGCAAATAATATTATGAATAATGTCAAGTTTTAGTACAACTGCCAGTCGGAACTAATTCAGTATATAAAACCAGTTTACACCCCCAATAGAACTTGATAATTACTGTGAGAATTCAGAGCAATAATGGCTATAAACCATTCTGTGGTAGCATTAACTCCTATTTTCTATTGGCTAACTTACCGTGATATTATCACTCACAAAGGTCTAGCAATTTTGGTTGTCTTACAGTAGTAAAGCGCGTTGCTGTGACATAATATATAGTATTAAACAGTTGTATAAAGAGAATGTGAGTTCTTATAATGAACAGAATGATTTTTCTCAGTGTAAGCACTAGAAAAGTTTTTACTTATAATATCACTAGTGTTTAAATTATGTCCATCCAAACGTTGTGTTCCGGATCTGTAAGGGAAGGTCGCCTATGATGGCACCTTTTTTTTTACCACCTAATATATTTTTTAGTTCAACGGTTTTAACCCAATTCACCATGTTAAAATATTCGTTACTACATAAATATTCATTATAAAACTTTAAAAATATACAAGAACTATTTTTTTGGTAAAAAAAATAGAAAAGAAAAAATCACCAAGTATGCCATCATAGGCAACTGCATTGCCTATGATGGCATACTCCAGTAAAATGCAAAAATCTGAAGGATGGATACATGTAAAAGGAATATTTTTGTTACAGTTTGCACATTTTTATTGTTAAAAAATTCAAACACATAAAACTGTTTATCTACAACCATTTAATAATAGGTGCATAATACTTCTTATAATAGGAGCATTATGATATCAATAATACAACAAGTGTAATTATCATAAAACATTAAGTGTAATTATTATATTTCCCATATGAACTCAACTTTTTTTCTGATAATAAGAGCATTATGCTATCCATAATACAACAAGTGTAATTATCATAAAACAACAAGTGTAATTATTATATTTCCCATATGAACTCAACTTTTTTTCAGGCACTGTATAAATGGATGGTTTTGGATAAAGTATAGTATTTGACTCGCGTCTAATGAACCATAATACACTCGGATGATTTACAACACTTGCCTTTAGCTCGTGCCGTAAACTTCATCCTTGTTTTATTATGGCCTACATTATACGCTCGTTAAATAATATACTATTAAAATAACTTAAAATAATATAATATCACATTCTAGGGAACATGTTTAAAACTTTTAAAAAAGATAATGAAAACATTATCAGGAAAGTACAATCTAAAGACATACCTATTAAAAAACTTTAAAAACATATAGGTACATACATAAGTAGTGACAGATCTAAAAGAAAAGTAAAAGTAGCGCCGTTTTGAATATGACGCCTATGATGGCATACCTATTTATAGATATTTATTTATAGGTATGCCATCATAGGAAACCAATGGATATGCCATCTTAGGAATATGTCACACTTCTAGTAAATAAATTATAAAAAATTAAAACCACAACTTAGATTTAAAATAATCATAGCAAAGTACCATTTATATCCTATAGTTATCGGAAAAAAATCGTGCATTCTAATTTAATGCACCTAACATAATAAATTTTTGGTTTAAAAACTGGCTAATATTACTTCGGCACTTAACAATTTTTGTTCTATTAAATAACTTTACATAAATACGTCCGTCACGACTGAAATTCGACTCACAAATGAACGGTCAATATCAAATATCAATACGCGCGCCCGTCTAACTATGCGGGATGACGCAAAACCGGTATACTGTATAAGAGTATAGTAACCTTTACCTATCCGACCGCCAACATTCCACCCAATAACGAACCATATTCCATTTCTTATCCTTTAGGAAAACTACTAAGTAATCTTTATAAATTTCACGCCACATATTTCACGAAATACCAACTGCCATCTTAGCGTCTTATCTTCTTTGAAACTATCCGACCGCGGTTAGTTAAGACTGTGTGTGTGTGAATATTGTCGCCAATTTTCTGTATCTATACAAAGATATCTCTCACCAATGCCTTATCTCGGAAATCTCTACCATGAATGGACGCTGAGCACGTTAGTTATGCATTAGCGCATTATCAAATTATAATCTTGCCATTTCTGGCTTATAAATATGGAATTATATTAGCGGATAAAGGACCGAATTAACACTTAAATTTATTACTTTTGAGGTAGTTATTATTGTTTTGAATACCCTTTTCATGTAGGTATGCATTTAAATCTTACAAAAAAATGTACCTCTAGCATTTACCAAAAAATCAATGTGTGTCTATGTGTATATGCACTGTAAAAATAAACATGGTAAAATTCCTTAAACTATCCATGGTAACCTGTTGCCATGGATAGTTTATGTAAAATTCATATCGACTTATTATGGTGTATTTTCAGTACATAATTATTAACGTAATATTAAATGTAGGGTGTGGAATTT
Source organism: Polydrusus pterygomalis (assembly GCA_963969555.1). Classification (NCBI taxonomy): domain Eukaryota; kingdom Metazoa; phylum Arthropoda; class Insecta; order Coleoptera; family Curculionidae; genus Polydrusus; species Polydrusus pterygomalis. Next base: position 74,273,164 of record OZ018377.1, read on the forward strand.
CAAAAAGAAAATTGTATACCTACCATTAGGTAAAAATAATTTAATTATTTCATCATTTAAGCGTTTTTATTATTATCCCTTAAAATTTTATTTAAAATAACATAAATCTTTATGTAATATTTCGTCAACTGTAATATAATTTTCTATGATATTTTATACTATTGTTCAGTTACTATTTAAGTAATATTAAGATTAGCTATAGTAAAAGTAATCTTAAAAATCCATAAAAAGTTATGTGAAATTTATTTAACTTTATATGGTTTTTAGTCACATCGCATGTAATATTACACGCTGTGGAAATGTTTTTTCAGGACAAAAAAATGCACTGCAATTTAAAATAAACATGTAATTCAATGAAAAAAGAACAATTCGAGGGAAATAAACGGTTTATTTAAAACAAATAACTTGCATTGTTTAAGAGGAAGTAACCCCTTTTACCACAATGAAAATTGCCGAACGTTTTGCTGGTCAAACGAAAAGAAAAAATAAAATTTGGTATTTAGAAAATAAATTCTACTTTAAATACCCCATCCAGAAAAGTAAATGACGATCGAAAATATTTCCAAAATTTTTTTTAGAAATTTTTTTAATTTTTAGTAATTTTGTAATATCTTTAACAATTCTTTATTGGTCAAAAGCAAAATGACTTTCCCGGGTGTAGAATGTTGTACCAAACAATTTTTCTTAAAGCCATTTTTCAATATCGGCCTTACTTTTTTCTCAAAAACGTTGGGCGCGTAAATTGAATTTAAGCGTATAAAGTGGATTTACGCGCCCAACGTTTTTGAGAAAAAAGTAAGGCCGATATTGAAAAATGGCTTTAAGAAAAATTGTTTGGTACAACATTCTACACCCGGGAAAGTCATTTTGGTTTTGATCAATAAAGAATTGTTAAAGATATTACAAAATTACTAAAAATAAAAAAAATTTTGGGAATATTTTCGATCGTCATTTACTTTTCTGGATGGGGTATTGTGTATTAAAGTAGAATTTATTTTCTAAATACCAAATTTTATTTTTTCTTTTCGTTTGACCAGCAAAACGTTCGGCAATTTTCATTGTGGTAAAAGGGGTTACTTCCTCTTAAGTACCTAAATAAGGTTATTGTGACGGCAAATACATATTAAACAAAAGTAAACAAATAAATACTTGAATAAAATAGGTATGCATAAATTTCATTCAAATAAACATTTCATTAATTCCTTTAAGCTAATTTATTTCAACTCATCAACGCATTTCATTTAAGTTTTATAATTTAAATAAAATAAACATTGGCCAACATTTGTGTGTTTACGTGATTACGACTAAATAAAAAATGATTTGTAACAAATCAAATAATAATAAGAGTTCAAATAATTTCATGGCACAATTCAAATACATAATTGTTTGGCTAATAGGAAAGAAATATTTATTTGAGTGAATCGCACATTTTTTTAGTCCAAATAAATAATGTTATCAGTGTTGATAATTAACGCTACAACATCAATATAATACATAATAATATAATAAAACATTTTTAGGTCAAACCATAAAACATATTTTTAATCATGTAATATTAAAAACCTTAAAAAAACGGTATTTTCACAACAATAATTCGCGCGCCAGAACCATGGTTGTGAAAATTATTTTAGCATTCATATAGTTTAAACTATAAATAAATTTGAAGAAGTAGTCCATACTTTTTAAGTGGAGTGCAAAATTTGAAGGGAAAAAAATGAGACACTTTAAGTCTTCCTCCACTGATATATTCACATAAAATAGTTAAGAAATGGTTAATTCTCTACATATTTCGACTGTAAAGACAGCCATTTTCAGGAGAATAAAGGTAATGTAAGTTAATCTAAAAAGAAGAAGCATAAAAATGGTAGAGTACGACCAGCCACAGGAGAAGGCCGCAAGGAAGCATACTACTTAAAGTATTAAATATTAGGAGGTTTATTTTTAAAGAAAGTGAAAAAGACATAGGAGAAGAGCGTAAAAAAGACATACTTTCAACAACGATCATCGCACGCTAGCTATCGCTAATTGCCCGGCAGCACAGAATATAATATAGTTACGCAACAGAAAGAAGTCTGGCGAAAAAAGAAAAAAAAGCGACATACGAAAACTCCCCTCCCCGACTTGGTTCTTTGAAAGTTTTGAGGTGGCGCTGCGAGTGGCGGTATAAGCATTTATCGTATTTCGCGCGGTTCTGAAAAATAATTTATTTGAAGATGTTGCCGTTGAGATCATAGATATTAACTTTAGATAAGCAAACAATAATCACGAAAGTGGCATGGCCTCGCGCATGTAAACAAAGCTAAACACCATTAGACATGCATGCGCACTGCAACATTACCATTTGATGAATGGGAAAATAGACAGGTCCTGGTTTTAAAATTTAAGATCTTGCTCAAGAAATTGTAAAAGTTGACCTTCAAGTTATTTTCAGTATATTTGACCGATGTAACCTAGATTAAAAAATTGTTCATAATTGTTTTGCTGTATAGAATGCACCAGAAAACCTTCATGCACAAGGAAACTTACCTTAAGTTAGTAAACATTAGTAGAGTCGTACAATTTCTTCGAAAAACGCCATCAGGGAATCATCATCATCATCATCACCGGCCCGCAATTGTTCACTGATGGATAAAGGCCTTTCCTTCTGTTTTCCATGCACCCCTGTCTTTTGCCAGCTGAAACCAGTGTCGTCCCACGTGTTGTTTAATGTCATCAAGCCATCGTTTTTGGGGTCTTCCCCTGCTCCGGTTAGTTTCTCTGGGCCTCCAATAAACGAGTCTTGCAGTCCATCCGTCACAGTCCTGTCTAGCTACATATGTCCAACCCACTGCCATTTCATGCGTGCGATGCGCTCGATAATATCTGTTATCCTGGTGCTGTCTCGGATGTCCTCATTTCTTATCCTTTGTCTAAGAGTTCCCAACCAGCAATATGGATATCCAAAACGACAAAAGTATTATATAGGTGTTCGTTAGTGCTATTTAAAGAATACTTCAGTTCTATAAAGCCGATAGTTAAAACCATTTTAGCGAACGAACCAAATTATCCCATAATATAGTTTTAAGAATGAATATACAACAAATATTATAGTAGAAACGGCAATCAGGAGTATCTGTGTTTTATTAGTATTGCATAATTATTTATATCACATTTTACACAGCCTTTTTATAATAGTTCTAAAAGATGTATATATAAACTGTATAGTATTTGTCAATACTCTTATACAACAGTTATAAAATAGTTTTATACACATTGAATAAGAAGTTGTGTAGCTTACTTTAAAATAATTTATTAAAATTAGTATAATATTAAGACAATACAACTCTTACAGAACAACTTTAAAACCATTTTATAGACGTTCATAATCTTAGAAATTATTACTATTATAAAATTCTTATAACATTAAAATGTATCTTATTAGAATAAAATGTTTACTAACACCGCGTTATACAACTTAACCGCATTTCCGTTTATAGAACAAAAATGACGATAAACAAGTTTAAATTAAATCAAAACATGCTTTATTATTGAAGAACATACAATTTCATTGACAAAGTATATATAATAAAATAATATATTCTAGATCCTACCTAAAAATAGAGGTGAAAACAGAGAAGGGGACAAACACGTCCTTAAAATTCACAAGTAGTTAAGTCAACAAACTATAAAAAAAAAAAATCCTCTTACTTAATTACTTTGGACATGGTCCCAAAATTTAAGAATGGGTTTCGACTTTTGTCTAGTATTATAATACAGCTAGGTACCTACCTAATTAGGAGTTGGCAACCTTTCAAAAACGGTATAGATGGCGTTCATGTAAGACTTCTTTAGCGCCTGCATAGGCAACATTACACCACTAAAGTCTCCTATAATGACCCAAAAAGAACCAAACGAGTTTTTAGCGTATAATTAGACAACATTATTCAACCAAAGCGTCGTATAATGACGAAAAGAGAACAAAAACATTGTATTAAAAATCCGCCATATTTTTCACTTCCTTTCGCTATTTCGACCGACGCCATTATGCAAATGTTATTTTCTTAAACAAAAAATACACGAAAATTATCAATTTTTTTAGACAAAGACCATAATTACATAATTATTCTATCATTCACTTATTAAATCTGGTGTAAAATATACTGCAGATTAAATTTTTACTGTTTTTTGTTAAATATTTGTTATCGTAATAAACCCAAATTTACGCCAAAGAGAAGGCGCTTGCATTTTTTACTGTAAAAGTATATATATTTTGTCAGAAAAAGTTGCCGGGCACATAAAATTCGTCATTTAATGCCGTTTGTCAGATTCTATCATTACAAAATATTTTTTATTAGAAATATTCCATCGCCATTTTAACTTATAAATGTTATCCATATTATTTTGCAAGACCTGGGTTATACAGCAATTTTGCGATATTTTGGTGTAGTTCTTCAACATTATAAAATGAAATTGTTGTTTAAAATAAATGCAATTTATAAGGCAGCCCAAGAGGATACCTATATAACGGTTTTATAAGTGTTATTTAAATATACCTATATGAATTGTATAATGACTGTATAACCTTACAATACAGACACTATAGAATTAAAATATTTTATAAAAATGGGCCTTTTTTGGTTGTATAGCTATCGTATTACAGTATAAAAACCCCTTTAAAAATAATTTGGTTTTATCAACTTTCCTTGTGTAGTGGTTTATACAATCATTATAAATATAATTTTGCTAGTTGGGTTACTCCCAGCATTCTTCTCTCCATAGCTCTTTGCGATTTTCTTAATCTATCGGCGCTTTTTTCTGTCATAGTCGCAGTCTCCAGTCCATAAGTAGCCACGGGCAAAACACAGGCGTCGTACACTTTTCTTTTTAGACACATATAGGGAGATGGTTTGGTTTTTGAAGATGTAATTTAGACTACCGAAAGCGCACCAAGATAGTCCAATTCTTCTTGTTATTTCTGTGGTCTGGTTTTCTTTTCCAAGCTTCAATGAGTGTCCAAGGTAGACATAGTGGTCAACATTTTCGATTATCTGATTGTCTATTACTATTTGGGCCATAATTTTTGTTTTGTTCAAGTTCATTTTTAGACCCACTCGACTAGATGCTTGGTTTAATTGATGCAACATACTTGTCAGTTCATCAGCATCGGTGCTTATCAGGACAATATCATCGGCAAACCGTAGGTGATTTAAATATGAGCCATCGATCTTAATTCCTTTATTCTCACACTCTAATTTTTAAAGATATCTTCCAATGCCGCTGTAAATAACTTTGGCGATATGGTATCACCCTGACGTACCCCTCTGCTAATTGGAATTTCTTCGGTCTTGGTGTCTGGGTCGATCTGGAGCTGTAGCGTTGCGTTTTTATAAATATTTTCTATTAAGTTGGAATATCTGTAGTCATTTCTAGCTGCATCTAATGATTTTAGGAACGTTTTATTAGTGTCAAACGCTTTCTGGAAGTCTACAAACGCTAAGTGTATTTAAATATTATACTCATTTGATTTTTCTATCAGTGGTTTCATGGATTGCAAATGATCTATAGTGCTGAAACCTCTTCGAAATCCGGCCTGTTTAACTGGCTGGTATGAATCATCAAGTTATAGTCAACAAATAATTTAAAAAGCACATCAAACCAGAAACTCTTAAAAACAAAAGCAGAGTTAAGAGTTTTTGGTTTGGTGATAACACAATTTCCCTTAAAATCCTTGAAAGTAAACACGTCGATTATCAGAATTGAAGTAAAAACTACAATTTTTACTGGTAACACGATATTTTCTATAGTCTGTCTAGATGTCATCTCCTAAGAATTCTAGAGAATATGTGCTTGTTTTAACAGGAAAGGGGTCGTAATTGCACAAAACACGAAAATAAACAAAACTATAACCGGTTGACTAACATCTGCCTTGCTCTACCAGCTCCAGAAATTTCTTCTTCGTATGCCAAAAGCATAAAAATAACTACTCTGATCAACACAGCACTGCAGTGCGCTTGCGAATCGTCAATAGTTAGGCAAATCGAATTGGCGATAGAAAATGGCGTCGTTAATCCCACCTTAAAGTATTAAGTTGAAACAGGATTATTTTTGCCCATTTAGCGTTTAAGAACGTTTGTGATGTAACTTATTAAGAACCAGTCAAAAGGAAATAATTTGTGAATTTCAGAATTTAAAAAAATCAAATTAAGTTTCGTTGTATCTTATTTTCACAACTATTATTTATCTTATTTACGGATCGAGACAACTTAACCTTCCGTCACTATAAGGTGGGCGAATAATCAAACATCGAACGTTTGTTTTCTCTACTTCTTTACACCAAAGTGCGTTTTACCAATACGAAAATTATATAGATACATTTCTAAATACTATTATTAAAAGTAAATATGCATATCCATTCCTGTGACCTTGCTTATGTGTATATAACAGGAACTGCATATGTTAAAGTCTAACATTGTCTAGATTGATTATCATACCGTTAATAATCACTAATATACATATTTCCCTTTCTTTAAATGACTATTAGATATTTCACGGATGACACCTCCAATGGAAAATAAATAACTCTCAACTCCGTGATTTTCAATTAGTTTTGCCGAACTAAACACCACTCTCGACTTGCATAGCAAATTATTTACATAATATTCATTAAAGGAAAGGACTTAATGTCAAGAATGAGTCATTATTCAAACTCATGTTTCAATTTGCATCACAAAAACATGGCGTATGCTGAGAATAAAAGCTAGAATAACACATGAACACACGCCACAGTTGCTCTTGAAACTCCCGCGGGCGAAATCGATTCTCTTTCACGAAGAAAGAACCAAGTCCGTTTGGAATCGTGTTTGGAATAATATGTTTATTATAGGAATTACTTTCTGCAACGTAATGATCTTCTGGCCTGTTTGCAGCAAGTGCAAGTGCCAGCAAAATTGCCTGTAAGCATGCGCTTTGATGAATTTTTAATCATCTGATGCAATTTTACTCATTTAAAAACGATAATTTAAGATGCATCTAATATGTACTTGCATACAGATTGGAATAAGAAGAGCGGGAATGAGGGCATCAGGCAATGAAATGACACAATTGTATGTATCCCAACGTTTCGTTTTATGTAAAAACTTTATCAAGAATCTGAAAAGAGAGAGAGAAGACAATTATTACAATAAGTTAATGCGTTTAAGCGTTAAGCAAGTTTTGATTTTTTAGGAGAGTGCTTGTGTCCATCTTCAGCAAGCGTGTTTGTTTATTTTATAGATGTGCTGCTTCCGCCTTAAGCAGCACTTACGACTTGATATACATACATCATTAGGGTGCGGATATCAGGTAGTCATGGACCTTTAAACCAGAGTCGGCATGAGGACTCATTGGAAAATATGATTTTTTATATGTAGGTGGTTTTAGGGTTTAAGGATCTTAGGGAGCAAATGAAACCCAAATTTTAACTTGCCGACGTTTCGGAAAATATATTTCCGTCCTCAGGGCACTGAAACAATAGGATTTTTTCTTAGGTTTCAACAATAACTGATAAAAACATTACATAATTGATTTGTTTGGAAAAATGACAAATTTTATTTTCGGTAACATAACATAACAGAAAGTACAATATATTATATAATATATCCTTGATATACTAAAGAGTAACACAGTTACAAACAGGTGTCATTTTTGTTTTATATTTCATGGTGTTTAAAGAGAAAAAGAAAACTTTTAGAAATAACGCGCAATCTGCAAAGAGAGACAAAAGAAAGTTACGACAATTTGCGTATTTTAATTTCCTTAAAAAGTACACACAACTTAAAACATATTAGAAAAGAGAAAAAAGCGAAAAAGAGAAACGTTTTCTCATTAAAATAAAACAAAATAGGGAGCAAGGGTGAACCCAAAAAAAAAACACAAAACAACAAACAAAAAGTGGTACAAACTTAGATACAGTTAAAGCGGGCTCCACCGCTCCACGAATCATAATAAGTCAGTACTAGTCAGTAGTATAGATATACATACAATTAATTTTGCAGAATTTGAGATTAAGGAAGAATTATTATTTTTATATCCTTTTAAAAGCGAGATTTAACTAGATATAAATAAAGGATTCTGAATCTGCAATCTTTAATATATTGTAAAATCTTGAGCTTGATTATCGACCTACACTATAGTACAAGCGTCTAGGTACACCCCGATGATATTGATATTTTTACCAACATTTAAAAAAAAGTTTGTCACTTAAAACCTAGCGCCTTATCGTTCAGGCTAAAAGTCCTTGTCAGAAATTACAGTAAATATCCTTTAGTAACGTCATAAGGAGGCGGACCCTATAGACAACTATAGCAACGCCATCTTTATTGGGCTGGCTATGTCTCGCGAATCACATCAATCGATATCATCGGCGTGTACCTATCATAGATATTTAACTCTAGATAAGCAAACAATAATCACGAAAGTGGCAAATTTATGGCCTGGCGCATGCCAGCAAAGCACAAAGCTACACACGATTAGACATGCGCACTGCAACATTATCATGATGAATAGGAAAATAGACAGGTCCGGGCATTAAAATTTAAGTTCTTGCTCAAGAAATTGTAAAAGTTGACCTTCAATTTATTTTTACGTAAAACAGCTAAAAGTTGCCCCAAATTCTTGCCAAAAAATTATAATTTCTTCTCAATTTTTAATCAAGTTGGGAAATAAGATAGTGATTTCTGGCATTTTTAGTAGTTGCAAACCTATCAGATTTTAATGATAGAAAATTATTTATAAAAGTTTGTTTCTAAATTTTGTTTAAAAATGATTCGTCGCCGTATTGTTAGTTTAAAAAGGAGAAGAACAAGTCAATTAAACTATAAAACTTAAAAAATCAAATATAAAAAACAAACAAAACCAGTAAAATAACCAATCTTCAATGTTATCGCGTACCTAACCTAAAGTCAAATATTAGATACGTCACATAATGACTGAAAATACGAAACACCCGGTATTTTACCCTTTATTTGGACATAATAAAATCACGCAACGTCTGTTACTAGTCATTGTTTATATTCCAATCCGAATCACGAAATGCACAAACACAATTCACTAAACTAGGTACACAAAAACTAGTATCTGTAAATATTAAACACCCACAATAAACAACAAGAAATTCACAGAGAAAACTTAAAACACAAAAACAAAAATGGCGCCGAACCGCTGGAGTGTATTTTGAGCATGTCGCTTAAGACGGACAGCCCGATAACAAGAGGTTTGTGCGCATGCGCGATGCTGCTGGGAGGGAAGGCGCGTATTTTTTCACCCATAAAACGTAACTTTTGTTTGTTCGGGAGATAAGCTGTATGTGTATCTAAAGGTAAATGTCTATGGTACCTATACACTTCTCACAATAGTATAGGTTGGGAAAATTTAAAAATAGCCTTTTGTGGGAAACTTTAATAAATACATTATTTATCATTTTATTCTACTAAATGCAGATTATGCTCAAAAGTATAGTTGCATCTATATTGATAAAAAAAACTATTAAATATTGTAATTAATAAATAGTGAAGTGAAAAGAAAGTTGCCGTGCCAATTATTATGCGTTTGTATTAAGGGAGAGTGGGGAAATCGTTATAGCACTGATGTCATTGTAGATAATTTAAATGTAAATACCGTAATGAAAAGGCTATTTAGTTTACTCTCAGCATGTAAATAAATTTTAGGAAAAAAGAAAGTTTTTTATGTACAATATTGCTGAAACTACAAAAGTGCTCTTGCGCACCATTCCCCGCCGTTGCGGGTAATCATGCGCAGAGGGTGGGGAATCATGCGTAGAGGGTGGGGAATCATGCGCAGAGGGTGGGGAATCGTGCGCATTTAAAGTATTAAGTAAATAAGTATTCCATAAAATCAACACTAACTTTAAAAACATTTATTAAAGTTGTGAAACATAAAAATTCATAAAAAAGATAAATAACTCCTAATTTGAGCATATGTCACATTAATAATTTTTCGGGGAGTTTTTTTCTGAGTGTCGTTTCAGGAATATTAAAGGCCCTTCCTACCTTCCTTATTTTTCTGCTATCATTTCTTATCGCCAATAATGCGTTTTTTAAAACTTCTGCCGTTGATGCAAGAATTGTGGTTTTCCTTGTATAAGTTTAAGGCATCTATAAGAAAAAAATTACCAATAGACTACATGTGGGAGAATCGTGCGCATGCACGCGCATCATTACCCCTTTAGGTATTAAATAATAATATTTTATTCAGTTAGCAAACTACTTAACCTAACAATGTAAAACAAGCATCATACTTTTACATAAAATAAATATATTATATCGATTAGGGAAAAAAATTGCCTCACCGTCTTATTTTCCGATATAAAAAAATTATAAAAATTTGCTTAATTTCAAAAAAATTGTGTGTGCTTAAGACCACACGACAGAAATGAAAACTTCAACAAGATGAAATTAATAATATCGAATAAATATATTTCCTAAAATTGAACAACCCTTGAAAAAAATGCCAGAACATACCTGAGACGCAACAAGTGTCTATCTTGTGATCTTAAACACACAAACAACGCACACTGTTTCCACGTCGATACTGAATGCGACTGATGCGGCATGCTCTTTCATATAACGTTCATTCGGGTCAGTTCGGATTGAATATTCGAGCGTAACACAGCCGAGCGTTACGCGTGACGGCTCAGTTTAATTCAGTGCCCACAAAAAGTGCTAAACGCGCCTAAAGAAGTTTTCACTTCAATAAACAGAGCTCGTTCCATGCAAACGTTTACAACTGATGTGACTAATGGCGTCGGTGCTCCACAATAGGAAGGTGACAGCGTTGCACTCGTCAGTGGCGGTTAAAAGCCCGCGAACTATAAACTAATTTGATGCGCACGATTCCCCCACTCTCCCCTAATGCCATTAGCGATTATTACGATGGCATAAAACCGTTCACATTAGAGTCTTTATATATAAATAAATGTGGGAATTGATAAAACAATTAATACTTGCGACAATATAATAGTTTCGCAGGCGATTTTTCTCTGAACCGAACGGTTTAAAATATACATAAAATGCATAACTGCACTTTACATTACTACCGTTTTATAGACTTGGGCATTGTGTGAGGAAATTACAAAACCACGTACTAAACTGCACCGTCTATTCACCTGTCAAGCTACGTGTGCAACATTAAATTAATTTATTATTGGCTGTAAATTACGATCGCGACATGTGTTTCAGTCTATAATCTGGTGCGTTGCATACATCACCTTGATAATTAATTTTAGTTACCAGCAAGATATATCGTCGTCTTAGACTGTTCTATGTGCATTTTAACAAATTTTACTATACTGGTGTATGGCATAGATGCAACGTTAATTTTATGAGCCATTTCCAGACATGTTGTTATTGGCATACATTGCATGCATTTAAAAAATAGGTAATTCTACTATTTATAACCACGATAAATTGGGTTTGAACAAAAATATGTTCACATTCTTAGAACTAAAACTACCATTTTAGTCAATATTGAACCGGTTTTAATAAAAATACTTCAATCACTTAAATATACAGTGTAACCACGGATAGAGTTTAGAAGAGGAAAAACTTTTTTATTAGTACGTGTAAAAGAAAAAGTAATTTTTTATAAAAACGTCTGCTTGTGCTGAAACTACAATTTCGAATATCAGGTATGCGATTACTATAAATGGTTCGTTAGAAACAACAAAGTTTTTGGTTTTTCGACTATTATTTTTTTCAATTCTTTTTGATGATTGGCTAAATCATCACTTTGGGAACAAATGGATTGGAAGGTGTCTATGGTCCAAATCAGTTGGCACGTAGCAGTCCCGATCTCACAATTATCGACTTTCATTTATGGGGATAGCTGAAGCCACATGATTGTGTATAAACCCAATTTCAATAATAACTTAGATCTCTTGAAAAAAAAAAAGATTAGGTAGTTATTGCAAATATCTCAATACAGTAATTTAGGAACTGTTATCGGGAATTTAGATGTTGAGTTGAACTATGCGCTAACTAGGTGGTACCACGTTTAAATAAAAGTTTTATAATTTATGATTGAATGAATTGAAGTAATATGTCATGTAAAAATAAAAATAAGTACTTCATAAGTAGGCAAATAAAAATGGTTTTCTTACAACAAAATTGTTACTCGGCCAGATATAAAATCATATTCGAAGTAAGAAAGCAACAGTAGTTGTTTGTTTTTAAGTAAATTTATTTTAAACAAAATCCAAAAAACTAAAAATTTGGTTTTTGACGAACCCTGTATAGTAATTGCAAACGTGTTATGTGAAATTGTAGTTTCAGCACAAGCAAAATTCATTTAATAAATAAATCAAGGAATTGAAAAAAAAATCCTAAAAAGTAAAAATGTTGTTTTTGACGAACCCTGTATAGTAATCGCTAAATCTGATATTCGAAATTATAGTTTCAGCACAAGCAGACGTTTATTTTATGAAGAATGCCTTTTTTTCTATACCTACTAATAAAAAAGTTTTTCCTCTTCCAAACTCTATCCGTGAACACACTGTATAGTAAAAATTTTAATTCTTCTCGCAAGTCACGTGACTCTGTCAATTCTGGTCTATTGAATTTTATATATATTTGGTCTTGCATTCATATGGTTAGCTTTTCAAATGTTGTACCTGTTATTACCTGTTTCACACTCATACCTGTTACTAGATCTGTGATAGGTATTTTGTAACAACCCTATGGCTCTTGGATGACTCATGTCCTTAACCCTAATAAGAATAAATCTGAAAAGGATACCTTCATGTTGTCTAACTGGGCCCAGGGAACACATTATTTTGGTCCTTTAGTGTCCCTGTACTGCGTACTTGTCTTGTACCTTAATGGACATCTTGTGGATGTCATACTAAAGGACATTCATTATATGTCCTAAAACGGCCATCCCGCGGATGTTCTAAGTCGTGACATTTGTATAATCCATTGGACATCAATTAAAATAAACTAAATTTAGGCTTCTTATAAAAGTGTTGCCGACAATTTCCGAATATCCATTGGACGTCTATACGATGTGTGCTGTTTGGGACCGAACATACTATATAATACACTGTGACCAGTAAAGTCCGCATCATATGGGATTTTTTTTATTAATAGCTTTGTTCGAAAATCGAGATGAAAATTAAACAAAAAAATAGTAGTCACATGCGACCAAATTTTAATAGCCCAATTTTGATTTTGTAGAAAAACACACATTTAATATGGCACTGCTTTAAATTTTTTTTATCTGAAATAAAGTATTGTCAAAACCAAGAAGTTTGATGTAGGTTGCGTTGAGTCTTATTTTGCAAAAGTGGTGCAATTTACAAAATATTGGTAAAAAATCAAAATTATCTTATGCAGCTGAAATTTTGCATGTGGGCTAGAAACTGCATATAAAAAAACTTTTTCCAATAACTTTTTTCGATATTTTCAGAAATAACCCCACTTTTGAATTATTTTTTGTAAAAATTAAAATTTGACAGATATTGCGAATCACGTGACTACTATTTTTTGCTTAATTTTCATCTCGATCGAAGCAGAACTTGATGCCAAAGTCAAATTTTGAATTAATAAAAAAAAAATCCCATATGATGCGGACTTTATTTTTACACTGTACCATAAAAATGATGGACAATATTATTGTTATTATTTTAATTAATATAAACAGAAAATTTACAGCTGGCTGATTGTCGCTAAGACAGGTGGCCATTGTAATTAAGACTAGATAGACAAACAGAAAATTTGTGTTTACTTATCACTACTCATATTACCTATCCCATTATAACTTCAAAGCTAATTAAATTAACCTAGATAATAATATACTAATGCACCTCAATATCTGTTAGAAGGTTCAAATATATTTAGGTTATTTAAAAAGTAGGGCAGTCGACATTGCATAAAACCAGCAATTTAATTTACTTATGGGAATAGACTTGATCCACCTTTTTAATTAGATTAAAATATAATACATACTCTTTTTGCTTATCTTTTCTAATATATAATGGGTCTACCTATGTTACTTGCAATGACAAGTACTTATTTAAGCGACTGCTGTAATCGCAAATTTGGTATTAAGGCTCCTTTTATACTGAGATTCTGAATGCGAGATTCAGTATCTGGGATTCAGAATCTCACGTGAATTGTAACGAGATTCGGAATGCATACTTTTCTAATTTTGCGCGGTTCCGGCAATTTTGTGGAGAGGCGATTAATTCCAGGGCCGCACGCTTCTATTTAGTGGTAAAATGAATGCAGTAGAAGAAGCACTGTTGCTATATTATTATCAGATGGCGTGTAAAAAAAAGAAAAAACTTAGGAAACGTATATAGGTTCATCCAATAATAAGCGAACGTAATACAGCAAGAACAGAGTTTTTAAAACATCCATATTGAATTCTTTATTCGTAAACCTAACAGAAACGACCCTTAATACAGAGCTGGCAAGAGGCTACTGAACGAGAATCGCAGTGAAAATGCTTACATATAAACCAATGCTAGACCTGTCGCCGATTCAAATCCCGTAGCCGGGCGGCTGAAATTAGTGCGATTCCGAAATTTAGAATCGCGATTTTGTTTCCGAGACGCCCGTCTAAACACTTCGCTTAAGCGCTACGTTAAATGTGAAGCCGAGATTCAGAATCCCAGTATAAAAGGAGCCTAAAGCTAAGCTCACACACAGCTACTTTTGCAGCGCAATTTTACGGTTGTTGCTGCAAAAGTTCCTTGTCCTGTTCACACATATCGCAAAAGTAGCGCGCTGCATGCAGTATTTTATGCAGCCGCTACCAGTAAAAACTGCAAATTCAATAAAAAGTTGCAATACTGTTCGGACACGACACGCCATTTCTGGAGCAGTAAATAGTTGATCACTATTGGTAGCTGCAGAAACAGTATACTGAAAGGTTTTGCCGTGTTTGCGTCGCGATTTTTATTCGAACAATCTGTTGGGGTCGTGTAAAATATGGATGTTGACGATGAGGCAATGATAGCTACAACTTGCTTATTAACTATCCCCTTAAAACAAAGAAGACGTCGACGAGGCATTAAATAAGGGTAAAAAAATGGATTGAAAAAAGAAATAGCTGTGGAACTATGAATAATTTGCTTTAGAAACTGCGCTCTGGAGTCCTTTTTAAACATGTAGGGGTATCCTACAATTAAAGAATAAAACAAAAATATTAGCTACCTAGCCCATTTGTATCCTAAAAATTAAAAAACCATTACCTACCTCGACCAACGTACACACACTACAGACGCTACCGCTGCAAAAGTTTCAACCAAACTAATATTTTTGCAGCGATCGCAACTCGTAAAATTTTCGTTCACATGTTGCTACTTATAAGACTGCGCGCAGCTAAAAAATACTGCAGGCAACCGTACTGCGCCCGCCACTTCCAAGGTTGCACGACAGTTCACACGAAGATTCACTTCTACTGCGCAACTTTTTATGTTGCATCGCTTCAAAAGTAGCTGTGTGTAAGCTTCCCTTTAGTGTTCACGAGGTGTATTGAATTATGGTAACCAAACTTGTAATTAGGTGAAAGATTTATCAAATAAACTACTATGGCTAGCCATAACCAGTGGCGGCTCGTGACTGATTTAGATGGGGAGGCTAAGTTCTAGTAATGAAGCGCCACGGGCGCGAAATTGCGCCGCAGGCGAAAAATTTTCGGGACCACGCCAAAAATTTCTCAAAAATTCACTATAAAAAAAAACTGTTAAAAATAAGTTAAACTAAAAACTATTTTTTTATAAAGTTGTACCTTAGACATAAACTATCTAAAAGATTATTTGGGAAATTTTCTGAAAAACTTAAAAAAAGATTTTTATTCATTAAGTCAAAAAATTGTACCTAATTCATGCAAATCTGAAAATATTAGTTCAATCTGGCCTTTTGTAGTATCTAAAATATCATTGAAAAGCTGCTTATAATAATGAAGTTTCTTATCTTCAAAATTATACGTTTTTCGTCTTTTTGCATCATGGCTTCTATTTTCAGTAAAAAAACTATAAAACAGGGAGAACAATTTTCATTATTGCCATAACTGGAAATTTTTTCTAGAAGAGATTTTAAACGGTTTCTTGAATAAACAATGTCAGTAATCTTATGCTGCAAAATTTTAAAAACAATAGGTATCTGTTTGCTCAAATATTAATTTAAAAGTACCTACCTACTTATATTAAGAAAAAATAAAAACTCTAAATAATAATTATTATACCTAATGATCTGTTTTAAATCGACGATTTTGTTTTTCTTTACCTGTAATGCCTAGACCTCGCAATTCTGGCTGTGGGAGTTTATTTTTTACTATCAGTTTGACAGTTTGTTATCGTAATTCAGGTAATTAAACGCTTTTGGGTCTGTTAGGAAATGTTCCACTCTAAATTACAGCCGGCCACACTCATTTTTCACTATATTATAGATTGTCCTATTCCTATTATCCAAAGTATAACTAAAAACAAATGAAATATCTAACCGATGCAATTTCCACAAAACCGGCGAAAACTCGAATATTTAACTTAGCAAAAAACGAAAATGCCAAAATTCCCTGGATTTCTAGACACTCACAACATCACACGAGGCGAGCAAGCGCTTTACGCGCAGCCGCGCTTTAAAAACTAAAAAACGAACATGTCTTCGGGATGATCCGGTCATTTTCGGTCGCACGTGGAAGAAATAGACACCTTATTGTTATTGGTGGAGCTGTTTGCCTTTATATGTTGCCAATTTTACTGCAAAAGTTAAAAATCGGTATGCGTTCCGGCACAATTTCGTTGGGTAATACCAACACCGCCTTTGTCACTTAGGAAATCATGGTTTAAATTCAAAAACAGCCTCCTGCACTGTTGTCAGATTGTGAAGAAAATATTAAATCGTATTAAATATGGGGATAATATTGAAATTACAATTGCCCCTTGTAAATTAAAAGATTTAAAGTTATTGTTAATATTTAAGTAAATAAAATATTTAGGAGAGCAAGAATGCTGAGGAGGCTTAGCCTCCCTGCCTCCTTCGAGAAGCCGCCACTGGCCATAACTAAACTGACTTATTACAATCTTAACATAGTATAAAACAAAGTCGCTATCGCCCGTCTGTCCCTATATCCCTATATGTGCTTAAATCTTTAAAACTACGCAACGGATTTTGAAGCGGTTTTTTTTAATAGATAGAGTGATTCAAGAGGAAGGTTTTTATGTATAACTAGCGACCCGCCCCGGCTTCGCACGGGTGCAATTTCAAAAAGTGGCATGCCGGGTACTAATATATCGGGTTTGTTCGGGTTTGTATTTATACCGGCGGGTTGCAACGCATGCCGGGTACACGCTAGTAACCAATAATGTAGTGAAAGTAACTAAAACGTTTCTGCATGTAAGATTTGTTTAGTTATCATAACTTAACTTAAATAGTAATGCTTTTTTTTGTCCTAGCCAATGTTTTTTTTATCTCACTTATTCCTAGTGCACCCCCAGTACCTATAGTAAAAATCTTGAATACTCTCGCAAGATGGGGGCAAAGTCACGTGACACTCTGTCAATTTTGGTCTATTAAATTTTTATAAGTTGGCATGAATTACAGGACCGGACTTGAAAATTATACATGTGATACTTTCTAAAACAGTTTATGCAATAGCCTCATCGGTTCTACCACTTTAATATTGCCAAATAATAAGTAATAGGTACCTAATAATTTCTTTTGAAAGTTATGTTTTATAAATATTATAATTTCAGGTAGGTAATAGGTAATAAGCATGAATTTCTATATGGTTTAAAGATAAAGTGTCAAAACAAATTTAAAAAGTTCATTATATTATAAATATCCAAACCTTAAAAATACTAAACTAACTGAAACACAACTTAAAATAGGATTCTGTCACTCATATTTAGAATAGATTTTTTTTTGTTTTATTTGTTCAGATTATACCTATAGGTAAAATACCTACAGTTCAACATAAACTAATTGAATTCAAGTTATTACATTCACTGTCAAGAAAATCCCCATATATGACTTACGTAAGGTACGTAGACCCAAATATGGTTTTTATAGAATTTGTTGGCTATGGTACGATTACATTCCTAAACTTGCATGTAGGCTAACATAAAGTTAAAAGCTTTAGTTTAGCCAGGGATTAAATTTTTCTGTCAGTGGAAACCCTACTTTAACAGTTTGTGACTTACGTAAGGTACGTAGACCCAAAAGTGGTTTTTATGGAATTTGTTTGTTAAAATGCTATTTATTGATACAGTTACATTTCTAAACTTGTATGTAGGCTAACTTTATGTTAAAAACCTTATTTTATTGTCATACAAACAATAATAATGGTAATATCAAATAATAATTTCACTCATGTAAGGTACGTAGACACAGAAAATAGAATTATATATTTGTTCGCTATCCTATTACATACTAATATGGTTAGCTATTTTAACTACTATAGTAACATAATGTTACTTACTATTACCTTACTATTGCCAAACAATAATAATATTTACTAATAACAATAATAAAAATAGTTCCTTCAAAATCAAATAGCTGCTTTTTAAAGGTTAATAATATGGAAAGCTGTTTTGGCATATGGTAGAACTAGGCGATACCCGGTTTTATCAACCTTCCCGGTTTTGTCCAACGCTCTCCTACCTACCTAAGTCAGGGAAATACTTAATTTCTACTTATTTTTCTTGAAACAGAAAATAATACCTAGATAATGTAAAATGCGAAAATTATACCTACATTAGAAACCTAACCTTAACGAACAAACATTTTAAGAACAAAAATGTTACAAACTAACTTTTCGACAAAAACGGCGTTCAGATGAAATAAAACTTATTACTTATCGATGAAATCAACTTAACGAGCAAGGCACACATTAATAATTATGATCCCTAATGAAAAAGAATTAAAAAATTTTAACCTGTATCTAAATTTTTGGTCAAATGAATAACAATTGTAGGTACTTACACAAAAGTAATTAAATTAAAATTTTTAAAATGTAATTAAATGTAACAAAAACGCAATTCATAACTCGGTGTTTGGGCTCATTACGGTCCGCTACAAATCTAGGGATATTATTATGTCCCAATATCAGCTGATCGATGACAAATAACCGCTGTCATCTGTTTTAAAACGAGACTATTCGTGATATTTAGTATACATCTCTTTTGCCTGCGACCATGCCAGCGATATAAATTAACAATTTTTTTCCTACAGAACTTCTAATAAACGTTCAGAAATGTGATTCCCATAGCTTTGTAGGGTCAGATTGGAAGTCGTAAGTTGTTTAGCGAGCAGGTGTGCGACGGCGAAGTCAAAATAAGACGATGAAAACGGCACATTCCGCTGTAAATGGCACGACCACACGCACCAAAATTGTCGCGACGCTTGGCGGGATAAAGATGTTCTTACTGTATCGATTTTACTTATCGATTAAATTTTGGTATTAGATAGAAGAACGGATGGAATAGGAACTAATCAAGACCTTCTGGGATTTGAGGAGCACGTGAAATAGAATACAGGCCTGTTCACTTAAAAAGCAATTGAAATGTTGACGTTTAACTCGTTGACTACGCTGCCGTCCGAAGTTAAAAGGCGGCAAGTGACAAAACCACAGTTTCGAGATAAATGGCAAAAACATTTCGATATTGTCCATCACTATTCAAAGTAACCAAAATAAAAAATTTTGCTTAGTGATATTTTAAAGAACATTATTTATGTATTCCATAAAAAATATTCCTATTTTTTAAAGAATTGGTGAAGAATTTGTTGGTAAATTCTTTCTTGTTTCAAAGTATTCATTTAATTAAAGTAAAAAATGGAAAATAAAAGGCGGCAAGTAACATAAATCGAAGCACATGCCGCCTTTTTACTTCAAATCCTTTAACGTGCCGCTATTTACAACACTATAAAACTTTTAAAGTTTTAATTAGTATAAATAATGTTCTTTTTAATATTTTTTGATTAGGATGTGATTGTTTTTATCCAAATAAATGGTATTTACAAAATTGGAGTATTTTTATAGTTCAGTAATATACAATAATCTTTTTAGGGGTATATTTACAAGTACATATTTTACACGCACGTTTTAGTGTTTGTTAGGTAAATAAAAATGTATTTTGTAAATAATTTATTATTTTTGAAAAAAAGCGCTTGAAATAAAACAATAATGACTTAATTAAAAAATGTTAACCACATTTTAGAATAACATAGCATAAAATTAGAATTTGCATTAAAATCAGTTATTTGGCTATCATTCAAACTAGAAAAGGTAATCAGGGAAATTAAGTGCAGAAATTAATTTTCTGTCTTTCTCTAAAGAAGTTGTTTATATCGCATTTAAACCTTAAACAACCATTTATATTCTGCTTGACTTTTGAACTCTTATTCCGAGTCTTATTCTATAACTTACAAATGTTATCCGTTTATGCCCATAGATTGACTTTACAGCATAATCCATTAATTGTTTTTAATGTTTCCGAAATGACGATTTTTTGGTATTAGTAATGGAAATCAGTTAATATTTTTTTGACATAAAATATCTTGGGGCCAATCAAAATACACCGCAAATAAATACCTACTAACATTATTAAAAATATACATGTAGAGCGTAAAAAAACGAGTTTTTTTAGTACATATTCCGGTTTTGACCAATAAATATTATAAAAAATTTACAGAGATATTATAAAAAAACAATGTATTATTCGAACGATTCAATAAGATCGTTTTCTTTTGCTGGCTTCAGATTCTCCCAAAATAAACGCCGGTTCTCATTCATGAAAGGGCACAAATGTTTTAAAATAGATGCATTTTTTTCATTTGGTATACCTATTGCTTCTTTATGCGGTTCTGGTAGAGAGACCATTTTTAATGCATTAACTTTCAAGAAATTTAAGTCACAGCCTTTTTCTAACTTGAAATCGGTTTTAACTTCAACAATAATTGCGAATTGGTAAATAATGTCAAAGTAATAAATAGGATAAGGTAAAATTGGCCGCCTTTTTATTTAGAAAAGTTTGTTGCCGCTTTTTAATTTCTAAAATATATTATAGAACTATACAATTTTTAAGATAAAAGGGGATATTCACAATTATGCCGCCTTTTAATTTAGAAATTTAGTATTGCCGCCTTTTTATCTCTTAAAGGGTGACGAATTTACACTTGCGGCTACACAAATATTTTTTTTCTCCGAAAAGGAATTTTTTTTTGAAAAAAAAATACAGTTTTATAGATAGAGGGCTATCTAATTAAGAGATAAATTCAAAAATCTCAAATTACCAAAATTGTCACTTGCCGCCTTTTAACTTCGGACGGCAGTACGTAAGTCACATCATTTTACTACGAGGCTGGTAAAGATTTAAATCAATTGTATAGTCGAGAAGCAAATGAAAATGGCAGTTGATTTTGTGATATTATGATGTCTTGTTTTGATTTGACCAACAAACTAACCTGAAAATATACCGATATCATCGTCATAAAAGTAACCTCAAAATATTAAATTAATAAACCATAGCCTTCTCCCTTTTAAAAAAATTAATGAGATAGCATATACCGTGCGAGCAAAAATTATTTGCATCAAAGAGGGCTTGGATTAAAAAACGTAGAGCTTGGTTTAGATCACAATGATATGGGGACGATATATCTAACCAAATCTAGGTTAAAATTTTGTCAAATTCATATTATGACAGGATATGCCAAACTAATGAGTAATAAAATAAGTAGACAAATACAAATTTATTTTTGTTGTTTACAAAATTAAGAAAGTAAGAATATACAAAAAGAAAAAGAAAAATAATTACATAAATTGCTGAAATTGGCCACCGCCATGCTCCAAGCATATAAATTCACACGTCTCTTCATATTTTCGAAAGTGTTGATCAGCATGTTCCATCCACATTCTTGGATAATCCTCTCTTGTAATTGTTCTAAATTTGCAACTGGTGTTTTAAAAATAGTGTTCTTTAAATGAGGAAAAACGAAGTAATCCATAACAGTTAAACAAGGTGATCTAGGTGGGAATTCAATGTCCGATCGAAAACTGATCAATCTGTCGTCGGAAAAATTGCGTAAGTAGTTAATAGTTTCGGCGGCTGTATGGGCGGTTGAACCGCCTTGTTGAAAATATCCAAAACCTGTATTTGTTGTACTTTTTTATCCTTAAATCCCAGATGGCCTTGTAATAACCAAACGCATGTCAACGTCTTGGCATGTTGTCATAATTTGACAAGCACAACTAACCTCAAATTATTTAGTTGAACTCCGTGCCACTGACTTTAAGACGCCCCTGTCGTGGACCTCGCCTCTCGGAGACGATCTCCCACCTGAATCCGTCAAACTGCGTTTGTGATGAGGCTAGTATATACAGGATTCCTAGACTAGGCATCGTGTATATGCTATCTCAGTCACGTCTTTAAAATCGAGACTGCTATGGAACAAATAATTTTGAGGAGAATCTTGTAAAGACTGGCACCCTGTGAGGCAGAGTAGTGTAGGATTCAACCCTGATTGGGCTGTCTACCGACTAAACTCTCCGTGTTCCTGCGGTTTCAGCGCCATAGGCGTATAAACCTTCAGACCACTCGCTTAGTATTTCCGCTCTGCACGCCTAGTGTGTGCTTTGCTTCGTACTTCACCTATGCCTAGGTACCAGTGTACCTAGGTTTTGGTTTTATCATATTGCTTGTTTATTTGCAGCTTAGGTACTGTGAAGGTGCTTGTGTAAGGCTTTTGGTGCAGTGTACGTGTTTGTGCTTCAGAAGAGATAACACTTGCCCATGCTTCACGGCTATGAGGACCCCACTGTTTCAGGGAGAGCGCCGATCTCCGACATCACGGTGGGATCGATCGAGTTTTGAGTAGACCCAGCGTTCGTCTCAAAAATAGTTTGTCAGTTTTTAATACTGTTACGTTGTTCTATAGCTTTTAAAATTCAAAGGTTTTGGGTTCTCCTTATAGCGATAAATATATGCTTTTTAAAGCAACGATTTATTCGTTCTATATTAAAAACGGGTCAATTACTTTCCCAGAATGTGTGCGAACAAATCAATTGTTATTGAAATTTCAAACTCCTTAAATAAATTTCGTGCTACTTATATCTGTACAATATTATGACAAATTAATTTATTACAGTGGCAATGCTAACTTCTTCGTTTCTTCGGGTTTTCGTATAGTTTGAGTATAATAAAATTGCGACGTGGATGGGCTTTTTCCGAGGCTTTTTCTATTGACTGCAGAAGTGCTCATTCCTAATAAAAGCTTCTCGTGTTTCTGCTATTAAAATTCTAGTACGCTTTTTGTTTTGGTACTTAGTTCCAGCAGAAGTTTTAGCTTGTAAATTATATTGTTGCCCTTATTAGATTATTAGCAACAAAATAAACTCTTAGGTGGTATAATCTAGGGCGAAGTCGCCCATATTCAACCAGTATCCAACAAAACTAAATGGAAATCAGGTAATATAGGGTGAATTAACTTTCGTAAGACGAGATACGGCATCGAGGTATGAGAAGACGCAAATAAAACAAAGAGTATTTATACAGGGTGTTACAAATTCGATGCATTAGCATTGCTATCTCGGTAACTATAAGGGATGGAGAATTGAAAATTATTCCGATGACTTCCGAAGTTATCCGAAAAAAACTGAAAAAATCAATTTTTGTTTTTAATTTTTTTACTACAAAATCCTGATTATATCGAAAAACCGATAGTAGTTTCTTAAGGCACTTTTTTTTGCTCTTTAAGAAAATGATTTTTTCATTTTTTAGGTACGATGTTCGTTGATTGCCTGCATGAAATTATTTTTTTTTTTAATACGGACCTGAACTTTTAAAACAATTTTAAGTAGCTTCTAACCTCCCAAAACTAATGATGTGTCACACTTGTCACTAAATTGTTTGCTATATACAGTGATGGGCTAAAATATGGAACAAATTCATTTAAAAATCAGGTATTCATTTTTTGAAAAAACGCTCGGACACGTCGATTATAGTTCTTTCTTCCGGATTTTTTGCCTCAAAAAGAAATTATACCGGGTGTGTCAAAAAGTAGATGTAGCAAAATTTTTTTTGTTTTTTAAATAGAACCTCCCTATTTTTACTTATTACCCTAATTCTACGTCAAATTCTGCGCATAATTCATGTAACATACTCTATCCTTATCTCTAACGGTTTTAGAGAAAAATTACATCATAAAAAAAAATTCTTTAAAAAAAGGTTAAAAAATTAGTTTATTAAGTGTTGAAAATGCAAACCATTAACTTCTTGACAATATGCTAATCTACTTAAAAACCCTTCTAAAACATTATTTACAGTATTTTCATTAATTTGCCTAATTTCATATCTAATTTTAAATTTTAAGTCTTCCAAATTTTGTGGTTTATCCTTATACACTTTTGATTTCAAATAACCCCAAAGAAAGAAATCCATGGGTGTAAGATCGGAAGATCTTGCAGGCCGTTCTATGGGTCCTCTTCTACCTATCCATCGTTCGGGAAATACAGTATTCAAATACTCTCGTACTTGTCTAGCAAAATGAGGCGGAGCACCATCCTGCTGAAACCAAATAGACGCTTCTGGTAGATGAGGCTGATTCGGATTTGGAAAATCCGCTGCTAGTGAGGGAATTAATTCATTTTGAAGAAATTGTAAATACCGGTCTCCTGTAAGATTTCCATCGAAGAAAAAAGGTCCAATAATTCTATCATTTAATATCCCTGCCCAAACATTTAATTTTTGTGGGTATTGCGTGTGCTGTTCTCTCATCCAACGGGGATTATTTGTACTCCAATACCGAAAATTTTGTCTGTTTACCGAACCATTCAAACAAAACGTGGCTTCATCGCTAAAAAGTAAGTTGCGATGGAAAAATAGATTTAAGTTGCAAATTTCCATCATAGTTTCACAAAACTGTAGTCGGCGGCCGGGATCATCTTCGTTTGGCTCGTGCAGCAACCTAATTTTGTACGGATGGTACTTTTCTTGTTTCAATACCCGCAACACAGATCGTCGGCTAACATCATTATTAAGGGCTACTTCAGTGGATGCACTATGAGGATTATCTTCAACCTCTAACAAAATGTTCAATTGTGAGTTTTCACTAATTTTTGGACGACCTGGCCGTAGACGATCCTTTACATTCCCTGTTTCCCTGAATTTCTTCTCAATTTTACTTACTGTAGATCTTGTAATCGGCCGTTCTGGATACTTAGCGTTAAACAAGTTACAAACTTCTTCTTGACTTCTTGTTTTGTCTCCATATCCAATTAAAATTAAAATTTCGATTCTTTGTGTTTCATTTAAATGCACCATGATCACCGTTTTTCAAAATTATACCTAAACTAATTTTTGATTGACACATGACTTGCTATCGTAGTAACAATTCATTTAAATTTACCTGTTTACCTTTAAGTAGGTACATGTACCTTTTTTTAAAGAATTTTTTTTATGATGTTATTTTTCTCTAAAACCGTTAGAGATAAGAATAGAGTATGCTACATGAATCATGCGCAGAATTTGACGTAGAATTAGGGTAATAAGTAAAAATGAGGGGGTTCTATTTAAAAAACAAAAAAATTTTGCTACATCTACTTTTTGACACACCCGGTATATTTTCTTTTTGAGGAAAAAAATCCGGAAGAAAGAATTATAATCGACGTGTCCGAGCGTTTTTTCAAAAAATGAATACCTGATTTTTAAATATTTGTTCCATATTTCAGCCCATCACTGTATAGGAGTTATTTAAAGTTTTTAAAAATTGAAGAGTATACAGGGTGTTTCAATAAAAACTCCCAGGCCAATTATTTCGAAAACTAAAAGTGACATGTAAATTCTGTAAATGCCAGTTTTTAGCCTCTATGATTGGCTTCACAACTGTATGAAAAATGTGTTTGAATAATACCAGATGTAGGTGGCGTCACGGTGCAAAAAAATTTTTCGATCACAGAAACTTTTAAATGTTGTGGTTCTTAAAGATAATTAATTTTTGATGAAATTATGTCCCATAAAATTTTTTGATAAATCCAACATGAACGGGTATTTTAATTATAAATATTTTTAATATCCTCTAGCAGATTTTAATTTAATTTTGGTAATGATAATTTTAGTAATAAAACGCTCGTGTAGCGCTAAATTATTACGTCCACTGACGTCTCAAGGGGCGCCTTAACAAATAATATTGGCAAGAAATAATACGTCACTGAGTTTTTGGTAGATTTTATATTTTTTTCGGATTAAGGAACTAAAAATATCCTTTTCTTGTCTGTTAAATTGTTTTCATATCTTGCTTCGTTTCCGAGAAATAAAAATAAAAACAATTTTATTGCATATCTCTGGAAAACAAAAATAGTTGCTTAATCCGAAAAAAAAATATGAAAATTACCAAAAACTTAGTGGCGTCTTATTTTTTGCCAATATTATGAGTCGTCACTGGACGTAATAATTTAGCGCTACAGTAGCGTTTTATTACTAAAATTATCATTACCAAAATTAAATTAAAATCTGCTAAAGGATTTATCAAAAATTTTTATGGGACATAATTTAATAAAAAATTAATTATCTTTAAGAATCACAACATTTAAAGCTAGTTCCTGTCATCGAAAAAATTTTTTGCACTGTGTCGCCACCTACCTCTTGTATTATTGAAACACATTTTTTACACAGTTGTGAAGCCAATCATAGAGGCTATAAACTGGCCTTTACAGAATTTACATGTCGCTTTTATTTTTCGAAATACTTGGCCTGGGTGTTTTTATTGAAACACCCTGTATAGGCATCGACTTTGTGAAAAAACAAAGTATCCCCTAAGTTTGACAAAAGACAAGTTTGTATTTTAAGTAATATCGACATAAAAAATTTAAATCCCACTTTGATAACTTATTTGGAAAATTTTGAAAATCAGGTTTTAACAACGTCCTTACTCCATTAGTTTTAAATGGGAAGAAATTGGAGATAAATAGGCCGAATTTTTAAAATTGTAGGCATTCCAATAAAAAAAAATTCTGTAACCACACACACCGCCTAGAGTCAACTTTTTCCAAAAACAAAGCGTGTCGATAGTTGACACCCACATCAGTGGCGTAGATATGGGGGGGGTCCAGGGGGTCTGGACCCCCCCCAGAGATAGTAAGACAATATCACGATACGTAAGTTAAACAATTAACAATCAACATATTCAAAGCCACAAAGAAAAAGGATTGTTGAAAAAAAGAAAATTATCTCCTTTTAATTCCATTAGTGCTTATCAAAATAAAAACGCCAAAACGCTCGCGTTACGTTATACAGTGTCCGCAAGAAAGTTCGAATCAAATGGGATTTTTTTTATTATTAGGTATAGGTAAAAATTGAAAAAGCAGTTAGTTTTTGCTTACCTAAAAACCAAAAATGACGTATACTGAAGCAGCTGCACGACTTGCGTTACCTGTCAAATATGACATTTTTAATAAAATAGGTTCAAAAATGCCATTATTTATCAAAATATCGAAAAACTTTATTTGAGAAAGTTGTTTATTTAGGCATTTTTAGTCTCTGTACGAAATTTTGACAGTCTAATACAATTTTTATTTTTAGCCAGGTTCTTGAAAATTTTGATCAACCCTCGTAGATTAACTTTTATACATCGAAGTAAAACCATTTGCCTTTACTTAATTTGTAATCTTAATGCAATTTTGTGTAAAGTTTTTGTTTCCTATTATTTGTTTTGCTTCAAAAACTGAAATTGTTATTGATTAGTATGTAATGTTTGCTTGATGCAAAGTTTATCTAATTACATCAGTTTTGCCAAAACAGACGTTTCTCATTTTTCTTAAGTTAGTAAACAGATGTACAAAAAGAAAATATTGGAAGCTTTCGTTGAAATTTTACTTAATGCCTAAATAATCAACTTTTTCGAATAAAGTTTTTCGATATTTTGTTAAATCAGGGCATTTTTGAACCTATTTTATTAAAAATGTAAAATTTGACAGGTAACGCAAGTCGTGCAGCTGCTTCAGTATACGTCATTTTTGGTTTTTAGGTAAGCAAAAACGAACTGCCTTTTCAATTTTTACCTATACCTAATAATAAAAAAAAATCCCATTTGATGCGGACTTTCTTGCGGACACTGTATAAGAAATGGGTATATTTTTAAAAAAATCTATCCATTTCAAAATAACAGGGAAAACTTTGTTGAATTGATACTTTAAAGCTACATTTTTGAGAGCTCAAAACAAAATTTTAGGGCGTGGCACCCCAAAAATTTTTCGCCTCCGGCGGTGCCCCTCCAGCGGGGGAATAGCCCGAGACCCCCCCCAGAATGAAAAGCTATCTACGCCACTGACCCACATGTGACATTAACAGCTGATGCTAGTTTCTTCCTAAAAGTTCCCAGTTCAGTAGTGGGCCGGAGCAAGAACATGCGTCAGATGTCAGGGACTTTAATGTTCTTGGTGTTTATTAATTTAAGTTGAACGGTGGATAAAATAAACCAGTTTAGTTAAATTAACTCTCCTATTTCCAATAGGTACCAAATATTTAATTTATCATCATTTGCCATTTTAAATTTAATATTATCCAACTTCGACACTAGATGGCGCTGAGCGCTTCATCTTTTCGACGATCCACGCCATAAATTGAGTTTGAACTTTGTGTTCCTTTCTTTCGTCTTTCGTCAGATCCTAGCCTCACTGATGAACCATGATATGGCAAGACGCGTCTGAGGATGGATCTGACGAAATGAAAGGAAAAACCACTCTCTGCTTCAGTTAATATTATTAATCTATCCATTTTAATTACGGTACAATAGGTTGCCAAACCTTGCGCTCACAGAACTAATACAGCTGTTTGTATTTAAACACACATGGCATTGTGGCGGGTATGCACTACACCGCGAAGGTAAATTATAATATGGCTACGTATAGTGGATTTCACCTTAGTTTTTAATGCTTTGACGTCTCTCTTGTTAAACATATTAGCCAACACGTGATTTTAAAATCCCTAATTCTATAAACGGCTTTCAGGCACGGGCATTGGCTAGATTAACAAGAGATGGATATAGAACTGACTGTATAGTTACATGTACATGACGAAGATGCACACTAC
This sequence comes from Polydrusus pterygomalis, assembly GCA_963969555.1. Taxonomy (NCBI): domain Eukaryota; kingdom Metazoa; phylum Arthropoda; class Insecta; order Coleoptera; family Curculionidae; genus Polydrusus; species Polydrusus pterygomalis. Next base: position 74,302,223 of record OZ018377.1, read on the forward strand.
ACAGTTCAATACGTTGCCCTTCAATGAGCTCAAACTCGTCAGAAGCATAGCATCGCTCGTATATGCCGTTAGTATGTGCATCTTTGTCTTACGCATTTGCTCTCGCATATCTCTTTTCGTACTTCATTAATTCGATTGTCTCGTCGCGTTCTTTAAATATCACAGAGCCGCATTGGGACACACCGCGCACCGCGTGCAGTTGCTGTTAATTCTTGATCGTTCGTGTTATTGTTTTTGGTATTTTTCAGACAGCATTTTGCTTATATTTTGTGCGTATTAGACTTTTTGGTTTTAAACTGCCGGACTGTGTCTATCTGTGACGTGTTTCTTTTTATGCAAAAGTAAGTAAATAATTATTATTAGAAAGTTTTCGTTGTATTGGCAAATTCAAACGGTTAACCATAACGAATACGAATACGAAGCCGCTATTTGACAGATCGTAAAAATAGTTTTCGTTTAATTCGCTTAACGTTAAGTCGAATTCGACAGTAAACATAACAAATATAACATAACCTATCTTTAATGGTTTGTGTTCATATTTTCATATACGTTTTGTGCTATCTTTTTTGCTTGGTTTTAATTTCCTAGTACCCAAAATTCTAAAACATCATGATAGACGAAAGGTTACTTTTATTGGACTCATCCAGAGATTCGGATTTGGATGATGCCCTTCTCTTGGAGGTGCTTGATCGCCAGGACATTCAGTATCGAGCACAGTTGTATGGAAATTTCAATTTAGAAAACTATAATAATGCTGAATGCAAATTTGATTTCCGATTTGGTCATTGAAAATGGTCATTACGCATGCGTTCCGTTTTCGCTATGGCTTTCTCTTCCGTCCGTTAGCTCCCGCTACTTATCCGTAACGATAACGATAAATGACAGCTCAAATGTCAAAGTTGTCAAATAGCGGTTATCGGAATCGCTTTTAAAAGACAACGAAAACTGTCTAATGTCTCGGACGGTGACGACGACATCGTGTCAGATGAAGACCAAAAATAATAGGGAACTTGCAACAAAATTAAATTTGAAACCCACAGTGAACCATTATGCTGAAATAAGTTTTACATACAGTTGTATTGAAGAGTGCTTAAGGTATCTGTTCTGCAAACGCATGGACAAAAATCTTTTTTTGTAGTATCTACTTACATTATTTTTTCTTTATTCATTAAAAAAAAATACCTAATTCGATAACATTACAAACTTTTGTTGTTTTATTATAAACCAACGAAAAGTTAGACCTATTGTAAACTTCAAACTCTTTAGAACCTAGTCTAAAGAAAAAAATATCTACCCGTGAATAAGAAAATAAAAAGTAAACAATAAGCTATTAAATATAATATATAGATTTTTTCAACTTATCACTGCATGGTCTAAAATCAAATTAAAAAACAAAATATTAATAAAAAACGTAGTTAATTATTGATGATACTAGATTCACGACTGCCCCTTGTATATTTTTTATTGTACTAAATTAAGAGTGTGTTTTTACCAAAATAACAGCACTTTATTATATTATGAATAAAAATTAAATGAAATTGTTTTTCTGATATTCTATCCTATTTCCATTCCCCTTCAGTATTTTTTTTTGAAATATCTTAAAAATTGCTTAGGTAATTCTCGTATCCATCCATAATTACAACTACAAATAAATTGACCCATGTTCACACATAATTTTAAGTCCGGCCCTGGCCAATCCTTAAGTTCTGTAAAAAGAAATGTTATAAATGACATGTGTCAGCGGCGGCTATTAAAAACTAAGGTGAAATCTACTATAGCATTGAACGCGAAACATGCGCAGGCACACCGCTTGCCGCTTGATTGGCTCAGGATTGTTCATAGCGTTTTCATTGGTAAGTTCATTGCATGTCAACTGAATTTCTACGTTTTACCAATAAATAAAATTGACGCTGTATTTTTCCAAAGCATTATGCTAATAAAGTAATAAACCGTTAAGATCCCCGTACAAGTTTAATATATGGTGAGAACGATGGTAAAAGAAGTTAGCCCAGTCCTGTCACTATCCACTAACATCTTAACGTAAAATAAACCAAACTTAAACAGGGTGCCAATGGAGCCATAAATGACAGGTGACTTAGCCATGATGCAGCGTGTTCTTAGAAAAATTTGACTTTATGTAACATACGTAATTTTCCTTAAGGCATAATTCTAGAAGTTGTAAAAGTTCTTGCTGAATACAATAGCTTTAAAATCATCAAATACCATATCAAAATTAATATTCAACGTAAATAAAAAGTGTGAAAAATATAAAAAATCAGGAGTTTATAAATTAAAGTGCGATGAATGCAATAGCTGTTATACAGGGTGTCCCGAAATTAGCTGACAATATTTTAAGGGGATAAAGTACATTCAAAAATAAGACTAAAATCTTCTATTAGTATACCTTCAAAAACGCTTCGCTATGGGGCTAGAGCCCCCCGAATTGGAGCTATGACAAGCAGTTTTTTTACAATATCTCAGAAACCGTTTAGGATATCAAAACAAAATTTGATAAATGTTTTACCCATAGCTAGACGCAATAAATGGTTTAATTAGCTTAACTGTATTTCTTCCAGTGGCGTCCCACTGGGTAGGTACTTGGGAGAATATTGCCCTAAGTTTTTTATTTGTAGGATTTTTTAACTTTAGGTGAAACTTTTAGAAGCCCTGAAGTCTTTTGTTGGAAAAAGGTACTCTTGCTTTATTGCGGTAGGATTTACCATTTTTCAGTAAAATCGATTTTAAAATTTTTGGTTTTTTGAAATCCAGTGAAAAGGCTAAGGTTTTTTTTTCATATCTCAGCAAATACTTGATATTAAAGCATGAAATTTATTAGAAGTTCTACTAGCGACAAATAATAATAATACATAATCAACTTTTATTAGATAATGTGCCACTGGATTTACGTTTAGGGCATTTCTTTCAACATGATGGGGCACCAGCTCACTACGGACGTAAAATGAGGAATTGGCTTGAAGAAAATTACCAGGTGGATTGGTAGCCATAGCCTGGCCACCAAGATCACTTCTTGATTTAAATCCCCTTGATTATTATTTTTGGGGGCACATGACTAGTACTTGCTTAAGAGTTAGTTTCCCGAGTGGTTCACAATCAAATTTGATTTGCAAATTGTTATTCTTTTTTGTTTTATTTTAAAAGTCTCTTAAAATCTCCATGAAAATAAATATTTAAAAAACAAAGGAATCTAAAAATATGGTTAATTTAAAAACTTTACATTCTGTCAAATTACAATAATGGAAGGTTTTATTAACAAAAAATTTAAAATTAAAAAAAAAATACATTAAAACCATGAAATTAAAAAAATAAATAATAGTAATATTTACTTAAGACTCCACCCCGTGCGACGTCACTGGAAACATATTTTAAAGTAACATCCTTTAATACATTGTGCCTTATCGCTAGTAGAAGTTCTAATAAATTTCATGTTCTAATATTAAGTGTTTGCTGAGATATGCAAAAAAAACCTTAGCCTTTTCACCGGATTTCAAAAAACCGAAAATTTTAAAATCGATTTTACTGGAAAATGGTGAATCCTACCTCAATAAAACAAGAGTACCTTTTTTCAACAAAATACTTCAAGGCTTCTAAAAATTCCACCTGAAGTTAAAAAATCCTAAAAATAAAAAACTTAGAGCAATATTCTCCCAACTACCTACCCAGTGGGACGCCACTGAAAGAAATAAAGTTAAGCTAATTAAATCGTTTATTGCGTCTTGTCATGGGTAAAATATGTGTCAAATTTTGTTTCGATACCCTAATCGGTTTTTGAGATATTGTGAAAAAACTGCTTATCATGGCTCCAATTCGGGGGGCTCTAGCCCCATAACGAAGCGTTTTTGAAGGTATATTAATAGAGGGTATTAGTCTTATTATTGGATGTACTTTATCTCCTTAAAATATTGTCAGCTAATTTCGGGACACCCTGTATAGGACAAGCAGGACGAAATTTTGAAAGCAGTTTTAAAGAACACAATACATGCTTTAGACTAAGACTAAACAAAAGGTCATCCAGTTTTTACGAATCATTTTCTAGGTACAAACCATAGCTTTCCAGATATTAACAACTTACAAATTTTGCATTCTAAACAAAAAGGTTATAAACTAGATATCTATATTAGAAAACATCGAAATTTACAAACATAAAGAAGTTCACCTGAACCTCACCCAGGGTTGGTTGAATTCGTCCAAGTGGACATAATTGGACGATTTTGTCCAATTATGTCCGTCCGGACAAAATCAATTGTTCTGGACAAAATGGACAAAATTGTACAAAATCAATTAAACACATATAAAATTAAAAAAAACTTTATTATATTAGGATTAGGGTGTCAAACAAAACTTAAACAACAATAACGTTATACCGTCGGATCATCGTGCCGTCGGATGACGGACGCATGAAAATTCACCTTAAGGCCCCATAATGAATTAACAAATATCCGTTTTCTGGAATTTTCAATTTGGTATTTATTGTTTATATAATACACAATACAAACGTGTATTTTGGGTTGCCTAAATCAACAAATTTAATAAAATGTAATGAAATTTGATTTTGTCCAATATTGTCCGATTTTGTCCAATTTTGTCCATGTCCTGGACAAAATCAAAAAAAGTGGACAAAATCACAACCCTGACCTCACCTCTTAAACACACAATTAGATTTCGGAAATTTTCCGTTATTAAAATTACTATAAACTCCATCTGTGTACACTTAGATTTTATCAATAAGGACCAACAACTCCTATAAACAAGGACACAGCGGTCTAAAGAAATTCGGTAGTGACGTCCCGCTCCGTAATCATATTACGTTTTGGCATCATTTAATATATTATAATAATAAATTGTATAAATATTTACCTTAGGTAGGTATGTATTTATTTAAAAAGACAGTAAAACATCGAAGACAAATTAAGTAGTTAGGTAATTTTATCTATCTAGATATAAGTTTTCTCACTTATGTTATGTTTTAAGTAACGCATAACTTACTTAAATGCCAGCTTAAATATGTAGGTAAATAACGATAGTTTCAAGTGTATAGGTAAATTTAAAAGTCACACAAAAATATAATCCCGAAAAACATATAAAAGGTATAGAGTATTTATTTATTTATATGACTCCGGATGATGACGTCACAAATAAGCGCCGTGTCCTTGTTTATAGGACTTGTTATGAAGACCCGCCTGTCCCTTATAATTAAAAATTATCCGCCTTGCACAAAAAACCGTTGTATCCAAATAACAACAATCTCCATTTAAATTTGGCATAAACTATTTATTACTCTGTATACCTATATATAGCCTTAGTTTAGTTAATCTATGTCAGCGTCATGAAGATGTAGTTGTAGGTACTACGAAACGGCCGTAACGCCAAAACTTTAAATACAGTGACAAATAACAAAGTATATATTGGTTTCATTTTACATAGCTATACTGAATTTACTAAATTTATTTCAAGTTACAAACTCACACTGTATAAATCGATCCTCTGTATTTCGTAATAAGTATATGTCTTTTTATTATCACCAATTCTATGGTAATTTAATGCCATTTGCGCCAGCAATGCCGTATCTTCCTCTTTAAATAAATTTCCATTTATACCTAAATATAGTCACTTCTTCTATTTCGCCCGCATAAAGATATCACATACATTCGGCATAATAAATGTTGTGAATACTAATTAATTCGTGACTTTTCTACTAATCAGTGTCATTTCCGTTTATCTATCCAATAAACAGTTACACGCAGTTAAACTTAATTAGCCATTACTCATTACAATATTAACTTTGATTAAACAGTATGTTTGACAAACAAAACATTGTGGTCAATGTTCTGAGAAGATAATAGTGATTGTTTTAATTAAAATTAATATTTTTAGTTATACCATGTCTGTAGTAAATAGCTCAACAATTTTATCGCATGTATATAAGTACATAGGTTTAGGGATAACCGTTTAAACCTACCAGGAACAGAAATTATTTCAAAATTTTCCAAAACATATTTTACCTTTAACATTTGTTGCTGGATTATGGTACATGGACACTATACTGCATGCAGTTTTACCGTGCGAGCAAAAATTATTTGCATCGAAGAGGGCCTTGCATCTAAGGACGTAATACTTAGCCGTAGAGCTTAATACCTGTTGGGTGTCAGTAACTACCTGAATTAACAATCAATCAGTTATTCTGTCATCTTTGACAGTCGTTACAAGTAATTTGATTCATCGCTAATTTTTCCAATTTCTTGAACAATTCACACAATGGGCTTTACGGACAGCATAAGACATTCATGATTGAAGCGTATTTTCGAAACGGGGTTAGAGTAAATGGTGAGTGGCAATACAGTCCGGGTTTGTGCATGGACGATTTTCACGAACATTTTCCTAACGTTGCTTTTATTGCTGGGGATTTTTATCATTGCCTAAAAATAACCGTGGCTGTGTTTAGGGAAAAAGGTTCTATACATCATAAAAAAGAAGCAGGAAGACCATCTGTAAGAACACAAGAAATTGTTGCAAACGTTCGTGAAATAATGGAAAATATGCCAACAAATTGTATAAGACGCCTGTCCCAAGAAGTGGGAAGATCTTATGGAACATGCAGGTTAAGAAGCAGCTAAATTTATTTCCTTATAAAGTGCAAGTATTCCAAGAAATACAAGCCGGAGATTTTGAAAGACGCAGGAACTACTCTCAATAGTTAACCTAAAATTTATTGGAAAGAAATGATTTATTAGATTTTTTTTTCGGATGAAGCCTGGTTCCACCTTTCACCTCTCCGGTTATGTGAATTCTCAGAATACACGCATATGGAGTAGTGAAAATCCCCATTTTTTTGTAGAGTCCACATTGCACCCTCAAAAAATTTAAGTCTGATGGTTAGCTGTTTCCCGAAGAAGAATTGTTGGTCCTATTTTTTTCCATGACACAGTTACAGCACAGCGGCATAGAGACAATATTTTGAATCCATTTTTGGGGCAATTACTTGACGATGAACTACGTTTTGGATATTTTCAACAGGACGGTGCAACTGCCCATACAGCCGCCGAAGCTATTAACTACTTATGCAATTTTTTGGGCGACAGATTGATCAGTTTTCGATCAGACATTGAATTCGCACCTAGATCACCTTGTTGAACGGTTATGGATTACTTCGTTTTTCCTCATTTAAAGAACACTATTTTTAAAACACCAGTTGCAAATTTAGAACAATTTCAAGAAAGGATTATCCAAGAATGTGGTAACATTTCTCCAGAGATGTGTGAATTTAGGTATGCTTGGAGCATGGCGGTGGCCAATTTCAGCAATTTATGTAATTATTTTTCTTTTTCTTTCTGTATATTCTTACTTTGTTAATTTTGTATACAACAAAAATAAGTTTGTATTTGTCTACTTATTTTATTACTCATTAGTTTGGCCTATCATGTCATAATATGAATTTGACAAAATTTTAACCTAGATTTGGTTAGATATATCGTCCCCATATCATTGTGATCTAAACCAAGTTCTACATTTTGTAATCCAAGTCCTCTTTGATGCAAATAATTTTTGCTCGCACGGTATAATATGTATATTTAGGGGGTGTTATGACAATGAATTATTAGATTTAAACCCGCGAATCCTAATAATATGAAAACAAATTGTAGAAAAATATACAAATGTCACTGACATTATTGAAGAATTTTGAATATCCCACAAATAATAATAAAATTGCACATTGTATACAAATAGGTCACGTCATCCGATACCGTTACGTTATATTGTAAAGCAGACAGATTACAGACATAACTGCGGCGTACCGACAGCATGTAAATCAACTATATACAATGGATTTTATGAAAATGCAAAAATGAACACACCCTGAGATTGAAATTATCATGTTTTGATATTGATTCAAGAGGGCTTGGATTAAAAAAACGTAGGGCTTGGTTTAGATCACAATAATATGGGGACGATATATCTAACCAAATCTAGGTTAAACTTTTGTCAAATTTATATTATGACATGATATGCCAAACTAATGAATAATAAAATAAGTAGACAAATACAAATTTATTTTTGTTGTTTACAAAATTAACAAAGTAAGAATATACAGAAAGAAAAAGAAAAATAATTACATAAATTGCTGAAATTGGCCACCGCCATGCTCCAAGCATAAATTCACACGTCTCTTCATATTTTTGAAAGTGTTGACCAGCATCTCTGGAGAAATTATACCACATTCTTGGATAATCCTTTCTTGTAATTGTTTTAAATTTGCAACTGGTGTTTTAAAAGTAGTGTTCTTTAAATGAGGAAAAACGAAGTAATCCATAAGCGTTAAACAAGGTGATCTAGGTGGGAATTCAATGTCTGATCGTAAACTGATCAATCTGTCGTCGAAAAAATTGCGTAAGTAGTTAATAGTTTCGGCGGCTGTATGGGCGGTGACACCGTCCTTATGAAAATATCCAAAACGTAGTTCGTCGTCGTAATTGCTCCACAAATGGATTCAAAATATTGTCTCTATACCGCTGTGCTGTAGCTGTGTCATGGAAAAAAATAGGACCAACAATTCTCTTCGGAAAACAGCTAACCAGACACCAATTTTTTGAGGGTGCAATGTGGACTCTACCACATGCGTGTATTTTGAGAATTCACATAGCCGGAGAGGTGAAACCAGGCTTCATCCGAAAAAAATGTCAGGTGTCAGACACAAATTCCTAGATGCTACCCTAAACAATTTAGTACCTTTTGTACATAAAAATGTATAAATCGTATATCTTATAGCGAGAGAGTAAAAAGCAACATGAAGACTTCGTTGCCGACACTCCCTGTATACCTATATAACAAATAATAATAATAATTATATTAATAATATGTACTATAACGTATACGGAGATATAACCTGTCATTAATCCAGGTTGGCTATTATCTTATGTAATAGCGGGAAGGAAGTTGTGTGTATAAGATAGTAGGTGTTTAAAAGTTCGTAGAATGTGGAATTATTTCTTTTTGCCTCGTCGCCTGACGCCTACAGGTTAAATTTACATAAGTTGTAGTAGAAGACGATGCGTTTTTATATGTAACAAATAGTGCGCAGTAAATAACGGCTAAACTTGGTATTTACTTAGGTTGTCTTTAGAAACAAACTGCTAGTATAGTCCGTGTAAAAATGGTGTGTCAGGGTGGCCCATTAATAAAGGAGGCCGGCTTTATCTCGGAAACCATTAATCGTACAGCTATCGGAAAAAAAAATTTATGAGTAAAGCGGTCAGGAGAAAATTCTGGAAATTACCTTCAAGTTCCTCATTTCGCCGCAAGGGGGCACAATTGAAAATTAGTTTTTTAAATTTTAAATTTCTCCGAAAATTCCCATATTAAGGTATAACTCTGATTATATTATTGGAAAGCTTAGATAATTCTGCATCATTTTGGTTTAAGGCTTGTTGGCGTACTGACCTTGATAAGAGTGGGGGAAGCTATTGAATGTGTAAACATTAAAATCGCTGTAACTTCTAAACGACTTATCCGATTTTACTAAATTTAAGCTTGTTTGGAACGGAAAGGTAAGTACCTTCAATCGTTGTATCCAGCAGTACACGATAGTGTTTAATAAAATTGCTAGAGGGCGCAATTTGTAATAATAACAGTTTTTTTTATTTTATTCAGAAAATTCAAATCATACGGTATAACTATGACATTCTATTCGGAAAGAAGATTAAATTTGCAAGAAAAAATGTAAAGACCGCAGTTCGATATTGTTGTTCGTTTCAGAATTATTGCCAAAACAATAACTTTTAATTCAAATTGCGCTCTCTAGCAATTTTATTAGAAACTATTCTGTACCATTGGATATAACAATTAAAGGCACTTACCTTTTCCTTCCAAAAAAGCTTAAATTTAGTAAAATCGGATAAGTTGTTTAGAAGTTACAGCGATTTTAATGTTTACACTTTCACTTGATAAGAGTGCGAGAAGCTATTGAAAGTGTAAACATTAAAATCGCTGTAACTACTAAACGACTTATCCGATTTTACTAAATTTAAGCTTGTTTGGAAGTACAACCTTCAATTGTCGTATCCAATGGTACACAATAGTTTCTAATAAAATTGCTAGAGGGCGCAATTTGTATTAAAAATTATTGTTCTGGCAATAACTCTGAAACGAACAAAGATATCGAACTGCGGTTTTCACATCTTTTCTTGTAAATTCCATCTACTTTCCGATTATGATGTCATAGGTATACCGTATGATTTGAATTTTCGGGATAAAATCAAAAAAACTGTTATTATTACAAATTGCGCCCTCTAGCAATTTTATTAGAAACTATCGTGTACCATTGGATACGACGATTAAAGGTACTTACCTTTCCCTTCCAAACAAGCTTAAATTTAGTAAAATCGGATAAGTCGTTTAGAAGTTACGGCGATTTTATTGTTTACACATTCAATAGCTTCCCCCACTCTTATCAAGGTCGGTACGCCAATGAGCCTTAAACCAAAATGATGCAGAATTGTCTAAGCTTTCCAACGATATAATCAGAGTTAAACCTTATTATGGGAATTTTCGGAGAAATTTAAAATAAAAAAAAACTAATTTTCAATTGTGCCCCCTTGCGGCGAAATGAGGAACTTGAAAGTAATTTCTAGAATTTTCTCATGACCGCTTTACTCAAAATTTTTTTTTTCCGAAAGCTGTACGATTAATGGTTTCCGAGATATAGCCGGCGTCCCTTATTAATGGGCCACCCTGTACATTATTTTGATGCCTAATAATTAAATAAGGAAATATATTTTTACTCTTACCATACCTACTGTTCTTTTTGGATCTATAATAATACCGCTGCATGTATCTGACATCTCTTTTGCTCCGAATGCTTTCTCGCTTTGTCTTGTGCGCAACCTACAAAATCCTTTCGGCTCTTCCTTTATTTGACATAAAATTTTCAGGCTAAATTTTTTTAATAAAACTATTATTTTTACTTTAGAGGTTAGTCATAATTATTAATTAGAAGAAGTAGTCCATACTTAAAGTTGAGTTAAATGTATAGAAAAAAGCACAAAGTCTTTCTCCACAAGTTTATTAGAATAGCTAGGCGAACCTAGAATAATTCATAATAATTCGACATGTTTCGAGTGTAGAAACACTCATCATCAGGGAAACAAAGTAAATAGTACAATGCCGATTTTGTTAGCAATAGAGAAAATTATAAGTGGGATTAAGCCGTAACGGAGCTTTCAATGGTGCATGTACACGAGGTGTAAAAAATGAATATTCAGAAGACCGACAAGACTTCAGCAATTCAGCATACTGGAAAGTCAAGGGCTAGTGCAAAGGCCCTGTCTTGGGCAGAAAAATGAAGAGAGCGAATGAAAAATTAGATAGTTTTAACAGACTTTGTGGAAATCATTTAGGCATAAAAGTAGTGAAAAATCTTAAGTTTCATTAAACTTAGTCGGATACATGTAAAAGTGGTGAAATGAGAGGGAAAGAAAAAGAAAAAATTGGTTTTCGTAAAACTCAAAGCATCATTTAGCTTGAAGTAAATTGCTGTTGGGGTACCAGGCTTGTCAAGGTTGAATTCTCAACGTCGTTCAATTTATTGCCAACCTATAACCTATTTCGCTTTGTTTTTTCAAGTTTATTATTTTTTAAACTAACATTTAAATAAAATCAGTATCGTCGGCACATTACTTAGGTAATATCTGATATATTACAAAAATATCAATTTATTTCATTGCTAATTTTGGGAGAATTGTATAGTGAAAGAACAATGAGTGACAATAACGTAATAATGTTAAAAAAAATCTTACCCGATATTTTTCGCTATACAATTCTCCTAAAATAAGTGATGAAATTCCTTAATATTTATTAAATATGTCAATTATTACCTATAGAATATCAAGTCGATACTGATTTTTTTTAAATTTTGTATAAAAACCAGAAAACATAAATAAATCTACGCGAAATAGGTTATAGGTTGGCAAGCATGTTGATACTCCCACCTTAAGGCCTAGTAATCCCGGCAAGAGTCGAAGCATACACCCCAACAGCAGTTTACTTCAAGCTAAATGATGCTTTGAATTTAACGAAAACCAATTTTTTCTTTTTTCTTTCCCTCTCATTTCACCACTTTTACATGTCTCCGACAAAGTTTAATGAAACTTGAGATTTTTCACTACTTTTATACCTAAATGATTTTCACAAAGTTTGTTAAACTCTCTAATTTTTCTTTCGCTCAATTCATTTTTCTGCCCAAGACAGGGCCTTTGCACTAGCACTTGACTTTCTAGTATGCTGAAGTCTTGTCGGTCTTCTGAATATTCATTTTTTACACCTTGTGTACATGCACCATTGAAAGCTCCATTACGGCTCAATTCCACTTATTATTTTCTCTATTGCTAACAAAATCGGCATTGTACTATTTACTTTGTTTTCCTGATAATGAGTGTTTCTACACTCGAAACATGCACTGGTTTGGCAGTTCCTTATGCGAACCACGATATTGATATTACCGTGAAAGAAATTCTGGACGAAATGGCAAAAACAAAACGAAGAATTTTACTTTAATATTAGTATTATTAGTGATTACTTACAATTTATTGTATAAGGTTTTTGTTTTGTTTTAGTATAAGTATGATTAATATATGAGTTACTTATTTTAAATACATTTTTAATAATTAAAATGAAATCTCTAATTTCTTTTTCAAAAATATTTAGTTAAGGCCAGCGTCGTATTATTGCAGAAGTTTTAGGGGGCTGTCGCTCTCGTCAATCATACGTATTTTACCCAAAAAAAGGGCGTGGCACCCAAAAAATTTTGCGCAAAAGAGCGCCTTTGGCGCAAGAAGTTAAGCCCCCCCCCCCCCCCCCCGAACAAAATTTATGGTTGCGCCACTGTAGGCAAGGCTAAAAAAACATTGCCATCCAGGGACTTAAAATATATAACACTTAATCGGTTTAAATAATAATTTTCCTGTTATTTTAATAAAATTATTGAGATTAAAGGGCGGCCTAAACCGCTTTACATCGGAAGTTCGTAAAACTTGGAAATTAAAATGGCGATTTTTTTTTATCAAGACCACTGAACTTGTCACAAAAGTTTTCGTTAAAGTTTCCGACGCTTTTAACTGAAAAACCAAAAGTTTCCTACTAAAGAATTTCAATTTTATAGCAACCATTTCTTATTTTGAGTTAATTCCACACCAAATGTTTTTTTTGAGCACCTTTGAACAGCTTTTTAATAAATATTTTAAAAATTTTATTACTTCTATTAGCTTATTTTTGTCACATTTTCTGGGGCATAAAAAATCCGTTTTTTTTAAATATTATTTTAATGACAGTAATAAAGTTAAAAAAACACTCCTAAGGTAAAAAAAAATTAACAAAAATTATTGACAGGGAAAAATCTAAACTTCAATCATTACTTGTTTACAATTAATTTTTTTATTCTTGACCTAAAAAGTATCTACAAAATGATTTCACAACAAAAGTGTGATTTCAAAATTTTTAATTTTTATCTTAATCAGTAGGTACCTACATACTTACCTCAATACTTACCTTCTCAACATTTTTTAAATTTATTATTGTGTACTTACCTTTTGTACTTTTTGTGTTTTAGTGTGAACCAATCCCAAAAAAAATGAAATTATCTCTAACAGAACATATCGAAGGTGAAATCACTCATGTCAATGACAGTGATTTTTCATTAATTCAAACCGATATACAAAATATACCCATAGTTGTGGTGGCTGGACCTTCAACCGATTTTCAAGATAAATTACCAGATTTATGTACTACCAGTACAGCTACTACATAATCTGTTACTTACCTGGATTTTTGTTAGGTTAAGATTTTTATCTTTTATAAATAGTTGTTGTCTGTTAACTTGGCATTTTTTGAAAAATAATGATACATTTTTTATTTTGTTTTTATGTTTATGATTTAAGATAAGTACAAATATAGTTAAAATAATGTTATTTTTTGTGATATAATTAATATGTTATTTTGATATTTTGTACCTTGTACTAGTTTGTTTAAAATATATGTTGTTGTATCAGTTTTAATTTATTTCATTGAAGTGGAAAATTTTTTTCTAAAAATTACGTACTATAGCGGTTATCTGACACCAGCTTATACCACTTTTTAATTAAATAGCTCCACAATGTATTTTTACTATTTCTGAAAAGATATTTATAAGAACGTGCGTCTTTATTTATAAAATATATATTATGTAAATATTTTTTTTAGGAATATTATAAGAACCTACTAGAAAGCTATCTTATTGAAACGTAATGTGAGTTATCAGATAACCGTTATAATATAAAAAAAAACATCTTTTGGTAGTATGGTGAATGCGCCGTATGAATTTGTATCAAAAAAATCAATTCTTTGACTTAAAATCAAGATGACTTTACCATAAGCATCATTTCATTTGCGATAATGATTTAATTCATTGGCTCAAATATATATTGATCTTAAACTGAGAAACGGAATTTATAATAATTAACTCGTTCTTTTACCTCAAATTCCCATTGATTTTAAGATGAGAAATATAATTTGTTACTATCGACTCCATCCCTTAGCTTAGAGTCACGGTGATCTTAAGAAGAAGTGACGAAATTTGTAACAATGAACTTAATATCTTAGCTAAAGTTCACGATTATCTTAATACAAAAAACAGTATTTGTATCAAAAGAACCAACTGTATATTATCGTTTGGTTAGAAAGCATGATATTTCGGTACAATACTATATTCTTTCGCCTCGATACATCAGTATTTTCGTAATAATTGCAAGTACTCGACGTAAACTAAGAATTTCTTAAATCAACGAATGATTGTAAACCTGGGTCAACGTAATGTTGTCATTAAATTAAGTTCACCATTCATTTGCCCTATATCAAAAGAATCGTTTCTTTAGGAGAATGTCAGATTCAGTTGATTCAAAGGATCCTTTTTTTCAGTGTGTCGAATTATTATGAATTATTCTAGGTTCGCCTAGCTATTCTAATAAACTTGTTGAGAAGGACTTTGTACTTTTCTTTTTTCTATAATTATTATTGTTACTCAAAAAAGCTAGGTTCTGGTTTAACTGTTAATAAACTCGGGGAGGAGCGTCCTCTTGCCTCTTCCTCTGGCTACGTCAGTGGATTTACGTATATTTCGATATTCTTGCAATGCTGCCACAACTTTTAATCAGAAATTAGATATAAACACGCAAAGGTAATTTATTGCACTAAAATACTTAATCCACAATAACTTCCCACGATAATGCAATGAGGAATTTAAAGTAAGTCAGATCGCCGCAAATCGAAATTACTAGGGGTTTACATAAACCACTGACGTAGAACGTCTATAAATAAGGGGCTATCAAATAATTGCGGCTCATTACTTGCTACCTACATGTTATGTTAATTTAATTAATGAAATAAAAGAAAAGTACAGCAGTATTTTTTAAAGACGAGGACAATATATTCTTTAATCCTATTTTTATTGTCTTCGGCATCGGTAAATTTTAACATTGTGCCCGCACAGATAGGTATTAAATAAGCATTATTTTGGCAACGATTTTGCTTACATTGTATGTACAATATATTAAAAAAAAAAAGTTTTTCGTCATTCTCTTCTTATACACAGTAAAAAAAGATCAATTGATTAAGATCAAGGGATCTCCAATTTAATTTATTTGATTTAAACTTAAATCAATTCGTTATTACTCAGTTATATCGTTTGTATTGTTATTTACACAAAATAATCATATTCCAATACTTTTTAAAATCGATACTGATCAATGGTATAATATAAAACATGCCAATCATAAATCATCATCATGTTTGATTTGAAGAATTTTTAAATGCATTGAAAGCTGCTGACCCATGCGTAACTTGCACCAATTTGATCAGTCGCGGGAGTACCACCACATAACTTTCCTATAGCAGGTCGGTAGGCGGCAGTTATTCGCTGGCTGTGTCGTTCGCATTGTGCCGGTTCATTTTGTCTTTGTGTGTGACATAAAAAATTGGGTGGTTATAAAAACACTAAAGGCGAGTATTACTGCAGAAAAACTACCGGATCGTCTTCTTAAATTTGCATGTTTATGCGTCTTCTTTGCCTTCCAGTGTTTTTGAAACTGCCAGTTAAATCATTTTGTCTAATAAAATAATATTTTCAAAAATATACTCAGTAAATAATATTTTTCTCAGGAACATGGGATCTTCGTTATTCTTATTTTGGAAGATTTTGACAGAATTCTGATCTGACTGGCAAATCTCCTGGCAGTAAATTTTGAACGGGCGTGAAATGGTAAGGAAATAAATTTTCTGCATTGATGACTTCTGAGACGGTCGATTTACCTATTCCTGTAGAAGCTTCCAAACGCCTAGTGCTTAATTCAGGATTTTCCGCGATACGAACCAAGATCTCTTCTTCTTGTTCGACCGTTATAGTTTTCGGTCGTCCACCAGGATTTTTGACATAAAACGAACCTGTTTCACCTAACTGATTAAATATTCTTTGAAATATTTTTCGGTCTGGAATGATTCTGGTTGGGTAGAGTTCTACATACCTTCTAAGTGCAGCACGACTATTATAATTCTCTTGTGCATAAACGCAGACCATATCACGTAAATCACGGTTAGAAAACTTATTAAGCCTGGGCATTTTTATTTGAAAAGATTACAGTACATGGATATTGCAAAAACTTTTTATTTACGTACCTTTGACGGGAAAAAGTTGAAAATAATGACAGTTTTCACCGCAACAAATTTTGTCAAAATGCAAGGCACACTTTGTGAATTAAATATTTCTCAGCAATCAACAGAATGTGCAATGGAATATTCAGACGCTAAAATCTGGGTAACGGCTTGAGATATCGAGATCGACCAAGAGTACCTTTTTTACGTAAAAAGGTAGGTTCTTTTATAGTTTAAAGTATAAATACTAGTAACTGCAACGGTTAAAAAAAAAAGGATGAATTAGTTCAATATGAAGCACGTAGCAAGCGCCCTCTAGGGAGTATCTTGAAATTAACACCAAATTCGAATTTCTCACTCTCGAAAACCTAGTTATACCGATTGAATTCGATATCTTAAACCGTTTCAAAATTATCATCGTTTTTCGAAAATTAATTTTCACTTTCAACACCCTGTATCTCTTTAACCTTTAACCCTGTATATACAGGGTGTCCGGGAAGATGTAGGAAATCTCCCGGATATGAAAAAAACACGTTAAAAGAATACTACAAGTTCATATATACTTTTTTCGTATCGGCCTCCTCTTCGGAGATAATAATATGGGCTCCCGAAGAGCTCCCATGGAATTAAGTTTTTGACACTTAATTATTAAACCAACAGGTATATTTCAATTTTTTTCATATGATCTATACCAGGTAAGACTCTTCAAATTACTATCCCAGAAAGTGTTGCGAATTACTCACAGCTGCAGGGATTGACTAGCTGTGACACTAATGTGCCCATTTTTTTTTTACGCCCTGTATGATAAAAACTTTGGACAACGTTTTTTACATACCTTTAACTATTGACTAAAAATTAAGTACTCTTCATTCATGTCGCTAATCCTAACCGTTTTCGGAAAAACGTCATTTTTATTATATTATATTTTAGTATATTTAGCGTATTTCAATAAAAGATACATCTTTGTTCCTATAAATTATAAATGTTCACTTTTATTTAACTGCTTATTAATACATGATCGCAATAAAATGACGTTTTTCCGAAAACGGTTAGGATTAGCGACACGAATGAAGAGTAGATACTTATTTTTTAGTCAATAGTTAAAGGTATGTAAAAAACGTTGTCCAAAGTTATTATCATACAGGGCGTAAAAAAAATGGGCACATTAGTGTCACAGCTAGTCCGTCCCTGCAGCTGTGAGTAATTGGCAACACTTTCTGGGATAGTAATTTGAAGGGTCTTACCTGGTATACATCATATTATGAACAAAAAAATTGAAATATACCTGTTGGTTTAATAATTATGTGTCAAGGAGGCCGATACGAAAGAAGTTTATATGAACTTGTAGTATTCTTTTCACGTGTTTTTTTCATATCCGGAAGATTTCCCACATTTTCCCGGACACCCTGTATAGGCGTAAACTACATATTATAAACAGTATCTAAGTATCTATCCCAATCTAAGAAAGTTAAATGTGTATTTAGAATATTTCTTCTCTAACGATATTACCAGAACTTCGAATCCAACAAGTCTGCTCTTTATGTGCTAAAGCTCAACAACGGTATTATATAAATAACTGTTTCATTTTCTATAAATAACATTATTGTTCCGAAGTTCCAGAAACTAATTAGGACGAGTCAATTATCTATAAACCCGACGGACCTGCCACATTTCTCACTTCCTGCTCTATTATCACGGGGATTGGAACCTAATCAAAAGGTCAGGCCTGTGAAGTTCACGATTTTCACATAAATACGTAGTTGATTTATGTTTTGCCATGAGGATATTTATTTCTTTATAATTTACCTATAAATCTCTTGGTAAATTACCAACAATTTCCCATAATTCCGATAATTAAATATTATTTAGGACCTAAGTGTATATTAAGACACCCACATCAACATCAACATTTTACAAATATGTATTGGACAATGTCGTAGAAAAGTATGATGTATGGGACATGAGAGTTTACATTGTTTTAAAACACGTTTCAGCATTAAGTTATAGTAGAAGTATCAGCTGATGCAGTTATATCTAATAGTTAAACCTTGCTGGTGTAGATTAGAGCTTCTAGATACAGTTTTTACTAAGACATTGTCGTATAGATAAGGTATAATATTCATATTCTAGCTATACTAATAACTATTATTAGTCTAGGTAAATAATATACTATATCAAAGTATATTGACTTCGTAATCTTAAAGTACTTTCAGCGAAATCAGTTTTTTTTAATGATAGAGCAGAGTATTAGCTAGGTGCACTGAAGCATGATTGAGATGGGTACACTGAGAAAAACGCCTTTTATCCCCTATAAGAATTCACATACTCTTTATACAACTGTTTTATATTATATGTGACAGCAACGCGCTTTCCTACTGTAAGACAACGAAAATTGCTAGACCGTTGTGTAGTAATAAGATCCCCACATAATTTAGCCAATAGGAAAGAGGAGTTATTGCTACCATAAAATGGTTTATAGCCATTATTGCTCTGAATACTCACAGTAATTATCAAGTTTTATTGAGGGTGTAATCTGGTTTTATATACCTACTGTATTAGTTCCGACTACCAGTTGTAATAAAACTTGACATTATTTATAATAATATTTGCTTGCTACGGTTAATAAAGCATATACTTACCACTAAAAATCAGTAGGTGGTAGTTCTCAAAATTTTTTAATAGCTTCTAGTGTGATATTGTTCTTGTTGTTTAACATTGCATATGATTATCTATTATGCAACATGGTTAACGGAGATGGTAAAATTCGTCCATAAATTATAAAGTTCAATAATAATGATGGGTTGTGCGAAATAAGAATATTGTATTGTTTTATCTGACATGCAAAGTTTAAAAAAACTTAAATACAAAGAAAAAATTAATTAAATTTAAACAGGTTTTGGTACGATCAATAAAATTCTTATTCAGACAGGACAGCTACACGACTCCGAACAACGATGTGACCTGCGTAACAAATACGTTGAAACTAATACTAAGGCGCGCGGCGATTGCCGATCCCTACGAACCCCCCACTGTCTTGTGGATTATAGGTTCCAACGGATACAATTTGTTTTTGGGGACTGCTTTCTTAATTGTGGAGAAAGCGCTTTACTGGAAATAAAATGCGTCTCATTGAAAAGATACAATTTATTTTTTAACAAAATTGCGGTATTAAAAGTTGTTCATTATTCAACAAGACTGTGCTGCTAATGAAACTGATTAGTACCAATAAAAACACTAGAATCTGGAATTGATATAACACTAAAGCGGGTTTGATACACTATCAATTTAATAAAAAATAAGCTATTAATACAAACTATGTCTTAGCAAACCTGTTGTATTAGATCATTTTCCTCAGTGTACAGCCATACGATTAATTATTCATGTGCTGTATTATTTTAACATTACATGTACGTAACAAAGGTTTCCAGATATTCCTGATATGTAATGATGACTTATTAAAACAACCTACGTTCTAGTGTATAGTAGCAGCTTCCTTAAACTACCTCCTTCTGCAATTCTTTATGCAGGATTTTAACTTCTGACCACATGATATGATGGCTATGTGTCCAGGCTTAGTCAGCTTCACCTGACTTTGTCTCCTCCTAGCGTATTGTTTGTGTGCTCTTCAATCCTTGCTTTGAGTAATCGTAGTGTCTCACCAATATAAGATTGGCCTCACTCGCAGGGAATCCGGTAGACACAGTTTTTCACTGTCTTTTTGACTTGTTGGTTTGGTCTTCGTCAGGTGGCTTCTAAACGTCTTTCGAGCTGAATAGTCTGCTGATGTTGTATCGTCGTCCTAGTCTTCTTATTTTTTCAGATAATCCTTTAACGTGCGTAATGTTAAGTGTTGGTGGTGCCACTTTTTCTGATTTTTGCGCGTGTGTCCAATTCTTACGATTTTCCAATATTTTGTCAATTAATCTCATTTTATTGAGGTCGATACAATATAAGCCGAGTTCCTTTTTAGTTACTTTTAAATAGCAAGACAAAGCTTGGCAAGGATTTTTTTCTCCCTCTTTGCCGCGGTTAAGTATGCCCCTCTATATTTCTCATACGATCATACGAAGTTGTTCGCGAAGCCTTTCTTTAACAAATTAGCTAAGCTAAATATACAGGGTGGTCCAACGAAAACTTAACACCTCTATTTTCCTGCTTTAAAATGAAAATGTGGAAAATCGCTCGGACCCGTCGATTTTTATTTCGAGGGGGACATCTTTTGCGTATATTGTCAATCTTGTTACTTCAAGCCCCTAGGAGGGAGGGGGGGGGGGGGGTAAGATCTAAATCTTAAATGGATACCCCTATTTTATATATTTTTTTTGGATTCTGCATAAAATTCTGAACATTTTTTAATAAAAGCATTATTAGTCTATACTTAACAGTTTCCGAGATATTGACTCTTGAAGAAATTACATTTTTGAACTTTGACAGCGTCTAGCTTTTTAACTGTACGTCTTAGAGCAAAACGGCTTACATGTCCCTATCTTCGATTTTTATTATCTTTCCAATTCTTACATTCGGTTTAACCGGAAGTTTACACTAGGGACATGTAAGCCGTTTTGCTCTAAGACGTACAGTTAGAAAGCTAGACGCTGTCAAAGTTCAAAAATGTAATTTTTCAAGAGTCAATATCTCGGAAACTGTTAACTATAGACTAATAATGCTTTTATTAAAAAATGTTCAGAATTTTATGCAGAATCCAAAAAAATTATATAAAATAGGGGTATCCATTTAAGATTTAGATCTTACCCCCTCCCTCCCAGGGGCTTGAAGTAACAAGATTGACAATATACGCAAAAAATGTCCCCCCTCGAAATAAAAATCGACGGGTCCGAGCGATTTTCCACATTTTCATTTTAAAGCAGGAAAATCGAGGTGTTAAGTTTTCGTTGGACCACCCTGTATTTACTTTGCTGTGCTTAGTAAAAGGCAAGTACCAATCAATACAGAATTCGGCTCGAAAGACACCTTAAGAATCCACCTGACGAAGATAAAGCCAAAATCACAGGAAAAACCGTGTCTACCGGATCCCCTGCGACTGTGGCAAATCCTTTATTGATAAGATCGAAAAGTCAGGTGCAGCTGACCAAGCATGAACACATGGCCATCATTTCGTGTGGTCAAAAGCTACTACTAACACCAGAACCCAGGTTGTTTTAGTAGACATCATTAGACATAAGAAATATCTAAAAACATTTGTTAAGTAGATGTTATCTTAGAATAATACCGCGCACGAATTAATTGCATGACTGTACCCATCTCAATTATACTCTAGTGCACCTAGCTTAGTATGAATAGAGCTGTAGTTACTTTGCTCATTTAGTATTCACCTGAAGACGACTGGAGATACTTACCAGTTAAAATAAAGACAATGCAAGGCCAAAACCTATCATTCAAAAAACATCATTATCTCCAACGTTGAAACAGACACCTCATTGTTTTTTGTTGTTTCAGGTCCAGCGCTAGTTCTCGAATTCCATCTGATTCGAATTCCTTAGATGGAGACAAGCCGCGCCCGGCCCACCAGGTTCATCCCGTGTTAGATGCGCGCCACCTGGTGGGCTATGAGAAACCTGAGCGCGCTGACACTCCTCCACCATCAGCACAACGGTAAGTGCTTTTTGTTGCATATTATATGTACATTTTTTTGTTAGTATCGATTTCAAATATTTATCCTACGATTTGAAATATCTTAGCTATTATTGTAGTTCAAATGAATGAATGAATACTTATTTGCTCATGTACACAAAACAAAACTCAGAGGGTGTAGAACAGTGTCAGAGTTCACAACACTATACTTGATTATCAACCGTTTTTGGTTGAAAATTACAATTTACAAAATAGCATTTATATTTAGAACCAAAAAGTTAAATAAAAAAGTCATATAAAAGAATTTTAAAATGGTTAATAATACTTAATCAGACTAAAAATTGATTAGCGAAATATAAGAGACAAATGACAAAAGATATATAAACACACATAATTTATAAACTCAAAAATGTTGGCGACAGGTTTAAAGCCTAGCCACAACCACCTTAAAAACCTTAAAAAGAAGCCATGAAGTGACATCGGGCAACTCCGCATCAGCTGGGAGTTGCGGATCCACAAGCTATTTTGACGCGCAGCAACGGGCGAGTTTTTTATTCTTTCAAAGGGTAAAATCCATTTCAAATCATTGTAAGCCAATTCATTACCTTTTGAAAAAACCTTTACCTTCATAATATCAATGTCCACTGAAACCTGATTAACAATATTTATACATTCATTGGTCAAATCTAAACTATAAAAATATATTTTCCACTTACAATTTTTACTTCCCAAACTTCAGAAGTATTAATTTTTTTGTGAATAATTACTGAGATCGTCAAAACTTTTTATAAAATCTGATTGCTCGAAAGCTTGATTAAGTTAAGAGGTACGCTCTTGTTGTTCCTCGTTTCACTCCGCTGGACTTTTTCTAGGAATGAGAACAGTTTTTGACAAGTAAGCAGGCAAATTATAATAAAAGCACGGAGCAGCTGTTAAATTTAGTCTCACTTTAGTTTGATTTTTTTTGTGGTGCCATCAGGCAAAAGATAAATATCCTCAGGAATAATGTCACTGGGAACAAAATGCTTGGCACAAACTACAAAATACTGTGTGGGCGACCAATTAGCTCTTAGCCATAGAATTTTCAGATTTTCATCTTTTGGAAAGTGAAAATCTGATACACTCTCTTCACCTGCTTTTAAAACACTTTTATAGTTAGAGTTACATCCAGGAATACTGCATGGTCTTGGCATGTTGATAAATAGACAAACTAAAAGAAAAAAAAATAGTACTTACCTAAGTACCTAGGTATCTAGAGGTATCCTACCTACTGACGAACTATCTCTACTAGTGATAGTTTAAAACTAATTTACATAATATACCTTCAAGCTAAATAAACACTTCAATATTTAATAATTAACTGTAGCCACAAAACAATAAAGTTTATCCCAAAGAGGTAACCAGAATGGCAGAATACAAAAAACACAACTTTTAAATTAAAACAAATAAAATTCTGCCGCCATTATAAGACACGTAAACAAACCGCCGGCCGGACAGGCTGTTCGATTACTCACTTTATTAATGCTATTAGAGCAAACCCGCACTAAAAATTTTTACTAGTATTTTGTAGAGGTTCTTAGCAATCATGTCACTTAAATTTTCTATTAGATATCAATCGAAAACCGGATAAAAATACAAATTAATACCACACCTACACCTACATCGCGCGTAAATTACATACTAAGCCATGGCTAACCTCAAAAAAGTCACGTGACACATGGATCTTCAAGCAGCGTTGTCGATGTTTCTGTTTCACGGCTTCTTTCAAGGTGGTTGTGGCCTAGCATTCAATGCCTAGCGTTGATCTGCTTAAAAGAACAAAAAATCATATTAACGTGTCATCACGAACATTTTAGTAATTTGAACAGCTACAAAAACATTTAAATTTTATAAGCATCGTTGAAGAATTCATTAATATTATAAAACGCCTTACTGACCACATATTTTTTTAAAGCACATTCGAGTTTAACCTAAATTTCTAATTCTATCTGAAAAGCAGTTAAAAATATTTATAATACATTTACATTTAAAAACATTTTTTATACATTAAAAATTTTTTTTGCAAGTACGTAAAATTATACATCTCAGTTTTCAGACACAAACATTATCGAGTCCATAATGTATATTCCTACCACTGTCAAAATAATTTTTTCAATAAAGATGGGTTTACCTTTTCTGCATTACCATCATGATTCTGTGTGTGTCAGGCGAATCACCCCAAGATATCACGCCATATCTCAATCTAGACTGGATATGGATGAAAAGCAGTTAATGGCAACCCCAGTACCTACGTGATTCGAAATTACACGCAGAGCATAACAGTATCTGGATATACTGCTTGCTAAGTTCTGAATGTGCGCCTTCTAATTTAACCTTTCGTTAATCTGCACACCCAAGAAACGCATACTCCTTAGTGTCCTCAACTCCTCACCATTAAAGTTGAGTATAACTTCATTTTCTGTCCTGTTCTCAAAGACGACAGTCTGCATTTTTGTCACATTCAGCAACAGATCGTTCTCTGAAAAATATAGATGCATATTTACCTTATAAACAAGGATGTTAATATTTTCTTCACTAAATATGAGAGATGTATCATCGGATACAGTACAGTGTATTCATCGGAGCTTATTCGTGTATAAAATATACAGAAGAGGTTCCAAAATTGATCCCTGGGGTACTCCTCTGGATACAATTATTTCTTGCAACATGTACAAGACCCCATTTTTTATCAGATGAAGCCTGCATTGTGGTTTTCAAGGCACTTAAACTCAGTGAGCAAATTAACAGGTTGCCCAGATTGGATGTAACAGGGATAGTTAAAATCAAAATTAAAATGTGACAGTTCGGCTGGTATCTTATTCGTATAAAGTCCATCTAATTTCCTGCTTAGTACTTTTGAGGTAGTTTCTTTTTATTTTTCCACTATCTATATTATTAACATTTTTTCCATGCCACTAGTTTTCGGTATGTATTAGTTGAATGAGTGAGAGTTGATTTAAGGTCTTCTGCACCGACACTGGCGGATCCAGAAGTAAATTGGGGGGGGGGGGGGGGGGCACCCAACGAAAATTAAAGAAAGATATTAGATACACCTAAAACTATAGTAATCCAATAACCTATTTTACATTATTAACAGAAAATTCGTAAATAGCGCGAGGGCGGGCCGCGGGCAATGTACAGGAACGAACAAAATGGTAATAGTGCAATCAGAAGACAGCATATTTCGTAACTTCTACGGTGTTTTTTGGAAAATTGGTCTAAAACTTCTGGTGACACAATTTGATTTCTATGGATATAAAGTAAGGCAAGACCATTCAACCTAGTTGCGGCCATTGTTGACTGTAAATAAGATTTTAACAATCTTAAGGAAGAAAATGATCTTTCTGGTGTACAACTGGTTATCGGAATTGTTGCTAATATTTTTAATATTTTTTTAATATTCGGAAAGTATGAATCAGTTTTTATAATTGTGTCAATTATATTGGTAGGTTTTTTGCCTTTCTGTTCCCAATATAGCTTTTATAACTTTAACTCACCTTCTAACTTTGCCACAGAACAAAATATATTATCCTGATAATATTTTACGGGAGCCAAAAATCTTTCTTGTTTAAGTTTATCAAGGTAGGTAGGAACAATGTTCCATAATTCCGCTACATTGGAGTGTTTTTCAGAAAATCTAAACTTTAATTCAGAAATTAAATAATCTAAAAATGGTAAAAAATATACGATTTATTATATTGCTCTGTATTGGCGAATTCATAATTTGCACGATTTGTCTGTTTCTTAGTAGTTCTGGCCAACTTCTTTCGATATTTAAAATTTGGGCTGTGGAACAAATTTTTTCAAAAATCAAGTGAAAATAATTATCACTATCAGATCTTATTTCTTCCAATGCTTTTAAGACTAAATTAGAAATTTCATATGCTTTGCTAATATCAAGTTGGACACTTTTTAGTTGAGTAGATAGAGGTATTAATAATTTAATACAATCACTGATGATAAAAAGAGATACCAAGAAATCAGACGTTGTAATGGCTGCTAGAAGGGTACTAGCTTTGGAATTACACTATTGCCATTTTGTTCCGTATCATCTAAGAAGTCGATTAAAGTAGGTCACATTTCCAAGAAGTCAATAATAGCTTCGTGTTTCTCCACCCATTTGGTTTGACACATTTTTTAATTTTTTTTTTAAAGGATGGTAATGTTCTTTTGCTTCTCTGAGTTTGACAATAAGCTAGTTCATTCAAACAAACCCTGTACTTTTTTGCCCCAATTGCTAATGATGACCTTCTCTTAGGTCGAATCATGTCTTCTTAAATTTTTTGAGCTTTTACCGAGTCTTTTACTTTAATGTAAATATTTTTCTATAACCTTTTTTTATTAAAGATATGTGCGGTTTAGACAAACTGTTTATTTCTCTCGGTATGAAATGCCTTGTTCAAATGCAGCGCGGGACTATAATATTGTCTTTGTTCTTTTAATTTGCATGGAAACTAAATTTCCAAATTCATTTACTACCCTATATTTTCCCAGAACAAAAAAAATTTAATCAATAAACCGTTTACTACTTTTAGGTGTCTCCCTCTGGCGCCCAACATTTGCGTGGAGGCGGGTCGAATTCAGTTCGTGAAACACGAGGAGGAGGCCGCGCCGCCCCCCGTAAACGGCATCGTCAACGCCGGCAGGGTGACTGTAACGCGGGGGTTGCAAACGGAGGACGATGAGTTCCTGCACGTTCAGGTAGGTGGCGCTAGTTATACGAGTCCACTAATAAAATAATTTTTAACTAAAACATAGATCTTCACATTCCATAACTTTTACGCTTGTCAAAAAAATAACCTTGTCGGACTTCCATT
Source organism: Polydrusus pterygomalis (assembly GCA_963969555.1). NCBI lineage: Eukaryota > Metazoa > Arthropoda > Insecta > Coleoptera > Curculionidae > Polydrusus > Polydrusus pterygomalis. The sequence continues at coordinate 74,329,357 of OZ018377.1, forward strand.
GTCTTTATTTTGTTACTTAACACAACGTTTCGGTTATTTAGTATCTCTAACCGTTTTCAAGTGTAAACGAAATTATAATTTTAGGCTACTGTCTTAAATACTATAAATACTATCCATCTGCAATGAAGCTTGATGACTCCGCCTACGTGCTTATACTCCAGTCATATTAGGCCGGAAAAAGCAGCATCTGCTAAAAAAATGCAAGTGAGCCTAAATTTTGTTTACACCTTTATTTTGACTTTGTAAGCAATGTCTAAAAAGTCCCCATCAATATCGCGCTTGCGTTTTTAGTTATTTAAGGTAAAAGACCATAAAACTCTTATTTTCGTAAATATCTCACTTTCCGTAAGTTGTAGGAATTTTTGGGTTATTACAAAAAAAAAAGAACAGGAAATTCTCTACAAAAAAGGTTATATAAGTTTTTTCCGTAAAACTAATAACATACTGCTAAATTATGCTGCAAGAAGCGCAATGCAGTTATGTCTACAAAAGATTACGTGCTGCCACGTAAATACATCTAAAATACAATACAAGGTATCGAAACGTGAAGTTGCCTTGTTAAAATAACGCCCGATGTTCATAACTATTTCCCACCTCTTCATTTAACCTTGAGTTTAATGCGTTAAAGAGTTAAATGCTTCCAGCCTCGGTGTGATGAAATACCAGCTGATAACGTTGCTTACGTCATTGATGGTGGATTTCTGCTGCACCGTGTAATATGGCAAAAAGATGATACTTTTGAGTGTATAATTAAAAGATATAGATTATCTACAAAAACATTTTGGATCTGACATTACGGTTGTCTTTGATGGATACAGTGACAATAGCAAGAATATAAAAGCAATGGAACAACTTCGACGAAGTGCTTTAACTTCAGGATCCGTAGAGGTCATTCTTGACGAAGCAATGCAAGCGACACTTGGCCAAGAAAAGTTCCTATCCAATCACGCAAACAAAACTAGATTAATATCAATGCTAATGTATAAACTACAATCTATCAACATAACTGTAAAACAAGCTAGAGACGACGCCGACGTTTTAATAGTAGAGACGGCACTTGAGAAATCACAACACAACATCAATATTATCGTTGGGGAAGATGTGGATCTCTTAGTTCTTCTAATAGGACGTGCTCCTTTAAACCAGGATGTTTTCTTGTTTAAACCAGGGAAAGGGAAAATAAAATCAAAAACATACTCTTCTTCCAGCGTAAATAAGTATTCAAATTGTAAAAAGCACCTGTTGTTACTATACATGCAATTACTGGCTGCGACACAACCTCTGCGCTTTTTAATAAAGGAAAAATAAAAGTTTTTAAAATGTTCGAGAGGCACCCCAAGTTGCATCAATTTGCGGAAGTTTTTAAACAGGAAAATTGCACAATAAAGACGATTATGGAAAATGGATTATGCATTCTTCTGGCAATCTATGGAGCCCCTAAAACAGAATTATCAATTGAAAACTATCGATTCATGACATTTGCGAAGTCAACAAGACTTAACACCGCAGTGAAATTGTCGTCACTCCCTCCTACTGCCGCAGCTGCATGCGAGTGTATTACCAAGTACAGATTTGGCTTGGTAATGATTTAAATCCTGAACAATGGGGATGGACGATAAATAATAATATTTTGGAGCCCATTAGGACTTTATTGCCACCTGCACCAAATACCAAATGTACTTTTAAATACTATATTTTGCAACTGTACTAAAGGATGTAACACAAATTGCGGGTGCAGAAAAGTTGGAATGTCATGTTCAGTACTTTGCGGCCATTCTCACGGTCAGTCATGTCTCAACGCAAATGTCGATAGCGTTACCGAAGAAAACATTCAGGATGAAGAAGATCATCAGTTTGATCCTGTTGATCTATTGACACAAAATATAACAGAAGTAAAAGAAAATGTTGGGGAAGACGACGAAAATCTGAAGGAGGGGACAAAGGACGACAACCTGGAGGAGATAACAGAGGACGAAGACGTGGAAGAGGGGACATATTACGAGATTGAGGATGTGCTGTAGAAGTTACAAACACAAGTAAAATCATGGATTAGGCCTACTGGGGAAACCATGTAAAAAAAAACGCGTCCTATCCTGCCTCTGGGGTGGTGTGGAAACGGATGTACCGCTACCCAGTGTTTTCCTAGCGTATAGTGTGAATACGGTTAGTTTTACGTAAAATATATATATAACACTTTTTGAAGAGAATTTTTTAATCTGTATTTTTTGTAATCAAAAAAGTCATAGGGCATACAGGAAACGAAATATTTGCGAAAAAACAATTTATGTGATATTTAACCTTGAATAACTTCAAACGCAAACAATATATCGCTGGGGACTTTTGACACATTATTAGTATAATAAAAGTAAAGGTGTATGTAAAATTTCAGCTCACTTGGATTTTTTTCGTAGATAAATCCTTATATTATTGGGGTATTATTGGAGTGTGAAGCTTGGAACTGTTGGTTTTGGACAAGAAGAGGCTTCCAGATATATTAGCTGTTTACACCTAAAAAAAATTGAGGGTCAACTTTTACAATAATTTCTTGAGCAAGAACTTAAATTTTAAAGCCCGGACCTGTCTATTTTCTCGTTCGTCAAATGATAATGTTACAGTGCGCATGTCTACATATGTGTAGCTTTGTTTACATGCGCGAGGCCATAAATTTGCCACTTTCGTGATTATTGTTTGCTTATCAAAGGTAAATATATATGGCTTGGCATTGTTAAGTATAGTAAAAATCTTGAATACTCTCGCAAGATGGTGGCAAAGTCACGTGACACTCTGTCAATTTTGGTCTATTAAATTTTTATAAGTTGGCATGAATTACAGGACCGGACTTGAAAATTATACATGTGATACCTTCTAAAACCATTTATGCAATAGCCTCCTCGGTTCTACCGCTTTAATATTAGCTAGGGATTTAATTTTTCTGTTAATGGAAACTCTAATTTAACAGTTTTTGACTTAACGTAAGGTACGAAGACCCAAATACGGTTTTTATAGAATTTGTTGGTTATGATACAGTTACATTCCTAAACTTGTATGTAGGCTAACATAAAGTTAAAAGCTTTAGTTTAGCCAGGGATTACATTTTTCTGTCAGTGGAAACCCTACTTTAACAGTTTTTGACTTACGTAAGGTACGTAGACCCAAAAGTGGTTTTTATGGAATTTGTTTGTTAAAATGCAATTTGTTGATACAGTTACATTTCTAAACTTGTATGTAGGCTAACTTTATGTTAAAAACTTTATTTTATTGTCATACAAACAATATTAATAGTAATATCAAATAATAATTTCACTTATGTAAGGTACGTAGACACAGAAAATAGAATTATATATTTGTTCGCTATCCTATTACATACTAATATGGTTAGCTATTTTAACTATTATAGTAACATAATTTTACTTACTATTACCTTACTATTGCCAAACAATAACAATATTTACTAAATACAATAATAAAAATAATTCCTTCAAAATCAAATAGCTGCTTTTTAAAGGTTAATAATATGGAAAGCTGTTTTGGCATTTGGTAGAACTAGGCGATACCCGGTTTTATCAACCTACCCGGTTTTGTCCAAATCTCCCCTACCTACCTAAGTCAGGGAAATACTTAATTTCTACTTATTTTTCTTGAAACAGAAAAGGATATCTAGATAATGTAAAATGCCAAAATTATACATTAGAAACCTAACCTTAAGATGGGAGTATCAACATGCTTGCCAACCTATAACCTATTTCGCGTAGATTTATTTATGTTTTCTTGCTTTTATACAAAATTTAAAGAAAATCAGTATCGACTTGATATTCTATAGGTAATAATTGACATATTTAATAAATATCAAGGAATTTCCTAACTTATTTTAGGAGAATTGTATAGCGAAACATATCGAGTAAGATTTTTTTCAACATTATTATGTCATTGTCACTCACTGTTCTTTCACTATACAATTCTCCCAAAATTAGCAATGAAATAAATTGATATTTTTGTAATATATTAGAAACTACTTAAATAATGTACCGACGATATTGATTTTCTTTAAATGTTAGTTATTAAAATAATAAACTCAAAAAATCAACGCGAAATAGGTTATAGGTTGGCAATAGATTGAATGACGTTGAGAATTCAACCTTAACGAACAAACATTTTAAGAACAAAAATTTTACAAAGTAACTTTTCAACAAAAACGGCGTTCAGATGAAATAAAACTTATTAGTTATCGATGAAATCAACTAACAAGCAAGGCACGCATTAATAATTATGATCCCTAATGAAAAAGAATTAAAAAATTTTTAACCTCCTATATCTAAATTTTTGGTCAAATGAATAATAATTGTAGGTACTTGTCTTGTCTTGTTCTTACAAGGTATTTACAATTAAATGTAACAAAAACGCAATTTATAACTCGGTGTTTGGGCTCATTACGGTCCGCTACAAATCTAGGGATATTATTATGTCCCAATATCAGCTGATCGATGACAAATAACCGCTGTCATCTGTTTTAAAACGAGACTATTCGTGATATTTAGTATACCTATGCTTTGTTGGTGTGGGATGGTCCACATGATAATTATCGTACCGATACCGTTTGAAAACTTTATTCTTGCTTTAAGTGACTTTAAAAAGTATTTTTGTCATTACGAGCTGCGATACAGCAAAATGCGTCTGGATGGACTTTTAAAAAGGAAAAAATAAACCGTGAACAGTGATAGTTTTTATTAATCACGGTTTTTGATTTAGGGAACTCAAATTTGTACGGCATCACTACGAGGCGGTTAATACCGTGCGAGCAAAAATTATTTGCATCAAAGAGGGCCTTGCATCTAAGGCTAAATACGCCAACAAATTGTATAAGACGCCTGTCCCAAGAAGTGGGAAGATCTTATGGAACATGCATTCAGGACTATTCTTAAGAAGCAGCTAAATTTATTTCCTTATAAAGTGCAAGTATTCCAAGAAATACAAGCTGCAGATTTTGAAAGACGTAGGAATTACTCTCAATGGTTTACCCAAAATTTATTGGTAATAAATGATTTATTAGACCTGACATTTTTTCGGATGAAGCCTGCTTCCACCTCTCCGGTTATGTGAATTCTCAGAATACACGCATGTGGAGTAGTGAAAATCTCCATTTTTTTTGTAGAATCCACATTGCACCCTCAAAAAATTGGTGTCTGGTTAGCTGTTTCCCGAAGAAGAATTGTTGGTCCTATTTTTTTCCATGACACAGTTACAGCACAGTGGTATAGAGAGAATATTTTGAATCCATTTGTGGAGCAATTACTTGATGACGAACTACGTTTTGGATATTTTCAACAGGACGGTGCAACCGCCCATACAGCCGCCGAAACTATCAGACATTGAATTCCCACCTAGATCACATTGTTTAACGGTTATGGATTACTTCGTTTTTCCTCATTTAAAGAACACTATTTTTAAAACACCAGTTGCAAATTTAGAACAATTACAAGCAAGAATTATCCAAGAATGTGGTAACATTTCTCCAGAGATGCTGGTCAACACTTTCGAAAATAGGAAGAGACGTGTGAATTTATGCTTGGAGCATGGCGGTGGCCAATTTCAGCAATTTATGGAATTATTTTTCTTTTTCTTTCTGTACATTCTTACTTTGTTAATTTTGTAAACAACAAAAATAAATTTGTATTACTTATTTTATTACTCATTAGTTTGGCATATCATGTCATAATATGAATTTGACAAAATTTTAACCTAGATTTGGTTAGATATATCGTCCCCATATCATTGTGATCTAAACTAAGCTCTACGTTTTTTAATCCAAGCCATTTTTGATGCAAATAATTTTTGCTCGCACGGTACCTTTTTGTTAAAAAAAAACTGGTTTCTAATTAGTTGCAAGCGTGTGCAACTAGATTTAATTGAAAGGGTTTAAAAAGCAATCAATTTATTAATGGGCGACGACAGTATTTCAAATCCTAATAATTTACAGGCTGCATCCTAAAACAACCACTTCAAAGACATTTTCACATGCTAGTTTAATGGCAATTCCAGGCGTTAACACTAATGCAACTTGTTGTGTTGCTACTTTACGAGATAATAAATCTATGCTTTTATCGTCGCCGTTCTTTCCGCATTACTGTTGTTTTAAAGGTAAAATCCAAATTAATAAATAATTTAATTACTGTTACTTAAAGACATTATCGCGGAAGGATGTCGATGGCAATTATAAAGATTATTATCTAAACAAAGGATGGTCGTATATACCTACCATCGTATGCAAAAAAAATGTCGGAAACAATTATTATTTTCAGTGGCGACTCGTGACTAGTGAGTCAGGGGGGCGCTGACTTTAAATTAAAAAAAAATTAAAATGTCTATTATTTTCGAAAGTACGTGTCTGTTTTTTCTAACTTTCTCGTTGTGAATTTTAATTTCATCAGCATAAGCATTACTTAAACAAGTTAAAATATTAGTTTGTCCTAACATCTCAAAACTTACCACATTATAACGATGTTTTGCACTATTTTCATGTTTTTTATTTTCTCTGAAAGATATTTTAAGTCCTGCACCCCATTTATAATCCAATTATCATCCCCGTCAAAAAGAAGACACACGAAACAAAAAAAAATAATTTTTGTTCTCACAACCGGATATCCAGGATTTTTTATTATATATTTATTTGTCAAACTTACGCGTAAACGGTGCCTTACTTTTACATTTTGATTGAACTTGTACTATGTTCAATATTGGTAGTGGCCGCCCTGCTTTTTTTAAATCAAGTTTTTCACTTAAGCTCAGAGAACTAAACACAAGCTTCTGTAAATCAATGACCTTCATATTAGACGAAATTTTCCAACTTTATAATGTTTCTATAATAAATCAAAACAAATAAACAAAACGTCAACGGCATCGACAGGTCGCATCGCGATTCGCGAACAGCTGTTGGGCGCGGAAAATTGGAGCTCGTCCGTGGCCGCTCGTTGTGCGATATGTAGGTGACGTCAGGCCTCCGTAGTCGCGTTGAATCGGGACGGGATAATTGATAGCCCGCGCTTAGTAACCTTGAGAGCGCGCAACTCGCTTGTCTATGAGTATAACCTGCCCATTGGAATAGGGCTATGTTTGGTTTGAATTATTTTAATTGATTGCTTACATACATTGCGTTATTGGTTTTTTAAGTAAAGTATTTTTGGATTCTGTTTGAAATAATTGCAGGGAGGGCGGCGCCCCAGAGCCCTTCATTAACGAGCCGCCACTGATTATTTTCTTTGTGGATAGTTTGCTGTTTTGTGACTGACTGATTAATTTGTTTTTTGTTTTATCCGGAGTGTCTACTAACTCCTATTATTACAAGAACGTAGGTACTCACATACATCCCAAGAGGTATTATTTTTTCACGTTAGTGTTTTTTTGAAGTATGTACATAAAAAAAATATATTTTTAACCTGCAATGATAAGTGAATTTGGATTACAACCGTTTATGACCCTAAAAACAATGGATCAGATTTAATTTAAAAAAATATAAGCTCCTTAACGTCAAATAAAAAGTTTTATACAGCAAATTGTTAAACGAGTGACATTTGTGTCAAATTTATTTGTCGTACTGTCGAGAAAAGAATTAAGTAGGTACAGTTGATGGGTAATAATTTAAATTGTCAAAATATAAATGTTGTAATTATGGTGAAAAATTGGAATTAGTAAACAGTTTTAAATATTTAGGGATCATTGATTCAAAATTAAAATTTTTTAATTATTTTGAAAGTATCATATTGAAGATTGCCGGAAAAGTAGGTTATTTTAAAATAATCAGTTCTAATTTAAGTTTGTTTTCTAAAAAAACTGTATTTAATACTATTATATTACCACATTTTCTTAATTGTTCTTCCATTTTATATTGTGCTTGTGAGGCAAAATGTGATAAAATACAAATTTTACAAAATAAGGCAATGCGGATTATTTTAAATTCTGACAAATATACAAAAATTAATTTTATGTTGAAAAATTTAGATTGGTTGAATGTTAGAAATTTAATTTTTTTTTTAGTATGTATCTTTATACATAAAATTAAAAATAATTTATTGCCTGATAGTTTAAAAAATGTTTGTTCTTTTAATTATGGTCATCATAATTAGAAAACAAGGACTAATCAAAAATTTTATGTTGATAGAGTGTCTAAAACATTAGCTTATAAATATTTTTTTTTATAAAGGTTTGATAGAATATAATAATTTGGAAAATTCTATTAAATCTCAAAAATGATACGTAATATTTGATACAATTTACAAAATGTTTAACTTTTCTGTCTGTTTTTGTTAAAAGAAGGTTGCGTTTTAAAATTTAAAAACAAATCTATAAAAATGTGTTGAAAAAAATGTATTAAAAAATATTTAATTGTAGTTTTTTGCTAAATAAAACATGTTATTACTACTACTACTAGTTCAATAAAGTATTGTGCACCGATTTTAACATCTTGTAAATCAGATTTCTTAAAATAGGTTAACATTATCCACTGACAATTAATAAATATCAATCAAAGTAATAATAGAGATCAATATGTTTTAAATATTGCTTATATACAAGATGGGGTAGCTATTAGAGACGTTGCTCATATAATGCATACAAACAAAAATAAGATATTAAAGATAAAACACTGGCGGGAAAGAGATGGGACTTTAATGAAAAAGAAGGCACACTGAGAAAAAGTATTCTATTCCTTATAAGAATTCACATACTCTTTATACAACTGTTTAATACTATAAGTGACAGCAACGCGCTTTCCTACTGTAAGACAACGAAAATTGCTAGACCATTGTGTGTGTGTAATTTAGCCACTAGGAAATAGGATTTATTGCTACCATAGGATGGTTCATAGCCATTATTGCTCTGAATACTCACAGTAATTATCTAATTCTATTGGGGGTGTAATCTGGTTTTATATACTGTAATAATTCCGACTGGCAGTTGTAATAAAAATTGACATTAATCATAATAATATTTTTGCTTGCTCCGGTTAATAAACCATATACTTACCACCAAAAATTAGTACTATAGTACTCAAAAATTTAAATAGCTTCTAGTGTGACATGGTTCTTGTCGTTTAACATTGCATATTATGATTATCTATTATGCAACATGGTTACCTGAGATGGTAAAATTCGTCCATAGATTATAAAGTCCAATGCTAATGATGGTTGTGCGAAATAAGAATCTTCCATTGCTTTATCTGACATGAAAAGTAAAAAAAAAACTTAAATACAAAGTAAAAATAAATTAATTGAAACAGGTTTTGGTACGATCAACAAAATTCAAATTCAGACAGAGCAGGTCAAAGACTCTGAAATACGATGTGACCTGCGCAACAAATACGTTAAAACTAATACACGGCGCGCGGCGATTACCGATATTATCGATATTGTCATATGTCTATTTTTCTTTATAAAAAAAAGACCAAAACCCGTGCCCAAGCGTTTTAAAAAAAAAAACTGTATTGAATTTATTCCAAGTAACATACTGTAATCATTTTACTTTTATTTTACAAACATTTTCAAAACATCTAAAAAATATTATTTGCACTCTTGTAACCTTTTTTCATCATCAACAAGAAAGAAAATACACGCTGAAAATAAAAATAAAAATATATTTTAAACATTAAAAAAAAACACTAGAAAAAACATGAAATTATACCTATGCCTTTTAGGCCACAATAGCGATTTGGTTAAAACTTAATATATATATATAGGAATTGAAGGAGTTTCTGATTTAAATCCCATCATTAACTCAAATTTATGTTGTCGTAAATTGCATTTTTGTCCAATATCTAGTGTACAGGGTGTTTCATTAAGGTCGAAGAGCGGCCATATCTCGGAAACTGCTGGGCATAGAAACTCAGGAAAAAAAAAATGATAATAAAAGTGGCCATGAGAAAATTCTGGAATTAATTTTCAAGTTCCGCATTTTGCCGCAAGAGGGCGTAATTGAAAAGTAAATTTTTAAATTTTACATAACTCCGAAAATTCCACATTAAGGTATATATTTGATAACACCATTTTAAAGCTTGGACAATTATGCATCATTTTGGTCTTATGCTCATTGGCGTACCGACTTTAATAAGAGTGGGGGAAGCTGTTGAAAGTGTAATCATTTAAATCGCTGTAACTTATAAACGACTTATCCGATTTTAGCAAACTAAAGACTGTTTGGAAGAGAAATGTATGCACTTTGACCAATCGTATGTTGTTTATAATAGTTCTCAAAAAAAATGCTAGAGGGCGCAATTTGCAATAACAATACATTTTTTGATTTTCCTCCGAAAAAATAAATCATACGGTATAATTATGATACCATAATCGAGAAGGATATGAAATTTGCTAGAAAAAATATTAAAACCGCAGCTCGATATCTCCATTCGTTTCAGAGTTATTGCCAAAACAATAATTTTTAAGACAAATTGCGCCCTCTAGCAATTTTATTAGAAACTATCTTGTACATTGGATACGACAATAAAAGGTACTTACCTTTCTCTTCCAAACAAGCTTAAATTTAGTAAAATTGGTTAAGTCGTTTAGAAGTTACAGCGATTTTAATGTTTACAGTTTCACTGGATAAGAGTGGGAGAAGCTATTGAAAGTTTAAACATTAAAATCGCTGTAACTTCTAAACGACTTATCCAATTTTACTAAATTTAAGCTTGTTTGGAAGAACCTTCAATTATTGTCGTATCTAATGGTACAAGATAGTTTCTAATAAAATTGCTAGAGGGCGCAATTTGTGTTAAAAATTATTGTTTTGGCAATAACTCAGAAACGAACGGAGATATCGAGCTGCGGTTTTAATATTTTTTCTAGCAAATTTCATATCCTTCTCGATTATGGTATCATAATAATACCGTATGATTTATTTTTTCGGAGGAAAATCAAAAAATGTATTGTTATTGCAAATTGCGCCCTCTAGCATTTTTTTTGAGAACTATTGTGGACAACTAAATACGATTGGTCAAAGTGCATACATTTCTCTTCCAAACAGTCTTTAGTTTGCTAAAATCGGATAAGGCGTTTATAAGTTACAGCGATTTAAATGATTACACTTTCAACAGCTTTCCCCCACTCTTATTAAAGTCGGTACGCCAATGAGCATAAGACCAAAATGATGCATAATTGTCCAAGCTTTAAAATGGTGTTATCAAACATATACCTTAATGTGGAATTTTCGGAGTTATGTAAAATTTAAAAATTTACGTTTCAATTACGCCCTCTTGCAGCAAAATGCGGAACTTGAAAATTATTTCCAGAATTTTCTCATGGCCACTTTTATTATCATTTTTCTTTTCCTGAGTTTCTATGCCCAGTAGTTTCCGAGATATGGCCGCTCTTCGACCTTAATGAAACACCCTGTATATACTTACTCTTTACTGTATTATGACGTAAGTAATATAAAGTTTATTTTTATTTCCAATGCAAATTATTTTTAAAACTCTTTTTTAGGGCATAATGATCTAATGTAGTAAAAATCTACAAATTACTTCTTTACCTTTTTATAATTTCCTTTACTCCCCCCTTTTTATCGAGTCCCCTCTTTTACTTTTAATGGCATAATGATTATTACTAAAGTTATTATGTAAACTATGCAAGCACATGCCCCTCCAGATTTTAGATTTTCGCCGCTCTGAGCCTTTTCATCAAAGGGCCAATTTTGTGTAATTAGGGCTTATGTTTATACATATAGGAAAGGAACGGTGGACCCCTAAATCTAATCTTTTGCGGTTGAACGAAGCAAAGTCCCTAACGATATTCAGTTGGATGGAATTTCGGCCTAATAACATTCCTTTAATTTGTATTGTACAGCTTAACCTTTAGTTTGTCAGGATTTCAGATAATATTTTCTAATGAAGGACGTGCCCAGCAGAATATTAAAGGGGGTTTTAACCCAAACTTACGGTCATTTAAAAGTTGACTAATGCGTGGAGGAATAACCTAACATGGGCCTTTTGAGGGTTCTTATTAATTTGAATTAGTGTTGCCGCGAGACGAGACAAAATGGATCTCGTCGAGAGAGGGCGAGACGAGACGAGAGACGACCTTCTCTCGTCTCGTCTCGCTTCTCTCGTGATTTAAACCAAATATAGTAAAAACCAAGCTAAATTTTAACGCGTTTAGGTTAGGTTCTATCTGATTTGACATAAATTGTGTGCAATATGTCAAATATGACAGAACCTAACCTAAATGCGTTAAAACTTTGCTTGGTATTTACTACAGGGTGGCCCATTAGTGCGACAAAGGTCAATATCTCCTGTACCACTAAGATAGCGGAAAACTTTTGACGAAGCTTATTAAGGGTTTGTTCGGGTTTGTTCGCCTGCCTCTTATAAAATAATTTTTGTCTATACAGGGTGCTCCAAAACACCAGCACGATAAGAAATTTCCATTTCCAAGATATTGACTTTAAAAAAATGTCATTTTTGAGTTTCGACAGATCTAACAGTACGTCTTAGAGCAAAACGGCTCACATGTCCCTATCTTCCATTTTTATTATCTTCCCAAAAAAATCACGTTCCGGTTAAACCGGAAGAACTATATTTCTTGCTTTCGAGTTACATCCGGTTTAGCCGGAAGTTTGATTGATTTGGGAAGATAATGAAAATGGAAGATATAGACATATGCGCCGTTTTGCTCTAAGATGTACTGTTGGAAAGCTATAGGCTGTCGAAACTCAAAAATATAATTTTTCAAAAGTCGATATCTTGGAAACTATTAACTATAGACTAATAATGCATTTAATAAAAGTAATTATAAATTTATGTAGAATCAGCAAATTTAAAAAAAAACATTTTTTGGGACACCCTATCTAATATGAGATTTTTAAAATCTTCTTAAATTCCTTTTATCAAAAATATATAATGTCCATATTTGGAACGACGGTTTTCGAGTTATTTGACTGCAAATAATTTTATCCAGCGGTAAAACGTCATAATAATATGTTATTCGGAATGGCCAGGTACGGCTAACTAGATGAAACTATTTGCAGTTAAATAACTTGAAAACCGCTGGTCCAAATATAGACATTATGTATATTTTTGCAAAGAGGAATTTAAGAAGATTTAAAAAAGCTCAAAAAAGTAACGTTTTTTGCTCGAGAGAGATCGAGAGAGACGAGAATTTCTCGACGAGAGAGGGTACTTCTCTCGTCTCGTCTCGGAGCTTTATTCGAGAGAAAATATCTCTCTCGTCTCGTCGAGAGAGGGCCAGACGAGACAAGAGACGAGAATCTCATGTCTCGGCGGCAACACTAATTTGAATTCTAAACGCATATCTATTAAACATAACCATTTTTTGTCCACCCCACCATTGTATTCTCAAAATTTCAGGAATAGGATTTACTCAGTTTGAAAATATTGAAATATGCATCTATTTATGGTATTATATAAATATATAGAAATTTATTTAGAAATTATTTTGTCCCTGCACTGAAAAAATGTTCCTTGTGAGTTAAATAAATGATTTGTTTGACTTATTTTTATTGGGATCAAATAATTTTTATTTATAGAAAAAAGAAAAGCACAAAGTCTTTCTACACAAGTTTATTAGAAAACTAGGCAAACCTAGAGTAATTCATAATATTTCAACATGTTTCGAGTGTAGAAACACTCATCATCAGGAAAACAAAGTAAATATTACAATGCTAATGTTGTCAGCAATGGAGAAAATAATAAGTGGGATTGAGCCGTAATGGAGCTTTCAATGGTGTACACTCAGTAGTGCTTGGTCTGAGGGTGTACACGAGGTGTAAAAAATGAAAAGTCAGAAGACCGACAAGACTTCAGCATACTGGAAAGTCAAGGGTTAGTGCAAAGGCCCTGTCTCGGGCAGAAAAAATGAAGAGAGCAAAAGAAAAATTAGAGAGTTTTAACAGACTTGTGAAAATCATTTATGCAAAAGTAATGAAGAATCTTAAGTTAAATGAAACTCAATCCGTGTTCCCCACCGGGTAATTACAGGTTCTGGAGGTAAACTAACTCCTGGTAGTCTCTCCTTATACAACTGCACTCTTAGAGGTGCTTTTAGAAACACTTTTTTTACATTTAAAATTAATTAATATCGAAATCTTTCTACAAACGTCATTATGGTTTTTTGAAATTGATGTAACGACCAAAAGTTGACGTTTAAATGTCGACTCTTTAGTGACGTCAATAGTACGGCATTATAATTCCGTCAATTTACGTAGTTAATTAGTCGCGACCAAATATCCCCTAAAACTAATGTCATTCTTACGGCGTCTATCTCTTTACTCTATTTAAATTTGTTTTTATAAATAATGAATAGCTGCGTGCATAAATCCTACTTAAAATAAATTTTAATTGTAATAACACTAATAACTGTTGTTTTTCTCGTAAACTAACAGTCATTTTAATTTCCTTATTGATTCCGGATTACCTTTAAAACAACATTAATGCAACAAGAACAGACAATGCAATACAAAATTAAATTTATTATCTTGAATAACAATATGGCAAGTTACATTCGTGTTTACATTTGACCTGACTTGACTGCTTCATATCGGCTGAAAATTTCAATGTAGCGGTTTTCTCAAGTTGTTACTTCCAATTATGATTTTTTTGCAATGTTGTCGTCGCTTATTACTCCGCTCGATGTTTTATCAGAAAATTAATTACTGACAATTAAGGAAGGATTTAAATCATAGGCGCCGAGATATTCTGCAATTTTAGGGGCTTGAAATATATTTAATAACGGCTTATATGGGGTTTTCCACGTTTATATGGTTAACAATTATCATTAAATTGTATTTAGAAGACAGTGGCGTAGCTACCATACCGCCAAATCCAGCCACCGCGGTGTGCCTTGACTGTTGTAAATTGGGATTTTGTGGTACAGTACAATCTCGGTAACGTGAACACAAGGAATTCATATTAACGGAACGTTTATATTAGCAAAGTTTACAAAATATACATTTAAATACATCATATTATGTAACAAATTATTATTATTGTACCTAGCATACTACATGGTGTGTATTGATACAATAACCTAACTTAAGATACTTAACTAATCTTTTATAGCAAAATAAGATGTTTATAGACTGTTTTTTTTAGCAGAAATGTTTGCTAAAACAGCTTACTCATGAATGTTTTTTTAACTCGCGATTTCCTATACAGGGTGGCCCTTTAGTGTGGCAAAGTCCAATAGCTCCGTTACTATTTCAAATACATTAAAAATATTAATACAAAAGTTAAAGGGCAGTAAGTGACGTATAACGTAAAATTATTTTTAACTCTATAGGGTGGCTCAAAAAAGCGGAACAATAAAAAATGTACTTTTCTCAAATGGAACACCCTGTATATTTTTACATTTTTAAATTCCACATAAAATTATAATTATTTTTTATTAAATACATTATTAGAGTATACTTTATAGTTTCCGAGATATTGACTCTTGAAAAGTAACATTTTTGAACTTTGACAGCTTCTAACTTTCTAACAGCACGTCTTAGAGCAAAACGGCTTACATGTCCCTATCTTTTATTTTTATTATATTCCCAAAAAAAATAACTTCCGGTTAAACCGGATGTTACTCGAAAGCAGGAAATATAGTTGTTCCGGTTTAACCGGAAGTTGATTTTTTTGGGAAGATAATAAAAATTGAAGATAGGGGCAGGAAAGCCGTTTTGCTCTAAGACGTACTGTTAGAAAGTTAGAAGCTGTCAAAGTTCAAAAATGTCACTTTTCGAGAGTCAATACCTCAGAAACTATAAAGTATAGACTAATAATGTATTTAATAAAAAATAATTATAATTTTATGTGGAATTTAAAAATTAAAAAATATACAGGGTGTTCCATTTGAAAAAAGTACATTTTTTATTGTTCCGCTTTTTTGAGCCACTCTATAGAGTTAAAAATAATTTTACGTTATACGTCACTTACTGCCCTTCAACTTTTGTATTATTATTTTTAATGTATTTGAAATAGTAACGGAGCTATTGTACTTTGCCACACTAAAGGGCCACCCTGTATGTTTAAGCCATTCTGCTTAGCCCAATCTATTGCTATCCTGAGGGCTTCAACTGCTTCACCGTGCTTAATTTTAACACATGGCTGGTCTTGGATTTCAAGATCACTTTCATCCTCTTCATTCTCATTTACGCCTTCTTCCAAGTTTTAGTCTTCAATTGCGTCCTTGTTCCAATCTTCTATCTCCCCAGCTTTTATTAACATCCTCTATGATTTTTGCTGTTTCGGAAAGAGAAAGGCATTTTGATTTTCCTTTTACTTTAACCATTTTGAACTGATGAATGCATAAAATTAAGTACGATTCAAGGTATAACACTCTTTAGCACTGAATATAAACACTACACAGTACACTAATCTAATGTTCACTTTCACAAGCTATACATATTATACTACAATGAATCAAGAAAGAAATGCTAAGGCGGCGAAACAAAAACAAACAAGATTTAACAAGTTCTTCATGTTACCGTTATTAAACACTGTTCATACTACAGAGTGGTCAATCAATGCCAAAAGTATTATGTTCATATTACTGAGTCGTTCATAAGAGATTGTACTGTATATCAATTTTTCGGGGGGACCAATCACATTTGGAGGAGGAGAGGCTAAAATAGGTTCTTTAAAGAATTCTTACAGTGATGTACCAATTTTTATACGGAGCTATAGACCAAAATATTATTGATCATAGCGAAGTTGGTTTAAATCGTTTTTTATATCGGGTGATGCATCGCCTGGCCATGGGACATTTCATGTAAATTTTTGGCTTGGCTAAATATTGGCTTCTCTATTAATTTTACATCAAAATTGCATGGGACTTTTTTGATGGTCCTTGTTATGATGCTCTCGCACACCAAATTTTGTTATTTTCTCATTAGCCAATTAGAAGCTATTTAGAAAAAACTTTTGTGAAATTATTTAACATTAAATACGGCTTTGATACATATCGGAATAAAACCACCAGTAATAATTTTGATAATGTGAATGTTACTAGACTTATTTTTTATTATTTTTAACACGTTTTACAGTATTCAAGAAAAAATTATGATTGTACTAATTTAATAAACGCGTACGAAATAATAAAAACTTTATTTAGTTAAACTTTTTTAGATACAAGCGCCGTGCGAGCAAAAATTATTTGCATCAAAAAAGGCTTGGATTAAAAAAGGTAGGACTTGGTTTAGATCACAATGATATGGGGACGATATATCTAACCAAATCTAGGTTAAAATTTTGTCAAATTCATTATGACATGATATGCCAAACTAATGAGTAATAAAATAAGTAGACAAATACAAATTTATTTTTGTTGTTTACAAAATTATAATCCTTGCACTTTATAAGGAAATAAATGTAGCTTCTTCTTAAGAATAGTCCTGCATGTTCCATAAGATCTTCCCACTTCTTGGAACAGGCGTCTTATACAATTTGTTGGCGTATTTTGCATTATTTCACGAACGTTTGCAACAAGTTCTTCTGTTCTTACAGATGGTCTTCCTGCTCCTTTTTTGTGTTGTATAGATAGAGCCTGTTTCCCTAAACACAGCCACGGTTCTTTTCAGGCAATGATAAAAATCCCCAGCAATAAAAGCAACGTTAGGAAAATGTTCGTGATAATCGTCCATGCACAAACCCGGATTGTATTGCCACTCACCATTTACTCTAACCCCGATTCGAAAATACGCTTCAACCATGAATGTTTTGTGCTGTTCCGTAAAGCCCATTGTGTGAATTGTTCAAGAAATTGGAAAAATTAGCGATAAATCAAATTACTTGTAACGACTGTTAAAGATGACGGAATAACTGATTGATTGTTAATTCAGATAGTTACTGACACCCAACAGGTATTAAGCTCTACGGCTAAGCATTACGTCCTTAGATGCAAGGCCCTCTTTGATGCAAATAATTTTTGCTCGCACGGTAGAATAACACCACTTCTTATTATTAAATAGCAACGCAAATATTCAATTGCATACCCCTGAAATTGCAATATTTAGTTTGGTGAAAAACAGGAGAGCTGGCCATTTTATGGTGTAAATGAATCCACTCTCGTTCTCGTCTCGTCTCGCAAGAACGAGACGAGACGAGAAAAGGCAAGACGAGAGAAAAACACTAATTTCGACAATATTGTGGCAACTAGAGTTTACTCCGTCGAATATTGAAAAAAATATTTAAATGCATTTTCATATACATTTGCTGTTTCTGTTTTGTCCGTCTATGAGCAAAAGCCATTTGCGCTTTATAATTAATCAGCCAGGCGAGCAAAAATGACGGTGATTAAGCCAGGGAGTTACCGTGTTTAACGTTGCGCTTCTGTTTTTTGCTATTAACGTCTAATTGATAACGAAATTAAAAGTGATTATAACGAAAGTCTTGTCTTGCTTAAAGTTGCATCAAAAAACAAGTGTTATTGATTAAGGAAGTAAGTTGGATTGAATTTGCAATATTTAATACCGACATTTACTTTATTTATTTTAGTGATACGAAGTACCTAAAGGGCGTTTTCACACTAGCCGACACGATACCGGCACGATCACGACACGGTAGCGACACCGACACGATAAATCGGCGAGTATTTTCACATTTGCCGATAGCCATCTCTGTCGTGTCGTAGTGTTGTGCCGGTGTTCGCAGACATGGCTCCTGTAAATAAATTGTATTTGCTACATCTATTGCATTTAAGACTCAAAAAGCCAAGACCGTAAAGAACATTTTTGATACATCCAATAGTAAAGGTGCGCTACTTACACGGCACCTACTACACTCTTTTTGAGACATTGACTAAGGATTCTGACAAATTTTTCGACTACTTTCGAATGAGTCATGAAACATTTAACTATGTGCTGAGCAAGTTAATTGACGAAATCAAAAAACCAGAACAGAAACAACTAGGAAAAGGAAAAACCGCCAACGACACTAGTGGAGCGCTTGCTGCTCGCCGACCTGTCGGCGCCTGTAACGACACGGTAACGATATATCGGCAAGTGTGTTGGGCGTTTTCACACTAGCCGACACGATACCGACACGACAACGATAACGACACCGGTGGACGCGTAATCTCATGTAAGTAAAGGGAATTCTTTCACACTTGCCGATATATCGTTATCGTGTCGTTACAGGCGCCGACAGGTCGGCGAGCAGCAAGCGCTCCACTCGTGTCGTTGGCGGTTTTTCCTTTTCCTATTTGTTTTGGTTATAGAACGACAGAATGACAATATTCCTACTTAATTTAAATGATCATTTCGACATACCTACTTAATTTTTAATAGAACCATGGGTAATTTCAAGTATGACATTGTTACTCTGATAGAAGTTGTAGAGTCAAAACCGTGTTTTTGGGACAAAACAAACGAAAATAATAAAAATAAAATACTCAGAGAAAAAATTTTCTTTGCGGTCTTCGCTTATTGAGTCTTAAATGCAATAAATATAGCAAATACAATTTATTTACAGGAGCCATGTCTGCGAATACCGGCACAACACTACGACACGACAGAGATGGCTGTCGGCAAATGTGAAAATACTCGCCGATTTATCGTGTCGGTGTCGCTACCGTGTCGTGATCGTGCCGGTATCGTGTCGGCTAGTGTGAAAACGCCCAAATGTCTATGCATTTTCAACTTGCAGGAACAGTAAGCAATAACCTAACCGCGAAACGCCCGATGCGATCCGTACAGGACCGCATTCAGTTTTCGCATTTGAATAAACACGTTTTGCGATTATATTGTAGTTTTATTTTGCCCAACATACAGATCTATGAAACTTTGAATCGTTGAGGCCTTTACTTGATGTTTGAAATTCATTATAACTCAATAAAAGACAATTTATTTTGTCAAATTTCCACTTTTATTTGAAAAACGTTTTCTTTATTACACGACGCGTTTCGCCACATTGTAGCTTCTTCGGGTGTATGGTGCTAACTAATTTTATTTCAGTACAATAACAAAATGGTCTAGATACCTATAATTACTAAATTCAGGTGTATACACATTACAAGCTTAATTGTTTAATTATATGTTCTTAAAACTGTTTAGGTATTGTAAACTTAATATTATGGTCGGTATAATATATCTTAATCTTATGGGAAATCCAAAGAACCCTATTTAGATTATTGACACAGATTTAGCAAAGGGGAACTATTTAGTTCTAATTGGTCGTTTAATAATGCACCGGAATTTTTCAATCGATTTATTTCTAAACTTTTCAAAAGATTTAGTTTTTGACCCTTGTTTTCAATATGTAAAATTTTTAATTTGTTATCAAAATTCTGTTGTTCCTGTAAAAGATGATTAGAATAAGTTGAGTCGGTTTTATGACTGAGAAAACTTTTTCTTTGTCCCAAAATTCTCGTTTTAAATGATCGACATGTTTGGCCTATATGAGTTTTGGGACAAGAGCCACAATTTAATTGGTAAACACCCGATTTGTTATCCTTGTTGATTTTTTAATTTTAGTTTTTTAAAAAATCTTTCTGGGAAAATTTTTAAAAAACTATAAATCAAAAATCAACAAGGATAATAAATCGGGTGTTTACCAATAATTAAATTGTGGCTCTTGTCCCAAAACTTATATAGGCCAAACAGGTCGATCATTTAAAAACGAGATTTTGGAACATAGAAGAAGTTTTCTGTCATAAAACCGACTCAACTTATTCTAATCATCTTTTACAGGAACAACATAATTTTGATAACAAATTTAAAATTTTACATATTGAAAACAAGGGTCAAAAACTAAATCTTTTGGAAAGTTTAGAAATAAATCGATTGAAAAATTCCGGTGCATTATTAAACGACCAATTAGAACTAAATAGTTCCCCTTTTCTAAATCTGTGTCAATAATCTAAATACGGTTCTTTGGATTTCCCATAAGATTAAGATATATTATACCGACCATAATATTAAGTTTACAATACCTAAACAGTTTTAAGAACATATAATTAAATAATTAAGCTTGTAATGTGTATACACCTGAATTTAGTAATTATAGGTATCTAGACCATTTTGTTATTGTACTGAAATAAAATTAGTTAGCACCATACACCCGAAGAGGCTACAATGTAGCGAAACGAGTCGTGTAATAAAGAAAAAAATTTTCAATAAAAGTGGAAATTTGACAAATTAAATTGTCTTTCATTGAGTTACAGATCTATTATTTTAAAAATAATTTAGGGTTTGATATTTGGGTTTTGCAGAATGGAGTGCTTGTTGTAATGGTTAACAAAGAATAGTCCTTAAGTTTAACCCGACTTTAACCTGAGGTAGAAATATCAAAAAAAAAATTACCCTTATACAGCCGTATGATGTCTTGTTATATACTGAACCTGTAAATTGTGATGCAAAATAAACAGATTGTTTTTAAAATCGTGCAGCCGTTAAATTACTATAGGTAAGCGTTTGAGTGCGACCCTATTCAGGTCGAAAGTCCACGTGTATTTTTTTATATTTCCTGCCAGTTAAAAATAAATAGAGTTTATGTAGGATTACTATTTGTGTGTTAAAGATGTGTAAATAACCAAAAAATGATTGCTAGTTTGCAAACAAGTTTATAAAAATACTTGCCTTCAAGCCACTAACCATTTTTCCGTTAATAATGTTAAATGATGTTTATTTTGCATTCGCTACGAGAAACAATATATTTTATGTTAAAAATAAAACCGTTTTCCAAACATGTTCAAATAATTTTTTTTTTGTTTTATTCTTGTAAACACATTGGGTTTTTTGGTGTTTTAAATTGCAAAATTTAATTCATTTATTTATTGGCCTCCTTGTAAAAATCTGGATCTTTATTTAAAATAATTTTTCATAATATTTTTTCAAAAATTATTCTGATTTTAAAAAATATTTTTTTCGTCATAATATAAGGCATATTTTTAGAAAATAATATTCACTGGTCCTAACTATACAGGGTGGAATTTTTAAAAATAAAAAATGAATGCGCAAGTAGAAATACCAATCAACGTGTCCGAGCGTTTTTTCCGGAGATGCCCCCATGTATTTATTATCGAATTTAATCCATGTGGCTAATACACACGGTATTTATAAGTACCTTATTTTATAGAGAATTGAATTGCCTTCCAAACGCCTTGCTCGTTTAAATCGAGTGAATAGTTCCTGAGAAATAGGGCTAAAAAGAAAAGAAAATTTAGACGTAATAAAATTTATTACCGCTTGTATCAATCAAGTAAATATTGAAAATGTCTACCTCCAACCTCCATGCAATTGTAAAGGCACTGTTCAAAATGTTCGGGTTTGTTCCCCCCCCTCCGAAAAAAATTTGTGGCTACTGCCCTGAATTTGGTTGAGTACCTTTCGAGAAATTAAATGGTAAACAAATTTGTGCTTAAGTGTAAACAAATTAAATGGTATAAAATACGCAAAAAAGGATACAATCTTAACAAAAGGGATTTGGAATTCCACTTGTTCAGTCGAAAAAAGTCAGTTTGTTTTTGGCATCGATCAAATTCATAGTAAGAATAAAAATTCAT
Organism: Polydrusus pterygomalis; assembly: GCA_963969555.1. NCBI lineage: Eukaryota > Metazoa > Arthropoda > Insecta > Coleoptera > Curculionidae > Polydrusus > Polydrusus pterygomalis. The sequence goes on from OZ018377.1 coordinate 74,351,838, forward strand.
TTTGCTTTACATTTCAGTGTGTTCAATAACTGATTAAAATGACGTATACTGAAGAAAGGATTGAAATTATTTCACTTTTCTTTAGAAGTAACGACTGTGCTCGAGCTGCCGCCCTGTCTTATAATGCATTGCATCTAAATGCACACTTGTCTCATATTTACGTGCTAGTGGCAAAATTTCGTGGAACAGGATCAGTGCTAAACAAAAAAAGGATTGTTGAAAATCCTGTAAAAAATTAAGCTGTAGAAGTTGCAGTTTTGGGTCATATTGCCATCGATCCCACACTTAGCACGAGGAAAGTGTCAGATGTATCGGGTGATTCGCGTAGAACGATTCAGCGTACTTTAAAAACTCATAAAATAAAACTGGTTCATGAACTTAATAAAGACGATAACGATCGTCGTTTGCAATTTTGCGAGTTAATTAGTGAAATGATCATTCACAATCCACAATTTATTTTTAACATTTTTTGTTTCTCCGATGAATGCACTTTTTTTCTTCACGGTACTGTCAATCGACAGAATTGCAGGTATTGGTCGGATTCCAACCCTAGAATTTTTAGAGAAGTGCATACTCAACATCCCGAAAAATAAAATGTGTGGGCTGGAATTTTTGGGGACCGTATTATTGGGCCGTATTTTACACCTGGAAATTTAACAGGTGAAATTTACCTGAACCTGTTGGAAACCACTATTAACCCTGCTTTAACAAATGCCATAGAAGAAAATGACCGTTATCGGCCAGAAAATATTTACATTCAACAAGACGGAGCACCCCCGATGCGTTTACTGTTAGACATTTGCTGGATGAAAATTTTCCAGGAAAATGGATTGGAAGAAGAGGTCCTATTGAATGGCCTGCAAGATCTCCTGATTGGACGCCACTGGACTTTTTTTTTGTGGGGACATTTAAGTCTAAAATTTATGCAACCCAACCCAATTCTTTGGATGACTGCGACAACGAATAGTGTACTAGTGCCGAAAAATAACTTCCGCAATGCTCTATAATGTTCCCGAATATTTTGAACAGTGCCTTTACAATTGCATGAAGGTTGGAGGTTGACATTTCAACATTTACTTGATTGATACAAGCGGTAATAAATTTTATTACTTTTAAATTTTCTTTTCTTTTTAGCCCTATTTCTCAGGAACTATTCACTCGATTTAAACGAGCAAGGTCGCGTTTGGAAGGCAATTCAATTCTCTTTAAAATAAGGTATCACTCGACCCCCCCCCCCCCCATTCCATTTATTTAAGATTTTAAGGGTGGAAGCCACCCCGTCGTAGGAATTTCAACAGGGGGAGGGGGAGGATGAAAATACCAAAAAAATATGTCCCCCTTAGAATTAAGGTTCCCGTGTTCGAGCGAATTTTGATTTATTTATTAACAAGAAAATAAACCTGGGTGGAAAGTTTTCGGTGCGCCACCCTGTATTTTAGCAGGTGTTGGCCCAAGGCCCCAGTTCTAAAACTAACAATTGTTGTGCCAGAACAAAAATGGAACAAAGATAATAGAAAGCACGTTTCAACAAGTTTTATTAATAAAATTATACGTAATATCTTAATCCGCTGCTTGTTTTCTAATTCTATTATATTTTCTTTTTTACACCTTACACAAAACAATAATTATTATGTTCGCCAAATGGTAATCATACATTACTTAATAGGCGATATTTTAACTTGCAACAATATTACCTAATTAATTAAAAGCACTATTAATTAACTGTTGCAGCAAACCGAACTAATGACTACGGGTAAATTAATTGACACATATGCCGGCAGAAAAAATGTACACAATTTGTATTATTAACCGATAAAGAATACTTTATACAGGGTGTCCGGAAACTTCGTTCGTATACTTTAAGGGGATATTCTACATATGAAAATATGAAAAAAAGTTCATATGAATGTAGGTCCTTATATGACTTATGAGGAAGCTATGGCCGTCCAAAGGTTAGTTTCTATTCTATATCTATGCAACCGCTTAAGGTATCGGTGTGCTTTTTGGCACACAAACTAATATTAACAATTGCTAATTTATGATATTTAGAGTTATATGAAATTTAGTTAGGGACGTCCTTCGGGGGGGGGGGGGGGGGGGGGTCGGGGGGAGTTTAGTTTATTTATTCCTAATTTTTTTACACGACACATTTAAAAAATTTTACCCGAAAATTATAATTCCAGTGATTTTTCTACACAAAAAAGGTATTCTTAAAAAAAATTATTGGACCAATGATTTAGGAGAAAAATCGATATATTTAAATCAGCATAAACTATTATCGAATTATGTTTAAACTAAAACATCAAAGTAGTCTTATGACAAATACAAATTTGAAGTAAAAAAAACATCAAGAAGCCCATGGTTAGCGTTAAATTAAATTGACAATGACAATAATTAAGTTAAAAGGTTGTTTTATTGTCATTTTTAAACAAAATAAATTAAGAGTTGTTGGTTTAACAAGAATAATCTGAAAAAAGTAGAAAAGTTACAACAAATGTTGAAAATGGTTTGCATTCATATCAATACAACCAACTAAACGATTTCTCATTGATGTTCGTACTCTTGCGAAAACTCCTTCCTTATCAGGTACTGAATATACCAGAGACTTCAGATATCCCCAAAGAAAGTAATCCAATGGATTGAGATCAGGTGAACGGGGAGGCCAGGCAATGGGCCCACCTCGGCCTATCCATCGGTCTGGATATGTTTGATTTAAATGATCTCGAACCAATCTACTAAAATAAGGTGGAGCCCCATCGTGCATAAAATAGTTTGTAAGTCTTTGCTGGTACGGCACATCTTCAAGTAGAACAGGCAAAGAGTCTTGTAAAAAATCTAAATATGCGGGCCCATCTAAACGTTGAGGCATAATGTATGGTCCTATTAATCGATCGCCCAATATACCTGCACAAACACGATTTTCTTCTGCCCATACATGGTTATTATGAAAATTTACGATGCCTTCACGGGTAAACCCTGCTTCGTCAGTAAACAAGACTTTATGTAGAAAAAAACGGTCTTGATGACATTTTCTCTGCATCCACTGACAAAACTCTGCACGAGGAAGTAGGTCTTGAGGCTTAAGGGCCTGAACTCTTTGTATATGGTATGGATAAAGAAGTTGTTCATGCAAAATTTCCCATGTTGTACTCTTAGGGATACCCTCTTGTAAGGCAATTCTTCTTGTGCTTATACTCGGATTGGCGGCAACGCATTCGAGCACTCTTCTGCTTGTGGAGTCCTAGTAGTACGGCTTCTCCCAGTTTCATTCATATTTGGCATAAAAGTTCCGGTTTCTATTAATCGTTGATGTAAATTAATGAATAATTTCTCACAAAGAATTTGACGGTTTGGAAAATATTCTTGATACAACCTGCGAGCTTCTCGAGCACAACCATTAGCTTTGCCATACATAAAATGCATATCAGCTAACTCAGCAAATGAATAACCTGCCATTTTTTTAAATTTGCACCTTAATTAATCAAACACACTTTGCACTTGATCAATGATCACTACAATAAATCACAAAAACGTCATTGTCAATTTATTTTAACGCTAACCATGGGCTTCTTGATGTTTTTTACTTCAAATTTGTATTTGCCATAAGACTACTTTGATGTTTTAGTTTAAACACAATTCGATAATATAGTTTATGCAATGATTTACATAAATCGATTTTTCTCCTAAATTATTGGTCCAATAATTTTTTTAAGAATATCTTTTTTGTGTAGAAAAATCACTGGAATTATAATTTTTGGGTAAAATTTTTTAAATGTGTCGTGTAAAAAAATTAGGAATAAATAAACTAAGCCACCCGTAAGAACGTCCCTGACTAAATTTCATAATAACTCTCAATATCATAAATTAGCAATTGTTAATATTAGTTTGTGTGCCAAAAAGCACACCGGTACCTTAAGCGGTTGCATAGATATAAAATAGAAACAAACCTTTGGACGTCCATAGCTTCCTTATAAGTCATTTAAGGACCTACATTTATATGAACTTTTTTTCATATTTTCATATGTAGAATATCCCCTTAAAGTATACGAACGAAGTTTCCGGACACCCTGTATAATTATTCGTTTAATAGGCTGAATTTGTTTTATTAATTTTAATTTTTGAACAAGAGATATTTAATAACAGGTTAAGTAAGACAATATAACATGCATATAATATATTGCTTGCAATTTGCGTTTTTTTTTTTTAATCACGATAAGGCTAAACCTAGAAGTAGTGCTGCTATAATTTTCGACAACCAGGATAATGTTCATCATCGCAAGCAAGCAAAATAAACCCATATTTTGCCCTCCGCTGTCATCGAGTTTTTCCAAAAGCGCATATCATACGATTTACTTCAATTTTCGATTATCCTTTCGTTTTCACAATATACAAAAGAGAGTTTTCGTTGTATTGGCAAATTGAAACGGTTAATACGAATACGAAGCCGCTATTTGACAGATCGTAAAAATAGTTTTCGTTTAATTCGCTTAACGTTAACGTTAAGTCGAATTCGACAGTAAACATAACAAATATTAACATAACCTATCTTTAATGGTTTGTGTTTATATTTTCATATACGTTTTGTGCTTGGTTTTAATTTCCTAGTACCCAAAATTCTAAAACCTCATGATAGACGAAAGGTTGCTTTTATTGGACTCATCCAGTGATTCGGATTTGGATGATGCCCTTCTCTTGGAGGTGCTTGATCGCCAGGACATTCAGTATCGAGCACAGTTGTATGAAAATTTACTTGCCGATATACGTTTTCTTTTTCTTTTTTTTCAAATTTATTTATGATGTAGGATATGTGTTCATTAACCCCTCTCAATGATACTTCTTTCCCTGTGGTTTGTACAAAATTGGCTACTACCGAAGCCTATTTCCATGCATCGCCATATGGGTTGTTGGCCAATATTTCCTCTAATAAAATGATATCGTCCTCATCCGTGAAACGATTTCTCGATCTTTTGAGGGAATTTACTGTTGAATCCATGACGAAAACAAAAAAACAAAAAATACTAACCAAAAACTTTAAAAACATACCTCAATCAAAAATAGATTATGTTGATTGCATCTATCAAAAAAATGGTCATTACGCATGCGTTCCGTTTTCGCTATGGCTTTGTCTTCCGTCCGTTAGCTCCCGCCATTTATCCGTAACGATAACGATAAATGACAGCTCAAATGTCAAAGTTGTCAAATAGCGGCTATCGAAATCGCTTTTAAAAGACAACGAAAACTGTCTAATAACTTTTGTTAGTAAAGTCGAAGTAATGTTAGAGCTCGCCGCATGACCTGTCATTAATGGCACCCTGTTGAAGATTGGTATATTTTACGTTAAGCAGTTGGCTACAGAAACAGAACCGGACTAAGTTATTTTACCCTCGCCTTCGCCATCTGTTAACTTTTGTAAGGGAGTCTTAATATTTTGAAGATATAATATTGACAGACCCGTACCTATCAAAATAAGAATGTGAAAACAAAACCAAAGGAAAAGAAGAAAACCACATTCACATTTCTTTAAGTATTTATTTGTAAAAAGCAAAATAGGTATTTATAGGTGGTTTTCAGTAACTTTTAAGATTCCATGTCCCTGGGGTCTTAAAACTCAATTCTTTTTATTAGCCATAATTTTTTTTTATATTTGACTAGACACGCATATTTTTATCAATTTATTAATACTAAAATTGCAATATCTTATGAATTTATATTTTAATTCGGGGTTTGAAACTCCTATTTCACATGACCGTCGTATGTCCCTGGAGCAAAATCCAATATTTGCGAACTTCAAAAAATATATTTTAACTGTTATGTTGCTAAAGTAAATGATATTTAACAAAATGTTGGGGTTTTTGTGTTATAAAATTGTCTTGAATAGCCATTATTGTTAATGTTTGGGCTAAAAATAATTATTGAACGCTGTCCCGACGTTTTCTTCACATGACCGTAGAAGGACTTTTTAGGTTGTCTTTTCGATGCTAGATAATACTGCATGTGTGAATTAAAATATTTTATTATTGCAAATGGCGACAGTTACTTGTGCAGTTCGGTTTGCGATATTATTTACAGTTCTTGTCATGTATTTTGATATAAAATAGTGAGTTTAAGTTTTTCGTATTTTTTCTATTAACATGACCGTCTATAGTGATAAAAAAACAACATAACATAGTAATAAAGTTGCTCGCTTTGGTTTTTTGTTGTTGATTATTTACCGGTGGAAATTCTAACCTAAAATTCACAACGTGGGGATAGGCTCAATTTTAAGTAAATAAAAATGAGTAAAATCACATGACCGTCGATCTCATGACCGTCGCTGCAGTCGCATGAAAAACATAACCGTCGCAACAAAAACATGACCGTCGTAACAAAAACATGGCCGTCGCATAATTTTTTCGTACCTCCTTACTTCCAAATTTGTAAAATCTGTCACATTTTGGTAGTTTATGAAAGAGTTAACATTATGGCACTAACCAAAAATCTGTTTTCGGACTTTTTAAAGTTATCTTATTGGTCATGTTACCTACAATATCATAGAGGATATATTCTAAAATTTATTATTAAACTTGCCTTATGGTGGCATTATCTTACGCCTAATTACTTTAGATGCTTTTTAAATTCACAGTTTGGCAGTATAAAGTGTATTAAATAAATTTACAGGTCGAAACCGACATTAAATCAAAGCTAGCACTTACAAAAAAAAGTATGGGACGGTCATGTTAAAAATTTGTTTATTTTCTATATAAAACCCTTTTAACTTTTATTTATGACAGTCGAGCACTTTCTTAACCATTTTGGCATATTTCACTCAGTTACCTAAAAGAAAAATGTCAGTTGAACTAAATCCGAATTTTTTATTTTTTTTTCAAAATTAAATCAGAATCTTAAAAGATACTGAAAACCACCCTTATGTATTTAGTATACCAGGAAAAAAGTAATACATTTTGTGAGAGATGTAAGCTTTGTGGTGCACATAAAACACCATATTGAGAATGTTGTCGAACCCTTTTGGTATTGACTTTTGTGGAAATTCTATATATGGATACTTATATAATATAGGATGTTTCGTAACTAAGGGGCTATTCAGCAACAGGAGATAGTGGACTTGAAAATATGTAATTTAATTTCATTTCTTATACGGTTAAAGAGATACAGGGTGATCCAAGTAAATATTTACTTTATAAAATTGGCGATGATTTGATGTTAAGAGGATATGAATCAAATTTGGTGGAGTTATATTTTTGAAGGCAAGATTCCATAATGAGTTTTAAGATACCTCCAGAGAACGCCAGCTACACAATATGAGTTTGATAAATTCTCGTATATATTTTTTGTCTCTCACATTTCTGACCGCTTTACCTCAATTTATGAAAGAAGGATCTTTTATACGTATAGAAGTTGTACTTCATTAATCTCGATATTTCAATTAGTTTTTGAGATAATTGCGTTTAAAGGCTAGATGGCAAGAAACATTTAAATAAACACATTTCCTAACTGAACATAGTTATTGAAAATTAACCGTGCGTTCTTAGGCGTAAATGGCATATTTTCAAGCATACTATCTCCTGTTGGTACTGGACACTGGACCCCACCCTATTTTGATTATTTGACAATTGTTTGATTTTACCAAATTTGTATTTTTCAGAAGATGTAAGTCTTTATGTTGAAGCAATGTGTTAAATTTGAAATTAATATCTTATTAAATACTCGAATTATTCCAGAAAATCAGTTTTTAATTTCAACCTTTGACGCCCGTATATCGAACATGACGGTCAAAAATGAAAAATGGCATTATAAAAGTCATATTATTTTTGCTCAAGGAATATACAGGGTGATTCAAAAGTACTTTGACAAACTTCGGGAGGTAATTGCTGGCAATATTTTAACATGAAAAGTTCTTATAAACAGTGGTCCTTGGCGACTTCGTTACGGAGATACAGGGTGTTGAAATGTTAAAAGAAATAGTAATAATTTTTAAATAACTCCTTAACGAGTTATCTTTTTTTTATGAAATTTTGTGAACTAAATAAGCATCTAAAGACACTTATTTTCAAAGTACAACACGTTCGTAAATTTAACCAGTGGCGTCGGTACAAAATGTTACTATCATATTTTTTGTGAAAACTATGCTACACCACTGACTTATTTTATTTTAACTTTTTTCTTATAAATTCCCCCTTTATTTAGAACAAAAAAGATCACGTGTGTTTTTTTGATACGAGGGACGGTTTAAGCGTAAATGATTATTTTATTTGACTATACACAAATATTAAAAAAATGTGTTTTAAACTGATCAACCACTCAACTATTTATTACAGTATTTTAACGAATACCTACATACATACTTACTAATAAACAAATATGTATATGCCTAAGGAAGGTATCTGAGGATGCCTATTTTCTAAGTATAACACGTTTTCAGTGGCATACATATTTATTTATTAGTATGTTATTTTTTAATATTTTGTATTTTGACAAGGCGGCTTTGGAAATGCTTTTTTTTGTCGATAAATTAAAATATATTTGACAGTTAGTTACCACTGAGTTTAATTTGTTCAGTTTTGTTATTTTTAATGGTAACTAACTGTCAAATATATTTTAATTTATCGACAAAAAAAGCATTTCCAAAGCCGCCTTGTCAAAATACAAAATATTAAAAAATAACATACTAATAAATAAATATGTATGCCACTGAAAACGAGTTATACTTAGAAAATAGGCATCCTCAGATACCTTCCTTAGGCATATACATATTTGTTTATTAGTAAGTATGTAGGTAGGTATTCGTTAAAATACTGTAATAAATATTTGAGTGGTTGATCAGTTTAAAACACATTTTTTAAATATTTGTGTATAGTCAAATAAAATAATCATTTACGCTTAAACCGTCCCTCGTATCAAAAAAATACACGTGATCTTTTTTGTTCTAAATAAAGGGGGATTTATAAGAAAAAAGTTAAAATAAAATAAGTCAGTGGTGTAGCATAGTTTTCACAAAAAATATGATAGTAACATTTTGTACCGACGCCACTGGTTAAATTTACGAACGTGTTGTACTTTGAAAATAAGTGTCTTTAGATGCTTATTTAGTTCACAAAATTTCATAAAAAAAAGATAACTCGTTAAGGAGTTATTTAAAAATTATTACTATTTCTTTTAACATTTCAACACCCTGTATCTCCGTAACGAAGTCGCCAAGGACCACTGTTTATAAGAACTTTTCGTGTTAAAATATTACCAGCAATTACCTCCCGAAGTTTGTCAAAGTACTTTTGAATCACCCTGTATACAGTGTCACCAGTCAAGTCCGCATCATATGGGATTTTTTAAAATTAATAGCTTTATTCAAAATTTGACTTTGGCATCAAGTTCTGCTTCGATCGAGATGAAAATTAAGTGAAAAAATAGTAGTCACGTGATTCGCATTATCTGTCAAATTTTATTTTTTCCAAAAAATAATTCAAAAGTGGGATAATTTCTGAAAATATCAAAAAAAGTTATTAGAAAACTTTTTTTTAAATGCAGTTTCTAGCCCACGTCAGGGCCGAATTAAGGTCGTTTGACGCCTTAGGCCAGACAAATTTCGGCGCCTATTTTTTTCAATTTCGAAATGGATTTTTAAAAAATTGAGCGAGTCATGATACGGATGATCAAATTTGTGCCTGATCGTAATCTCGTAAAAATATGTTTTTCAAGCTGAAATTTGCACGTTTTCTTGAAGAAAAAACTCATAGATTAATTTAATTGTAATAATCGTATAATACATGTAAGTACTCAGGGAAAATTATAAAACAAAAAACAGAAGTATAAACAAACAACTTATCATTAATGAATAACGTTTACAAAACGTGAAATTAATAAAACAATTAACTCAAAATATCATAACTTAATAAGAGTTTGGTAGTTTCCAAAGTTCAAAAAAACTAATCGACTAATCCAGCTAATTAGGATACAAAAATATAAAACACATAAAAACACAAATTTAGCGCTAAGAATCAAATGATATTGGTAGATTCGTTCCTTATAAATACACAAAATGATATAAATTACAGTATAGGGATTACTTCTATAACATCATTTTCATAACGACTCGTTATTAACGAGATCAATGACATCAACAAATAAAATAATATATGTAAATGTTCTGAGCAAAAAATATAAAGGTAATAAAGGAACAGTTTTCGTGGCCCAATGCCCAAAAACTTGTATTAAAGTAATTTTAAAAATAACGACATATTTTTAAGAGTACTAAGATACTAGAAATGTTCTTTTCGATATTTTTTACTCAAGAAATTTTGAATAATGTCGTCGAAGGAAGTTGATTTCACAAGATCTGATAACTAAACAGTCTTAATACTTTAATTTAGAATATTTTTCTTTAGATTGGAATGTTCTTTATACTTTATAGGTATGATATAGCAATTATGCTATAGTTTAAATAGTGATTTAAATATATAAAATAATAATTATTATAGAAATTCGTTCGTGGCGCCTTAGGCCATGGCCTATTTGGCCTAGTGGTTAATCCGGCCCTGAGCATAAGATAATTTTGATATTTTGCCTATATTTTGTAAATTGCAGCACTTTTGCAAAATAAGACTCAACGCAACCTACATAAAACTTCTTAGTTTTGACAATGCTTCATTTCAGATACATTTTCTTTAAAGTATAGCGCCATATTAAATGTGTGTTTTTCTACAAAATCAAAATTGGGCTATTAAAATTTGGTCGCATGTGATGCAAAGTTTAGGTATTTGTTTTTGACCCTGTAAAAAGTAATACACCTTAATATTAAGACAAAAACGAACACAGTATCTTCAGTAAAGTGTTTTTAAGTGGAAAATAAATTTTAGTTTAACAACGTAAAGTTTATCTATTTTCATCGATTTAATTTAAAATCCCTATATTATAATTTATTATTATATTATTAAGCTATGTCATAATAACCTTAACGTGTATTACTTTCAGACACAAAGTACGTTTTCAAAAATACTTATTTTATGAAGTTACCTTATATACAGGGTCAAAAACAAATAAACTTTGCATCCCATGAGACCAAATTTTAATAGCCCAATTTTGATTTTGTAGAAAAACACACATTTAATATGACGCTATTTTAAAGAAAATGTATCTGAAATAAAGCATTGTGAAAACCTAGAAGTTTTATGTAGGTTGCGTTTGAGTCTTATTTTGCAAAAGTGGTGCAATTTACCAAATATAAGTAAAAATCAAATTTTGCATGTTGGCTAGAAACTGCATTTAAAAAAACTTTTTCTAATAACTTTTTTCGATATTTTCAGAAATAACCCCACTTTTGAATTATTTTTTGGAAAAAATTAAAATTTGACAGATAATGCAAATCAAATTTTGAATAAAGCTATTAATAAAAAAAAATCCCATATGATGCGAAATTTACTGGTGACACTGTAGACAACGGATTGACCTCGTTTTTCCGGACACCCTGTATATTGAAATAAATTCGATAGAGGATTTCGAGTACATGATATAAATAGGTACATGTCGCGAGTAAAAGCGATGGTAGTCTCTTTGGAGTATCTATTGGCATATTATACGAAGAGTTTTATCAAAAGTTTAATTAGATAGTTTTGACATAAATAACATAAAAAAGGCTATGCATTAGCCAGCTTGATTAATTTACTAACCATATAACTGCATGTTATTTACCATATATATATGTTGCATAGACAGAGGTTAGAATATTGCGTTTATGAGGGAAGAGAGATATGAAACTAATAGACCAGTGACTAGTGATCTTTTTGCCTTCTATTAATGATTGAAATAAATGAGAACCATTTTCCCCTCAGTCAATATTACTATCTATCCTGAATTGATCCTATTACATGACAGTGTTTAAGTTTAGACCTTCCCGATTCTAAATTCCAAGATACGTTCTAACGATCAAATGATACTTTTGCCATTTATGTACATTACAAAAGGTATCTCTGAAACTAAATCCGTACGAAATTGTATATTTTGTATTCGGTACATTGCCCGGAAATTAATTATACACTAGAATTACGCATTAATTAACAATGAAAGGAAAATCGAAAGGTATAATTACTTCGTCGAAATTACAAGTCTTATGAACTAGGAGGTCGATGGACGAATATAAAATAGATACTTAGATGGGGTAAAAGTAAAAAACAGGATGTTGGGTATGTGTGGGAATTTGTTACCATGGCCTTGTCCGAAGAAATTTCTCGGTGATAGAAATTATATTTGACTGAAAACTCTTAGTTATAATGATGATATAGTCCTGATGATAACACAGGTGATGCATGGAGGCAATCCTAAAACTGGTTGGATAACAGCATGAACACATGAAGAAAATTGAAATGCCAACAGCTTTTGCCAAAGTAAATTAGTTTGTTGTTTAAAAAGCATGAAAAATAATAGTTTTACAAGGAGTGAAAAAGTTGATACGATGAACTTTTTCACTCCTTGTAAAATTACTATTTTCCATGTTTTTTAAACAACAAACTAATTTACTTTGGCAAAAGCTGTTGGCATTTCAATTTTCTTCAAGGCCTGATTTTTGTTTTATCAGTTTTGCTGGTCACATGCTACTTGATGGATTTAAATCTAAATTTATTCTCAAAAGATGCTTCATTTTAAGAAAGTTCTAAGTTAACTTTTTAAAGTTTTTTAATGGCAGCTTTTCTAAAACCTAATAGTGTATGCTATCAAAATAATCGTAATAAAATCCTATTTTTTTCTTAACCCGACGAGCCACCATGTTGCCATTAAAAAAAATGAGTTATACAACTTTAAAGATTAAATTTTACATAGCACATAGCATTGGACCAAAAATAGTAAAATTGTATTTTTCCCAAGATTAAAGAACTAAAATAAGTGATTTTAAGGTATTTATAGCACTATAGATAAAACAATAAATTTGGAAAAAAAATATTTTCTTGGTGACAAAAAGTGACAAGTGACACATCGTTGTATTTAGAATGTGATATGTAGTGAAAAAAAAGTAAAAATATACCAGGGGTCCCATTTAAAAATCGAAAGTTTATGTCACTTCCGGTTAAACCGGAAGTTCCATAATGTTGAGTCACCTGTCAAAAAAAGCAGTTTTATGTCGTATACAAATTCCCTGAATTTTATTTCATTATCTTGAAAAACAAAAAAGTTAGAGGGGCGAGCCACCTTCCGTGGACACCCGGTATGTGTTAGGAGGAGAGCGAGATTCTTTTGTCTTTGTCCCGAAGAGACTTCTGGATGTCCCGAATGCCGCTCTTCTGACCTTTTAGTTAGTATTAGTGCAGAGGCCCTGTCTTGGGCAGAAACAGGGCCTCTGCACTAACCCCTGACTTTCCAGTATGCTGAAGTGTTGATTGTCGGTTTTTGACTATTCAATTTTTTACACCTCTTGTACACCTTTGAAAGCTCCATTACGGCTCAATCCCACTATTATTTTCTCTATTGCTAACAACATCAGCATTGTACCATTCATTTTGTTTTCCTGATGATGAGTGTTTCTACACTTGAAACATGTCGAAATTAATTATTATGAATTATTCTAGGTTCGCCTAGTTTTTCTAATAAAAATTGTGGAGAAAGAGTGCTTTTCTTTTTTTTCTATTATAGGATGAGTTAAAAGAAAAACGCATAGTTTAACCTAGTTAATAATAATATGTTATAAACTTGCAGTACATCAGTTGATTCAATAAATTTGTCATTAGTTTCCTATATTTTTCTTTCGTATATTCTCCTAGTTTAAGTAAACAACTTTTTATTTCCAAACATTTATGTTTTCCTGTCATTTTTTAAATCCCCAATTTAAGCAGTGAGTATTTCGACACATCTCGCCCGTCATAAACCCATAAGTAATCTATTTCGGGAAATTCTGTTTACACTGCGGCCTCCCGGATAAAAAGAGCTCAGAGATTTCCGGTGATTCCTATGTCCCTCTTTCCTTGACGTCAACATTATCCCGAATTCCATAATACTTAAGTTTTATCTCGGATTGCATCGATCTAGATAAAGCTTTTTGGACCGGATGGATGATGGTCAGCTTAGAGATCTGTAGTGTGCCTCGCTGTTTAAGGGGAACTGAAATGTACGGGGTATAGAATTTTTTTTATCTTACAAATTATGGAGTTGTGGTATTAGTGTATTACTAACGTCTAGGGAAAATTATCGTTTGGGAACTTAACCAACTTTGAATTTATATCGTTTTATATCTTTTAAACATATGCCACGAAATGTACATGTCTTGTCTCAAAGACATGTATTTTTTACACAAATTGATCGGGTTGACTGGAAATCCTTCTTCAAGCATGGTGAAACTTCTCGATTTCTTGGTTTTAGTGTCTGGCAAAACTACGTAAAAATATTTCCCTTTGTCTTGAATATTTTCTATTTTCAATTTGATCAATTCATCGCATCTACAAGCACCGCTAATCCCCATTATCAAAGCAACTTTCATCAACAAGTACTCGTCGTCTGGAGCTTCGTTTAAAAACTTCTCTATTTCAGGTCGTTCTAATGTCTTGGACTTCTTTGGTTTGTATCCCTGTGATTTGCTTTTCAAAATGCTCGTTAGTTTGCCATATTTTGAAGTGTCGATTTTTTTATAAAGGTGAATAGTCGAGCGAAGCATCGAGTATTTGGTCCATAGCGACGATGGGGCTAGTTTTTTTTGCAAATGTAAAAAATAAGCCAATAGAACATTTTCATCGATACCTTTTATCTTCCGTGAATTCATCCGAGACTCAAACATTTTGAACTCCTTGTCGTAAGCATCTCGGGACTTTCCTGGCAAAATCTGCATCGCTGCTTCTTCCGCTTCCGTAAGGATATCCTCAGGAACGTAATTTTCATCGGTTTCCTCCATTTTCTATAGGTTTTTTTCTTCAAAAAAGCTTCCCTTGTCTGCAGGGAAAACTGACAAGTGTCAAAATTTATTTAAACATTTGCTAACAATGTATCATGCCCGTGGCAAACCAACGTTGACCAAAATGTAAAAAAGCTACTGTCAAGTCATTCTGACATTTATAGGCTACTGAGACGCAAGTAGCTTTGATTATTTTTATTTTGATTATTAATTGTGATCTCATAAAAAAACGATTTTTTCTACTTGTTGGATAAAACATTGTATGCCACTTGTGTGTTATGTTTCCTAAGTCACTTGATAATTTATACCACCAGGCCGTCAGGCCGATCTTTCTCTCGTGACTTATTTTCAACATAAAACACTAGTACCAGAAATAACTATTCTTTTCGTGCTTTGTACTTTGCCTATTTTTTTTAAACGTTAATATTTTGTAAACGGTTGAAGATAGGTATACATGTCTAGAATTAATTGTAGAATTTTTTTAGTTATTTAAAAAAATTATATAGTTGTATTTTATTGGTTTAGTTTTATAACAAATCCTTGCTAATCAATATCTCAATAAAGTGATTGCTTTGGCTACTACTAACTGTATAACCCCTGTAGTTCAATTCGTGCTCGCACTAAAAGTAGGAATTACTTCCCTTTCAAATTTTTCCCGGTGTAAATACCTGCACTTCCGTTTTTGGAAGTATCCCTATAGAATGCCCTAAAAGATTTTCAATGGGACTAAATTGCTCTTACACTCAAAACGACTGCCAACGTCGTGATTTAGTAACTTTTTTCATGTCTTATTTCTTTTAACATGCACACGCTTCATTTATTTCCTTTATTTGGAAAATTGACAAGCTGACTTTTTTCTATCATTTATGTTGCGATTATGTAACTTACTTTTATAGCGATATATAAGCGATGCAAAGCTCTTGTTTTTAACTTGAAAATTATTTGCGATTATGTACCTTCTTGCTGGTTTGTTCTTACATCGACTATAATCGTCGTGTCGACGGAACAGTACTGTTTATAGAACCTAAATTGCTTTCATGAAAGCTTTAACAAAATATATTTGGGTAAATTACATCAGCTTGTCTTTATAATTAACCCACCAAAATGTCGTTTGATTTGAAGATTTGATCCACGGTAAACGTTTTAGATAGAAATTTTACTCACACTATAGTAAGTCATTATAAAGGAGTAGCAGTTATGTCTGGCTTTGTTTGAAAACATTGGATAACTAGATCAGTCACAATTCCTTTTTAAAAATCGTGCAAATATATATTTGTTTTTAAAAGTAACGTAGCCCATTCATAATGCGATTGACCATAATCACCAGATTGACAATCTAGTAGCTTGCGATCGAATTTTCAAAAAATAGTTAGTGGGCGATGCCAATCAAATTGCAAACGATATTTTCCTACGACCATGCACCCATGAAAATGAGAAAAAACGCACCCCTAACTTGTATAGAAAGTCCTTTATATCATACGCGTGTTGAAATATTTTCTTGCAATCCGTGTGTTGAAATATAAAACAGCTGATGGCCGACGAATTTTACAGCAAAACTAGTTAAAAAATAACAATCTTACGGGACCCGTGGAGCGAATTGGGGTGCTGGGTGGGGTAAAATACACTAGGGCATTACTACAAATAAAAAAATCCCTTTTTTTCCTTATTTTTACCTAAGAGTATTTATGAGAAAAATAATAATATTATATTAAAAAGGGAAACCATGTCAGGCAACCCACTAAACATGTCAACTGATTTGAACCACAGAAAAAAAAGGGCAGCTATAGAGCAGAAATAGAATACCCTAGGAAATACCGATTTATAATTTTACAATTATCTCGGATAAAAATATCCATACAATTGTTTAAGGATATGAGACAAGTGAATGTGCTTTATGTAAGTAAATTTATTTTAGCAATATTTAAAACAAATCGAATATAGATAGAATTTTTATAATTAACAAGCTATCGATATTTAACTCCATCACTATCCTTCTAGAATGTTAAGGTTATGTTTTAGTTTTGTGTTTTGTGTTCTGTTGTTTTTGTTTGTATATTTAGGTATATTATTGTTTTATTGAAAGAATGCAAGCAGCTAAAAAATCAGAAACGAAATTTATTCACTGTACATAGATAGTTGGTATGATGTGCGTATAAGCAAATAGGAGAAAAAGTTATTATTTTTATTTAAATCTAGGTAAGTTAAAATGTGGAAGTGGGCATTGTTTTTATTTTGTTGTAATATAGACGCTTCTGTTGGAATCCGCCTTGAAATTTGTTTTACATTTATTGCGTCTGTACTTTGTCAGCGTTACAGTCTACAGTATTTTTATTTTGCGTTTAAAACTTTACCAAAAAATGGATAGCGATAGTGATATCGATGACCTAACTCCGCTCGAAGTATTGGAAGCTGCTCATGATACGCTATCTACACTGCTTCCAAAAAAATCCAAAAAGACATATGAACAATTTTTGGAATGGCGCAAGTCAAAGATTCTAAAAATCTCATTTTCTGAAAATGTTTTCTGGCTTACTTTAATGAGATATCTCGAAAAGTACAGTCGTCTATACCGTGGACACAATATTCCATGCTACGAAGTACCCGAAATGTCAACCATAATGCGGATATCACAAAATATGAAAAATTAAAGGCTTTAGTAAAAATGACATCTACTGGATAATGACCCCAAAAAGATCAAACCTTTAACAACTGAAGAATTGCAAGAATTTCTTGTAAATGCATCTGAGAAACAGTATCTTTTAACAAAGGTAAAATAAGCGATATTTAAAATTTATTTTCAACTCTAAAGTTGAAATAAATTTTTCCACTCTAGTGTTGAAAAAATGTGTTTAACACAATAGTGATACCTACAAACTATTAAAAACAAATCAAACTATTTTTGATTATTTTGTATAGTCGTAGGAAAAATTGTAATCATTGCTCGTGTGAAAGTGATTTTCTCACACTCGGAGAATTTCCGCACTCGGCTAACGCCTCGTGCTAAATACCTCCTCGTTTGCAAAACCACTTTCAACACTTGTTATGTAATATACTATTTGGTTGCCGATCGTTTATCTAATTTATCAGACAAAAGGTGAATCGAGTTGCTATACTAAATATCACGAATAGTCTCGTTTTAAAACAGATGACAGCGGTTATTTGTCATCGATCAGCTGATATTGGGACATAATAATATCCCTAGATTTGTAGCGGACCGTAATGAGCCCAAACACCGAGTTATAAATTGCGTTTTTGTTACATTTAATTGTAAGTACCTACAATTATTATTCATTTGACCAAAAATTTAGATACAGGTTAAAATTTTTTCATTCTTTTTCATTAGGGATCATAATTATTAATGTGTGCCTTGCTCGTTAGTTGATTTCATCGATAAGTAATAAGTTTTATTTCATCTGAACGCCGTTTTTGTCGAAAAGTTAGTTTGTAAAATTTTTGTTCTTAAAATGTTTGTTCGTTAAGGTTAGGTTTCTAATGTATAATTTTTGCATTTTACATTATCTAGATATCCTTTTCTGTTTCAAGAAAAATAAGTAGAAATTAAGTATTTCCCTGACTTAGGTATCGCCTAGTTCTACCAAATGCCAAAACAGCTTTCCATATTATTAACCTTTAAAAAGCAGCTATTTGATTTTGAAGGAATTATTTTTATTATTGTTATTAGTAAATATTATTATTGTTTGGCAATAGTAAGGTAATAGTAAGTAAAATTATGTTACTATAATAGTTAAAATGGCTAACCATATTAGTATGTAATAGGATAGCGAACAAATATATAATTCTATTTTCTGTGTCTACGTACCTTACATAAGTGAAATTATTATTTGATATTACTATTATTATTGTTTTTATGACAATAAAATAAAGTTTTTAACATAAAGTTAGCCTACATACAAGTTTAGAAATGCAACTGTATCAATAAATTGCATTTTAACAAAGAAATTCCATAAAAACCACTTTTGGGTCTACGTACCTTACGTAAGTCAAAAACTGTTAAAGTAGGGTTTCGACTGACAGAAAAATTTAATCCCTGGCTAAACTAAAGCTTTTAACTTTATGTTAGCCTACATACAAGTTTAGGAATGTAACTGTATTATAACCAACAAATTCTATAAAAACCGTATTTGGGTCTTCATACCTTACGTTAAGTCAAAAACTGTTAAATTAGGGTTTCCATTGACAGAAAAATTAAATCCCTAGCTATATTGAAACTTTTAACTTTATGTTAGCCCACATACAAGTTTAGAAATGTAACCGTACCATAGCCAACAAATTCTATAAAAACCATATTTGGGTCTACGTACCTTACGTAAGTCATATATGGGGATTTTCTTGACAGTGAATGTAATAACTTGAATTCAATTAGTTTATGTTAAACTGTAGGTATTTTACCTATAAGTATAATCTGAACAAATAAAACGAAAAAAAAATCTGTTCTAAATATGAGTGACAGAATCCTATATTTTAAGTTGTGTTTCAGTTAGTTTAGTTTTTTAAGGTTTGGATATTTATAATATTATAACCTTTTTAAATCTATTTTGACACTTTATCTTTAAACCATATAGAAATTCATGCTTATTATTACCTTTCTTAAATTATAATATTTATAAAACAAAACTTTCAAAAGAAATTATTAGGTACCCATTACTTATTATTTGGCAACATTAATGGGGTAGAACCGATGAGGCTATTGCATAAATTGTTTTAGAAGGTATCACATGTATAATTTTCAAGTCCGGTCCTGTAATTCATGCCAACTTATAAAAATTTAATAGACCAAAATTGACAGAGTGTCACGTGACTTTGCCCCCATCTTACGAGAGTATTCAATATTTTTACTATATCTTCACAGATTGCCAGAAGGTTTCTGCGTGAATGGTCGTCGGCAACCGGCCCGCACAACTTCCTTGAAATTTTTAGTATGTGGGAATGGGAATGCTTGTAGTGCAATGTGGAAGTCAGTAGATTCCTCATCGTGTTTTAATACTTTTATACGTGTCACATGGACAATGTTCATAACGAAGATTGAAAAAAAAAGGACGCAATGTACTCAGTAGTTCAGGAAACCTTTTTTAATTAGAAAAGATCAGTACACGAGTTCTTTGACTATTTTAAAAATAAAAACTGATTGCAGAAAGATGAAGTAGTTGAGAACCAAATTTCTTGGAAGATCGCCTAATAAATTCCTGAGCAACCCGATTGCCAGGAAATTTTTAAGCAATTTAATCGGGCCTTGATGTAAAGCTATTCTCTATCCACAATAAGATTATATACAGTAATACAGTATGTCCACGGATAAAGTTTGGAAAACGAAAAACATTTTTATTAGTAGGTATAGAAGAAAAAGTCATTCTTTATAAAAACGTCTGCTTGTGCTAAAACTACACTTTCGAATATCAGATTTGCGATTACTATACCGAGTTCGTCACAAACAACATTTTTATTTTTTTGATTTTTTTTTAATTCCTTGATTTGGTAAATAAATTTTGCTAGTGTTGAAACTGCAATTTTAACTATTAGATTTGCGATTACTATACAGGGTGTCCCGAAATTAGCTGACAATATTTTAAGGAGATAAAGTACATCCAAAAATAAGACTAATATCCTCTATTAATAGACCTTCAAAAACGCTTCGTTATGGGGCTAGAGCCCCCCGAATTGGAGCCATGATAAGCAGTTTTTTCACAATATCTCAAAAACCGATTAGGGTATCGAAACAAAATTTGATACATGTTTTACCCATGACAAGACGCAATAAACGATTTAATTAACTTAACTTTATTTCTTTCAGTGGCGTCCCACTGGGTAGGTAGTTGGGAGAATATTGCCCTTGTTTTTTATTTTTAGGATTTTTAACTTCAGAGATATGCAAAAAAAAACCTTAGAAATTTCACCGGATTTAAAAAAACCGAAAATTTTAAAATCGATTTTACTGGAAAATGGTGAATCCTACCGCAATGAAACAAGAGTACCTTTTTTCAACAAAATACTTCAAGGCTTCTAAAAATTTTCAATAAAGTTAAAAAATCCTACAAATAAAAAACTTAGGGCAATATTCTCCCAACTACCTACCCAGTGGGACGCCACTGAAAGAAATACAGTTAAGCTAATTAAACCATTTATTGCGCCTAGCTATGGGTAAAACGTATCAAATTTTGTTTTAATACCCTAATCGGTTTCTGAGATATTGTAAAAAAACTGCTTGTCATAGCTCCAATTCGGGGGGCTCTAGCCCCATAGCGAAGCGTTTTTGAAGGTATAATAATATAGGATTTTAGTCTTATTTTTGAATGTACTTTATCCCCTTAAAATATTGTCAGCTAATTTCGGGACACCCTGTATAGGGTTCGTCAGAGACAACAGTTTTTGTTTTTTGAATTTTTTAAATTTTCAATTCCCTTTGATACTAATTGGCTAAATCATCACTTTGGGAACAAATTAATTGGAAAGTACCTGTGGTCCAAATCAGTGGGCACGTAGAAGTCCCGATCTCACAATTATCAACTTTCTTTTATGGGGATATCTAAAGCCACATGTCGTGTATAAAACCAATTTCAATAATAACTTAGATCTATTGAAAGAAAAAATAAGAGTAGTTATTGCAAATATCCCAATACAGCAAGTGAGAAACTGTTATCGGGAATTCAGTTGTTGAGTTGAACTATGCGCCAACTCGGTGGTACCACGTTTGAATAAAAGTTCTATAATTTATGATTGAATGAATTATTAAAGAAATATGACATGTAAGTAATAATAAAAATACTTCAAAAGTAGGCAAATAAAAAATGGTTTTCTTGCAACAAAATCGTTACTCGGCCAGATATAAAATCATATTCGAAATAAGAAAGCAACAATAGTTGTTTGTTTTTACGTACATTTATTTTAAACGAAATCCAAAAAATGTTGTTTCTGACGAACCCTGTATAGTAATCGCAAATGTGATATTTAAAATTGTAGTTTCAACACAAGCAAAGTTAATTTAATAAATCAAGGAATAAAAAAAAATCCTAAAAAGTAAAAATGTTGTTTTTGACGAACCTTGTATAGTAATCGCAAATCGGATATTCGAAATTGTAGTTTCAGCACAAGCAGACTTTTTATAAAGAATGCCATTTTCTTCTATATCTGCTAATAAACTCTTACCGGTGGACAAACTGTAGATTCTATCTCTTAAAGGAAAATGTATAATGAAAATAATATTATTATTTTAAATGCTATGAATTTAAAAATGCTAAGGAAGTAAAAATTATCTCTAGCAAAAATTCGAGAAAACTTATTAAAAAAACGAGTACTATAAGATGACAGCTAAGGACTTACATAAGCTCGGAAAGGACGATAATCTAAGACCTTGAAATAAAAGTTCTGCGAAACCTTCTACTTTCTCATTCAGCTACGAAATCAGACCAATTACACCATTTTTACCGAAAGTACGTTCCCTAACAGCAATAGTGTCGCCATTCGTTTAATTTAGACTAAATGAGTACCCAGTTACAGCTAATTTCATCCGTATAAAACTAAAGTTAGTAACGTCAATGCAAATTGTAACGGCTTCGTCTGATGTTAATTCAGGGGTGACAAACCCTCTGGAAAATTGGCTTGAATCCAATCTAAAATGCAAATAATGTTCGCTCATAAAGCCTCGAATTCAATTATATGCTTTTTGTTGGCAACTTTTCCCATAATTACCGTCTTTATGAAGCATTGATCGGCGATATAAGGCTTTTAGCTAAGAGTTTTGACAATGACAATGGAGCAAGATAGATATCTGATACTCTTTATCACAACATGGAGACGACCTAAAATGCAAACATTTACTAGGTTTATAAGGAGTTTATTAATAAAACCACGTGGAAATATCAGCAAATTTTTACGCTAGAATATTACGGTATTACCAAAATTCTCCATTAATTTCTTTTATATTTTTTTTATGTATTGGGTCAGAAATAATAATAAATTAAAACGTTTGTTTATTGCAATCATTTTAGGTCAAAAATAAACATAAGAAAAAAAAGCTTTTAAACTAAATCAATTACCTTGTCAAACCCAATGAGGATCAAGCATACCTGATCAGTATCTGCCCAGATTTGGTTAACATAATATGGGAAACTTTATTAATATAAATTTTTTTCAAAAATTGTATTCCTTGAAGAAAGTTTTGCTTATCTTAAAAATAATATTGCAGTTAAGAAATTTAATATAGAAAAAAGAAAAGCACGAAGTCTTTCTCCACAATTTTTTATTCGAATAACTAGGCGAACCTAGAATGATTCATAATAAATTGAATCGACATGTTTCGAGTGTAGAAACACTCATCTGGAAAACGAAGCAAATGGTACAAAAATGCTGATGTTGTTAGCAGTAGAAAAAATAACAAGTGAGAATAAGCCGTAATGGAGCTTTCAATGGTACATACGAGGAGTGAAAAAATTTGAATAGTCAAAAGGACAGAAAATACTCCAGCATACTAAAAAGTCAAGGACCAGTGCAAAGCCACTGTCTTGGGTGGGAAATAAAGAGAAATTTTTTTTTAAATTCTTTAAAAATCTCTTAAAACTTATTTTTTCACAGAATGTGTAAGTTTTAACTTCTGCTGGGGTAACTGGGCCGTAACAAGCCTGGTACCCCAACAGTATTTTATTTCAAGCTAATAAATGAAAGCATCTACATGAATTTTACGAAAAACATTTTTTTCTTTTTTCTTTCCCTCTTATTTTACTACCTTCACATGTCTCCGACATAGTTAAATTAAACTAAATATTTTTCATTACTTACACTTGAAAATGATTTTGAAAACTCCCTAATTTTTCTTTTTTCTCTTCATTTCCCACCCAAGACAGTGGCTTTGCATTGGTCCTTGACTTTTCAGTATGCTAAAGTCGTTTCTGTCCTTTTGACTATTTTCCAAATTTTTTCACTCTTCGTAGGTACCATTAAAAGCTCCATTACTGCTTATTCTCACTTGTTATTTTCTCTACTGCTAACAACATCAGCATTTGTACCATTTGCTTCGTTTTCCTGATGATGAGTGTTTCTACACTCGAAACATGTCGATTCAATTTATTATGAATCATTCTAGGTTCGCCTAGTTATTCGAATAAAAAATTGTGGAGAAAGACTTTGTGCTTTTTTTTTCTATATCATTTAACTCCACTTTGAGTATGGACTACTTCTTCAAAATTAAGAAATTTAAGTTATAACGGGTGATTCATTATTTTAGACTTTTTTTTTTTAATTCTAAATAAAACAAATAAAATGGAATCAAATGGTGGAATCTTTATTATGAGTTGAAAGAACAATCTTTGACATTTATTTTTTGAAAGGTCCAATTTTTGATCACGCTTTTTAGCATTGCGACCGGTATCTGCCGAATTACGCGAGTAATGTTGGCTTCTAAGTCTCGATTCGTAGCTGGCTTATCGACAAAGACTTTTGATTTGATATAACCCCAAAGAAAAAAGTGCAAGGGTGTGATATCACACGATCTAGGCGGCCAGTTGACAGGTCCAAAACGCGAAATTATCTGCTCACCAAACTGATTTCTCAATAATATTGTTTCGCGCGCTGTGTGTGTGTGCCGTACCTCCGTCTTGCTGAAACCAAATGTCTGAACTCGGCTATTGTTGATTGTGGTGTTTAATATTTTGGTTTTCCAGTTTTTATATACTTGCATGTGTATTGTGTAGTTAAGTGAATTGTATTTGAGCTATATAAACAATGTTTGTCACCGAGAACTTTTTCAAATTCCCGATTAAGAAATTGCGCTTGAAAATGTTTTGTACACGTACCCAAGTTTCTGTGAAGTTATTTAATACTTGGCTTTAGATTAGGTACGCGATAACGTTAAAAATTGCTGTTTTGTTCGTTTTTTTATTTTCGATTTGATAAGGTCAGTATTTGACTTGTTCTCCTGCTTTTCGAACTAAAAACATAACGAAAAATAATTTTTCTAACATATTTTAGAAACAAAACAAGAAACTTTTATTTTCGAACCTAAAAATCTGATAGGTTGGCTGGTACTATATAAAAATACCAGAAATCGGTACTTTTTCCTCCAACTTGGCCAAATAATTAGAACAGGTTCCAGTTTTTTGGCAATAAATTGCTGCAAATTTTATTTTTTTACACACATGAAAATAAATTGGAGGTCAATTTTTACAATTTGTTGAACTAGAACTTGACCGTGGAATACGGACTTAAAGTCTATGCAGCACAGCATTAAGCTTTTAGTAAGATATTTTTAATTTTAAAGTCCTGACCTGTTTATTTTTCCCATTTAGGAAATGAAAATTTTGCAGTGCGCATGCCTATTCCTATATGACTTTGTTTACATGCTCAAGGCCATTAATTTGCCACTTTCCTGATTATTGTTTGCTAAAGGTACATCTCTATGCCCCCATCCCGTTAGAAAACTTGGACACGTTCGTGCTATAAGAGGGTGCTTCATAAAACGTGTAATTTAATTAAATTGTTTTTTTCCTAACACTATTGTTTCATTTTTTAAGGTTCCCCTCATAAAGGCTATATTGTTAAAAGAACTAGATAAAAACGGTAAAAAATATTTAACAAAAATGTATGCCTTTCGTACTCGTCACTGCACAATATAAAATTGCCCTATATTTAAACAACTAATAGAATTTCTTCAAGCCCTTTATTCCGCTGTTTTCAACATGGCAAATTGGCCTTCCCATATACGCTGTATCTTTCTCCCCTTTTTAATTTAGTTTGAAGAGTTTGTGCTTAATTCCTGTTATCAAAAGGGTATTTTAAGAATGGTAGCCATTGTTGAAGGCTTTCAGTAATATTAAAAGTTAATTAATAAGTAGCAAGCTATTTGTGAAATATATTTTAAAACCCGAACTTACTACGCACACTTTTTTTACAATTAGTAGTACGTCCCTTTTCTTTATTTCTTCTTAATCGCAGCCTTACCTTATTTTCCAACCTTGAAAATGCTAATACCTTGGTAAAAACTAGAATTTTGAAATGAAATGAATGTTAGTCGGCGTGCAAAGTTTTTAAAATTGAAATAGTAATTTACGTTACAAGACCGGAAAGTAGTGTTTTTCAGGTCGAGACAAGCATTCCCAGGGCGAGCCGTAGGCAAGTTCTGGAAGCTTGGAGAGACCTGGAAAACACTAATTTTCGGTTGCGTGACGTACAATATTTTTTTTAAAACCGACACTTCGATATACTTACATTAAATTATTTTATATTATTTTTAAATGCGTCGCATGACTTCTCGTAACGTGCTTTTGATTTTACTGGCAATATATCGTAAGTCTCTTTCCTTGCTGCTTCCAAAATTTCTTCTGGAATCTCATTTTCCGTGTCGGATAATTCAAAATCTGAATTGTTAAATTTGCGAACTCGCGAAAAAAGTTTGACATAAACAACAAATTAAAAATCAACGAACTGTCACTCGACAATACATCGAAATGTTGTTGTCATAGTAACGAAATCAAGGTAGCTTGTATTATCAAAGAGCGATTGGAAAAACAAAAAACAGGGACCGGAAATAGCTATTTACCTAACAAGTGCGAAAAATTAATTTTTCCGCACGAGTCTACCGTTCACCGAACGACGCGTAGCGGAGTTCGGTTAAGCAGCCGAGTGCAGGGAAAACAATTTCCGCACTTTCTGGACAATTTTTCGTCTAGAAAATAACGTTTTTCCGATCGCAAGACCGGAAAAGTGACATTAGAGACCGGAAAAATCTTTTTTTTTCAATCGACCGGAAAGCAAGCACTTTCTAGACAATTTTTTGATCGGAAAATATCACTTTGCTGGTCTAGACCGGAAAGTAATGAAAAATTGACCGGTAATAGTATATTACGTTACAAGACCGGAAAGTACTATTTTACAGGACGAAGCAGGCAATTTCCAGGGCGAGCCGCCAGGCGAGTCCTGGGAGCCTGCGAGTCCTGTTAACGTACTTTTCGGTTGAGTGACGTACAATATTTTTTTTACAATCGACACAAGACACCAGTGGCGTGCGAGAAAACCTTAATAATAGCTTACTATATGGGTATAGTTTTAGCAGAAAACTCTAATAGTTGGGAAAATTATGTTTAATAATAAATACAATTTGGTACAAATGTTCTTAATTCTATTTTATCTATTAATATCTATTTGTTAATTGTTATATTGAAAGTACAATTTTGTGGTGTATTAAATTGTAGACATGACGGGAAATTTTTTGATTCATCTTTATAGGATGTTTGTGAAGTTATATCCACTTTTGATCCTCCGGCTTCCTGAATTCTACTGGCTATATCAATCTTATTTTGTAGAGACTGTTCAATGTAGCCTTCGGCAACTTGGGATGATTTCCAGCCGCCCCATGTCGTTTTAAATTAAGGATATCGCCTCCACCTTCAACTAACAGTGTCGCCGAACTACGTCGAAAACAGTGCCCTGTAAATTGCTCTGGGTTTGGTAATCCCAAATAGGATGCTATTTTTGATGGCGCTTTTCCTACTGAATGCAAACCTACTGGTTGAATAGTGCATTTTCCTTTATTATAGAAAAGAAATAGCCTGCGATGTGGAACACTAGGCGGACGTAAAGAAATATATTTTCTATATATATTTAGGTTTCGTTCCCCAACAACTATAAATGACCTGGGTTGGTATGTTTTTGTATTTGGAATTTTTACCGCCAACATCGATTCGTTATCTTTAACATCGTCAATTGTCATATTGGTCAATTCTTCACGGCGACACGCTCCAGCCGAACCCATTATTAGTAAAAGCTAAAAAAAATAAGAAATAGTTTAAATATATTTTTTTTAAACACAATATAAGAAAAGAAGAACTTTAAGAAAACTCGTATTATGTATTTAAGTACTTACTTTGATTAAAAGATAATCATTATCAGGGGCTTCCAGCAAAAATTTGTCAATGTCTTCTCTGGTAAGTACGTTCGATTTTTGGGGAATGTATCCAACAGATTTTCTCTTTATGAATGCTATCAGTTTATAATATTTGCTTATATCAATGTTTTCTTTTAAATTTAACATAGATTTGATCATTGAGTACAAGCTCCACAGTGTAGATGATTTTAATTTTTCGGATTTTTCAGCAAAATAAGCTAACAAAACATCCTCAGAAACATTTCTGACATTTTTTTCTCTACACCAATTTTTAAAGACGCTAAACGTTTTTTCATACCGCACTCTGGACTTATGCGGCAACAAATCGTCTGTAGCTCTAGCAGCTGCCTCTGTTATTTCAACTGGAACGTCATTTTCTTCCCAATCCAAATTAAGTTCCATATCTAAAGTCTTCCACACAATTTTATAAAGCCACAAAAGTTTATTTATCAAAGTCAATATCGTACCTGACAGTTCGTTACTATGGAAGCAAGAAAACATAAACATGTCAAAGCCTACTTATAAATGAGTTTGGTTAATTTTTTTAAATTGGGAGCGGAACGCAACAAAAATTGACCGGTATAGTATATTACATAACAAGTGTTGAAAGTGGCAATTTTCAAACGAGGAGATATTTAGCACGAGGCGTCAGCCGAGTGCGGAAATTCTCCGAGTGTGAGAAAATCACTTTCACACGAGTAATGTACACAATTTTTCCTACGACCATACAAAATAATCAAAAAGAGTTTGTTTGGTTTTTAATAGTTTGTACACCATTGTGTTAAAAAAAATTGACAAAGTACAAACGCAATAAATGCAAAACAAATTTCAAGGCGGATTCCAACAGAAGCGTCTATATTAAAACAAAATAAAAACAGTGCCTACTTACAAATTTTAACCCTCCTAGATTTAAATAAAAATAATCACTTTTTCTCCTATTTGCTTACGCAAATCATACCTAGTATCTATGTAGGTACAGTGAATAAATTTCGTTTCTGATTTTTTAGCTGCTTGCATTCTTTAAAACAATAATATACCTAAATATACATACAAAAACAAAACACAAACACAAAACGTAACCTCAACATTGTCTTGTTCTTAATGGCTCTGCTCCCTGGGGGCAATTTGCCAGCACATTAGGGGTGATCGTGATGTTGTCTGGTCTGTACCATATCACGACCACTGACTTTTCTTCTTTGCGTACAATGCGGTTTGGACTGCTTAATATGAGTCTCTGGATTTGTGTATTTGACCTTTTCTTAGCTGCTATTTTAAGGGTCAAGGGTTTAGTATTGACAATTACAACATAGGATAGGAGTGACATTTACTAAAAAGAAGGGATTTAGGGGTTAGTAGACAGTACAATCATTTACTGTAGAACGTAACTAGACACTTCACTAACTTATTTATTTATTTATTTTTTATTATAGTTTTATTTTATGATAATTAATGTACCGCATTATTAAACCTCAACATTATTGAAAGATAGAGATGGAGTTAAATATCGATAGCTTGCTAATTATAAAAGTTCTGTCTATATTCGATTTGTTTTGAATATTGCTAAAATAATTTTACGTACATAAAGCACTTTCACTTACACCAATATAATTAAACATCCGAGATAATGGCAAAATTATAAATCGGTATTTCCTAGGGTATTCTATTTCTGCTCTATAGCTGCCCCTTTTTTTTCTGTGGTTCAACTCAGTTGACATAAACGCTTTATTTTTATGTGAGTATAAAAATTGGCTGGAGGCTGAAAAGCTAGAGGCCATCGCAATCCTCGAACAGAACAGAACAGAACTTTTCTGTGAGTTGACATGTAAACATGAAACATGACAGTTGGTGGGTTGCCTGACATATTATTATTTTCCCTTTTTGATAATATTATTTTTATCATAAATAAGTACTCTTCGGTTCCCAAAAATAACGAAAAATTTGCAGTAATGCCCTAGTGTACTTTACCCCACCCAGCACCCCAATTCACTCCACGTGTCCCGTAAGTTTGTTATGTTTAATAAATAGTTTTGTCGTCAAATTGACACCTATTTAAATTTAATATCTAAGTGTGCTTGGTATTTCCACACTCGTGTTGAAATATTTTTTTACAACACTCGTGTGATATTTGGCACTTTCTAGCCAAGTTAACCGTGTTGTTATTGTCATTTTCGTAGGTGGTCGTAGGAAAAAGTACTTTTTTTTCAATCGACCGGAAAGCAAGCACTTTCTAGACAATTTTTTGATCGGAAAATATCACTTTGCTGGTCTAGACCGGAAAGTAATGAAAAATTGACCGGTAATAGTATATTACGTTACAAGACCGGAAAGTACTATTTTACAGGACGAAGCAGGCAATTTCCAGGGCGAGCCGCCAGGCGAGTCCTGGGAGCCTGCGAGTCCTGTTAACGTACTTTTCGGTTGAGTGACGTACAATATTTTTTTTACAATCGACACAAGACACCAGTGGCGTGCGAGAAAACGTTAATAATAGCTTACTATATGGGTATAGTTTTAGCAGAAAACTCTAATAGTTGGGAAAATTATGTTTAATAATAAATACAATTTGGTACAAATGTTCTTAATTCTATTTTATCTATTAATATCTATTTGTTAATTGTTATATTGAAAGTACAATTTTGTGGTGTATTAAATTGTAGACATGACGGGAAATTTTTTGATTCATCTTTATAGGATGTTTGTGAAGTTATATCCACTTTTGATCCTCCGGCTTCCTGAATTCTACTGGCTATATCAATCTTATTTTGTAGAGACTGTTCAATGTAGCCTTCGGCAACTTGGGATGATTTCCAGCCGCCATGTCGTTTTAAATTAAGGATATCGCCTCCACCTTCAACTAACAGTGTCGCCGAACTACGTCGAAAACAGTGCCCTGTAAATTGCTCTGGGTTTGGTAATCCCAAATAGGATGCTATTTTTGATGGCGCTTTTCCTACTGAATGCAAACCTACTGGTTGAATAGTGCATTTTCCTTTATTATAGAAAAGAAATAGCCTGCGATGTGGAACACTAGGCGGACGTAAAGAAATATATTTTCTATATATATTTAGGTTTCGTTCCCCAACAACTATAAATGACCTGGGTTGGTATGTTTTTGTATTTGGAATTTTTACCGCCAACATCGATTCGTTATCTTTAACATCGTCAATTGTCATATTGGTCAATTCTTCACGGCGACACGCTCCAGCCGAACCCATTATTAGTAAAAGCTAAAAAAAATAAGAAATAGTTTAAATATATTTTTTTTAAACACAATATAAGAAAAGAAGAACTTTAAGAAAACTCGTATTATGTATTTAAGTACTTACTTTGATTAAAAGATAATCATTATCAGGGGCTTACAGCAAAAATTTGTCAATGTCTTCTCTGGTAAGTACGTTCGATTTTTGGGGAATGTATCCAACAGATTTTCTCTTTATGAATGCTATCAGTTTATAATATTTGCTTATATCAATGTTTTCTTTTAAATTTAACATAGATTTGATCATTGAGTACAAGCTCCACAGTGTAGATGATTTTAATTTTTCGGATTTTTCAGCAAAATAAGCTAACAAAACATCCTCAGAAACATTTCTGACATTTTTTTCTCTACACCAATTTTTAAAGACGCTAAACGTTTTTTCATACCGCACTCTGGACTTATGCGGCAACAAATCGTCTGTAGCTCTAGCAGCTGCCTCTGTTATTTCAACTGGAACGTCATTTTCTTCCCAATCCAAATTAAGTTCCATATCTAAAGTCTTCCACACAATTTTATAAAGCCACAAAAGTTTATTTATCAAAGTCAATATCGTACCTGACAGTTCGTTACTATGGAAGCAAAAAAACATAAACATGTCAAAGCCTACTTATAAATGAGTTTGGTTAATTTTTTTAAATTGGGAGCGGAACGCAACAAAAATTGACCGGTAAAGTACTTTACCGGTCAATTTTTCATTACTTTCCGGTCTAGACCAGCAAAGTGATATTTTCCGATCAAAAAATTGTCTAGAAAGTGCTTGCTTTCCGGTCGATTGAAAAAAAAGTACTTTACCGGTCAATTTTTGTTGCGTTCCGCTCCCAATTTAAAAAAATTAACCAAACTCATTTATAAGTAGGCTTTGACATGTTTATGTTTTCTTGCTTCCATAGTAACGAACTGTCAGGTACGATATTGACTTTGATAAATAAACTTTTGTGGCTTTATAAAATTGTGTGGAAGACTTTAGATATGGAACTTAATTTGGATTGGGAAGAAAATGACGTTCCAGTTGAAATAACAGAGGCAGCTGCTAGAGCTACAGACGATTTGTTGCCGCATAAGTCCAGAGTGCGGTATGAAAAAACGTTTAGCGTCTTTAAAAATTGGTGTAGAGAAAAAAATGTCAGAAATGTTTCTGAGGATGTTTTGTTAGCTTATTTTGCTGAAAAATCCGAAAAATTAAAATCATCTACACTGTGGAGCTTGTACTCAATGATCAAATCTATGTTAAATTTAAAAGAAAACATTGATATAAGCAAATATTATAAACTGATAGCATTCATAAAGAGAAAATCTGTTGGATACATTCCCCAAAAATCGAACGTACTTACCAGAGAAGACATTGACAAATTTTTGCTGGAAGCCCCTGATAATGATTATCTTTTAATCAAAGTAAGTACTTAAATACATAATACGAGTTTTCTTAAAGTTCTTCTTTTCTTATATTGTGTTTAAAAAAAATATATTTAAACTATTTCTTATTTTTTTTAGCTTTTACTAATAATGGGTTCGGCTGGAGCGTGTCGCCGTGAAGAATTGACCAATATGACAATTGACGATGTTAAAGATAACGAATCGATGTTGGCGGTAAAAATTCCAAATACAAAAACATACCAACCCAGGTCATTTATAGTTGTTGGGGAACGAAACCTAAATATATATAGAAAATATATTTCTTTACGTCCGCCTAGTGTTCCACATCGCAGGCTATTTCTTTTCTATAATAAAGGAAAATGCACTATTCAACCAGTAGGTTTGCATTCAGTAGGAAAAGCGCCATCAAAAATAGCATCCTATTTGGGATTACCAAACCCAGAGCAATTTACAGGGCACTGTTTTCGACGTAGTTCGGCGACACTGTTAGTTGAAGGTGGAGGCGATATCCTTAATTTAAAACGACATGGGGCGGCTGGAAATCATCCCAAGTTGCCGAAGGCTACATTGAACAGTCTCTACAAAATAAGATTGATATAGCCAGTAGAATTCAGGAAGCCGGAGGATCAAAAGTGGATATAACTTCACAAACATCCTATAAAGATGAATCAAAAAATTTCCCGTCATGTCTACAATTTAATACACCACAAAATTGTACTTTCAATATAACAATTAACAAATAGATATTAATAGATAAAATAGAATTAAGAACATTTGTACCAAATTGTATTTATTATTAAACATAATTTTCCCAACTATTAGAGTTTTCTGCTAAAACTATACCCATATAGTAAGCTATTATTAACGTTTTCTCGCACGCCACTGGTGTCTTGTGTCGATTGTAAAAAAAATATTGTACGTCACTCAACCGAAAAGTACGTTAACAGGACTCGCAGGCTCCCAGGACTCGCCTGGCGGCTCGCCCTGGAAATTGCCTGCTTCGTCCTGTAAAATAGTACTTTCCGGTCTTGTAACGTAATATACTATTAGTTGCTGCTTAGTTTAGAAAAACGTAGAAGTCACTCGTCCCTGTTGTTCCTTTATAAATTAATACACAATCAAATAGATGCACCAATGTTGTTATCACAAATTAACTTTAATATGCCGCTTTATAGAACAAGAAATTGTGCTATTTTTTATATAAAGTTTACTACTACAAATGGCTATGGAAATTCGCCTCCTTATAGTATGTGTAAGTTGTCGAATTCTATAATGAAAAATTTGGATATATTCTCTTTAACCCTCAAGGATCTTAAAAAAGTGCTAGTTTAGTTTAGTTTTCATATTATCTAGATTTAAGTACACTACTACTCTGTAATAGGATACGTGTATCTGTTGAGTTTAAATTAAATAAATAAATAAATAAATAATGATATTTGAGATTTAATAGAATTTTCCAAATTATTATATTTTATGAGAAATAGACTTATATGCTAATGTTTTAGACACTCTATCCACATAAAAATTTTGATTAGTTCTTGTTTTATAATTATGATGGTCATAATTAAAAGAACAAACATTTTTTTAAACAATCAGACAATAAATTATGTTTAATTTTATGTATAAAGATACATAGGTACTAAATAAAAAATTAAATTTCTGACATTCAACCAATCTAAATTTTTTAACATAAATTTTATTTTGGTACATTTTTGTCACAATTTAAAATAGTCCGCATTGCCTTATTTTGTAAAATTTGTAAGTTATCAAATATTTTCTCATTAGCACAATATAAAATGGAAGAACAATAAAATGTGGTTATGTAATAGTATTAAATACAGTTTTTTTTAGAAAACAAACTTAAATTAGAACTGATTCTTTTAAAATAAACCTACTTTCCGGCAATCTTTGAAAATAGGTATGATACTTTCAAAATAATTTAAAAAATTTAATTTTGAATCAATAATTATCCCTAAATATTTAAAACTGTTTACTAATTCCAATTTTTCACCATCAATTAAAACATTTATATTATTACAATTTAAATTATTTCCCATAACCATACATTTAGTTTTTGAAATATTTAATTTTAATATTTATTTAGGTACTTTTCAAACATTATTGTAAATTAACGTGTCATGAGCAAACATTTGTAACTTACACATTTTTAAAACTAAAGGCTTAACGTTGATGTATAAAATAAATAATATTGGACCTAGTATACTTCCTCGGAACTCCTATATTATTTATTTTTTTTATTTGAATATGTTTTTGATATCTTTGTTTTTGTGACCTTTTACTTAAATAATTTTTAAACCATTTATAAACGTTTTTGCGAATACCATACTGGTACAATTTACTCAATAATCTTAACCTTTAGTTTAGGTTAATATTATTTTATATAATATTTTATAATTAGTTGTAGGTAATATTATTATTTTTTTTTCATGGTCCAAGCCTAAGGACTTTGCCTTACAGATTACAGAAAAACATAAACAATCATAAAATAACTTAGTCCCATCTTCAAAGGGCTGAATTTTACTTATATGAAATTTATTTACCTGCTAATTAACCCTTCTTTAGATAAGTTCAAAGCAAAATCCCTTTTATACTTTTTTTCATAAAATGAAATTAATCGCTTGGCGTTATCGCAAAACTCGTATTTTTCTTCAGCATGAAAAATTTCTTTAATTATTTTTCCAGAGTGTTTTCCATTTAAAACTCTGTTGGCAACAGGAAATCGAGATTTTCTACGTTAATTAATCAAAAAAGCATATTTTTCCTTAACATTTTAATACCTTCACCGCACACCCCCTGTTTATAAAAATATTAATTCATTGAAATTTTATAAATGCATTCAAAATTGATTCGGTTCGGTAATTTTAAAATGAAAAATAAATTAAATTCAAAACGGTTCTTTTCTGGATAAATGAGTTGGAGCCAGTGAACGTCAAAACAATTTTTAAATTACATTTTTATATACCGAGTGTCCACGGAAGGTGGTTCGCCCCTCTAACTTTTTTGTTTTTCAAGATAATGGAATAACATTTGGGGGATTTGTATACGACATAAAACTGCAATTTTTCACAGGTGACTCAACATTATGGAATTTCTGGTTTAACCGCAAGTGACATAAACTTTCGATTTTTAAATGGTACACCTGGTATATTTTTCCTTTTTTGACGCCATATGACATTCTAAATATAACGATGTGTCACTTGTCACTTTTTGTCACCAAGAAAATATTTTTTCCACATTTATTATTTTATCTAGAGGGCTATGAATACATGAATCACTTATTTTGTTTCTTTTTAATTGGGAAAAATACGATTTTACTATTTTTGGTCCAATGCTATGTGCTGTGTACAATTTAATCTTTAAAGTTTTATAACTCATTTTTTTAAACGGCAACATGGTGGCTCGTCGGGTTAAGAAAAAAGAGGATTTTATCACGATTATTTTGATACCACACGCTATTAGGTTTTAGAAAAGCTGCTATTAAAAAACTTTAAAAACTTAACTTGAAACATTTCTAAAATGAAGCATTTTTTAATAATAAATTTAGATTTAAATGCATCAAGTAGCCTGTGACCAGCAAAACTGATAAAACAAAATCATGCCTTGAAGAAAATTGACATGCCGACAGCCTCTGCCAAAGTAAATTAGTTTGTTGTTAAAAAAACATGGAAAATAATAGTTTCACAAGGAGTGAAAAAGTTGATATGTTATTAGTGTTTGGAGAATGCAGAAAGAATACAACCACTGCTGCACGACTTTACACACAAAGATATCTTAATTGGCGTCATCCAACCCGGCAACTATTACCCAAAACTGGTTCAGTTAACTTTTTAAAGTTTTTTAATGGCAGCTTTTCTAAAACCTAATAGCGTGTGGTATCAAAATAATCGTAATAAAATCCTCTTTTTTCTTAACCCGACGAGCCACCATGTTGCCATTAAAAAAAATGAGTTATACAACTTTAAAGATTAAATTGTAGACATCACATAGCATTGGACCAAAAATAGTAAAATTGTATTTTTCCCAAGTAAAAAGAACTGAAATAAGTGATTCTAAGGTATTTATAGCCCTTTAGATAAAACATACCAGGTGTCCCATTTAAAAATCGAAAGTTTAGGTCACTTTCTGTTAAACCGGAATTTCCATAATGTTGAGCCACCTGTCAAAAAATGCAGTTTTATGTCGTATACAAATCCCCCAAATTTTATTCCATTATCTTAAAAAACAAAAAAGTTAGAGAGGCGAACCACCTTCCATGAACACCCGGTATACCTACTGCGCAAAATAAACCACAGCCACCCATCGTATTTAATTTTCACTATTTTCAAAATTCATTAAGTATTACTTCTTCGCACAAAGCGAAACTTTAACATTTAACCAAGGTACATACCTAGGTAAAGTCAACTGTTTCCAAAAGCACAGCGTTTCGACAGTTGACACCCACATGTGACATTAACAGCTAATGCTGATAAAAGTTCCCAGTTCAGTAGTGGGCCGAGCAAGCTGACGCGTCAGTTTTCAGAGACTAAATTTTCTTGGTGTTTATTATTTTAAACGGAACGGCGAGTAGAATAGTTTGGGTTAATTGACTCTCCGATTTCGAATAACAATCATTTCATTTATCATCCTTTGCTATTATAAATTGAATATTATTGGTTTATCTATATTAATTACGGTACAATAGGTTGCCAAATATTACGCTCACTGAGAACTAATCCAGCTGTTTGTATTTAAAAACACGTTTTTAAGGGTAGAAAACGATTTATCTCGATTTCCGGCAAAACTACAAGTCCTAATGGAAAAACGTTAAATGGCAAAGTTGTAGGTAATAAAAAAATTTACAACTTTTGTATTTGCACTTTTTTCACATAACCTCAAAATTTATGTGAAAAATTCAAATAACCAAGTTTTTGGTTTTTTA
Source organism: Polydrusus pterygomalis (assembly GCA_963969555.1). NCBI lineage: Eukaryota > Metazoa > Arthropoda > Insecta > Coleoptera > Curculionidae > Polydrusus > Polydrusus pterygomalis. The sequence goes on from OZ018377.1 coordinate 74,389,162, forward strand.
TTTTTTATCTTTTACAAAAAAAATTTTTTATACACGAAATTTGGTGAAAACTTTCCTTTTTATGTCCCAAACACACTGTAATTTTTTTGATTTAAAATATTTATTTTTTAACCTTATTTTGACTTAATATCGAAAAAGCAACCTAATTTTCAATCGAAAATTCTTACGTCAAAATATCTGCCTTTTTAAAAAAGTCGGTGGGCTTTTTGTTCGTTGAAATCTCTACTTTCAGATGGTGTAAAAAAATATATACATTACTATGGTAAATGTTCTCAAAAAATGGAAAAAAACTCGAATCCGAAATTTTTTTTTAATCATTATGTACAATTTTGAGCTATTTATTAAAATTTATACTTTAATTACTCGAAAAACGTAAAATTCCATGTAACATTGATAAGCAAAAAAATTACAAATCCATAAAACATAAAGATCGCAAAAAACATGCGTAAAAAGTTGATCTAAATATAATTAAAGGTAGGATTTAAAGGGGAATTGAATTGAGAACATTTACCATAGTAATGTATTTTTTTACACCATCAGAAAGTAGAGATTTCAACGAACAAAAAGCCCCACCGACTTTTTAAAAAAGCAGATATTTTGACGTGAGAATTTTCGATTAAAAATTAGGTTGCTTTTTCGATATTAAGTCAAAATATGGTGAAAAAATTAATATTTTAAATCAAAAAAATTACTGTGTATTTGGGACATAAAAAGGAAAGTTTTCACCAAATTTCGTGTATAAAAAAATTTTTTTGTAAAAGATAAAAATAAAAAACCAAAAACTTGGTTATTTGAATTTTTCACATAAATTTTGAGGTTATGTGAAAAAAGTGCAAATACAAAAGTTGTAAATCTTTTTATTACTTACAACTTTGCCATTTAACGTTTTTCCATAGGACTTTTAGTTTTGCCGGAAATCGAGATAAATCGTTTTCTACCCTTAAAAACTCCTCCCCCCCCCCTTCCCGACCTCGGATCGCCCGTAATTTATTTTTCCTTTCATTTTTGTTATATTCTCTTCCTTTTCCAATGGGTTTCATCCTACTATTATTTTCTTTCACTTTTTACCATTTTCAAAGGCTCCAGCCCGGGTTTAAATATAGAAACACTGTTCTAGCAAATCTGGAATTGATATAACACTAAAGCGGGTTTGATACACTAGCTATTTGTTTAATATGGGTTAATAAAAAATAACCTATCAATACAAATACTGTCTTAGCAAACCTGTTGTATTGAGATCATTTGCCTTAGTGACCGTGTACCAAACTGTATAGTTGTGGCTCTCAGATTATTACGAATTCATGATAATCAGATAATCCTGGGTGTTCTATGAGAAGTTATAATTATCCTAGATCTATTATGCATAGCATAACACTCTTACAATCACAAGTACTATACACCAATTATAATAATTATTAACTGATTGTAGATAAAATCCTTTATTAATTAAAATAGCGATTGCTCCATAAGAATATCAATACCGCGCATTTAATAAAATCTTGAATAAAGTTTAAGTAAAAATCTTATTTAGGAAAGATCTAACTTAGAAACCTGGCGCACTTTAAAAAAAAAGCGCCTCCAAAGCTTTCCAGCTTTGAAAAGGATCAATCAAATGCGATTCTAATTTAGGCTTTCGCTCCGACTTTATCAGTTTTTTCCGGCTGAGTTGTTTTTATGAAAGGGGGGCGACACCGTGTAAGATTCTATTGAAAACTCCATTCTAATAAATCTTCTCCAAAATGGATGATATTCACTTTTGTGCCAACTCAACAATGGAAATTTATCAATAATCCGGACATATAAGCGCATTTATACGACGATAATCTTTTTAGTTCCGAACATTATTCCTTTTTATTTTTGAACATATTTATTTGAATTTCTCATGTTCGATGTTCACCGAAATTATTCCGATTCGAGATCTATAAATACGGTATATCCTCTCCCATACCTAGAATTGTTAATAATGGGAACAAAATTAGTAATGACTTTTTTAACTCTTCCCAAGCTTCCTTTAAGATAAATATTTCTAAACTTTCACTGTAATTATATAGTCTTGCTTTATTATGGGAGAGCTAATTTAGGATTCAGTTATCTTGTTTTCTTTTAAATGTTATAATAATAGTTATTAGTTTGTTAAGTAAAAATTGAAATTGGGTTTTGCCCGTCGATAAATAAACAAATACAATATTTGATAGCACACACGGCGTTTTTGTAGCGGTTTCTGTAGAGGCGGCAGCATTACTGCAATTCTTTAATTAAATAATAATTATATTAAATATACAGGGTGGGGACTTTAAATGGAACGCTGCTTATAGCGGCTATAAGAATAAGATTTCTCTAAAATCCAAAAATACGTCCTCAAAGATTTTTTATGGGCCACGCTTTTGTCATGTAAAAAAAAATGGGGACCCCAAAGGAGGGGCGCAGCAAATTTCTTTTTTTAAATTAGACGATACCACTTGTGGCACCTTTTTGGGAAGCTTATTGAAAAAGGAATTTGTACATATTCTTTTTTTTTACATCTGTCAAACCATGTGTCAAAAATTTAATAAAAACTACTTTTTAACGAATAATTACATAAAACAACTTAAAAACTGTAAGGCCACTTTTTTAGCGTAACAATTGTTGAAAATGTGCCCCATTTGAGACAGACCCATCCGTACGCCAATTACCTTGTTTCCATGGTTATACAGCCTGTCTTGTTACATTTGACAAGTGTTTAAATTTTATCGATTTAATTTAGAAATTTTAAAAATGTATTTAACTGAAACGCTAAAAATTGAAATATTGATGATGATCGGGTTTGGAGAAAGAAAACGGAGTTAAGAAGAAGTTGCTGCGTTGTTTCATAAAAGTCATCCGGATTTGCCACCTCTGTCGCGAAGTTCAGTCAGTAAAATTGAAAAGCAATTTCGAGAATTGGGTCATGTTAGACATGTTCTTCGAAGAAAACCCCCAAAAGTATCAGATGAAACTAAATTGGATATCATATTGACCTATCAAGAAAACCCAATTACACCAGCAAGGTAATTATCTCGTGATCACAATATCGATCATAAAACGGTGTTAAAGATCACAAAGTCTACTGGGATAAAACCATTCAAAATGCAGCCAGTACAGGAGTTATTGGAGGAAGACTTAGACAGAAGGGTAGAATTTTGCGAAGTTATGATGGCCGCATTGGACAACCGACAAAGTGATTTAGCATGGATACTTTTTTTGTGATGAAGCAACATTTACTTTAAATGGTCCAGCAAGTTCGAAAGTTAAGCAAAAATTATGTTTTAAAGGCAATTAACGGTTGTACAATCGCTGGGCAAAATCTAAACATATTATTAATTAATTTCCATTTTAGGTTAATCGACAAAATTGCCGATATTATTCCGATGAAAATCCTCATTGGATTGTTGAATGTCATTCTCAACGCCAAGGGAAAGTGAATGTTTGGGCTGAAATAATAGGCGACAGAATCATTGGTCCATCCTTTTTTGAAGGCAATTTAAATGGAGAACTGTATTTAAATTTTCTTCAAACATTTTTAATACCAGAACTCCAAAGAATGTTCCCTAATTATGGAAATCTAGATCAAAGGATTTTTTCCAGCAGGATGGTGCCCCTCCGCACTTTGCAAGAAATGTAAGAGAATTCTTGCATATGACATTTTCAAATAGGTGGATAGGATGCCGAGGATTTATAGAATGGCCAACCAGATCCCCGGATATTACACCCTTAGATTTTTATTTATGGGGCGATTTAAAAAGCAGAGTCTATGTCACCAGACCTAGAAATCTGGAAGAGTTAAAAGTAAGTATTCGAGCAGAGATAAGATTAATAATTACTCCAGAAGTTTTGGAAAGAGTAAGGGAAGAGTTCTACCATCGGTTGGGTCTGTGCCAACAGGTTTATGGGGCACATTTTCAACAATTGTTACGCTAAAAAAGTGGCATTACAGTTTTCAAGTTGTTTTATGTAATTATTCGTTAAAAAGTAGTTTTTATTACATTTTTGACACATGGTTTGACAGATGTAAAAAAAAAGAATATGGACAAATTCCTTCTTCAATAAGCTTCCCAAAAAGGTGCCACAAGTGGTATCGTCTAATTTAAAGAAAGAAAGTTGGTTAGGGCTGCGCCCCCCCTTTGGGGTCCCCATTTTTTTTACATGACAAGGGCGTGGCCCATAAAAAATCTTTGAGGACTTATTTTTGGATTTTAGAGAAATCTTATTCTCAGAGCCGCTATAAGCAGCGTTCCATTTAAAATCCCCACCCTGTGTATTGAACACGCGTTGAAAACTGCGATATCTGAGCAATTCCAGGTATTCTAGAACCACTTCAAGCAAGGAAGCAGCTAGCTGCGGATGTATTGGACTAGACCACAACTACCTTGAAAAGAAGCCATGAAGTGACATCGGGCAACGCCGCATCAGCTGGGAGTTGCGGATCCACAAGCTATAATTATGACGCGCGGCGAGTTTTTTATTCTTTCTGATATTTTTTGTGTTTTTTTGGCTCTTTTGCCACTATATTGATATTCAAAAATGTACAAAAAAGTAATAAATAGTTTTGGATAACAAGAACAACTTACCTAACTATTAAATAATAGTAATATTGCGTTGAGAAGCTGTTTTTGTTTCACTACAAGTAGATTTATTTGATCGATCAAAAGTAATATTCTATTATACAAATGATTATATTCTGCGTTTAAATTACAGGATTCAAGCTGAGACCACAAATAATGTCACTGGGGACAAAATGCTTAACACAAACTACAGAATACTGTGTGGGCGACCAATTAGCTCTTGGAATGGCTTTTAGCCAGATAATTTTCAGATTTTCATCTTTTGGGAAGTGAAAAACTGATACACTCTCTTCACCTGCTTTTAAAACACTTTTATGGTTAGAGTTACACCCAAGAATATAGCACGGGCTTGGCATGTTGATAAATAAACAAACTAAAAGAAAAAAATAGTATCTACTTACCTAAGTACCTAGGTATCTAGAGGTATCCTACCTACTTACGAACTATCTCTACTACTAGTGATATATTTAAACTAATTCACATATACCTTCAAATTAAAGAAACAGTTTAATATTTAATAAATTAGCCACAAAACAATAAAGTTTATCCCAAAGAGCTAACTAGAATACAAAAAACACAACTTTTAAATTAAAACAAATAAAATTCTGCCGCCATTATAAGACCCGTAAACAAACCGCCAGGCTATTGGATTTTTCACTTTATTAATGCTATTACAGCAAATCCGCACCAAAAATGTTTACTAATATTTTGTAGAGGTTCTTAGCAATCATGTCACTTTAATTTTCTATTAGATATCAATCGAAAACCGGATAAAAATACAAATTCATACGAAAAACCGCAAAGTTAACACCTACTTCGCGAGTAAATTACATACTAAAGCATGGATAACCTAAAAAAAAAGTCACATGGATCTTCAAGAGTGTTGTCGATGTTTCTGTTTCATGGCTTTTGTCAAGGTGGTTGTGATTAGACGTTTCACCGAATCGGTTTTAGAACCGCGGGACGCGCCTCCTTGTGCGTATTTTTACAATAAAAATGTAATTTAACCGACCCGAGTTTTCACAAACCGTAAAAAATATTTAACATAAAATAATTAATGATTTGGAGGAAGTGAGCAGCCTGCAACTGGGTCGACTTACAAAGTTTATTAACAGCAGTGGCTGGTTTAAATAAGCTGTCAAGATTCTTCTACGATCTACGTCGCGTTAACCATCAGGAAGCTGATGCGGATAGGTTCCGCGGAACATGTGTGGTACCTAGTGATGTAAATTTAAAAAAAAGTTTTGTTTTTTTTTAGAAAAAAAAACAATGCGGTTTGTTTTTTTTCAAAAAAGTTTTTTTTTTCAGAATCATTGTTTTTGCTTTATAGAAAAGAGTAAATTTTTTTAATGTAATAATTTTATAAAATATAATAAAGTAATCTCTATTCTATTCTCTATTTATTAATAAAGGTACATATTTATTTTATTACCTATTTAAAATGCTGGAATACTTAACCTTAACAGTAGCTGTCGCTGTCGTATGATGAGATGATTTTTAATAATTTTATTAGAAATATAAAATCTCCCATTTTTCTTGTGTATTTTCAAGAATTTTGGTCCAACCGGGCACAACGCACAACCAATAAATATGTTTATTTATTTTTTTATAAAAAAAAAATTATTTCTTTTTTAATTAATATGATTTTTTTTTAAATTTGAAAACAAACGTTTTTTTTAAATCGTTTTTTTCCAAATTTGAAAAAAAAACGTTTTTTTACATCACTAGTGGTACCACAACGGTCCTTATAGGACTACGTGTGACTGTTTGGACGCTGCCAGAGGTCTGCCACTTTAACCTAACCTAACATAAAATAAATATTCTTACTGATATCATTTTGTGAATCAATGTAAATTTACTTTCATTTTCTTGCAAACGGTTTGTGATATAACATTTAATTTTTTCAGTGTACTACTGCTGCTACTACTACTAAAGGTTTAAAATTTAATATCTCTTACCTGATATTGAGCCTAATGAATAAAAATTAAGCAATTACTTGAAGCAATTACTTTTTAGTAAAAGCGATTGCTTGACTAGCAAATGCTATAAGTAAAAGAAATTGCTAGATCTGGATATGAATAATATTTTGAAGCAGTTGCTGTTTTTCTTACACCTCTGTAGCAAATGCTTATTCAACATAAGTTCAGACGTGGCTTATCCACTTGTTCAGTTTGGTGCATAATTTGCAAAAGAGTTGACGTAAATACAAGAACGTTGGTCTATTTATTTAGTACAATAGTAATCTGTTACGTTTTTGTGGAAAATAGGAAACTTATATTTGTGATATGGCAGATTTCAGTGAAAATGAGGAAAGTGATAGTAGTGATGAAGAAATTAAAGACAAGCAATTGATATTCGTTCACAAATTGAAGAAACCTAAATAAATCTCTCTGACCACAACCGTTTAGCTTCCACAACAGCTTCATCAGTTGTAGGAAATTTAATAAAAATATTGGCCTTCTCCAAAACTGCATCCATTACAAAAGTGTATGTCTTACAGACAGTAGTTTGGTGAACACCGAGTTCTTCATCTACAGAATTTTAAAAGCTTGGATCCGACAATTTCCACAGAAATACTTTAATCGTATTTAAAGGCGACAGTGTACCCCTCGCCTTTTACCAGTATTAGTCAAAAAATAATTTGCCAACCACTCAACATTTTCCCAGTCAAATCGATATAACTTTCTGAAATCATCATATCTGCAATTTTTACACACACTGTAGATTTTTCTTTTACGGGCTTTCATATATTCAGCCATAATTGAAGACACAAATTAAGAGCAACGCACGTGTATGCCGCGGAGAACTAAATTATTGTTGGTCACTGTGTTTGGCGAATACCTGCAAATAGGTAATTTTTTATGGAAAAGGGTGAGAAGAGACAAGTGTAAATTCAAAAATAAAATTAGCAGTGGCGCCGCTAGACGCGCGTGTATGCCGCGGAGTACTAAATTTGACTGCTACCAAGCAAATGATGCAGGGGTCGACCTACCTTAAAAAGTTGAAAGCAATTGCTACACTAGAAAAAGCAATTCCTTAATTTATTCATCACATTTTAAGCAAACAATAGCGATTGCTTCTATTTTTTTAAATTCCTGCACTTTTAAGCGATCGCTGGACGCAAAAGCAATTAGGTACTTTAGTTTGTATTCATTGGCTTTCAATAAATTACTTCGATTTTATAAGAAAAAGCAATTGCTACATTTTTATTCAATGCTCAATGTTCATATCTTTGTATATAAAAATCTAATAGCAAATAGCAACGTTTATTATTTTTATTTAAAAAGTATTTTTTTAGTGATGCCAATGTCGAAACCTTTTCTGGTTATAAATTTAATACAAATCGGCTGTTTTGTTGTGTTTATTGCACTCTAAACTTCCAAAGATCCTCATTAAAGACACTAAAGAAAAAACGCGTATCGAATTTGCGTATCGTAATGAAGCTATTTCGATACGCGTTTTTTCTTTAGTTGATGTTGGTAACATTTAAATGTTTTATTTCATTGACTTGCGCGGCCTTTGTGATTTACGAGAAAACTCATTTTTCGCAGAGGAAAAATAGCTTGATAACCTACCTTTTTATTCTGTGTGGATAACAGTCATGTATGTTGGTTGCATAAATCTATAAATCAATCTTTTGTAGATGCTTCATGCTATCATTTTCTGCCAAATCCTATCCAAAATTCAATCTACTAACCTTCCAATGTCAATTTTAACGTCAACTTTATTTGAATTTTTCATCTTCCCTATACTAAATTGCAATGCCGTGACGTAAAATCTAAAATCACGTCTTTTGAAATTCGAAAAAAAGTAGCAAAATCGCCCGAATTTCCGAACGCTCTGTATATGTACCGAAGGTACAAGGATCACACAACGTATTCCGTCCAATTTCAAATCTCATATCGCTAAAATAACTTTAGAATCTCGTGGTGAAAATGGGTCAATAAATCAAAAAATGACAGTTCGCAAAATAATTTTTGTTGTCCAGAGGCTACTATGATAAAAAATAGTATTACCAACCAAAATTTAGACATAAAAATTTACAAAATTTAAAGGATTTATTTTCTTTTTAAATATGTGTTTTTTATTGAAAAAACTACAAATTAGAAAAAATAGTATAACGTTCGTGTTATATAAAGCAGTTTTAAGCACTTGTCCCGTTATAAAACTCGCTGCAAGCGGCTCGTTTTTTAACATGGACGCGTGCTATAAAATGATGCTTTATAAAACGTATATACTATTTAGTATCTAGGTGTTTTACGAGCATTAAAAAACTGATTTTTATTGTACCTGATTATGAAAACAATGCAAGCAACAAACCGAAACAAACGGACCGTAAATTGCAATCAGATTTTCAGATAACAACGCCGTCGGTGCAAAAAGGCATCATCAATTCGTCCTAATTGAGATAATAACCCTCGGGGGGCCTATGGCCGTTTAATAAATCAGAAGTTTTCAATCGCAGGCCATGTCAAGCGGCGACTCCGAGGGAACACAAAGAAAACTAAATTCTTCCTGTCGCTTGCAGATATAATCGGCTAAAACACTGGGAAGTAAAAAAAGGAGAAAAACGAGGAATGAATTATATCTTTAAGGGCTCGGTCATCGATAAAATCAAAAAGTAAAGATATACTTAATTAAAATTTTCAGAAAAACGTTGTTTTCGTGTAACTAACAGGTAATATTTCTTCTAATAAAATACCCAATTTTATTCGTTGAATTTTTTATAACTCAACAATTTTGGAACAATAAGTATGTGTAATAAAGTAGCTAAAGTACTGGGGGTTGAAGAATTATTGTTCTATACCGGGTGTTTCTCAAAAGACGTTCACCCTTATAACTTTTTTATATTTATAGATATTAAAATAAAATTTTGAGATTATGCATGAGAGATGAGTCTGCATTTATTGGCATAATTTTCAATTTGTTAGCACTTTCGGTTTGACCGGAAGTGACCTTGATTTTGATATTTTAAATGGAACATCTTGTATATTTTTATCTATTTGGGTACAGCATAACATTATGAGTGAAATGACACTTCACTTGTAATTTTTTGACTTATTATAACAGTTTTATATTTATTTTTTATTTTCAATCTAGAGTGCTACAAATTAATTAAATCTGTTAATTTATAGTCAAGTAGTTTAAGAAAATTAAAATTATGTCATAATAATTGACTTTCTAAGTTTAGTGTCACAAGCGTTTAAAAAAGTAAATTTTGTTTTCTTGACGTTTACTCCATTTTTCCAAATGGAACAATGGTGGTTCAATAGGATATTTAAAACAAGCTTTTTTTTTCAACAATTTGATACCATGCACTTATATATGCTATTTTAAAATTTACACTGAAAAATTTGCCTTAAATCCCAATCGCAAATTTAAAAGCGTTATGCATTATTGCCGTTTCTAAAGAAATATAAAGACGGCTTTCAGTAGCGGCTCGTGACTAGCGAGTCAGGGGGGCGCTGGCTTTAAATAAAAAAAATTTAAAATGTCTATTGTTTTCGAAAGTACGTGTCTGTTTTTTCTAACTTTCTCGTTGTAAATTTTAATTTTATCAGCATAAGCACTAAGTTAAAAACTGTGCCTTACTTTTACATTTTGATTGCACTTTTTAAATCAAGTTTTTCACTTAAGCATCAGAGAACTAAACACAAGCTTCTGTAAATCACTGACCTTCATATTACACGAAATTTTCCAACGTTATAACGTAACTAATAAATCAAATCAAAACAAATAAACAAAACATCAGCGGGATCGACAGGTCGCCTCGTCAGAGTACATAATATTATCTGGGAATATTATATCGATTATTCTACCTTGGCATCGCGATTCGCGAACAGCCGTTGGGCGCGGAAAATTGGAGCTCTTTCGTGGCCGCTTGTTGTGCGATGTGTAGGTGACGTCAGGCCTTCATCGTCATGACAACTCATCGAGAAGTCGCGTTGAATCGGGACGAATAATCGGTCGCTCGCTTGGGAGCGCGCAACTCGCTTGTCTATGAGTATAACCTGCCCGTTGGAATAGGGCTATGTTTGGTTTGAATTATGCCCACGCTTAGTATAACCTACCCGCTGGAATAGGGCTATGTTTGGTTTGAATTATTTTAATGGATTGCTTACATACATTGCTTTATTGGTTTTTTAAGTAAAGTATTTTTGGATTCTGTTTGAAATAATTGCAGGGAGGGCGGCGCCCCAGAGCCCTTCATTAACGAGCCGCCACTGACGGCTTTGAAAAATAATGGAATGGTTTTGAAAACCAATATGGCTTTAATTTGAAGTTCTAATGTCATTAATTATAAAACATGCAAGACGTACAATCTTGCGGCTTCAGAAGAATTTTTCTGGTCACTCCAAAAATTAGGAGCATATCAATTTGTTCATTTCTAGTAAAACTAACCATTTTATCTGATTTACAATGTAAGTTTAATAAACGAATGACATTACAATTTTAATTTAAACCCATATTGGTTTTCAAAACCATTCCATTGTTTTTCAAAGCCGATTTATGTTTATTTAGAAAAGACAGGGCGGCAATAATGCATAACGCTTTTAAATTTGCGATTGGGACTTTTTTTGTGTCATTGGGAAATTTTTTCGTGTCAATTTTAAAATAGCAGCATAGGAGTGTATGGTATCAAATTGTTGGAAAAAAAATGCTCGTTTTAAATATATTCTAGTGAACTACCATCGTTCCATTTCGAAAAATGGAGTAAACGTCGAGAAAACAAAATTTAATTTTTTAAACGCTTGTGAAACTTAGAAAGTCAATTATTATGACATAATTTTACTTTTTATAATAATATACTACTTGACTATAAATAAATAAACAGATTTAATTAATTTGTAGCACTCTAGATTGCAAATAAAAAATAAGCATAAAAATGTTATAACACGTCAAAAAATGACAAGTGAGGTGTCATTTTACTCAGAATGTTATGCTGTACCCAAATACGTAAAAATATACAAGATGTCCCATTTAAAATATCAAAGTCAAGGTCACTTCCGGTCAAACCGGAAGTGCTAACAAATTGAAAATTATGCCAATAAATGCAGACGCATCTCTTATGCATAATCTCAAACTTTCATTTTATTGACCTAATATTTCCGAAACAGTTGAAGATAAGTATGGGATATTATTGTACATGAACTATGTCTACAATTTTCTAAAGAATCCAAAAATTAAATAATATATAGGATGTTGCATTAAAAATAATAAAGTTGGTATTTGCCACTGTTACATGAAACACCCTGTATAGAAAGTTTTTATTGAAAATAATGCGCAACTAGAAATATCAATCGACGTGTCCGAGCGTTTTTTCGGACACGCCCCCATGTATTTATTATCGAATTTATTCCATTTGTCTGATTCACACTGTATATTGTATATTACATGTAAAGATATTGTTTAGTTAATCGTAATTCTTTGTCGTAAGGTTATTTAATTTATATGTCATAATATCCGCAGGTGAATGAAATAGACATAAATATACTTAATTGGACATTTATTTAATGCCCTGTAATATCATTTTGAAATGTGGGTTATATATTTTTTTACTAGAACATATAAATTAACTGTAATAAAATTTACCTTTTCATTCATAAAATATTTTCCTTAAGTGGATTCCGTAGCTACCCGCATTTACAGTTTTCAGGCTGCTTACTCCACGTCGCGAGCGGTCGGCCGACGTGCAAGGGCATCGTGGATGAGAGCAGTTTACGGAAGCCAGTGGCGTAGATAATAACGCGACCAACAATAATTTATAAAATTAGTAATTTTAATAATAATAATAATAATAATAATGATAATAATAATAATAATAAATATATTTATTTGTATTTAGATTATACAGGGTGTTTCATTAAGGGTGGCCACCGGCCATATCTCGGAAATTACTAAACATAGATACTTGGCAAACAAAAATTTATTATTAAAGTGGCCATGAGAAATTTGTGGAAATTATTTTTAAGTTCAGCATTTCGCCTCTAGGGGGCATAATTAAAAATACATTTTTTAAATTCTAAATTTATCCCAAAATGCCCATATTAAGGTATACCTTTGGTTACATCATTAAAAAGCTTAAACAATTCTGCATCATTTTGGTTTAAGGCTCATTAGCGTACCGACCTTGATAAAAGTGGGGGAAGCTTTTGAAAGTGTCATCATTTAATTCGCTGTAACTTTAAACGACTTATCCGATTTTACCAAATATAAGCTTGGTTGGAAAAGAAAGCTAAGTACTTTTAATTGTCGTACTGGTACATAATAGTTTCTAATAAAATTGCTAAACGGCGCTATGTGTAATAATAACGGTTTTTTTGATTTTATCCCAAAAAATCAAATCATACGGTATAACTATGACTTTACAATCGGAAAGAAGATTAAATGGTTTGGTTGTAAGAAAAAATGTGAAGACCGCAGTTCGAAGCCTTTGTTTGTTTTAGAGTTATTGCCAAAACAATAATTTGGAATACTTTAAATCGAAGAAATTATTGTTTTTTAGCTTTGTGGCCAAAGCATTCGACGCCAAAAATATTTTTAAACTTTATGATTGTGTAGTTTTGTTACTCAATATTCCAATGGCCTAAAGAACTACTTTAGAATTAATGACATAATCAGGAAAAATTTCTAATTTAGGCATATTATTCTAATATTATAATTTTTTTTTTAAATAAATCTAGATGGCCGTGAAACAAAATCGGCAGGTTTCCATAAAGCACTTTGAAAACATTCGAGATATACGGAAAGCATATCGTAAGCCTCAGCATTGGTATACGCATTTTTGATGGATATAGCATAAATTTTGATTAGGTAAGAAATAATTTTAAAAAAATTAAGGAGAACTTTTGTAAACACCTATCAAAATAAAATGATAACTCCTTACTTTGTTTATTTATCTCCACGGAATCTGCCGATTTTGTTTCACTATTTAGATTTATTTTTGGAAACATCATAATTTCATTGATTTCATTGCTCTTTTCGGTTGTTAATTCTTGTTCTAATCCACACATTTTACATTTTAAAATAAAGGCACTAAAAAATCCCTTTCTTTTTTCATCTATTACCTCCATATCTGCAATGGAACAATCGAATGGTGGATGTTTATTGCCAAATATTTGAAAAAACAGATGATGAACGTCAAACATTCTTCTTCCCACAGGAATCCCTCCTATAAACTCCTGATTCTGATTAATAAAATAAATGTATTTCACAGTAATGTATACATAACAGAAAATAAAAGTATTACCAATCACCGCTGCTCTGAAAATATTTTTCAATAATCATAGTGGGAGAATCAGTTGATGTTCTGTAATGTAATTTATACTTATTAATAATTGTACGTTTATCAATATTATTAATACAGCCTGTATATAGCGATCATGACCACTCATTAAAGGTATCTAAAGAACAAAAAAATATTCATTTTTGGGAAATTTACGCGCTAGAAGAGATTTTTTTAAAAAATAGTCCATGGTGTCAAATTTCCGGATATCTGAATACAACTTAAAATTTTAAGCCAAACATCCTACATATTCATATATATATTAATGCATTTTTGGCTTTCACTCCATGGTAAATTTCAAGAAGATTTTTGTTCTACTAGGTTACCGAAGTGCAAAACTAAATAACGGATCGTATTTCTTTTGATGTCTTTTTAAACAAGCTATTGGGGTTGGTTTTACCCCTCAATAGGACAATAATTCATACATATTCAAAAGGAAACTGTAAAAAATTGAACCTGAACTTTTTCCATTTTTAGCAAACAAATATAGGATTTTAATATAAAGTTAATTCCATTTAAATATTTACCTTCTTGAGGTAGCCCTGTTCTCATTGTCAAGCTTAATTTCAGTATTCTCCTTGTTTTGTATTCTAAAAATTATTATAATTTCATATTTTTGTAAATATATGTTTATTCAAAATAAGAAATTAATACGTAGGTACCTATTAAGTTATATACAGTAGACCAGCGGTTACCAATTTTTTTTACCAAGTAACCCTAATTATGATACTTTTTTTTGCGGATACCCATTTTGATAATAAGTGTTTGTACCTTGTAGATTGAATGTTTGAATGTTTCATGTTTAGCATGAAAAGAAAGCATAAATTATAATAAAAAAATAATTGTTATAAGTATTATAAAACATTTATTGTAGAAAAAATACAACGTAGAAACTATTTAATGTGAAGAATGACATTTTTTCACATATTTACTTATAATAGCACTAACATTTATTAGGCTTAATGCTGCATTCAGTTATGTTATGATTGTTTTCTACGAACGTTTTAGTTAATTCTCGGACGGAACTCAGACCCCTTCGACTCTTTCACGCCCACCCCCCCCCCCCCCCCCCCCCCGGGTTCCGCGGACCACCTTTTGGAAACCGCTGCAGTAGACAATGTGAACATCAAGATACTACTCACCTTAATAATTGAGCTCTCCTTCTATTTTTTCTTCTAGTGGAAACCCTTTAAACTTTCCTTTTTTTTCGTGTTTTTTGTACAGGGTTATCCAACCAAGACTAGACAAGGCGATTTTTTGACTTTTCCTGTACTTTTATAAAAAAACTGAAATAGCCATCTTAAGTCATTTTCTCCCGCGAATTCGAATATCTTCAGCAAAAAACAATTGAACATCAAACAAAAGTACTAGGGGTCACTTTGATATTTTTTTAAATGGAACACCCTGTATATTTTTACACTTTTAAATTCCACATAAAATTATAATTATTTTTTATTAAATGCACTATTAGTCTATACTTCATAGTTTCCGAGATATTGACTCTCGAAAAGTGACATTTTTGAACTTTGACAGCTTATAACTTTCTAACAGTACGTCATAGAGCAAAACGGCTTACATGTCCCTATCTTCAATTTTTATTATCGTCCCAAAAAAATCAACTTCCAGTTAAACCGGAACAACTATATTTCCTTCTTTCGAGTTACATCCGGTTTAACCGGAAGTTGATTTTTTTGGGAAGATAATAAAAATTGAAGATAGGGATATGTAAGCCGTTTTGCTCTAAGACGTACTGTTAGAAAGTTATAAGCTGTCAAAGTTCAAAAATGTCACTTTTCGAGAGTCAATATCTCGGAAACTATGAAGTATAGACTAATAGTGCATTTAATAAAAAATAATTATAATTTTATGTGGAATTTAAAAATGTAAAAATATACAGGGTGTTCCATTTAAAAAAATATCAAAGTGACCCCTAGTACTTTTGTTTGATGTTCAATTGTTTTTTGCTGAAGATATTTGAATTCGCGGGAGAAAATGACTTAAGATGGCTATTTCAGTTTTTTTTTATAAAAGTACAGGAAAAGTCAAAAAATCGCCTTGTCTAGTCTTGGTTGGATTACCCTGTACCTTTCCATATTTATTAGTTCAGTTTAGCAAAAAAACGACACAAAAAAAATAAACAGTTGCACGTTATATAAAAAATAATCCCCACAGAAAATCAAAACCGCACGCACTATCAAAATAAAAATCTAAAAACTACACAAAAAAAAACAATGCACTAGTTGCACTTTATATAAAAAATAATCCCCACAGAAAATCAAAACCGCACGCACTATCTAAATAAAAATCTGATTTCCAACATAAAAATATTAAAAAGGCAAATATAATTCTTTTACCTCTAAATAATAATCCAATCGTCCACATAAATTGTCGCTATAACTGGTAGCTCCGTAAAACTGTACAACCGATTCGGTGGATTGTATCGTTTTCTAGGTATTCCGCCGGTTAGCGAGGCGTCGCGCTTCATAAGAGTAGCGTTCCACCACTGACGTTAGAGAGAGAGAGCATCAGTGGGCGAGTGAGATGGCTTATAAATTAGTCTTAGAATTAGGCAAAAATCTAGGATTTCACTATATAAAAAAACTATTAGTTTTTTTGAAAAAATGTTTTGACAAAACTTGTCTAGAATTGATTACAGATTATTGCAAAGTCAATATAAAGTTGGTAAGTTAAAAAGTAAATGACGTAAAAATGTGTATATACATATATGACAAGGAAAGGGACTTTGCAATATTCTTTGTTTAATTTCTAAAAACTTTTGTATGCAGCATTTTTTTCTTAATCGATTAATAAACCCTTGGCGTGAAATCCCGTTTTATAGGTGTACGGAGTCCTCTTAAATTCTGCTTCTTAAAATTTAAATTATTTTTAAATTATTAGGAACATTATATCAGACGCTTTTTAAATCTCATTCATTCCAGTATTCATCTCGGTTGGTATAATGGTTCCCTGTCGTTGAAAAAATACATTACAAAAGCACCGCACATTTTCAGCCAAATTTCTTTGGATCTCACATTGTTTAGCCTCCGCTCATATCGAGAAAGCTATTAGGCAGAAATTTATAGCATCGCCGCAGGATTTCGTGGTTGCCAAGTCATATGGCATATTTCAATATTTTATCAAGGAAATATTAAAGGTAATTTAATGAAAGGATAAAAAAATAATTATTGACCGAAGGTATAGCAAAATTTAGGCGTTTTATTTTAAAGATAAACGCAACCAAATTGCACATCGGGTTTCTCAAGTTCAGTAAGAATAATTAAAATTACAACATTCAAAACTTACCGAAATAAACGTTCCTTCGTATCGCAGCGCTCCCTCGCGGTCAGATATTTCGTAGCGCAACCTTGCAAGTGGAAATGCTCGTCGCAAGCTGTCTGTATCCGCTAGTGATAACTCCAGCAATGTTATACGGAACGTGGAATGAAACTACTGACATGACATACCCCTTTAGACGGCGATACTCCTATTCGAACACCACGCCAAATTTTAGTTTTCAGAAATAATAAATTATGGGCGTAGAAAAACAATGTGAATCCGATATTCGGCGAAACGCTTAGTTTTTAAGATATCTCCTCTTAAAATCCCTTTACTAAAAAAAGGATTACGAAAAATATTACCAAAGGCGATCATGTTTCATGCTGTTTGGTACTTTTCGCTTTTTTCCTTTTTTGTTCTCTTAGGGCAGTAGGGAATAGTAAGCGTTTCGAAACCATCATGGATTTGGATCGCAGACACCCCCCCCACCACCACACCCAAACCTACCAATACAACACTCCCCCCACTCCTACCACCACACCCAAACCTACCAATACAACACTCCCCCCACTCCTCCCCCCACTCCTACCACCACACCCAAACCTACCAATACAACACTCCCCCCACTCCTCCCCCCACTCCTACCACCACACCCAAACCTACCAATACAACACTCCCCCCACTCCTCCCCCCACTCCTCCCCCCACTCCTCCCCCCACTCCTACCACCACACCCAAACCTACCAGTACAACATTCCCCCCACCACCACACCCAAACCGATGGGTAAATTGCAATCCTCCTTCCACCACACCCAAACCTACCAATACAACACTCCCCCCAACACCACACCCCACTTTGTTGTTGTAAAAAGCAGTCGTTGTTCAGTTTAAAAAATAATAGTTAATAGTAATTTTCGTACAGTATTGT
The DNA here is from genome assembly GCA_963969555.1 of Polydrusus pterygomalis. Lineage (NCBI taxonomy): Eukaryota > Metazoa > Arthropoda > Insecta > Coleoptera > Curculionidae > Polydrusus > Polydrusus pterygomalis. Next base: position 74,407,231 of record OZ018377.1, read on the forward strand.
TAAGACCAGTTACACAAAATGTATCAGTGCAGCGATTGCAATAAAACATTCAGCCATCAATCAAACGTGTATAGACATAAGAAGGAAACTTGTCCTAATAGATCACCCCATATTAAAAGGAAGAATAACATGCAATTATGTGACGATTGCAATAAAACATTCAGTCATCAATCAAACGTGTATAGACATAAGAAGGAATCTTGTCCTAATAGATCACCCCATATTAAAAGGAAGAATAACATGCAATTATGTGACGATTGCAATAAAACATTCAGTCATCAATCAAACGTGTATAGACATAAGAAGGAATCTTGTCCTAATAGATCATACCATATTAAAAGGAAGAATAACATGCAATTATGTAAGTTACCAACAAAGAAACTTAAAATAGAGGAACCCCAAAAATCAGAACATCAACCATCAATTCCTAAACTTATTCTATCACGATGTAAGGAAATAATTATTGCTGTCCTTCTGTGGTTATTATATTGGCACATATAGAGAGAAAAATTTAGGCGACCTTTCCAGTGATGAATTAAAAAATGTCAGCTTTGAAAAATATTTAATAAAACATACAACTTCCTATGAACTTCTAAAAATATGGGGAAAAATTACCTAGTGCCTATAAAAATAACATCAGTTTACAAATTTCCCTACCATGCTTTATTTACTACAATAGACTGGATTTTAATGGGTTCGCTCAAAGTCAATGAAAATGCACGTGTTGCAATAAAATAAATTATATCTAATATACTTAAAAGTTGAATTTATGTATTATGTTAAATAAAACCTTGGATTGATAAATGATAACCCAACTCTGTAGAAATAAAAGTAGGTAACTTTTGTAACAAGGTTTTGTTATTTTAATGTCTAATATAAGTTTTTGATAAAATAATATTAGATAAATAATTTTTACTCACATAAATTTGAAAATTAAATAATATCCATTCAAAGTAATTAACACATTTCATTGAACTCACGACGACCGCTGCTAACTCGATAGACCCCTAGGCAAAACAAGTTTTATTTCCGTACTTCATTTAAAAATTACAAAATTCAGAGAGGTATTAGATATAAGCTAATTTATACTAACATTAAACTTAGTAACATAGAAAAAAACACACCCTATTATAACTATTTCCTTGTTAGAAGCGATATGAAATCATAATAATATAATATCTTAAAGATGTTGATAATGACCGGTTTTATTATACGAACGTGTTTGTTAGTCGGTTAAGTAGAAACTGGGCCAATAAAAATAAAGAATGAATGAAAGAAGAATACAGTTTGATTTTTTTACACTGTTGTCAATACTTCCTTAATTAGTCATAGCTCAAATTATTATAAACAAATAAAATTAAATACTCTCCTGCATGAAACGATTACAAATTATTCAATGCATTTCCTAGTTCATTATCTGATCACCGCAGCGAGTTGTATTTTTTAATAAATACATACAACTTCCCAGTTCATTGGATGGTCAATCGGTCAACTCAGTTCAACTACTGCATTTTTTCGCAAAGTTATTAACACATTTCATTGAACTCGCGACGACCACTGCTAACTCGATAGGCCCCTAAGCAAAACAAGTTTTATTTCCGTACTTCATTTAAAAATTACAAAATTCAGAGAGGTATTAGATATAAGCTAATTTATACTAACATTAAACTTAGTAACATAGAAAAAAAACACACCCTATTATAACTATTTCCTTGTTAGAAGCGATATGAAATCATAATAATATAATATCTTAAAGATGTTGATAATGATTGGTTTTATTATACGAATGTGTTTGTTAGTCGGTTAAATAGAAACTAAAATAAAGTATGAATGAAGAATACAGTTTGATTTTTTTACACTGTTGTCAATCCTTCATAGCTCAAATTATTATAAACAAATAAAATTAAATACCCTCCTGTATGAAACGATTACAAATTATTCAATGCATTTCCTAGTTCATTATCCGATCACCGCAGCGAGTTGTATTTTTTAATAAATACATACAACTTCCCAGTTCATTGGATGGTCAATCGGCCAACTCAGTTCATCAACTACTACATTTTTTGACTTTGGTTAAAATATATAAGCTGGTTGGATTTGCTTCAGAAACATTCACAATCTCTAGCTCGCCTAGAGAGTATAAATATATATATAATTCACCGTTACAAATTAATTTTTTAAATGTCGCGAAAACCAAATATCACAATATTAAAAAATATTATAGTTAAATCAAAAGATGCTTTTGAAGACGTTGTTCCCAAACCAAAAATGGAGTTTTATTTTGATCGTCCAAGTACACCCGAAGAATTTAAAACTCCTATTAATTCTCCGTCGCTGTCTAAAACCCATCAAGCAACAACAAATCTACAAGATTATATACTCAAGCATCTGAGACGCAAATTCCAATAGTTCCAGACGATTCAATCACTCCAATGGATCAAGTCGAACCTTATCAACCAGAAGAGAGAAATCATAGATGGCTGATTCACCTCAAAAAAATCAACGAAGTTTACAAACTAATTCAGGAAGTAGAAAAAAAGAAAACCTTGGCTAAAGAACAAATCGAAGATTATGAAAATCTCTTATCAATATTTAAACAAAGAAAAACGGCAATGGTTTTAGACTATGTAAACAATACTAAACAAAACAATTTAATACATCAAATTTCAAAAAGAAGAAAATTATTTTAAAAATAATTTGTAACGGTAAAATATATATAAATAAATAAATAAATCTCTATACGAGTTAGAGATTTTGAAACAAAGTTATTGTTTTATTTATTAATCTAATATAGTTCTCCGTATAAAATTAACAGAACGTAGAATCATATTAAGACAAAACCTTAGGTATTTATTAAAAATAGAATTATATAGTGCGTTTTCCCTAGTAAGATACATCCTAAAATCAAATGTTATTGATTTGCAGCAACAAATAATATTCAGAATTTAGATAGAGAAAGTTAAAAGAATAGGTGAATCAAGTTAGTTGTTAACTTAAATCAGTAGCGACTCATGATACTTAAAATAGGTGAGATCCAAAAAAAGGCATACATTTTGTTATTTTTGATATTGGTCGACTATCCAAAAATTTATCGCTTTTCTACTTCAGTGCGTCTCGAAAAAAGGAGTTTCAAGTAAAGAGGAAATTAATATTATCAGAGGGTTTTATTTTTTATTTATCTAGACAGAACACACAAAACAACTATTTTATTACCTTAAAAAGCGAGCATTTGACAACATGTATGTTGCTTTTAACAATGTAAGGTTGTTATATATATATATTTTTTTGTATAAAAGTGAGAGTTTTTGAGATATTACAAATTACATTTTTTCGCTTTGTTAGACTATAGCATGTTAACGAATCATGAATTTAAAAAAACTGGTTTTAGTATGTCTTAGTTTTTAATCATGGTGGACATTGAAACTAAAATATACTCCCACTCTTAAAAAATTGATAGGAACCAAATATTAAACTATATAACTTTTGGATTAAAGCTTAATTCTCTAGTTCTAGTACATAACCTTACTCGCTGAAAGATGAAGGATTTACAGGAAAAAGGGGAAATGTAAATTTTTGATATTTTTAAGTTTGGCAACGCTGCATGTTCTTTTCAATGCATTCTTATTTGCTATCTACGCTAAATTGCAATAAGGCGAATGGACAAGATTTTATTGAGCTTCTAATAAACACCTTACAACGGTAAAAGGGAGACCGTTACAGCGAAACAGCGAAAGAAGGGAGGATGTCTTCGATGTATTATCATTATATTATTATTATAATTACGTAATGTTGCAAGCCGTTTAACTAATGACTATTAAGGAAACTGGCATGTATGAGATAGAAGAGGATAGAATTAATTAGAACATTAATAAGACGTCTATAATAATATAGGAGGTAGTGACAGATACACAGGATATAGATGTATAGGTCTTAAAAAAATATAGAACCTTGACTTTGTTATTGTTATATAAATAATTTGTGGTATCTGTCGATTAAGCATTATAAAAGACGTATTACATTAAAAAGATAGTCGTTGGTAATACTGTGGCAAGAAAATGTGTATGAAAATCAATTCTAAATAGAAAATAACCTTATAACTACCTCACCGTTTTATTTGTATGTTAGACATCTAACACTTCATATTAGCAATACAATTGTGGCCCCTATTATAGGTTAGTTAACCAAGGGTCCGTCCTATGGCATCTGTCACCTGTCAAAAACGACTGAGGATACAGTAACTAGATAATATTAAAATGTCACGAGACATGAATAATTATGTATTGCAACAGAAATATATAAAAATTATCCTTATTTCCAAAAAAAAAAAAAAAATGTGATATCTGATACATGCGAATATAAGATAGAAAAGGACAACACTAACTAAATATCAACCAATTAGCACACTTAGAAAAAACCAATGTTGATCGGCCAGCAAGGTTAAAAGTTATAGTTTCACCATTAACATTCATATATCTAAAGGGGAAAGACGAGATTGGGAAAAAAAATGAGTAGACAATAAAACAACCTTAGTAAAAAAATAATCTCTAACAAGTTAGAGACTTAAAAATTATAGGTATTATGTTTAAATTATGATAACATTCCTATGACAAGGGATCGCTTATAATAGACAAACTACGAAAAATTGGTTGCCCCCCCTTCCCTAAACGAGAGAACAATAGATAAAAATTAACCTAAACATATCTATAAATAAAACAAATTTGTTAATACCTATACAATCTACAGCAGGTATGGTTTAAAGATCGCCGAGCTGTTAGTGAGAAAAATCTAATAAACCACCAAAAACTACAAAAAATGACCATTGAATCCATAAAATAGCTATTTAACAGTCCTTAAGAAAGGTATAAAACGTTAAATACAACACTAAAATAACACAAAAACGGTCTTTGAATTCATAAAAAAAGTCTATTAAACAGCTCATAAAACAAGGTAAAAATATACATATTAAATAACTAATCAAACCAAAAAGCAGCTTTTGAATATATAAAAACTACTAATGAACGGTTGATAACTACTAATAAACGGAAAACTCTAAAAAAAAAAAAAAATACTCAAAACGAGATATTTGACACGTATCAGATAGTAGTTTCAGTAAAATTAAGAGGAGAGAAGGAGGTTATCATAGATACAGATGTGGTATCTGATTAATATATATACGCGAATATAAGATAGAAAAGGACAACACTAACTAAATATCAACCCAATTAGCACACTTAGAAAAACCGTTGTCGATCGGTCAGCAGGGTTTAAAAGTTATAGTTTCATCATTAGGATCCATATGTCTAAAGGGGAAAGACGAGATTGGGAAAAAATGGGTAGGCAATAAAACAACCTTAGTAAAAAAATAATCTCTAACAAGTTAGAGACTTAAAAATTATAGGTATTATGTTTAAATTATGATAACATTCCTATGACAAGGGATCGCTTATAATAGACAAACTACGAAAAATTGGTTGCCCCCCCCTTCCCTAAACGAGAGAACAATAGATAAAAATTAACCTAAACATATCTATAAATAAAACAAATTTGTTAATACCTATACAATCTACAGCAGGTATGGTTTAAAGATCGCCGAGCTGTTAGTGAGAAAAATCTAATAAACCACCAAAAACTACAAAAATGACCATTGAATCCATAAAATAGCTATTTAACAGTCCTTAAGAAAGGTATAAAACATTAAATACAACACTAAAATAACACAAAAACGGTCTTTGAATTCATAAAAAAAGTCTATTAAACAGCTCATAAAACAAGGTAAAAATATACATATTAAATAACTAATCAAACCAAAAAGCAGCTTTTGAATATATAAAAACTACTAATGAACGGTTGATAACTACTAATAAACGGAAAACTCTAAAAAAAAATACTCAAAACGAGATATTTGACACGTATCAGATAGTAGTTTCAGTAAAATTAAGAGGAGAGAAGGAGGTTATCATAGATACAGATGTGGTATCTGATTAATATATATACGCGAATATAAGATAGAAAAGGACAACACTAACTAAATATCAACCCAATTAGCACACTTAGAAAAACCGTTGTCGATCGGTCAGCAGGGTTTAAAAGTTATAGTTTCATCATTAGGATCCATATGTCTAAAGGGGAAAGACGAGATTGGGAAAAAAATGGGTAGGCAATAAAACAACCTTAGTAAAAAAATAATCTTTATCAAGTTAGAGATTTAAAATTATAGGTATTATGTTTAAATTATTATATACCCCCACTCCACCACTTTTCCACTATTATAAAAAGATCTAACCAAAGATGTTAATTTTGTTAATGTTAAAAAATTGAAAAAGCTAACTATTTTTAGGAAATATTGCACCAAACCTATCTTCGAACTTAATGAACAACCAAGTTTACTAAAATCGACACCTAAATGTCGTTTTCATTATAATTCACCATCTATGTGTACACTTTCCAATGTATTTTATTTGTGTGATAATTTTTCATGAATGAATAAACAGATTTATTTAATTTATTATTGTTTTATTTCATTATATTTTAATTTTAATACATTTACATCATCATATAATTCTAATTTAACTAATTCTGTCACTAACTTTAAAAAGTTTTTAGTCTTTAAATAGTCTAAACAAACTTTGACTGCTTTTTTACATAAAAGCGAATGTTCACTATAGTTTATAAACAGCGATAAATCTTGAGCATCATTGTTCGTTTCAGTTAAATAAGTATGATATCGTGAACAAGCTTCTGAAATAATAAAGTCTTCACACATCTCACGAACTATGGTCTCCATATTTACACACAATCACTATCAGAATCTCCAGTGTGTTCTATATCATTTTCTGCAAATTTAATTATGAGCAATGCATCCTTTTGATCCTCTGGCACATATGGTTTTAAAGAGCACTCGCTGGTCTGCTAACCATAGCACTTTTTGTATTTATAGTAATTTCTTTTATGAAATTACGTTCAATTTTTTTAACAGCCTCATATAAACTTACTGCTAATATTTTTGACATTACTATTACTATTGTTTGAATGTTTGTAATAAAACTAAATATTGAACTAGCACACAATAATATATTATTATTATGAATTGGCTTTTTCCCCCTTTTTAAGTCGGGCGAGGAGACATCCCTCCACCATTCCCCCACTCCTCTACCACTCCTCCCCCCCTCCCCATTCCAGGAGTGGGGGAATGGTGGAGGGATGTCTCCTCGCCCGACTTAAAAAGGGGGAAAAAGCCAATTCATAATAATAATATATTATTGTGTGCTAGTTCAATATTTAGTTTTATTACAAACATTCAAACAATAGTAATAGTAATGTCAAAAATATTAGCAGTAAGTTTATATGAGGCTGTTAAAAAAATTGAACGTAATTTCATAAAAGAAATTAATATAAATACAAAAAGTGCTATGGTTAGCAGACCAGCGAGTGCTCTTTAAAACCATATGTGCCAGAGGATCAAAAGGATGCATTGCTCATAATTAAATTTGCAGAAAATGATATAGAACACACTGGAGATTCTGATAGTGATTGTGTGTAAATATGGAGACCATAGTTCGTGAGATGTGTGAAGACTTTATTATTTCAGAAGCTTGTTCACGATATCATACTTATTTAACTGAAACGAACAATGATGCTCAAGATTTATCGCTGTTTATAAACTATAGTGAACATTCGCTTTTATGTAAAAAAGCAGTCAAAGTTTGTTTAGACTATTTAAAGACTAAAAACTTTTTAAAGTTAGTGACAGAATTAGTTAAATTAGAATTATATGATGATGTAAATGTATTAAAATTAAAATATAATGAAATAAAACAATAATAAATTAAATAAATCTGTTTATTCATTCATGAAAAATTATCACACAAATAAAATACATTGGAAAGTGTACACATAGATGGTGAATTATAATGAAAACGACATTTAGGTGTCGATTTTAGTAAACTTGGTTGTTCATTAAGTTCGAAGATAGGTTTGGTGCAATATTTCCTAAAAATAGTTAGCTTTTTCAATTTTTTAACATTAACAAAATTAACATCTTTGGTTAGATCTTTTTATAATAGTGGAAAAGTGGTGGAGTGGGGGTATATAATAATTTAAACATAATACCTATAATTTTAAATCTCTAACTTGATAAAGATTATTTTTTTACTAAGGTTGTTTTATTGCCTACCCATTTTTTTCCCAATCTCGTCTTTCCCCTTTAGACATATGGATCCTAATGATGAAACTATAACTTTTAAACCCTGCTGACCGATCGACAACGGTTTTTCTAAGTGTGCTAATTGGGTTGATATTTAGTTAGTGTTGTCCTTTTCTATCTTATATTCGCGTATATATATTAATCAGATACCACATCTGTATCTATGATAACCTCCTTCTCTCCTCTTAATTTTACTGAAACTACTATCTGATACGTGTCAAATATCTCGTTTTGAGTATTTTTTTTTTAGAGTTTTCCGTTTATTAGTAGTTATCAACCGTTCATTAGTAGTTTTTATATATTCAAAAGCTGCTTTTTGGTTTGATTAGTTATTTAATATGTATATTTTTACCTTGTTTTATGAGCTGTTTAATAGACTTTTTTTATGAATTCAAAGACCGTTTTTGTGTTATTTTAGTGTTGTATTTAATGTTTTATACCTTTCTTAAGGACTGTTAAATAGCTATTTTATGGATTCAATGGTCATTTTTGTAGTTTTTGGTGGTTTATTAGATTTTTCTCACTAACAGCTCGGCGATCTTTAAACCATACCTGCTGTAGATTGTATAGGTATTAACAAATTTGTTTTATTTATAGATATGTTTAGGTTAATTTTTATCTATTGTTCTCTCGTTTAGGGAAGGGGGGGGCAACCAATTTTTCGTAGTTTGTCTATTATAAGCGATCCCTTGTCATAGGAATGTTATCATAATTTAAACATAATACCTATAATTTTTAAGTCTCTAACTTGTTAGAGATTATTTTTTTACTAAGGTTGTTTTATTGCCTACCCATTTTTTCCCAATCTCGTCTTTCCCCTTTAGACATATGGATCCTAATGATGAAACTATAACTTTTAAACCCTGCTGACCGATCGACAACGGTTTTTCTAAGTGTGCTAATTGGGTTGATATTTAGTTAGTGTTGTCCTTTTCTATCTTATATTCGCGTATATATATTAATCAGATACCACATCTGTATCTATGATAACCTCCTTCTCTCCTCTTAATTTTACTGAAACTACTATCTGATACGTGTCAAATATCTCGTTTTGAGTATTTTTTTTTTTTTTTAGAGTTTTCCGTTTATTAGTAGTTATCAACCGTTCATTAGTAGTTTTTATATATTCAAAAGCTGCTTTTTGGTTTGATTAGTTATTTAATATGTATATTTTTACCTTGTTTTATGAGCTGTTTAATAGACTTTTTTTATGAATTCAAAGACCGTTTTTGTGTTATTTTAGTGTTGTATTTAACGTTTTATACCTTTCTTAAGGACTGTTAAATAGCTATTTTATGGATTCAATGGTCATTTTTTGTAGTTTTTGGTGGTTTATTAGATTTTTCTCACTAACAGCTCGGCGATCTTTAAACCATACCTGCTGTAGATTGTATAGGTATTAACAAATTTGTTTTATTTATAGATATGTTTAGGTTAATTTTTATCTATTGTTCTCTCGTTTAGGGAAGGGGGGGCAACCAATTTTTCGTAGTTTGTCTATTATAAGCGATCCCTTGTCATAGGAATGTTATCATAATTTAAACATAATACCTATAATTTTTAAGTCTCTAACTTGTTAGAGATTATTTTTTTACTAAGGTTGTTTTATTGTCTACTCATTTTTTTTCCCAATCTCGTCTTTCCCCTTTAGATATATGAATGTTAATGGTGAAACTATAACTTTTAACCTTGCTGGCCGATCAACATTGGTTTTTTCTAAGTGTGCTAATTGGTTGATATTTAGTTAGTGTTGTCCTTTTCTATCTTATATTCGCATGTATCAGATATCACATTTTTTTTTTTTTTTTGGAAATAAGGATAATTTTTATATATTTCTGTTGCAATACATAATTATTCATGTCTCGTGACATTTTAATATTATCTAGTTACTGTATCCTCAGTCGTTTTTGACAGGTGACAGATGCCATAGGACGGACCCTTGGTTAACTAACCTATAATAGGGGCCACAATTGTATTGCTAATATGAAGTGTTAGATGTCTAACATACAAATAAAACGGTGAGGTAGTTATAAGGTTATTTTCTATTTAGAATTGATTTTCATACACATTTTCTTGCCACAGTATTACCAACGACTATCTTTTTAATGTAATACGTCTTTTATAATGCTTAATCGACAGATACCACAAATTATTTATATAACAATAACAAAGTCAAGGTTCTATATTTTTTTAAGACCTATACATCTATATCCTGTGTATCTGTCACTACCTCCTATATTATTATAGACGTCTTATTAATGTTCTAATTAATTCTATCCTCTTCTATCTCATACATGCCAGTTTCCTTAATAGTCATTAGTTAAACGGCTTGCAACATTACGTAATTATAATAATAATATAATGATAATACATCGAAGACATCCTCCCTTCTTTCGCTGTTTCGCTGTAACGGTCTCCCTTTTACCGTTGTAAGGTGTTTATTAGAAGCTCAATAAAATCTTGTCCATTCGCCTTATTGCAATTTAGCGTAGATAGCAAATAAGAATGCATTGAAAAGAACATGCAGCGTTGCCAAACTTAAAAATATCAAAAATTTACATTTCCCCTTTTTCCTGTAAATCCTTCATCTTTCAGCGAGTAAGGTTATGTACTAGAACTAGAGAATTAAGCTTTAATCCAAAAGTTATATAGTTTAATATTTGGTTCCTATCAATTTTTTAAGAGTGGGAGTATATTTTAGTTTCAATGTCCACCATGATTAAAAACTAAGACATACTAAAACCAGTTTTTTTAAATTCATGATTCGTTAACATGCTATAGTCTAACAAAGCGAAAAAATGTAATTTGTAATATCTCAAAAACTCTCACTTTTATACAAAAAAATATATATATATAACAACCTTACATTGTTAAAAGCAACATACATGTTGTCAAATGCTCGCTTTTTAAGGTAATAAAATAGTTGTTTTGTGTGTTCTGTCTAGATAAATAAAAAATAAAACCCTCTGATAATATTAATTTCCTCTTTACTTGAAACTCCTTTTTTCGAGACGCACTGAAGTAGAAAAGCGATAAATTTTTGGATAGTCGACCAATATCAAAAATAACAAAATGTATGCCTTTTTTTGGATCTCACCTATTTTAAGTATCATGAGTCGCTACTGATTTAAGTTAACAACTAACTTGATTCACCTATTCTTTTAACTTTCTCTATCTAAATTCTGAATATTATTTGTTGCTGCAAATCAATAACATTTGATTTTAGGATGTATCTTACTAGGGAAAACGCACTATATAATTCTATTTTTAATAAATACCTAAGGTTTTGTCTTAATATGATTCTACGTTCTGTTAATTTTATACGGAGAACTATATTAGATTAATAAATAAAACAATAACTTTGTTTCAAAATCTCTAACTCGTATAGAGATTTATTTATTTATTTATATATATTTTACCGTTACAAATTATTTTTAAAATAATTTTCTTCTTTTTGAAATTTGATGTATTAAATTGTTTTGTTTAGTATTGTTTACATAGTCTAAAACCATTGCCGTTTTTCTTTGTTTAAATATTGATAAGAGATTTTCATAATCTTCGATTTGTTCTTTAGCCAAGGTTTTCTTTTTTTCTACTTCCTGAATTAGTTTGTAAACTTCGTTGATTTTTTTGAGGTGAATCAGCCATCTATGATTTCTCTCTTCTGGTTGATAAGGTTCGACTTGATCCATTGGAGTGATTGAATCGTCTGGAACTATTGGAATTTGCGTCTCAGATGCTTGAGTATATAATCTTGTAGATTTGTTGTTGCTTGATGGGTTTTAGACAGCGACGGAGAATTAATAGGAGTTTTAAATTCTTCGGGTGTACTTGGACGATCAAAATAAAACTCCATTTTTGGTTTGGGAACAACGTCTTCAAAAGCATCTTTTGATTTAACTATAATATTTTTTAATATTGTGATATTTGGTTTTCGCGACATTTAAAAAATTAATTTGTAACGGTGAATTATATATATATTTATACTCTCTAGGCGAGCTAGAGATTGTGAATGTTTCTGAAGCAAATCCAACCAGCTTATATATTTTAACCAAAGTCAAAAAATGTAGTAGTTGATGAACTGAGTTGGCCGATTGACCATCCAATGAACTGGGAAGTTGTATGTATTTATTAAAAAATACAACTCGCTGCGGTGATCGGATAATGAACTAGGAAATGCATTGAATAATTTGTAATCGTTTCATACAGGAGGGTATTTAATTTTATTTGTTTATAATAATTTGAGCTATGAAGGATTGACAACAGTGTAAAAAAATCAAACTGTATTCTTCATTCATACTTTATTTTAGTTTCTATTTAACCGACTAACAAACACATTCGTATAATAAAACCAATCATTATCAACATCTTTAAGATATTATATTATTATGATTTCATATCGCTTCTAACAAGGAAATAGTTATAATAGGGTGTGTTTTTTTTCTATGTTACTAAGTTTAATGTTAGTATAAATTAGCTTATATCTAATACCTCTCTGAATTTTGTAATTTTTAAATGAAGTACGGAAATAAAACTTGTTTTGCTTAGGGGCCTATCGAGTTAGCAGTGGTCGTCGCGAGTTCAATGAAATGTGTTAATAACTTTGCGAAAAAATGCAGTAGTTGAACTGAGTTGACCGATTGACCATCCAATGAACTGGGAAGTTGTATGTATTTATTAAAAAATACAACTCGCTGCGGTGATCAGATAATGAACTAGGAAATGCATTGAATAATTTGTAATCGTTTCATGCAGGAGAGTATTTAATTTTATTTGTTTATAATAATTTGAGCTATGACTAATTAAGGAAGTATTGACAACAGTGTAAAAAAATCAAACTGTATTCTTCTTTCATTCATTCTTTATTTTTATTGGCCCAGTTTCTACTTAACCGACTAACAAACACGTTCGTATAATAAAACCGGTCATTATCAACATCTTTAAGATATTATATTATTATGATTTCATATCGCTTCTAACAAGGAAATAGTTATAATAGGGTGTGTTTTTTTCTATGTTACTAAGTTTAATGTTAGTATAAATTAGCTTATATCTAATACCTCTCTGAATTTTGTAATTTTTAAATGAAGTACGGAAATAAAACTTGTTTTGCCTAGGGGTCTATCGAGTTAGCAGCGGTCGTCGTGAGTTCAATGAAATGTGTTAATTACTTTGAATGGATATTATTTAATTTTCAAATTTATGTGAGTAAAAATTATTTATCTAATATTATTTTATCAAAAACTTATATTAGACATTAAAATAACAAAACCTTGTTACAAAAGTTACCTACTTTTATTTCTACAGAGTTGGGTTATCATTTATCAATCCAAGGTTTTATTTAACATAATACATAAATTCAACTTTTAAGTATATTAGATATAATTTATTTTATTGCAACACGTGCATTTTCATTGACTTTGAGCGAACCCATTAAAATCCAGTCTATTGTAGTAAATAAAGCATGGTAGGGAAATTTGTAAACTGATGTTATTTTTATAGGCACTAGGTAATTTTTCCCCATATTTTTAGAAGTTCATAGGAAGTTGTATGTTTTATTAAATATTTTTCAAAGCTGACATTTTTTAATTCATCACTGGAAAGGTCGCCTAAATTTTTCTCTCTATATGTGCCAATATAATAACCACAGAAGGACAGCAATAATTATTTCCTTACATCGTGATAGAATAAGTTTAGGAATTGATGGTTGATGTTCTGATTTTTGGGGTTCCTCTATTTTAAGTTTCTTTGTTGGTAACTTACATAATTGCATGTTATTCTTCCTTTTAATATGGTATGATCTATTAGGACAAGATTCCTTCTTATGTCTATACACGTTTGATTGATGACTGAATGTTTTATTGCAATCGTCACATAATTGCATGTTATTCTTCCTTTTAATATGGGGTGATCTATTAGGACAAGATTCCTTCTTATGTCTATACACGTTTGATTGATGACTGAATGTTTTATTGCAATCGTCACATAATTGCATGTTATTCTTCCTTTTAATATGGGGTGATCTATTAGGACAAGTTTCCTTCTTATGTCTATACACGTTTGATTGATGGCTGAATGTTTTATTGCAATCGCTGCACTGATACATTTTGTGTAACTGGTCTTAACAATACTGTACGAAAATTACTATTAACTATTATTTTTTAAACTGAACAACGACTGCTTTTTACAACAACAAAGTGGGGTGTGGTGTTGGGGGGAGTGTTGTATTGGTAGGTTTGGGTGTGGTGGAAGGAGGATTGCAATTTACCCATCGGTTTGGGTGTGGTGGTGGGGGGAATGTTGTACTGGTAGGTTTGGGTGTGGTGGTAGGAGTGGGGGGAGGAGTGGGGGGAGGAGTGGGGGGAGTGTTGTATTGGTAGGTTTGGGTGTGGTGGTAGGAGTGGGGGGAGGAGTGGGGGGAGTGTTGTATTGGTAGGTTTGGGTGTGGTGGTAGGAGTGGGGGGAGGAGTGGGGGGAGGAGTGGGGGGAGTGTTGTATTGGTAGGTTTGGGTGTGGTGGTAGGAGTGGGGGGAGTGTTGTATTGGTAGGTTTGGGTGTGGTGGTGGGGGGGGGGTGTCTGCGATCCAAATCCATGATGGTTTCGAAACGCTTACTATTCCCTACTTAGGGCGCTTTTTAACCTAAATATACCTTCAGTTCCTCCAAAACAACAAACCCGAACAAACTAAAAACAAACGAACAATCAGCATTCTAAATGCAAGATTATCCCGAGTCGAAGACGAGGGAAATTTTCTGTCAACAAAAACATGATTGAAACTGGGAAAAAAAATTTAGCGGGAATTAATTCTGCTGCGTGGGAGATTCGGTAAGAAAATTTCATAAATTGGAGTTTTTTCTTATTGTAATTTTTTTGCTAAAATGCTACAAAAACATATTTCCGGCTGCTTTAGTAACTAATTAGAGTGTTAGAAATGAAGTTTATTTTAGCCGTTAGTAACTCATTTTTATTACTAAAATGTGAGAAACATTAAATAACAAATTTGTTATCTGAAATCCAATGTCTTTATAGTTTTAAATTCAAATAAAACTTTAAAAAACATTTTTACGGTGATTTTAGTTAAATATCACGCACTATATTTGTACAATAGAAGTTGATTTTACTTATTAGTAACTAAGGTTTATTACTAAAATTTCAGGAACATTAAAAACATTAATTCATTTACAACCATAACATCTGAAAGTTATAGTACATGTCTACATAGTTTCAAATAAAACTTTAAAAAATATATTTCCGATGAGTTTAGTTACATTTTTGATGTGTCTCTTTTAGCCCCGGTGTTCGATATGTAAAGCAAATTGGTTAGTATCAATAAAAATTATAAGTTAGCAACAAATGCATTTTGATTTTATTCTGAGTGACTTTTGCCATTAGATATAAAGCAATTCATTTTTGACAGAAAAATTATCACTTATTAATTTCATTAAGTTAATAGGAACTGACAAAATTATCGCGATAATCTCCCGTTGCTATAAGCGACGTAAACAAAAAGGAGCCTTCTAATTGGTTGAAAATAAATTTATGTAACTTTTAGGGAAGTAATTTAATTGTGTTTTTAAAATAACAATTTTAATTTATACATGGATAAAATGTGGCCAAAAATCGTTTTCAGATTAGTAATCGTCCTAAAATGTATTATTCCCAAAAAGATCATAAAATTTGGCATGGTGTTCGTACAATAGATAATTACCATCGGTTGTACCTCTTTATTTTTATTGTTCTCTTTTATTATGCATTATGCATTTACAGATGTTTGTTAATTATACCCTAGGTAAAGTACATCTCAAAGTATATCGTCTTGGCTTTTGCTTCCTGTCATTTATTTTAATAAAACCTCATTGTTGTATACCTGAAAGGTCTATAGGGTCACATACTAACATTTGTAATAATGTCACTTGTTAACCATTATTTGGCATTAAAATGTTGTCCTTGTTATCAAGAGTAGGTAGGTCCACCCCGTATTCGATAAGTTTACGGCGTTTGCAATTATTGTTGTTTAGGTAAGGCACACTTGTTAATTGACGCCAGGGCCGGGCCTGGATCAGGAGATGTAGGGGTTTCAAACTGCTTGCTGTCGTCTGCCAAGAATATTATGGATTCGAGCTAGAATTACCATAAAGACACAAGTGCGGAATTTTTTTAAAACTGTTTAAAAATTACCTTTGTGCTCAAAATCGAATCACCTTGTGTTGGGTTCCTGGACACAGCTAAATAGAAGGCAACGAGACTGCTGGTGCGCTCGCCAGGGAGGGCGCAAGCATGTCTGCCGAACTAGCAGAGATTACTGTGGCTAGACCACTGGGATCAGTCAAAGAGGATATAGGTCGGATAGCTAAACAACTTGCACAAAGCAGATGGACGGGGCTGGTAACTTGTAGCATCTCCAGGCAATTGTGACCCCTACTTGACGACAGGAAAACCGCAGTGCTATTACAACAAGGTCGGAAGGACCTAAGAAACATTACTGCCGTAGTCACCGGACATTGCCTGTTCGGTAAACAAGCTGAACGTATTCAAATACCAACTAACGATTTCTGTAGAAGTTGCAGAGATGAAAAAGAGGAGGAAAGTATTCAGCATTTCTTGTGTGAATACCCCGGCCTCGCTAGAAGAAGGTTCAACGCCCTGGGCGAACCATTCTTTAATGATCTGGAGGAAGTGAGCAGCCTGCAACTGGGTCGACTCACTAAGTTTATTAACAGCAGTGGCTGGTTTGAATGAACTGCCAAGATTCTTCTACGATCCACGTCACGTCGCCTTAACCATCAGAAAGCTGATGCGGATAGGTTCCGCGGAACACGTGTGGTACCACAACGGTCCTTACAGGACTACGGGTGTCTGTTTGGTCAATGCCAGAGGTATGGCACTCTAACCTAACCTAAGCTACCTTTTAAAAATATTCCCGACCATAGCGGATTATATATATAATGGATAACTCCAATTATCACAGTCCTTTGCTATATAGAGCGCCAAACAGAGCAAGTACTAAAACTGAAGTAAAATAATATTTATTAGAAAATGATATTTATTTTGAATTTAGGTACAAAAAAGAAAAACTTTTAAAAGTCTTTAATACACTGAACATTAAATTACAATAACTATGTGATAACTTGACGGAACAGATGGATGATACCGTATTCCACCGTATCATTTTATATTTAACCCCATAGAGCATATTATGTGGCACCAAGTAAAATCAAAGGTGAGAGCAAAAAATGTCGCTGCCGAAAGCTGGAAAAATTCAGTAAAGCATATTTTAAAAGTAGAAGATTCGTATATTTAGGGTAACTTGGGGGGAGATGGTGAACCGGGTGAGACGGTGAACGGCATTTTTTCATCTACTGCTCGACAGATGACGCTGGTAGTGCCGCATTGTGCTCTGTTGATCCGATTTGTTAGTAGCTTGAATCACCGATTGTGAGCAAATTATACCAAATTATTTCGTTGTACATATAATTTATTTAAAATTGATAGTTTATGTTCAAAATTATTGGTTAAAATATCAGGTAAGATATTATAATTGCAAATACTTATAGTTTAAAGTTCATATTTGTGTTTTAACCCAAAAATTAAAGTAAACCTCTATCAGTTTATCCGTAAAGGAATTTACCATCTCTCCCGTTTCCACGGGAGAGATGGTGAATCTTAATATGGGATAGATGGTGAACCTTTATAAAATCGGTAATATACATATTAATGGTAGATATTTTGGTATTTTCGGAATTCTTACCATGCCTACATTTTATAAAATTTCTCCCGTTCCCAACTTACCTACAATTGAAACTGTTCGCAAAAGGGCCAGAAATTTAGCGTCAGTTTTAAATACAGAAAGCAATATAAAAGTTTTAAAGGAAAAGATGCTGGTAAAGAGCAATAAAATAGTAAAAAAGATCAAGGCGAAAGAAACCAAACCAACTGTAAAAAAAAAGAAAATTAGAAATTCATGACACATCAGAGGAAAGTGAACCCGAACTAGATGATGAAGACGAAATAAGCGATAATAGTAATGATTACTGCGTAGGATGTGGTGAAGAATATAAAACTACCAGGAAGAATGTTGATTGGATTAAGTGTGTGCGGTGTGAGCGCTGGATGCACGAGGATTGCACCAAATATGGAAATAGTTGTGATACATGTGGAAAATTTGTATCCAAGCACAAACAAAACTAATATGGCGACGTTACAATTGTTATTTTTAGCATCACCATCACACCCATATATTATTCACCAACTAACCCATACATCTATGGGTGAGATGGTGAACGAACTGTTTTTTTTTTTATTTTGAATTATTTATTTTCCTAAACCTTATAGCATTTAGTTTACCTATATTATGTTTAAGTTTATTATAATATGCAATGCCTTGCCCATCTTTCCTTTTTTCTATATATGTTTTTTAAAAAAATACGATTATTTGAAGTTTTATTCACCATCTCCCCCCAAATTACCCTATATATCGATGGTTAAATTGCAAAACCTCATAAGTCGATTTTTGTCATTTATGCGTTTTTTGCAGAAAAAGTTTAAAAATAATGATTGCCTTGAAGTTGTAAAATCTCGTAAGTTAATACTCAGTTTTAATACTTGTAGCGCCATCTTCTAAAAGCTAGTAATACTAACATGAAAAATAGTTAAAATGGGAAACCTCATTAGTTGCCTTACGAGGTTTTAACATTATTGGCGCCATTTTATGAATATCGTTAGATACGAACTTACGAGGTTTCGTCGACTATTTGAAACGTGTTAGTTAAGTCGGATTTCGGCAAGGTGTAGAATAGTTTTTAAGCCTTAAATTCAAATAACTATGTCAGCCAATCGTGGTAAATATATTGTGAGTTTAGCGGTGAACGAAACCTCGCAAGTCAAGGAAATTTTACCAAATTATATGTCAAAACCAAGTCGTTTATTTTTCTAATAAACAACTATTACGGAAAATGTTATTAAGTATCCAAAAACTAGTATTATTTAGTCAAATTTGTAACCAAAATTGTTTTTCAAATATTATATTTAAACTCTGTAAACGTTTTTCCTTCCTCCTGTAAAATTTCAATAAATCGACTTAAGAGATTTTGCAATTTAACCATCGATATACAATCCGTTGTTATTAACCTGCTTTCTTCTAAAATACCTATTAGCCCGTTGTAAATAATAACTTTTGGTTGGAAATTTACATTTTGTTAATTGATGTGAAAAAGGCAAGACGATATACTTTCAAATATTCTATGCAATGATACTTCAAAAGCACGGTAATGTTGGCAACCTTGCATTTGCCTCCCTTCATGTACCTACTTGACAAGTGAAACATATTAAAATGGGCATCTGCATGCAGTAATAAAAGACTCAAAGTCTTGCACCAGCCGGTGAATAAAGTTTTAATAAAAAGAGGGTTCTAGAAATCATGATAAGGATTAAAAAATGGTGAATTGTAATTTGATGATAACTCCGGTTTAAAACAAAATAAATATGGCGGGAGAGGTGCGGCAGCCAATTTTCTTTATAAAATTATTTTATTTTATTTGTAAGTATAAAAATCTGGACGCGACCCATGATAGACTACAATACGTGTAAATTAATAACAGCGGTATTCAAGGTTGAAGGGTTCACTTTAATCTAGTTTAAATTATATTTTTCCGTGGTAAAGTACATAATAATATATTGTCTTTCGCCTTTTTGACATCAATTAACAAAAGGCAAATTTCAAGCCAAAATTTATTAACTATTAACAGACTAACAGGTATTTTAGGAGAAGAAATCAGATTAAATTAGACTGATTAAAATTTTTGTAACTCTAATTTAAATTCACACAGTCGTAAAGATATACCAATACCATGTGTCCTAACTAATTTTACAACACTAAGAAACCAAAAATGTGGCTAAGATGTGTGGATGACACCTTCATTATTTGGAATGGAACCGATGACGAACTAAGAGATTTTCTAGATCACCTTAATAGCTTAACACCAACAATCAAATTCACCATGGAGAAAGAAGAAAACAACCAATTACCGTTCCTAGATGTCAACGTGAAAAAAAATTGCAACAGCATCCAAACTTCAGTATACAGAAAACCTACGCATACAGGTCAGTATCTCAATTTTACTTCAAATCACTCAAACAACACGAAACATGGCATAGTTAAAACCCTCGTGGATAGAGCAATTACAATCTGTAACTCGGAAGAAGCACTTAAAAAGGAAGCTCACCACATCAAGACCGACCTCAACAAAAATGGCTACCCCACAAGATTAGTTGACACAATATTGAAAATCGTAAGAATCGACCCAGCGCGCAAGAAGCAGACACTGCAGACAGAGAGGCACAACCAACACTCAATATTCCGTATGTCAAAGGAGTATCTGAGAAAATAAGAAGACTAGGACAGCGATATAACATCAACACCGTATTCAACTCGAGGGACACCCTAAGAAGCCCCCTGACGAAGACAAAGCCTACAAGTCAAAAAGATAGGAAAAACTGCGTCTACCAGATCCCCTGCGAGTGCGGCCCCTCTTATATAGGTGAAACATTAAGACCACTCGAGACAAGGATTAAAGAACACAAAAACAATACGTTAAAAGGAGAGACCGAAAAGGCAGGTGCAGCTGACCATGCCTGGAAACATGGACACCATATCATGTGGTCAGAAGCTGAAATCCTATACATAAGGAACCACACTGGAGGAAAAGAAAGTTTAAGCTGCTTTAGTAAACCATCATTAGACATAAGAAATATCTGGAAACCTTTGTTAGATAGATGTAATCGTAGGATAAGATCGCGTGCCAACTAAACGCGTGACTGCACCCATCTCAGTTATGCTTCAGTGCACCTAGCTAGTATAAATAGTCTTGTAGTTACTTTACTTATTTAGTATTCACCTGAAGACGACTGGAGATACTTACCAGTTGAAACGTTTTGATTTAAAACAAATAAAGACCATGAAAAACCAAAACTCTTTCATCATTCACTAAAAAATAAAATAAATCATAACTAAAAAATTTGTTCAATCTAAACATAATTCTGTTTCACTGTCAGAGTCGTCATTAAGGTTAATAACAATGGGTTGAATATTAGTATTCAGATGCAATTATAATGAATTTATTTATCCTACATGGGCAGTGTGATAAGATTATAGCCAGAACGTGTATCCAAATTTAGCACAAGGATATCAAGAAATTTATTCGAATCCAGAACAATTTCAGGATTTTGGTTCAACATTAAAAGTACAAAGAAAAAGAAACTTAAAAAAAATGTATCACCCGCTTTCCATAAACGTCTTTAACTTACTTTCCACCGTGAAACACTCCGTTTAGATATTTTCAATAATTTTTCCAAGTTCTTATGAACGTAGTTTTATATCTTTTAATAACTTTTCCTAACAAGCTTTTTTGTTACAGAGCTTTCTCGAGAATCGAATCGTCGAACTTGAGATCGCGCTAGAAGCTGCCCAAAAGAACGAACTTCGGGATAAACAAACAATTAACAAACTGACGAAGCAGTTAAATAAGGTAAGTTTAATGTTATGTTTATTTCTTATGTTATTGCAATCATATACAATGAGGACGTAAAGTCTGGAATAAACTCATTATTTAGGAACCGCTGAATGTTTTTAAAAATCGCTCGGACACGTCGATTTTTTTTTTTAATACGAATTTTTTTCAATATTTTTTATTATACAAGGTGTCTCCGAAAGCACTCTGCTTGGACCAACTCTAATTTTTTAAATGGGAACCCCGATTTTTTTTAATTTTAGGATTCTGTGCATAATTGTGAACATTTTTTATCTAACATGTCATTATGATTTATCGACAGTTAAAGCTCGAAAATAAATACAACAATAAAGCAGTATCAGCATAACTCGGTGAATATTTACTTGTCACATTGTTACATTTGGTCAAATTAGACAGTTTTATGCTTCGTGTCAAAATATCGTAATATTGTGTCATTATTTTGAAGATAGATTATTTTTACTCTATAATTTTTGAAGTTTATTAGGTAATAGTTATTGTGAAATTTCTTTTTACCAAAAATGGAACTTAATGAAGCACAGAGGATAGAAATTCTAACAATGATAGGATATGGTGACAGGGTAAGAACCCAACAAGAAGTGTGTCAGTTATTTAATGAAAAATATCATAATCGTCCGCCAATTTCACAATCAGCTGTAAGTAAGATCGACCATACATTTCTTCAGCTTGGTCATGTTCGAGATGCCCCAAGAAGTGGTCGGAAAGCATTGAATGATGACAAAAAGATGGACGTATTATTAAGTGTTCAAGAAAATAACCATATTAACTCTAGGAACATGGCTACAAACTTAAATATTTCAAAAACAACGGTTTTAAAAGTATTGCATGAAAAGAAGTACCATCCTTTTAAAATGAAAGTCCTTCAAGAACTTTATAAAGAGGATTTTGACAGGCGGCTTGAATTTTGTGAAATTTTACAAGAAATGTGCATTAGGAATCCCAATTTTGTTAAAAACATTGTTTTTTCTGATGAATCCACATTTTGCTTGAATGGTGATGTCAACACACAAAATTATAGGTATTGGTCGGATATAAACCCGAATTGGATGAGGGAGGGACATACTCAGTATAAAAAATAAATGTGTGGGCAGGCATTGTAGGTGATATCGTAATAGGACCGTTTTTTTTTAATGAGAATCTAAACGGTCAACGATATTTAAGTTTTCTACCAGATGATCTTACTCCAGCTCTTTCGACGATTTTTCCTGATGAAGAAAATCCCGATTTACCACATCAGAATATTTGGTTCCAACAAGATGGTGCCCCGCCTCATTATTCAGCAGAAGTTCGCGCTTATCTTAATATTTTTGAAAATAGATGGGAGCTATTGAATGGCCGCCGAGGTCTCCCGACTTAAACCCCCTTGACTTTTTTCTGTGGGGGTTACCTTCAAGGTAAAGTTTTCCAAACTGAGCCAATGGACATGGAGGACTTAAAGAATCGAATTGTTCAAGAAATACGGTCAATCAGTCCGGAAGTTGTCAGAAATGTGCAGAAATAATTTTTCGATCGTCTAGGTTACTGCCAATTAACCTTTGGGCAACATTTTCAACATTTATTAAAATGATAAATAATTAATTGTTGTATTTATTTTCGAACTTTAACTGTCGATAAATCATAATGACATGTTAGATAAAAAATTGTTCACAATTAATTATGCACAGAATCCTAAAATTTAAAAAAAATGGGAGTTCCTATTTAAAAAATTAAAGTTGGTCCAAGCAGAGTGCTTTCGGAGTCACCCTGTAAAATAAAAAATATTGAAAAAAATTCGCAATAAAAAAACAAAATCGACGTGTCCGAGCGATTTTTAAAAACATTCAGCGTTTCCTAAATAATGAATTTATTCCAGACTTTACGTCCTCACTGTATACTAACATATATCTTATTTGATTACGTATGAGTTTTGATACTGAAATACTTTTAAATTTATGAGAATTTAACTTATTGTAAAAACCGATTGCATGTGTCCATATTTTCCACACGATTAAAGTTACGTTTATTTCATTTAAAATAATCCCAGATAAACTAATACATTTTTTAGAGTACCGATAAAGATCTTTTTGGCCATTAAAACGCTCTAATCTATTAATATATCAAATGTAGGTGCAGTAAGTGGTTTATTGGTGAAAAAAGTTATAGATATAGATATTTTATATAGTAATGTTTAATTGGAATATATTTTTTTAAAGCTCATTGTTTATCTAAATATCGGTAAGTCAATTTTACACGTTCAGGATAGAATCAAATCATCTCTTCTTAACACAATGAATCAGTTTTGATGTTACAATAAGTTTTGAAATTGCAAACTCTTTTATTATTTTGACAATAGATGTTTTTATTTTAAAAAAATTATTAATGCTAAACAAAATAATAATGATGTCTTAATCTAAAAGTATAAAATCAGATTGAACACCAAATAAAAATTATTATAATGCACCATTAATACTAACGGCCTTTACGGGAACAGAGGTTGAGTTAATTTGATCACAAAGATTCCTTTATAGCGATCGGGAAGTGATGTCAAATCCATCCACTAAAGTCCGGGAGGAGATTGGGTAATTCAATTGGTAGAAATCCTTTAATGCGTCTTATTTACCCTCCCAAGTAGCAATTATAGACACAAATTGGACACAAATTCTTTGCTGAGAAACGTTTCGAAACATTTTCGATTGAAAGTATTTAGATTGTGTGGAGACCCATGTGTTTCGAAACTTTTGCGACACATTTTCGAATTTAGTTACTAGAAACGATTAAGAACTGTTAGTTTCGAAATACTTTCCAAACTACAGTGTCGATACATTTAGGAAACGCACAAAAGAAAATTTTTCGAAACATTTTTATATAATATTATGAAATTGTGTTTAGACACATGTGCTCCCAAATTGTAGCGACACATTTTCGAATTAAGTGATTCAGAACAAATTGGTATTCTTCTGCTTTGAAATATTTACCAAACAGTGATATCCATTTAATTACGAAACTTGCGCAAAAAACAATTTTCGAAACTGCCAGAAACCTTTACACTACCGCACCCGGACAATTATTATAACCTCGATTATAACGATTATAACCTATAAATTGTACATTTTTGTTTTGTTAATATGGAAAGAAAACAACAGTTTAAACATTCTTCGAGGTTTTACAAGGCACTAGGGACAGAAAATGGGTTTTTTAAGAGCTCGTCGAGCTCGGGTTTCTTGGCTTGATCGGGCCAAAGTAGGTGGTCTCCGACTATCCAGCTGGTCGGCACAGCCGTTAGAACCAACCTACTTTTTTCCTTTGTCTCGACAATTAAGTACATGTTTTAGATTATTACTTAGGAATAAGTTATAAGTAAGTTTTATTAAACGTTCAAAAAGTACAAACCAATTTTGTAGGTTATATGTCACAGAAAGTGTAAAGTGGTAGTGTATACCGTGACGGTATACAGAAGTTTTATGCTTCTAAGCTTAACCTTCCTCTTGACGGGACTGTGCATTTTTTACTTTAGCGACGTTTGTTTCGCATGGTTTCGGTACAATATCGAAACATTCTTCATGTTTCGACACATTTTCTATGAATTATAGCTACATGATTATCGAAACATTATAGAAACCAAATACTAGAAATTGTGTGTCGACTCCATTTTAGACCAGAATAATTCTCGCTTTCTAGCGGCCATTTTGACAAATTCATTTTTATATTATTAAAATGGACTTTAATTAACTTCCTGCGTCATTTGAAATGTAAAAAAGTGGTTACATTAGTTCCATTTTGCTAGCTTAATCAATTGAAAGAAGAATTAAGTAAAATTTTAAAAATATTTAAGATTTTATTTTTTGACAAAGTATTTATTTTGTGTGTAAATGTCAATATACCGGGAGCGTCTTAAGAATATAAAGCTAAATTACTAAATTGCACGATAAAATTTATTTCGTCAACGATTTTTGGATCTCCTCTGCAATAAACCATACGAAAAAAATGTATCACTTATAGAAAATACTCTGGTGACAAATTCATTATGGCGAAATTATGCTGTCATCATATTGTTTACTTTATTTTATTTTACAACCTGCAGAGAGATAGATATTATATATCTAATTATTTGTTTCAATAATGTTTCCATTTTGACAATTTACAATTTCAACACTCTGCGCCCTCTTTGTAAAATGAACTCTCACTCGACACATTTATGGAAACATGTTCCAAACATTTCTGAAAAATTTTCGAAACATTTTCGATAAAAGTTTCGATTTTGCGTCGAAACAGCGAAAGTCACAGCCCGTACCAACCACTTGGAAACACGTGCTAATCCGCCATTTAAAATGTATACGTTTCGAAAATATTTCCATACATGTTGCCAACAATTTCCAATTTGTGTCGGAAACAGAAACAATAGTTTGGACACATTTACCGTAATGTGTCTAAAAATGCAACTTGGGCTGTTTCACATAAGCGTAAATGCTAGAGCCAGAAATTAGCCGCTTATGATGATCTTAAAAATACCGACGTGATATTATTTAAGATGGGACTGCTAAAAAAAAAACGCTTAGGGAATAATCCAACATAAAAAAAATTATGTATTGTATTAAGATTGTCGGGCGTATACGGACAGTGAACCTACGTTTTCAGATCAACTTAACCAAAACTAAATTAGCTAATAGCTTTGAATTTCAATAAAGTGTTTTCAGGTCTGTATTAATTATTATAAACTAGCGTGTACCCGGCATGCGTTGCAACCCGCTGGTATAAATACAAACCCGATATATTAGTGCCCGGCATGCCACTTTCTGAAATTGCACCCGTGCGAAGCCGGGGTGGGTCGCTAGTTATACATAAAAACCTTCCTCTTGAATCACTCTATCTATTAAAAAACCGCTTCAAATTCCGTTGCGTAGTTTTAAAGATTTAAGCACACAGACAGCGACAGCGACTTTGTCTTATACGTCTGTCTTTTCACGTAAGGGCGTATCTCAGTTCTGATGATTTTTCAGGAAAGCGATAAATATTCTACGCTTTTTCATTGTGAATAAGTCCTGTCATTTGCTTTTATACTTTTTGATTTTTTTTATGTAGAAAATTACATTGTAGGGCTTACAGAATTTGTTAATAAAACAAGAGTTACGCCCGAGGTTACGCCCTTACGTGTGACCGAGCTGGCTGGACGAAAAGGAGATACGCCTACTGGAGTAACACAAAATGATTCAAAATACCGTTATTTATTAAGAACAGTGGGAATAGTAACTTACATTATTCATAAAACAAACAAAACAAAAAATGTAACGTTCATAAAACAAGAACATTTTTTTGTAAAAACAAAAACTAAGGAACTAATATTATTATTCATCAAAATGAGCCAGAGATTTAAAAAAATTTTGGTGCTCTTTTTGCCTAATCACGGGAGTAACTTCTGAACACAATGAAACCAAATCTTGGTATTTGTCTTTACTTATCTTGTTTGGTCCTGCATTCAATCGTCTAAGCTTATATGTTTTAATATTATGCTGTTGGTTTCGTTTTAGTGACAAGCTTAACATAATTTTGTTTATTGTGGCTCTCTTCAAAAAAAATCTGATCTCGAGAACCTTTCTTAACTTTCATTTCCATAATTTTTGTCCATTTCACCTGGTTTCCTAAATCACTTCCTTACGGTCAAGATTCTTACATCTTTTGAAAGCTGTTTAAAATCAAGAAAGTCTTCAGTATTTAGAGATTTTACTTTATATGCGGTTGTTTCTGCCTTGCCAGAGAAAAAACTGGGTGTACTTGATAAGGAACATAGATATTCCCTGAATGTTTTATGACATAGCCTATTGCGCTATGCGCAGAATCGCCTTCGTTTTGTCCGTGAAAGGACTTGAAGAATCTTAAAGATATTTCTTTCAAATTATCGAAGTGAGCTACAGCATAAAGAAGCATCGCAGTTATGATAGTATTTTTATTCTGATCCCTACATCCATCAGAAAAAAGGGCCAATTTTTTGGTTACACCATTGTAATTATAGAACTCCAAAGTTTTATAAACTGCTGTCGCTATTTCTGATGCACCTTTTTTGCTAATGCCTTCATGCCACGTCCAGCAGAAACAGTATCTACTGGCAATATCATAAAACGTTAAATTAAAATTAGACAGTCTGTTTTATAAAATAACGCATTTTTGTTGCAAGTGGGTAAGTATATCACCTGTTGAAGATCAAAATACCCACATAGCAAAAAGCTGTCTACTTTTGCTTCTTGTTTTTGTATTTTTTTTAATTTCCCTTACTGTATGTTTTTCTGAAACATGTTTTTCTACTTCTCTCTCAACTGTTCTATTTGCTGTTCAGTTCCAGTTTTGGCAATTGTGCATAAAGAACAGAGATCTTTTTTAGGAGAAAAGAAGGATAACTTTCTTATTTTAAAGATTCTCTCATAAGTCGAGAAGAAAGGCTTGCCCTCAGTCTTAGTAGCCCCGTCCTCTAAAAACATTAAATATATCTTAGGTAGTGTTAGGTCTGGGTGAGGGTATTGCCTCGAGGTGTGCTCCCTATTTCAAAATAATATTCATTAATGTTTATTGCTTTTTCTGTAGCAAAAAGTTATAAGCATAATCTAAATAGTTTTGTACTTACTTTAAATAACTCTTAGATGTCACAACTTCACAAAAACAACCAGGAAACACAAGCAATACGTTCATTTACAAAGCAAAACGTGCGAAGTATGACTGATGGCCAGCATCTGCGAATCACACGTAACGCCGTAACTAAAGATACGCCTTGAAAATTATGCGCATGCATGTCTTTTAAATCACACGTATGGGCCTATCTCGAGTTAGGCCTATACGTGTGATTCAAATATTGATTATTTTGAGATAAGACCATAAAAATATATGAGGAACAGCCAAAGTATAAAATATTGAGATACGCCCATCCGTGAGATAAAAATATTAGGCTTAAGCTGTCTATTGGCGGTCTTAACTCAATTTTCAAATTTTCTGAGATACGCCCTTACGTCAGAAGACAGACATGTTAAGATGATTATACAACTCAATGTACCTAATTCCCATATAGCTCGAGAGGCTTAATAAGTGATAAGCCTTTGGGATTATCGCTTTTGGTGGAACGATTGTTACTGTCATGGTAACACATAATCAAATATTTAATTGTGACACAAAAAAATGTCAACCCAAAGGAGATTTGGAAGTGTTTCATTGTCCGAAGTGGATAAAAATATAAAAACTTTGAAGCCAAAAAATACAGAAAAATCGCACTGGAGTAAATAATATTTATTATAATAATTGTAACTTTGTTGTAATCAATAATAATAAAAATGAATTATTATTCAAATTATGGTTCGTTATATAATCTTAACTCACGAGTTACCATCAACAACACCACTCCTCCTTCGGAGTCGTGGTGTTGCTGGGTAACACGTTTCGTGTCAGGTAAAAGTATTATTCGGTAATCACGAAACATCTTGTGGTATTACATTCGAAAATTCTATAGAAAGTCAAATAAATTGCAACTATTCAAAATCGATGTGACTTCAACGGGGGACATTTTCTTCTGTTGTAGACCGATCACCAACGCGGCAAGTATGAGATCGAATTCCGATTAAACCCGTCGTGCATTTTCAAAAATAGGTTGGTAATTTTTAACATTGTTCTCTTCTTTTTTAGCTTTTGAAATTTAAAGTTGGTAGTAAACCAACTGATTAAAGCTTACGACTGTAATGGCCAAGTGCACCGACGTTTTTAACCCAGAGTTAACGCTAATCACGGATTATCGATAAATTTCTAGTGCACCGCGTTTTAATCCTTAGGTTAAAACTCTAACACGGAATTTTATTTAATTCGTCAAAAACGACGAGTTAACAAATCCTTTGCGGTATTGTGGTTATGTATACGTGTTTATTGTTTATAACTTCTGTATAAGCAAATAGAAATCGAAAATTTGAAGTATATATTATTCAAACAATGCTGCAATTCGAAGAGGAGGAGGAGGACAAGTGAAATATAGAGGGTCATAGTTAACCGCGGCAAGGAAAAAATATTTGTTATGCTTTGCTTTGCTATTTCAAAGTAACGTAAAAGGACCTCGGCTAAAGCACAGCAAATTAAAATCACGACAAATTAGCTTCCAAGCCTTATTTTTAGCTTGAACACACGTATCCTCAATAACTCAATAACTGCGCGATGCTTAAGTTTATTAGCAGGCTTTTTTCTCCCAGCGAAAAATTGCCTCCTCTGGCTCTTTTTTTGTCCATGTTTTGACACCGGTCTTGTTTTAAAAAATATAACAATATTAAATAAAGAATAATCAGAGAAAAATTTTAGTTGTAATGTTAGGTTAAGTAGGTCACAAACGAAACTGGTGCGGTGCGAGTTAAAAAATCGCCAACAATAACTATTCCCACTACACTAAACCAAAATTCCCTAAATTTTGCGACGTTGTCATGATAAAATTATATTAACTTCGGATTAGGTAACTTAAGCAGTGGCGATCCGTGGGTAATAAAATAGGTGAGGCCAGTAACTGAGGATAAAGTACTGCAGGCAATGCACCGCAGGCGAAAAAAATTTCGAGCCACGCCCAAAATTCGTTGTTTTTTAGACTTAAATAAAAAATAAAATTCACCCGAGAAATATATTTTTTTTATTTGCATAGGTTACATTTTTTCGCAGTTTTATACAATCAGACGTAATATTATTATAAAATAAACTGAACGTTCTTATAAAATAAAAAAAATTATAAAAATAAACAAAATTGAAAATATTATTTTATGTTTTATATAATTACCTAAATCAATTCTTCTATTAGATTTTGACAAGAAAGTTTGTATAATACTATCATAAAAGTCAGAAGAAGATGAGATTTTGTTTAGCAAGCTTTTTCGAGTTTTGAAGAATTGTAACTTTTGCAGTTGGTCTGTTATTTGCAAAAATATCATTCTTTTCATTCTGAGTGCGTTGCGAAAACGAAGTTTCAAGTAAAGAAAGAATAATATCATACTGCGGCTGCATAACTAAAGAAAATATTAAGAAAAATTCAAAAAATCGCGCTACAGCTATATAGTTAATAATAATAGTCAGATAACTAACCGTCTTTGTTTTAGCTCAATTACAATACTGACCAAAAAATACTAAATACTGACAGCTATAAATTATTTGGCTACAATTTAAATACACACAAATACCCCGCCGTGGCTACCGTCAAACCATATTTTCTATCTCAATCACACAGCACATTACCGAGTGGAAAAGCGAAATGAGCGTCGAGACCGAGACTTTTTAGTCTCCAGTCCAGAGAGGCCCACATTTGCCTTGGCCTCGCTGAGTAGAGTGTTGCGTTGTTTTAGGCCGGAAACAGCTTACGCAAAATGCATTTACGTGTCTCCGGCGACTCCGGCCTGCGATAACGCGCAACAAATTATATGGAGTGGCGCGGCAAGCGGTTCGCGAGGCCATGGCCAACGTTGGCCTCTCGAACAGCTTTCGTTCTTCGTTTTCGTTTTAAGGGAAATACAAACCTGAGCCACGCGCGTCTCGTAGCGTAGCCAATAACAGCGCAAGGAATTTGAAAGCTGTTACTACGCGACGGTGATTATTTTGGTTTAGTGTAGGTAAATAAAAACAGAATATTACTATAGTATAGTTAGGGATTTATTGTAAAATTCGATTTAATTTTTTATTGGATTTATACTGGTGGCGCCCGGCTTCACTATTGGATTTATGCTGGTGAGGCCCGGCCTCACCTGCCTTATGCCACCGATCGCCACTGAACTTAAGCGCGGTGCACTCGAATTAAAATTAATCACGAGTTAAGTTTAACTCCCGGGTTATGTATTACTCGAGTTATAGCCAATCGGTGCACTTGGCTATAAATGCTTGTTCCAACTATTTTTATCTATTAAGTATTGTTTCTCATAAATACGGTAAGCACACTGAATTCACTTAGTGATAACACTTCTGTTTGTACTCGTGAAAGTAAGTGCATTAGTTTTAATTGGGAAATTCATGGCACCAACAAAGGCTATACCAAAAAATATTTATATTTTATATATTAGATTCGTGAGTTGTAAATTTGATAAAAATGTCTTCTCTGACAGCATATAAATAATAAAAAATACTATAAAAGTTTAGCCGTTAGCTGTATTTTTACGACCGTAAGTTTCCAGTTTGCGTGTATATACGAACAATTTGATGGAAACCTATACAGCAGTTTTATTATAGACGATAGCTCTAAATAACACGATATTAGAATCAGTTCGAAATATTTTATTAGATGTAAATTCATAACTGGTCTATAAAACTCGGAATAATGCTAAATTTTATATGGAAATGTCCGCCTTTGCTATAGCCAAAAAACACACCCCCTTATTATTTACAGATAAATGGGTGAATTGTATTAAATAAATTATTCACATAAGTCACACGAATTTATTGTATCTATATTGCAGGGTACCGTGCGAGCAAAAATTATTTGCATCAAAGAGGGCTTGGATTAAAAAACCTAGGGGTTGGTTTAGATCCCAATGATATGGGGACGATATATGTAACCAAATCTAGGTTCAAATTTTGTCAAATTCATATTATGACATGATATGCCAAACTAATGAGTAATAAAATAAGTAGACAAATATACAGGGTGTTTTTTTAAGGTCGACGAGCGGCCATATCTCGGAAACTACTGGGCATAGAAACTCAGGAAAAGAAAAATGACAATTATAATGGCCATAAGAAAATTCTGGAAAAAATTTTTAAGTTCCGCATTTTGCCGCAAAAGGGCGTAATTGAAAAGTAAATTTTAAAATTTTACATAACTTCGAAAATTCCACATTAAGGTATATGTTTGATAACACCATTTTAAAGCTTGGACAATTATGCATTATTTTATTCTTATGCTCATTGGCGTACCGACTTTAATAAGAGTGGGGGAAGCTGTTGAAAGTGTAATCATTTAAATCGCTGTAACTTATAAACGACTTATCCGATTTTAGCAAACTAAAGACTGTTTGGAAGAGAAATGTATGCACTTTCACCAATCGTATTTAGTTGGCCATAATAGTTCTCAAAAAAAATGCTAGAGGGCGCAATTTGCAATAACAAAACATTTTTTGATTTTACTCCGAAAAAATAAATCATACGGTATACCTATGGCATCATAATCGGAAAGTAGATGAAATTTGCAAGAAAAGATGTGAAGACCGCAGTTCGATATCCTTGTTCGTTTCAGAGTTATCGCCAAAATAATAATTATTAATACAAATAGCGCCCTCTAGCAATTTTATTAGAAACCATCGTGTACCCTTGGATACGACAATTGAAGGTACTTCCAAACAAGCTTAAATTTAGTAAAATCGGATGAGTCGTTTAGAAGTTACAGCGATTTTAATGTTTACACTTTCACTTGATAAGAGTGCGAGAAGCTATTGACTGTCAAAGATGACGGAATAACTGATTGATTGTTAATTCAGGTAGTTACTGACACCCAACAGGTATTAAGCTCTACGGCTAAGCATTACGTCCTTAGATGCACGGCCCTCTTTGATGCAAATAAGTTTTGCTCGCACGGTATAATAGTAAATTGAAGAAATCGTCCATAATCTTAAAGAGTACAAGTTTAAAAATTGAAAAAGACAAAAAGTCTTGATTTCGAAATTGTAAACAAAAAGCTGGCTACACGTGCTTCACCCTTTCGGGCATCATCAGACTTAAAATAAGAAACCTCACTAACGTACAGTATTAAACAAAAGATTTAATTATCCATTAGTCTCTGCTTAAAAAACGTCTTTATAACTATTTTGAGACTAATAATTTATTCCACTCCTCACAGTATGGGTTTAGAAACAAAGGGTCGACATGGAAGCCGTTCTAGAGGCTGTGAGTGACATAGTCGAGGTCTTGGAGTATGGAGAGCTCACGTCAATAACTTTGTGCGATCTAACAAAAGCTTTCGACTGTGTCTGTCACGAACTCCTTTTAAAAAACTATGCCACTATGGCATAAGAGGTGTTCCCTCAACCTTGTTGAGTCTTATTTATCTGGCAGACGCCAGTTTGTGGAGATTGAATATGTCAAATCTGATTTAGGATAATAATATGCCAAATATGGAGTACCACAAGGATCCGTCCTTGGACCCTTTTATATATAATTTATATAAATGACCTGTGCTATTACATGCAAGGGATGTGCAATATGACCATATTTGCAGACGACAGTACTTTAGTTACTGTGTTCTGCCTCTAGTCTGCAGAATTTGATTGTGGCGTCACAACTGTTGCTGAGGGATGTAGAAAAATGGTTTTCTTGCAATCTCCTGCAGCTTAATAAAAGAAGTAAGACTCAAGATCTGGTTGTATCGAGTAATCGATTAACAATAAATGTAAGTTATACGTATATACGGATGGATAGTTCTTTGTCCTGGGAAGCCT
Organism: Polydrusus pterygomalis; assembly: GCA_963969555.1. Lineage (NCBI taxonomy): Eukaryota > Metazoa > Arthropoda > Insecta > Coleoptera > Curculionidae > Polydrusus > Polydrusus pterygomalis. The sequence goes on from OZ018377.1 coordinate 74,441,371, forward strand.
ACATAACTGAGTTGGGACAAAAATTGTACAACAAAAGTACGATATTTCTTCTTAGAGATTTGCGTAAATGTGTGACTTGACGTTTTGAAATCGCTTTACTTTGGTCTTTTTCAGTCCCAGCTTGCGTATGGGGCTATATTGTGGAAAAACTGAGCAAACGGACAACAAATTTTTCGACTACAAAAAAGAGCCGTGAGACTTATGGTTAACGCAGAGTCACTGTCAGCCTATGTTCAAAATATTTGGCATAATGCCGCTGCCTTGTGTTTATATTTTTGAAACTCTACTGGAGCTACACTCTCGCCGAGATAGACTCACTAAGCATTCAGATATTTACAGCCACAACACTCGAGGCTCAGACAGGATAGTGGCTCAGCGATTCAGTTTAATTAAATCTAAAAACAATTCTTTCTGTCATTAATATAATAAGATCCCAGGACGGTACCAAGCCCAAAATATGTTAAAAAGTATTTCTAGACTACCACTTTTACACCTTGAATGAGTTCCTGTTGGACTCCTGGTAATCATTGCCTGGATGATGTACATTGGGTGTTGGGTGTGCATTTGCCAGTATGTTGTTTCTCCTAGTTTTTATTTTATTTTAATTGTTTAAGCATAATTTGTTTTTATACAGTAATTTAATGTTATTTATATATTTCTACACATACAGGTTGAATTATATTAACTTACTTTGACTACCTTGCGGTTCTAAAATTTCAGAAATACATCCTTTCTACATTTAAATGTAATATAAACAAAACAAAATAAAATGTCAGAAAGTAGTCAGCTCAGTTCGGTCAGAGCAGGTCAACATAAGAATAAACGAATATGGCAATATAAAATGCTGTTGGTTGCATGGGATAAATATTTTTAAAATACGAGAGAAGAGATAGCTCAACAACTGTGCCTTAAAATTATTAAAAAGCGACAGTACCCGACGTATAAATCATTACTATATTATTAACAAGAAAAAGAAACACCAAGTTAGCACAAGCCTTAGAGAGTCAGGAAGTCTCTTTTTTGCTTTAGAAATTTCAATTTTTTCCAATAGCTCTTTTTACCTTTAGAACATTCGTGTAAAATTTTAATATTTGTAGGAGAAGAAAAAACGTCCAAAACTTAGCAGATGAGTTGCAAAAGTATACTTAGTCTCGGTGATATCCGAATGTTTATACTTATTGAAAGGGCTGAGATGTTACTAAACCTAAAAAGACGTACTTGAAATTGAAGGACCTTTAAAATAAGGTATCACTCGACCCCCCTTTCCATTTAAGATTTTAGGGGGGTGCCACCCCCGCCCAGGGGGCTGCACGTGTTAACGTGATTTTTTGCCCTGTAAAACAAAATCAATTTCAAATTCACCTTGTACAAGAACTTAATGAAGACGATTTTGATCGGCGATTACAATTTTGTGAAGATATGAGTGAACGAATTAAAAACGATGAACATTTTCTATTCAACACTTGCTTTTCCGACGAATGTTCCTTTTTCTTAAATGGCGTAGTAAATCGTCATTACTGCCGATATTGGTCCGATTCTAATCCCAGAATTTATCATGAGGTACACACACAGCAGCCACAAAAAATAAATGTTTGGGCTGGTATTTTTGGCGATCATTTAGTTGGTCCTTTTTTCTTACCTGGAAATTTGACGGGTGAAATGTATTTGGAATTACTGCATTAACAGCAATAATTGAAAATTATAATGATCGGCGGTACATTGCGAATAGGTTGATGTTCCAACAGGATGGTGCCATACTACATGACGCATTACGTGTTCGACAATATTTAGATCAGACGTTTCCAGGTCGATGGATTGGTAGAAGAGGTGCCAGCATTGAATGGCCCCCAAGATCGCCAGATTTATCACCTTTGGATTTATTTCTGGGGGTCACTTAAAAAGCAAAATCTATGCTACTCAGCCAACATCGTTAGAAGATTTGCGACAAAGAATTGTGAATGAGTGCCTTCAAATTACTCCTCAAATATTGCAAAATGTGCGGCAACGTTTTGAGCAAAATCTTTATTACTGCATGGAGAGTCATGGTGGTGGTGGTTTTCAACATTTACTTGGCTAACGGGTCAGTTCATTCTTCATTTTTAAACTACTTTGCTGCCAAATGTATTGATTGCTGCCAATTATTGTATTAAAGTTTTATTTAAGCTCTAAATCATTAAATCTTCAAAACTACTAAACTGAAGTACATAAACATAAACTTTACATCATTATAAAAAGAATTGAAATACCTTTAAAATAATAAATCACTCGCACCCCCCCCCCCCCCCCCTCCCTTCCATTTAAGACTTTAGGAGTGGTGCCAACCCCGCCCAGGGGGCTGCACGTGTTTAGGTGATTTTTTGTCAATTTTGTGTCCCCCTCGAAAACAAAATCGACGGGTCTGAGCATTTTTCCAAAAAAGAACTGAGCTGCCAGTAAATGTCTCTGTTTCGTTTTCGATGCGCCACCCTGTATAGTGCTTGCGAAAATAATTAAAAGCGAATATTGTGGCATATCGGACAAGTGTGTAACTGTTTTTTATATTGGAATGCACAGTGATCCAAGCACAATGGATAACCTGGGGTGGGTAGACCACGACGGCCGTTTCGTCCTTCTTAGGACACGGGCAGTAATAACCCAGGCAATCCCGAAACAGCGGTAAGATGTATTAAAAGTCGTGTCCGACCGAAACAAGATTTTCAGCCGAATCTTCGGCCTTGGTCTCAGTTTCGGCCAAAACCGAAACTTAAAAATTTTATTGTATTACTGACATTTCATTTATTTTATATAGGACGATATCGATCTTGGGAACGGATTGAACTCTTCCAACTAAAAAAAAAAGTCGACAGAGAAAAAATCTATTATTTATATAGACAACACTGCCTACGAACCCACCCGAAGGTTCGGACGGGTTTTGGCCGAAACCGAAACCGAACCTTTGGTCGGTCTCTAATTAAAAGCCTTATTACAACAGCAAAGCGGCCATTAATACACCGTAGCGCCATCCTAGCGGAATTAAATCCAATATAAAAGGCAGTCACACTGGTAATATGTAATATCGAAAGGTAGACAACTAAATAAACCACGAAGTGCATCACAATCCAGTATGGGGAACGCTATTTGCGTTTTCACCGAAACATCTGCCGTTTTGCAGACTAGAAACAGATCAACGCCGGCACCCACCACAGAATGCGCGCAATCCGTTTAAGAAAAGCCATAAAAATGTTTAGAAGATAATAATATATAGTGTCTCCGAAAATAATTAAAAGCAAAAATGGCAGATGTTTCGGTGAAAACGCAAATAGCGTTCCCTATACTGAATTGTGATGCACCTCGTGGTTTATTTAGTTGTCCACCTTTCAATATTACCAGTGTGACTGCCTTTTATAATGGAGTTAATTCCGCTGGGATGGCGCTACGGTGTACTGATGACCGCTTTGCTTTTGTAAAAGGGCTTTTAATACATTTTACCGCTGTTGTTGGGATTTGTTGGGTTATGCCCGTAGAGTCCTAACAAGGACGCAACGGCCGTCGTGGTCTACCCGCCCCAGGGTATCCATTGTGCTTGAATCCCGGGGTATTCCATGATAAAAAAACAGTTACACACTTGTCCGATATGCCACAATATTCGCTTTTAATTATATTTTTCCGTTTTGACTTCATGCTCCTCATTTATGGTAGAACTATACCGATTGCGCTTGCCCATTTCCATCTTAGCCGATATAATTATTTCTGTTCCTTTTATTTACTTCGTCTTTATGAGCTTTACCTATTTGTATCGTTACCCAAATTTCTACGCTACTCCTGTAATAAAGAACTGTTTTACAAAGAATCCTTCTAAGAACCCTGAAATTTTCTGAACAAAGCCCTTTAGGCTTTTCCGTATAGCTTCGTTAGTTATTAAGAGGTAAATTTGTCGTGAAACTTCTTTAAAAGAGGTATTAATTATCCTAATTATGGCAGAAACTTTTCAATAAGCACAGGAAACTTTGATGTTTTGCCCAGACTGAAACATTTTCCCTGTTTTCAGCAGGTAAGAACATTCCTAAACGTATAACACAAAGTTTTCGAGCGTAATTATCTTTGACGCGTATTATTTATAAGTGGAAAACAGCTTTTCAAGAATCTCTCAAGTTTGAAATTTAATTTCCACTTTGTTTGTTTGCTTAATATTATTTGCACTTACGCTGTGCAGCAGTTTTAATATTAAAGTATACAAATAGGTGTGGATATATAAAAAAGAAGAAATCCTGTTTCCTACTTTATTCCTGAAAGTTTATCAGATAATAAAAATTTATTAAAATCATGTAGGGAACCCCTAAAACTTTTTTATTGTTTAAATTACAGAAACAAAAGTTGCTGGGTTTTTATGTGATATTATTTTGCATTTTATGACATGACTGATGTCATTTTGTCACTCCCGGTTTAACCAAAAATTGCCTTAAGCACAGATTTTTAAATAGAAAGCCCTGTATATTTTTGGCTACATCGATTTAGAACACCATTCCAAATTCAACGACACCCCATACGTCACTTTTTGACACATCGTTTTTATTTTTACTTGTAAACAGCTAAAATTTGCCCCAATTTCTTCTCAAAAGTTGGGAAATGAGGTAGTGATTTCAGGCATTTTTAGGTTGCAAACCTGTCAGATTTTGAGGATAGAAAATTGTTTTTAAGGGTTTGTTTATAAAATTTGTTAAAAAAATTATTCGTCGTCGTGTTTTTAGTTCAAAAAGGAAGAGAACTAGTCAATTAAACTATAAAACTTATAAAATCGAATATAAAAAACAAACAAAACCAGCAAAATAACCAATCCTCGATGTTATCTCGTATCTAACCTCAAGTCAAATATTAGTTGGTATATTTATAACTTGTATTGATTTTTATAATTCGGCTAAAACTTGGGTACGTCTAAAACATTTTCAAGCACAATTTCTTGTTCAAGAATTTAAAAAAGTATTTGCCCGAGAACTTGACCTGTGGAATACTTTCACCCTTGGATTAATATAAACATACCTAGGCTAGACTTTTTCTTTTATATAATATAAGCATAGAGAAAAGTTTCTTTCAAACTTTTTGAAGCAATATATTGCCCGCAAAATAGGCGTACCTACCCAATTAGATTACAGGGCTGCAAACAAAATATACCACCAAAACATGCATCGGAATAATCTGTCTTGGTGTGTATTTCTATTTATTTTTATACCTCGTTTGTGTAGCCCAGGCCTAGTTTGATGTGTTTAAATTGATCATAATAAAATAAAGGTATATATCAAGATACATCACTACTCCATACTTACTAAAAATGCGAAATACCCGGTATTTTACCCCTATTTGGGCATAATAACGCTTTTTCCTGTTTTGTTTCCAGAATGACTTGGGTGAGTCAACATGTGAATGATGGTATAATTTTGGTATGTGGGGATATGAATTGTCCTACAATAAACTGGGTTATGAATGACACTAATATATTTCTTATACCAACTAATGTTGGTCAAGATCACTCAGATCTTGTAGATTCATTTTCTTTTGCGGGTCTTATGCAATTCAATAATATAAAAAATAATAGTAATAAAATTTTAGATCTTGTTTTATGTAACAGTAATATAGTCAAGGAAATCACGCGTTGCAGCACTCCCGCAGTGAATGAAGATCTCTACCATCCAGCACTCGAATTTAATCTAATGTTATCCTCTCCCAAAACCTTACATAATATTAATGAACATTTTTTAAACTTTAAAAGGGCAAATTATCCCCTAATCAATAGTGATTTAATGAAAATAATGTGGACAAACTTATTTAGTAACAAGTCGCTGGATGAAAATATAACTCAATTTTATAATATCCTGAATAACATTATTCACGAAAGGGTTGCTGTAATTCGTAAAAATAGAAGATATCCGCCTTATTTCTCACAGGCTACAATAAAAGCAGTAAAGGAAAAAAATAAGTTTCACAAAAAGTGGAAAATTTTTAAAAATCAAACAGACTATAACACTTTTAAGCTTTTGAGGAGTAGGACTAAACAATTAATTCGTGAAGATTTCGAAAGTTATGTTGATTATATTGAGAATGAAATACCGGCTAATCATAAAAAATTTTGGCAATTTGTATCATTAAACAAAAAAAATACAGGTATTCCATCATCAATGAATTATAACAATCTAGAGGCTAACGATCATCTTGAGATCAGCAACATGTTCGCTAATTATTTTGAAAGTGTGTTTATTAAGTCAACATATGTCAATCAAAACAACAGTTCGAATAATAACAATGATGGCCGATATGTTGCTCCATCGCATGATCATCTATCTCATCTTCAGTTCTCTGAACAGGAAGTGTTTGATGGCCTGAGACAACTGGACCCCAAAAAGGGAGCTGGTCCGGATGGCATTCCATCTGTTTTTGCCAAGAACTGTGCTTCTGGCCTCTCTTTGCCCTTATTTTTACTGTTCAACCAATCTCTTAAAGCCGGTTTGTTTCCCCAGAAATGGAAACTGTCAAATGTGGTACCAATTTTTAAGGGTGGTCAAAGGAATCTCGCCAATAATTATCGTCCGATAAGTAAATTGTGCATATTTGCCAAACTACTCGAAAAATTACTTTATAAATATCTTTTTAATCTTGTGAAAGGACAAATCATCTTGGAGCAACACGGATTTATGGCTAATAGGTCCATTGAAAGCAATCTTTTAATCTATACGGACTTTATAAAAGAAAGTATGGATAAACGTGTTCAGGTTGATGCCATTTACACCGACTTTAGTAAGGCATTCGATAAAGTTGATCAGGTTCTCATGCTAAATAAACTAAAATTGATCGGTGTGAGTGGTAGCCTATTGGAATGGTTTAGATCGTATATGTCAGATCGACAGTTCAGAGTATGTATAAATGGAGTCAATTCTGATACTCTTCCAGTTTCCTCCGGGGTGCCACAAGGATCGCATTTAGGGCCGTTATTATTTATTATTTACATAAATGACATTAAGAGCTGCTTCTTGAATTGTGACTTTGTAATTTATGCGGACGATTTGAAAATGTATAAGCAGATTCGTTCACTGGTCGATTGTGACCTCGTACAAGAAGATCTCCTGCGTTTTATCACATATTGCAAAAAAAATTATTTGTTTATCAATATAGATAAATGCTGCGTGATCTCATTTTCTAGAAATAAAAATTTAATTAACCAAGACTATCTAATTAATGGAAGCGTTCTTAAAAAAGTGAATCAAATAAGGGACCTTGGCGTAGTTCTTGATGAGAAGCTTTTGTTTGATAAACATATAAACTCCTTGGCGTCCAGTTGTTGTCAGATTTTGGGCTTTATTACTAGGCAGGCTAAATACTTTAAGAACACTAAATCTTTGATGTGCTTGTATTATGCGTATGTGTATAGCAAGTTAAATTTTGCATCTGTTGTATGGAATCCAATGTATGCTGTATATATAGATAGATTGGAAAGGGTGCAAAACAGATTTTTGAGATGTCTACTATTTAAGCAAAATTATATACTTCACGACATAAATACTGTAAGATTGCATTTTTGTATATTGTCTCTGCGGAATCGAAGAATTTTATCGGACTTGGTTTATATGTTTAAAATATCCTCGAATAGGGTTGACTCTCCATATCTGGTCTCAAGGATGGCGTTCAATGTTGCACCGCGACAATTAAGAAATAATTACATTTTTTATACTCCATTTCATCATACAAATAGTTCTCAAAACTCACCAATCAGTCGAATGATGAGAAACTCGAATCGCTATTTTTCGGACCTAGATCTAGATTTCTTTTCAACATCTTTGAATAGAATTAAAAATGCTCTAAAGCGAAGGCTTTTAGAATAATTAAATAAGTATCATAATGCTTCGTTTTTTTCATGTTGTTATTATTACCTATCATAGGCATTTGCCATAATGGCAAATGCTTCTGTTTGTATTGTTATCCAATCATTGATATTATTAGCTTATAAGTGCTGATATTGTTGTAGGATAGATATAATTTACTTATTATAAAATTAGTGGATACTGTCTATGGGATTTCCTGTTTGTATCCTAAATAAATAAATAAATAAATAAATAAATAATAAAATCGTACAACGGCTGCTACTAGTCATTGTTTATATTCCAATCCGAGTATCCTCGTCACTAAAAGCACAAACACAATTCACTAAACGATGAAATAGCTGATCCACAACATATATTACTACAATGTTCATTAAATATGAACAATATAAACCAATTTCTAATAATTGAACTATATAATGCAAGAATAACTTCTCCATTTAACCTTGCAAGTCTATTGACAAATGAAAAAACATTTAAAATTATTTGTAAGCACTATTGTAATTCAGAAACTTTCTTTAAATAAATGTATATAGGATTAAGAATGTTAAAAAAAAAAATATTTAAAAAAAACAAGAACTAAAAGAAAATAAAAAAAAGTGAGAAAAAAAAAACAAGAATACCTACTTAAAAAAACAAATGAAAAAAGAATATAAAAAAATTTAAAAAAAATTAAAAAAAAAAAAAGGGAAAAAATATAATTATTAACTTTATAGCTACGTATAAACAAAAAATTAACTAGCATTAGATCATAAGTATTTATGTAAAATTGAATCAAGGCGACACCTTACGGTAGCTTTAAAAAAAATATATATATATCTATATTTTTCACTCTTATATCTATATATAAAATTTAAAAAAAAGTCTGGCCTGTTGGAATCTTTTCCAGTGCCATTGAAACTAACACACACACCACACACACAATTCACTAAACGACAGAAAAACTAGAAATCCGTAAATATTAAACACCCACAACAAACAACAAGGAATCCACAGAGAAAACTTAAAACACAACAACAAAAATGACGCCGACCCGGTTCTGGAGTGTATTTGGAGCATGTCGCTAAAGAAGGACAGGCCGATAACAAGAGGTTTGTGCGCATGCCCAATTCTGCTAGGAGAAAAGGCATCTGACCGGTGAGCAGTGCGCTCGGACGTATTTTTTCACCTATTAAACTTAACTTTTGTTTGCGCATGAGATAAGCTGTACGGATCTAAAGGTAAATGTCTATGATATTATTAACCTACCAGATCTTATTTCTGTAATTTAAACAAAAAAAAAGTTATAGGCATAAGCGTTCCTCCTGAAACGCCCGGTATATTATAAAGTTTCAATACTAAAATATACAGGGTGGGGACTTTAACTGGAATAAATTCGATATTATTAAAACCCCTGAAGTTGCGCCTACAAAATTTGGTTTGTGTATGTTTTGGACCATGCGGAATTAAAAAATGATATCGGCGCTGTTGCCAGATTTCCCAGTTTTGCGCTACTCGTAATAATTTTGTTATTTTAAATATAATGCCCAATTTATTTTTATTGCAGTAAATTGGGCGTGTCAAATTTAGTACAATCCCAAATTTACAAAATTCTATCTTCACTAGTTGCTGAGCTATGGCAACACTGTATTTCCATTAAAAAGTACCGGGACGCTTATTTACCTTAAAGCAGCGTTACCTTGGTAACATCTTCATCTTAACATAGTATAAAATAAAGTCGCTATCGCCCGTCCTGTCCCTATATGTGCTTAAATCTTTAAAACTACGCAACGGATTTTGAAGCGGTTTTTTTAAATAGATAGAGTGATTCAAGGGGAAGGTTATTATGCATAATACATGCATAATATTATAGAGAAACACTGATAAATTAGAGTAGGGAGAACGAACGACCCAACCTAACCGATCCCCATTCAACGATCGATCCGAAGCCGGAATAGACGAAGACAGACTATGTTTTATGCATGGATGTGAATTGTGGACGGGCCGGCAAACGGTTGAGTTTGAGGTTTGTTCGGGTTTGTTCGCCTTATTATCTCACGTCGTATAATGCCGGGCTGCAACGCAGGCCGGGTACACGCTAGTAGTTACTAAGTTATTGACAAGCTTCAAGAAAAGTTCTTGTCGTGTCAAAATGGCTTATTTAACTAAAACCTTAAAAATAGAAATTCTCATGATGATCGGTTTCGGGGACCACCAACGTAACAGGTGAAAGATATTTGGAATGTTTGCAAGAAATTTTAGTGCCAGAACTGATTGAGTCATACCCCACCGGAAATAATAACTTGGAAGAAAGAATTTTTTTGCCAGGAGGATGGGGCGCCTCCGCACTATGCGGCTAACGTGCGGAATTACCTGAATACCGCCTTTCCTGGCAGGTGGATTGGTCGACGGGGAGCTATTGAATGGCCAGCAAGGTCGCCTGATTTAACACCCTTAGATTTTTATTTGTGGGGTGATTTGAAACATAAAGTGTAGGTATGTTATAAAATCTACAAATATTAAAGATCTAAAATATCGGATTAGACTAGAAATCAGATCTATACCACCTCAGGTTTTACGCAGCCTACAAAATGAGTTTTATAACCGATTGGCTTTTTGCCAAGAAGTCAATGGAGGCGCATTTTAAACAACTTTTGAAATAATAAGTCGATAGAACTAGTTTCGTGTTTTTGTGATTTTTTTGTCAAATTTGTTCGAGTTAAATTACCGCCTGTAGCACACAGCTGAGAAATCTGACAACATGCCGATATCATTGTTAGTTTCTGCATGCTCAGAAATTCCCAGATAGTAAATTTTGTAAGCGCAACTTTAACGGTTCTAAAGGTAGAGAAGCGTTCCTGCACTTTTTAATGGAACTACGGTGTTGCCATAGCTCAGCAACTAATCAATATAGAATTTTGTAAATTTGGGATCTTACTAAATTTGACAGGCCCAATTTACTGCAATAAAAATAAATTGGGCACTCCATTTAAAATAACAAAATTGCTACGTGTAGCGCAAAGCTGGGACATCTGGCAACAGCGCCGATATCATTTTTTAATTCCGCATTTTCCATAACCCCCACATACCTAATTTTGTAGGCGCAACTTCAGCGGTTTTAATAATATCGAAGTTATTCCAGTTAAAGTCCCCACCCTGTACAATTAAAGTAGGTAAGTTACTATAATAATGTCATTATTTTATTAGTATCTATTGATATTAGCACAGACAACTTAATGAAGCAGTAGGTACTGCAATTTTTTTTCTTTGACTCTGGTTATTAAATACATTGCCAATTTCATTTTAACACGCTTTTATTAGCTTCACCTGTATGTTTGTTTGTAACCGACTTCTTTGAACCCGATTTTGACCCTCTTTAAACGGTCAGATTTAATTAAAATTTTTTAGACTTATCAAGAACCGCTGACAATACAATAATTTGATAAGTTTATCTCATTATCCTGATCAGGATCGCTCCCGTATGCGCATGCATACCATCTACCTACTTTCCGGCTCGAGCATTCGGTTTAATAGTAGAGACTTTTTGCACCTCTTAATTCGTCATTCTTTTGTGGTTATGGTTATTCTGAGCATGCGCAATGTCAGAAAGGTGATCCGCTATGGTTAATAACCATAACGGACTCCGTTAGTTACGGAAGGATAAGGAAGAGCTTATCGTTATCCTTATGGTTATGCTTAAACTGCATGGTTGCCGGAACATACAAAAGTTATGAAGCATCATTGCTATGAATCAAAATTGTGATAAGCAATTAATTAAAATCCAAAGTAAATAGTAGCTTTACATGGCAATAAACGATCATAACAAAAAAAGTGGATTCTTTGAAAGAAATCAAATGGACCTGGGTGTACTGGGTAGATTTTTTTTTTTTTTTATATATATTTACGGATTTATACACTTGACTCAATCTGGCACACCTGCTTTTGGTGCAACCTAACCTTACTTTTTTTATTGTTTACGAAATTAAATGGCACTGTTTTTCGTCAAATTAATGCTTATACTTCTTTGTTCTTTGAATTAATGTACCGAGAGTGAAGGGTGGTCTTTGTTCTGTTTTTTTTAGGGTGTGTCTTTCTCAGGTTATTCATTTTAATGGCTGATTTATACCTCAATTAAATTAAACTAAATTAAACTAAACTAAGAAAATTAAATTAAGAAATTAAGGCGATGGTTTATACTTTTTCAACTAAGACACTTAATGAATCTGCAAGAGAAGAAGAAGGTGCTCCTAACCTATCTTATTGGTTTGTTTTCGTTATTTAATAAAAATATTATTGTTTTAAAACATTTATTTATTTTGTTATTGATGCATGGGAACTGTTTTACTAATTCAATCAATGTACCGTCGTTAACAACCATCGTGAAACTTTTTGGAATAATCAAAATATCAAAAATATAGTTCTAAAATTAAACAAGAATTTGGGGTTTTGTGCACAAATTCTTCTTTATTATTATTACACTCACCGAAATGACAAATGACATGACGGGAATCACGGATTATGCCGATCGCCCCACGAACTATGTCGATTCAACTAAGAAAGTTAAAAGTTCGGCAACTTCTTAGTTTAATTTAATTTAATTTAATTCCTTAATTGTAGGTATAAATGCGTCTATATGATGGTGGTATTTTAACTTCTTAATTTCTTAGTTTAGTTTAATTTAATTTAGTTTAATTGAGGTATAAATCAGCCATTAGTATGCAAATACCACTACCCAGAAATATCCTTATGCCTATAAAACGAAGACTTCGTTTTACTGAAGAAGATGATTTAAATCTCCTTCGAGAAGTTGCAGGGCAAAACCCTTTTGAAAACACAGCTGTGTGGGCAGATATCAAAGAAAATTTATTTATTTTATGCCATACAGACTTTTTAATCAAATCATGAAAAGATCATGTAGACCTTTTAATAAAAGCCTGGCTTGGTTAGGTATTTTATTTTGTTTAGGTGCGCCGGCGCCAAATTAATAACTACAGACAGAACGTAGGCGCTGCAAAATCTCTGGTTCTAACAGTGGCGCTACTCGTTATGTTTAATAAAGTTAACCATAACGCAGCTAAAAACTGATATTAATTTAAGAGTTGCAAAAAGTCTCTATTGTTGATACATTCTTTCGCTATCAGTTGGCCCGTTGGCCGAGCGGGTTTGTTCGGATTTGTGAATCCAATGCTTTGAATCTAGCCATTTAAAAAAGTCATTGTTAAATTAGTGACAGTATTCCATCTCTACTCCGGACCTCTCTATGGCTATCTCTACCCAATTTTTTTTTTCTTAACAATAACTCAAACTAAAAAATGAAAAATAAATATAGTTTAAAAAAACTAAAAAAAACGCTTTAATAATTAATCAAACTAAAAAGCGGAAAATAAATATAGTTTAAAATAATTCTTGAATTCTTAATATAGGCAGAAAATAATAATGAACGGTAAACATTAGTAAATATACGCTTTTTACTAATGTTTATCGTTCATTATTATTTTCCGCTTTTTAGTTTGATTAATTATGAAAGCTTGTTTTTTGGTTCTTTAAAACTATATTTATTAAGTAAGCATATGTATTTTAACATTTCTGCATATTTTTATTATAAAATCGCATCGCTATCACAAGATAAACATTTCTAGCAACAGACAATAAAACTGAATAACTTTATATCTTGCAAGGCATTTACTAATATTTCTCCAACATAGACGTCGGCGTCGACCTGTCTACGCAAGGGCCATGATTTGATGGGTTATGAAACTGCAAAACTGCCTAATATTATATCCAATATAGTCACAAAAGCCCTGTCACAATAAAGATTCTTTTACAGGAAATTCTTTTTGTATTTACGATGACGAGAAGAAGAGTTATTGCAACTTTATATAAAATAGACATACATTTAAAATGATAAGCATAATTTAAAAATACTATCGTGTTTTTATTTCTATTTTCTGTGACTTGATTATTTATGTACAAATATAGGTATTATTTTGTTCCGTTTCATCCCGATCCTCTTTTGTAGTAGAAGTAGTAAAAATATTCATTTAGCAAACTGCTACATAATACATTTTAATAAATAATTTGTTTTTCTTTTTTATTTTAATTTTAAAAATTTTAATTGCCTTTTGAAACCTTCTTAAAATGATTTTCACCTATTTTGATTTTTCATTGACCTGTGTAATTTATAATTCGCAATAATTACCTTATAAAATACTGATTTATAGGCTACGTTTTTTAAAAAAATATTATTGTTTCGTGTTAAATAAGTATGCTGATCAGTGATCACAATAATTTAGAACAGTCAATTTTTTTAAATGAGAAGGTAACATAATTTCCCTTTTAACTTTAACAATAAATATGAAAACCAAAAAAAATACAATTTTTTTTACATTTAAACATTCTAATTTTGCAGTAATTTTTATATATACCGGGTGTTTCTCAAAAGACGTTCACCCCTATAACTTTTTTATATTTATTGATATTAAAATGAAATTTTGAGATTATGCATAAGAGATGAGTCTGCATTTATTGGTATAATTTTCAATTTGTTAGCACTTCCGGTTTGACCGGAAATGACCTCGACTTTGACATTTTCAATGGGACATCTTGTATATTTTTACTTATTTGGGTTCAGCATAACATTATAAGTGAAATGACACGTCACTTGTAATTTTTTGACGTGTTATAACATTTTTATGTTTATTTTTTATTTTCAATCTAGAGTGCTACAAATCAATTAAATCTGTTAATTTATAGTCAAGTAGTAGGTATATGAAAATTAAAATTATGTCATAATAATTGACTTTCTGAGTTTCACAAGCGTTTAAAAAATGAAATTTTGTTTTCTTGACGTTTACTCCATTTTTCCAAATAAAACGATGGTAGTTCACTAGGATATTTAAAACGAGCATTTTTTTTCCAACAATTTGATACCATACACTCTTATGCTTTTAAAATTGACACTGAAAAATTTACCTTAAATTCCAATCGCAAATTTAATAGCGTTATGCATTATTACGTCTTTTCTAAAGAAATATGCAGCGGCTTTGAAAAACAATGGAATGGTTTTGAAAACCAATATGGCTTTAATTTAAAGTTGTAATGTCATTAGTTTATAAAACATACAATACATACAATCTTGCGGCTTCAGAAGAATTTTTCTGGTCACTCCAAAAATTAGGAGCATATCAATTTGTGGTTCAATTGTTTCTAGTAAAACTAACCATTTCATCTAATTTACAATGAAAGTTTCATAAACAAATGACATAACAATTTTAAAGCCATATTACTTTTTAAAACCATTCCATTGTTTTTCAAACCGCCTTTATATTTCTTTAGAAAAGACAGGGCAGGGCGGCAATAATGCATAACGCTTTTAAATTTGCGATTGGGGCTTAGGAACATTTTTCAGTGTCAATTTAAAAATAGCATAGGAATGTATGTTATCAAATTGTTGGAAAAAAATGCTCGTTTTAAATATATCCTAGTGAACTACCATCGTTTAATTTGGAAAAATGGAGTAAACGCCAAGAAAACAAAATTTCATTTTTTAAACGCTTATGAAACACAGAAAGTCAATTATTATGACATAATTTTAATTTTCATATACTACTTGACTATAAATTAACAAATTTAATTTGTAGCACTTTAGATTGAAAATCAAAAATAAACATAAAAATGTTATAAAACATCAAAAAATTACTAGTGGGGTGTCACTTTACTCAGATTGTTATGCTGAATCCCAATAAGTACAAATAAACAAGATGTCCCATTAAAAATACCAAAGTCAAGGTCACTTCCGGTCAACCCGGAAGTGCTAACAAATTAAAAATTATGCCAATAAATGCAGACTCATCTCCTATGCATAATCTCAAAATTTCATTTTAATATCTATAAATACAGAAAAGTTATAGGGGTGAACGTATTTTGAGAAACACCCGGCATGGGTGTAAAATTCGCATTGCTTCATTTCGTAAAATTTGTAATCTGTTATTGCGCGATTAACAAAATTGTAGAATAATATTAAAAATGTGGTAAAATAAATTTATAGTTTATGTTTTTTTTCGAATAAAAATTGAAATTAAATTTTATTCTTTTGAAATAACTATAATTTTTGCCGCAAATTTAGGAATTAAACTTTAAGTTTTTATTTCAATGTTTCTAAAGTGCCGAAGTTAAAATTGTGGGCCATATTTTTGTTTAATATCGATTGTAGTTGCTCAAGAATATTATTTCAATATTTAACATAGTTCATTATTTCATATTATGTAAGAGCAGTTTTACTATACAATTGGTAAAATTGTAATTTCGTTGGTTTATCATATAGGTAGTTAGGTTAGGTTAGGTTAGAGTGGCAGACCTCTGACATTGTCCAAAGAGTCACATGTAGTCCTACAAGGACCGTTGTGGTACCACACATGTTCCGCGGAACCTATTTGCTTCAGCTTCCTGATGGTTAACGCGATCGTAGAAGAATCTTGACAGCTCATTCAAACCAGCCACTGCTGTTAATGAACTTAGTAAGTCGACCCAGTTGCAGGCTACTCACTTTCTTCAGATCATTAAAAAATGGTTCGCCCAGTGCATTGAACCTTCTTCTCGCGAGGCCGGGGCATTCACACAAGAAATGCTGAATACTTTCCTCCTCTTCTTCATCTCTGCAACTTCTACAGAAGTCGTTAGTTTGTATTTGCATACGTTCAGCGTCTCTACCGAACAGGCAATGTCTGGTGACTACGGCAGTGATGTTTCTTAGGTCCTTCCGACTGTGCTGTAATAGCGCTGCGGTTTTCCTGTTATCAAGTATATGTATAGGGGCCACAATTGCCTGGAGATACTGCAAGTTGTAAGCCCTGTCAATCTGCTTTGCGCAAGTTATTTAGCTATTCGATCTATCTCTTCTTTGACTGAAAAGATCCCAGTGGTCTAGCCACAGTACTCTCTGCTAGTTCGACAGACATGCCTGCGCCCTCCCTGGCGAGCGCATCAGCAGTCTCGTTGCCATATATGTTGCTGTGTCCAGGAACCCAACACAAGGTGATTCGATGTTGAGCACCAAGTGTGCAGAGATTGTTGCGACAGCGCCTTACTAATTTTGACTTACTGCTGGAGCAGATTGCCATTATGGCTGCTTGACTGTCTATATAGATAGCTATAGACGCAGGTCCTCTCAAGCCAGGGTGATCCCGCAGGGTGTTGACTGCTTTATCCACTGCAAAACTTTCTGCCTGAAAGATGCTGCAGTAGTCAGGGAGTCTATACCACCTCTTTATTAGCATGCTCTCATATAGGTAGTTACATGAAGCAATTTAGTTTGCTTCGCAGCTTCGATTAGCTTTCGGTAGCCATAACATTATATTGATTTCTACTTCTTGTAGTTACACTGAAATACAATTTTAAGACTTAACATAGTATGTACATATATTCTTTAATTTACACATAAATTTTGAGTTACTACAAGTGGTAGAAAATTGCTTTTTTTGGTTTTTATTTTATTTTTTATACGTACAATTTATGGCTTGCATGGTAGTATCCAATCATCATATATCTATGATTATGCGAATGGGGATTTTAGATTGCTATATGACTTGCTAAAATCAATAAGTTGGGCTAAGTTAAATGAGACTTCTGATGCTAATATTGCCCTTGAGGTTTTTTATGATAATGTTTTTGCATGTCTTGATCAAGCGATACCAAAAAAACAGGTAAGAAAGTGCAGTGGTGGAAGTAGGTATCCTAAGTACTTTTCTGCTGAACTTATTAAAAAAAGAAAAATCGATTGCACAGACAAGTTCATCGTGGTAAGGCTAATAAAGTACAACAACTTGAATATAAACTACTTAGGCGAGATATTAAGGCTCTTACGAAGCATGAGTACTTCACTTATCAACAAACAATTGAAAATAATGCTAATATTGACCGTAGTAGTTTTTGGAGTTTTATTAAAGAAAAAAATAGTGAAAGAGGCATTCCACAGAAAATGCACTTTATGGATAAGGTTTTTACTGATCCCACTGCCATAGCAAATGCTTTTGCACAATATTTTCAGTCAGTTTTTCAACTTTCGAATGTGGGAAGTATAACAGATTCTCAGGGAAACTTTGAATTCTCAACAGTAACAGAGGATAAGGTAAGGGCAAGTATAAAAAAATTAAAGCCTAAGAGGGCTACAGGAAAAGATAATATTCCTGCTTATATTTTTAAGGGATGTGTTGACATATTTGTTGAACCTCTAGTTACTTTGTTCAATCTGGCTATTAAGACCAATACCTTTCCTAATAGATTAAAAGAGTCTGTCATTACACCGGTTTTTAAGGCAAACGAAAAAGTAAAAATTGAAAATTACAGACCAATAAGTATACTTGACACTTTAACTAAAATTTTTAAATCAATTCTCTGCAATGACATATTGGACAACTTAAAGCATAATTTTGTTCAGCAACAGCATGGGTTTTTGCAAGATAGGTCTACTGTAACCAATCTATATGTTTTTACTAATTATATAGCTGAGGCTATAAATGGCAAAGGTCAGATTGACGTGATTATGACAGACTGTGCAAAGGCATTTGACAAGGTTGACCATGATATATTGTTGGGAAAGCTGAGAGATTTCGGTTTCTCTGGTAGTGCATGTGTGTTTATGAGGTCGTATCTTATGTTTAGGTACCAACAGGTTAAAGTTGGCCAATGTTTATCTAGGGAATTCCTGGTGACTTCTGGTGTGCCACAAGGAAGTAATTTAGGGCCTCTACTTTTTGCCATTTTTATAAATGACCTGTCCAACTGCATCAAGTATTCAATAGACCTTCTGTTTGTTGATGACTTCAAGATCTTTAGACAAATCACTTTATTTCAGGATTCTTACAAATTACAAATTGACTTAGACTCAGTTACTAAATGGTTTAGGGAGAATGGAATGTCTCTCAATGTTGATAAATGTGCTATTTTGACCTTCACTAGGAAGCAAAATTTCATAAACAATCAATATTTTCTTGATAATTCAGAGTTGATTCGGAGGGATGAGTTTAAGGATCTGGGAGTTTATGTGCAATCGGACTTAAAATTTAATACCCGCTATGATTGTATCGTTAATAAGGCCTATAGGATGCTTGGCTTTGTAATTAGAAATACAAAAATTTTTAAACATGTAAATTCTATTATAAAACTGTATAATGCCTTGGTAAGACCTCATTTAGAATACGCATGTATCATTTGGGCGCCTCAAGCTAAGACGAATATAGATCTCATTGAAAGAGTACAAAAAAGATTCCTGCGTTATTTGTATATCAGGAAAAATAATGAATATCCATATATGATATCGTATAGGAGTATGCTTGATTCTTTTAATTTTGTAACTTTAGAAAGTAGAAGATCTATGCAGGCTGTATTATTTGTATTCTTTATCATTAATAATCTTAAGTACAAAGACTTGTGTTTAATCAACAATATAAATATATTGGTACCTAAAATCAAATTGAGAATTAGAAGTATGAGGTTGTTTTATACAAATCCAATGGATTGTTCACCTCTTAACCATAAGAACAATGTAATCAATTAATTGATAGGGCTAATATTGATTTATTTAGGTCAAATGCTACAGAAATTAAGTCTTATTTCCTTAGATAACTACTACAGATCTAAATGTTAAATAGTAAAACGCTTTAAAAATGTTGAAATTTTCTTTAGTCTTCTAGTCCGTAGTTTTAAGATCTCTCTTACTTGTTAATACTACCTCTTTGTGTTTGTAAGAGATTAAATAAATAATCAGCGGCAGCGACGTGTAAACACGTTTAAATAAAAAAATAGAAAGTAACTTTAAGTCAAACAAAATTCTGTGATTATGTCAAAAAAATTCCACTATAATTCGTTGTTGGCTATCCACAGCGAAAAAAATTTCGTGTTGCCATAGTGACCTGTCAAAAAAACCCATCTTGATTGGTTAAAAATTACTGGATTGGAAGTTTCTATACCGGGTGTTTCTCAAAAGACGTTTACCCCTATAACTTTTCTGTATTTATAGATATTAAAATAAAATTTTGAGAATATGCATAACAGATGAGTCTGCATTTATTGGCATAATTTTCAATTTGTTAGCACTTCCGGTTTGACCGCAAGTGACCTTGACTTTGATATTTTAAATAGGACATCTTGTTTATTTTTACTTCTTGGGATCCAGAATAACATTCTGAGTGAAAAGGTGAACGTCTTTTGAGAAACACCCGGTATAATAATATTATAAGGTAATTAAATTGCTTTGTAAGGCGGCACTATAAAACAGTGTATGAAATAAACAAATAATTTTTTAAAAAATTGGTTTTCTTGACCTTCAACATAAAAAAGTCCAATAAAGATCAATTGATAACATACTTTTGTCGCGTCGTGTCGGTTAAAAATGGAGATGCTGCGAAAATATCCTTATTCTCTTATGTAAATTTAAAAATTACATTTCAGACTGCTTAGGAGATCGATAATTGTAATATACGAGAACAACTTCAAAATAATATTGTAATCTTGGAAAATGTAAAACTTGCCCGCGATGTGGAAAAGCCATCCACAGTTTTTGGCATAAATACTTGAAACACGGAAACATTTATCAGAGATATGTCCGCTTTCCTAAATTCCATCCTTCAAGAGCAGCCAAGCTAACTCGGAAACGGTGGACTAAGATATAATACCTTCTGGTTTTATCTCCGCTTAAAATGCTATTAACAGGGCTCTAAAATATTCGCCGCAATTATTTTTTTTTCTTTAATTTGTTAGCCCGTAATGAAAATTAAAAAAAAATAAGTTTACAAATCCAGGATCCCTATAAACCGATTTTAAAAATGATAATAGGTATATTTTAAATAGAAAGTTATTTAACTTTTTAATAGTTTCTTATGGTTTTTATACTTCGAACATTACGCTGCTCATTTATATAACAATAAAAATAATAATAATCATAATAATAAAGATATTTTTTGTGACAAAATATAAAAATTATAAAATACACTGCCAAGAATTAAATTAGTGTCACCTCGTTACACAATATTTTCTAGTCTATCTAGATGTCAGCTCTCCTAAGAATTCTAGAGAATATGTGTTTGTTTTAACAGGAAAGGGGTCTTAATTGCACAAAACACGAAAGTAAACAAAATTATGACCGGCTGACTAACATCAGCCTTGCTTTAACAGCTCCAGAATATGTCTGTCTTTCTCCTTCGTATGCCAAGAGCATTAAAATAACTACTCTGATCAAGACAGCACTGCAGTGCGCATGCGAATCGTCAATAGATAGGCAAATCGTATTGACGATATAACAGACAATGGTGTCGTTAATCCCACCTTAATAAAATAATAAACTAAAAAAAACTAATTAGGTTATAGGTTGGCAATAGATTGAATAACGTTGAGAATTCTACCTCTGGCAACATATGTTTTTAGTATATCTTTGATATTTGTATAGAACATTCATAACTACCATAGACAATTAACCTTTAGATAAACAAAATAATCACGAAAGTGGCAGATTTATGGCCTCGCGCATGTAAACAAAGCTAGACACTATTAGACATGCGCACTGCAACATTATTGTTTAACGAATGGGAAAGTAGACAGGTCCGGGCTTTAAAATTTAAATTCTTGCGAAAAATTGGACTTTCATCTCAATTTTTGATCAAGTTTGAAAAAAGGTAGTGATTTCTGGCATTTTTAGTAGTAGCAAACCTATCAGATTTTAAGGATAGAAAATTGTTTTTAAGGTTTTGTTTTTAAAATTTGTTTAAAAATGATTCGTCGTCCTGTTTTTAGTTTGAAAAGGAAGAGAACAAGAACAAGTGAATTAAACTAGTCTTATAAATTTAAATATAAAAATAAACATAACCAGCAAAATAACCAATCTACGGTGTTATTGCGTGCCTAACCTAAAGTTAAATATTAGTTGGTATATAACTTGTATTGATTTTTACAATTTGGCAAAAACTTGGGTACGTATAAAACATTTTCAAGCAAAATTTCTTGTTCAAGAATTTGAAAAGGGTTTGCCCGAGAACTTGACCCGTGGAATACTGGCTTTATTAAAAGCTTAATGTCGGGTGTACAGATTTTAACCAAAAAATTAACCAACCAGCAACTTTGACAGAATTAATTTTCTCACAATCAGACATAATTTACTAAACTACACAAAAACTAGAAATCCGTAAATATTAAACACCCAAAATCCACAATAGCTAAGAAAACTACAAGAAATCCACAGAGAAACCTTAAAACACAACAACAAAATTGGCGGCCGAGCCGGTTCTGGACTTCTGGAGTGTATTTTGAGCATGTCAATAAAGTAGGATAGGCCGATAACACGAGGTTTGTGCGCATGCCCAATGCTGATGGGAAGGAAAGCAGCTGACCGGCGAGTCAAGCGCTCGGACGTATTTTTTCACCCATAAAACGTAACTTTTGTTTGCGCAGGAGATAAACTGTACGTATCTAAAAGTAAATTGTCTATGACTACTATACTAGCTAATCCTGTTGCTCAACATCAATTACATCTAGAATGAAAACTTCCAATCGAAATCAATAAACTACGTCTCTGGTTTCAAAGGATCCCGCTTTAATCTAAACGACACTTTGTAGTTTTCATTCAATTTCCCTACAACAAAGATTTTTGGCATTTATGTCCTGAATTACAGGTTTTTATACTCATGTTTATCGAATAAAGAGCTTTTAAAGCAAAAAATTCTTTAAATATGCAGACGACATTGACACTGGAATCGTTCAAGACCCTTTTGCAAATAATAAATTATTGGTCTTAAGTGGTTGTAGCCGGCGTCATAACGATAATTTCGGATTTCAGACATAACCAAAAACCCAGCAGGATGTGCAGAATTCCTTTAGCAGGTCGATTAAACATAACTGGTTCTCGAGGATTTTCGCCATTATATTAATGCATTATGGGCACAAAAGATCCTGCAAGTTCAGGGCCGTAGAGGTCAAAGATATAGAACAATTGGGAAGAAATCGCTAATTTTTTTCCTCAAAGAGGCCTAATTTAAGTATTATGAAAAATTATTAATCTGGAAGAAGGTTCTCATTAACATCTAAGCCTCCTTAAAAAATACAATGTGACCAGTAAAGTCTGCATCATATGGGATTTTTTTTTATTAATAGCTTTATTCGAAATTTGACTTTGGCATCAAGTTCTGCTTCGATCGAGATGAAAATTAAGCAAGAAAATAGTAGTCACGTGATTCGCATTATCTGTCAAATTTTAATTTTTTGCAAACAATACGAAAAAGTTTTTTAAATGCAGTTTCTAGCCCACAAGGAAAATTTTAGCTGAATAAGAAAATTTTGATTTTTTACCCATGTTTTGTAAATTGCACCACTTTTGCAAAATAAGACTCAACGCAACCTACTAGTTAGTTTAGAAGTTTAGACAATGCTTTATTTCACATATATTTTCTTTAAAGTAGCGCCATATTAAATGTGTGTTTTTCTACAAAATCAAAATTGGGCTATTAAAATTTGGTCGCATGTGATGCAAAGTTTACTTGTTTTTGACCCTGTATAAGGTAACTTCATAAAATAAATATTTTTGAAAACGTTTTTTGTGTCTGAAAGTAATACACCTTAATATTAAGACAAAAAATAGCACAGTGTCAGCGGTAAAGTGTTCATTAAGTGAAAAATAAATTTTAGTGGTGTGTAAAAAATCAAAATTATCTTATGCAGCTGAAATTTTGCATGTGGGCTAGAAACTGCATTTAAAAAAACTTTTTCTAATAACTTTTTTCGATATTTAAACCCCACTTTTGAATTATTTTTTGGAAAAAATTTAAGTTTGACAGATAATGCAAATCACGTGACTACTATTTTTTTTTGCTTAATTTTCATCTCGATCGAAGCAGAACTTGATGCCAAAGTCAAATTTCGAATAAAGCTATTAATAAAAAATTCCATATGATGCTGACTTTACTGGTCACACTGTATAAAGATTCAGACACAACTATAAAACTCAGTTTTGCTTTCAGCATTTGCTTACATCGGGACACTGTTTTTCTACACCCGAAAACGTCACATTATAACATCAATGTGCTAAAGGTAAAAAGCTTGATTTGCATGCAAAAATTGAAATTACCAAAGCCAAGAAAAGCCCAGCCCCTGCGTAAACGATGTTTTTAATTTCGAGCCCCATCTGATTTTTAATAACCTCAAAAGTTGGTTTGTTTATTTACTGACTTGACCTTCATAGTTTAGATTTTGTTGGGTTTGTAAAATTGGGTAGGCAACCGACCGACTTCGTCTTATGTTTTGTTGTTAGTATAGTTTCAGAGAGAATCAGCGAATATCTGTCGCTGCTGCCAGAAAAATCGAGGAATAGGTATGAAGCAACGTATCAATACTTCAAGAAATTGTGCCAAACAAAGACTGCTACTGCAGTTTCAGAAACCGTGCTTTTGGCGTACTTTCACGAAAAATCTGCTGTATTAAAGTCTCCATCAAGCTTATGGTGTGAATATTCCATGCTGAAGTCCACCCTTTTCATACAGGAAAAGAAAACATAGATATTTCCAAGTATCCTAAACTTCGAGCATTTTTAAAAAGAAAAAATGACTGCTATAAACCCGAAAAATCGAACGTTTGAAGCCCCCGATGATATTTATTTAATGAAGGTTGTAATGATAATGGGAATTGCTGGAGCGTGCCGTTCTAGTAAACTCTGTGCAATGAAAATGGACAATGTTGAATTAAGGCATGAAGTCATATTTGTTACTATTCCTGATTCCAAAAATGAAATGGCACGTAAATTTATAGTGACTAAAAGTGATGATGAGAAGGTTTTTTATTTCAAAATAGTTCAAAATTACATTGATATAAGATCCCACATGACGAATTTTAATTCTCGCTTCTTCATGCGATATCAAAATGGAAAGTGCTTAAACCAGCCTGTCGGAAAAAACTCTATTTCTTCCATTCCAAGTAAAATTGTTAAATTTCTGAACTTTCAGAACTGTAAAGAGTATACTTGACACTCCCTTAGAAAAACGTCGGCCACTTTATTAGCGAATACTGGAGTTAATGTCTTAGCCCTCAAGCGACATGGCGGATGGAAATCTGCAACTATTGCGGAAAGTTATGTAACGAAGAGCGTCGACAATAAAAAGGAAGTTGCAAATAAAATTTTATACAATATAACGAAGCCAGAAGTCTCCTGCAGTACTTCAAGAGTAACAGAAAACTTGGTTAGAGATGGATAAATTATGGAGTCAGAACATTTCATACAAATTGAGAAAGACCGAGAAAACATTTATCCAAATTTTGTAAATAATGTTCATAATTGTAATAATTGTACCTACTATTAATATTCATATCACTTAATATTACTCAATTTTTATAAATCATTGTTTTTATATGGCATAAATTATTACCACCCAAGGGTGGTAAGTTGACTTACATCCCGTCGTCAAGGGCAATCGATACCTTTTTGGTAATTGTTACTTACGTCCTTCAAAACAGTTTCAAAATCTGTTGTTTACAATATAAAGAGGAGAAAAAAATTGTTTTCGAGTATCCCTCCTTCAAATGTGTTGCATTAGATGTTATTTCTAAAAGATTCCTGTACCACCTGCTAAAATGTTAGTATCATCAGCATACTCAGTAAGACTCAAAATTGATATACTACTGAAAATATCACAATGTAAATCAAAGATTTTTAAAAATCTTGAGTCAATAATAATTTCTTCTTAAATCTATTTTAAATAGAATTTGCGGCAATCGATTATGTTTAACACCGGCTCATAAATTGTAACTTTCTTTCCCAAACTAGCTTGTTGACCTTTTACTAATGAGTGTTTTCAAAACAACGACCACGGATCCGGCGCATAACTTACCGGGTAATCGTAAATAATTCAAATGTCACCCATCACTCTCCGATACAACGTTATTTGTTGACAATCCTTCATTTGCTTAATCCAAACGTTTTACTACAAACGATATATTACGAAAGCGACACGGTAAATCAACCATGCATACACGTGCCTCAGAATAGTAAACAAAAGATATTGTGACGGGTCTCGTTATTTTATGTTTAGATAATTATTATAAATAAACTATGCATGTCATCTGGAAACTCCTTGATTGGGTTAGATTGATTTTATAGTTGATTTGAGGCAGCATAATATGGTTGTTTCAATCAAATTCATAATACAGGGGCGCTTTTATGTATGGAAACGATCGATTATTTGCTAAAGTAAGATAGCTAGCGAAGAATGTTAAATACAAAACTTTTAGGGTTTTTAGAAATCTATTACACTGCACATAAACTAAGTATACAGGATCAGTCAAAAAGCCATGGAAGAACAAAGTTATTTTATTTTCAATGGAACCCCCTGTATATTATTCAATATTTCAATTAATTACAAGATTCTAAAAAAAAAAATGTTAAGCACACCACATACCCAATCTTAACCGTTTTCGAGATATCGAGTTTCGAATATCGTTTTCAAATAAATCTAATTACAATAATAAAAAAGACAAACTAAGTTTTAGTAAACAACAATTTGAAATCCTATTTTATAAGGTGCTCAAAGTGTCCACCGTTTACCTCCTGGCAGTAATGAATTCGGTGAACAAAATTTTGTAGCGAATCTAAAAGGATATATATTTTGTGGCCTATTTTTGTACACTAAATTTTTGATATGGCCCCACAGGAAAAAGTCAAGAGGGGTCATATCAGGAGACCTAGCAGGCCATTCAATTGCACCTCTGCGCCCAGTCCATTTACCAGGAAAAGTTTCCTCTAGAGATATTCCCTCACCATCCGTCCAAAATGTGGTGGAGCCCCATCTTGTTGAAACCATATTTGTTCAGCCGGTAAATTGGGATTATTATGGTTCCGGAATAATCGTCTGAGCTGTGGAACAATATTCTCTTGTAAAAGTAATAAATATCGTTCAGAGGTCAAATTTCCATGTATAAAATAGGGTCCTATGACGTTTCCACCAATAATGCCACCCCAAACATTGGTTTTTTGTGGACGTTGGGTATGAACTTGTTCCATCCAATATGGATTTTGGTCTGACCAATATCTACAGTTGTGTCGATTTACGTGCCCGCTTAAACAAAACGTTGATTCATCAGAAAATAAAATGTGGTTGACAAAGTTGACATTTTGATTCAATTTATCCATAATGATTTCGCAAAACTGAATTCTGTGATCAAAATGGTCTTCACTCAATTCTTGTAACAAATGAATTTTAAATGGTTTGAATTTTTCTCTTTTGGTAATTTTTTGAATGGAATATCGACTATGATTTAAAGCCCGCTGTTGCGTCGAATTTATTGGATTTTCTACCACATCTCACATGACATTTAGAGAATTTTCTTCATTAGTAACGCTTACCGGTCTTCCACTTTTTGGTCGATCGTTCACACCTCCAGTTTCATGGAAACGCTGCAATGCTTTGGAAACGGTTGATTTAGTTATAGGTTCCCGATCTTGTTGCAATTCATTAAAAATATTTACCACTTGGGTAAAACTCCATGTTCTATCGCCGCACCCTTTCATCATTAAAATTTCAATGCGCTCGGTATCACTTAAACGTGTAATTTTTACGCGAAAATTGTTCACAAATTGTAAATGTAAATATTTTTGGCATATCTGTTGTCAAGATGACAAAACAACATTTTTATGAAGATAAATATTTTCTAAGGTAACTTAATGGACTAGAAAATTAATGGATTTAATATTTATTTGAAGACGATATTCGAAAGTCGATATCTCGAAAACGGTTAAGAAGTTTTTTTTAATCTTGTAAATAATTGAAATATTGAATAATATACAGGGGGTTCCATTAAAAATAAAGTAACTTTGTTCTTCCATGGCTTTTTGACTGATCCTGTATACTTAGTTTATGTGCAGTGTAATAGATTTCTAAAAACCCTTAAAGTTTTGTATTTAATATTCTTCGCTAGCTATCTTACTTTAGCAAATAATCTACCGTTTCCATACATAAAAGCGACCCTGTATAATATCCCATTACAGTAGTTA
Organism: Polydrusus pterygomalis; assembly: GCA_963969555.1. Classification (NCBI taxonomy): domain Eukaryota; kingdom Metazoa; phylum Arthropoda; class Insecta; order Coleoptera; family Curculionidae; genus Polydrusus; species Polydrusus pterygomalis. The sequence continues at coordinate 74,469,214 of OZ018377.1, forward strand.
CTGTTACAATGCTAAGACATGTAACTTTTGAAATAAAAACCGCACCCATAAGACATCTACATCAAGCAACAAACATACAATATTTTATGGACTACGTATGTACATGATATAGCAACAAAATTGTACCATACACAAATTCATAACTCAATATTAACACAAAACATAACATAACAATGACAATGTAAACAAACCGATTTACCATAGATTACCTCTATACTGCCAAAATATACATAACGATTAAAAATCACTATTAAATCAATACATAAAAACTACCGTCAAAAATCAGTCACGCCGGCTACAAAATAAAATCAACCAATAAAAGTATGAATGAAGAATGAAAGGAAAGGCGAAAGGAGAATGAATGAGAACTATATTTTTTTTATTAAAACGTTTATCTAGAAATTAAAATATTGTTGCTACCTGTACCTGAACCAAAAAAACATTATCTAACTGTAATTTACAAACTTATTTTTTACCTCATCACGTCTACGCCAATGCTAATGGTCATTAAACTAACTCTCCCCATAGTCGTGTGCATGAATATATTTCCTACTGATGGTCCCCCGTTTCACGTCATTTACAGAACTTATGCATTATTTCCAAAAATTACAGGATAATGATTCCACCTTTATACGTGACCCAACCTAAGAGCGGGCTCATGGAAGTATTTAATCATCCATTGTTTAAGTTAATGGGTAGTTTCGTTGTCGATTCGGATTTTAAATAACTTCGCTACGCGAGGGTTAAGTTGGGCGTTCACCTCTGTTTGTCGTTTTTGGTTGTTGATTAATACGTTGAATGATACACAATGAAATAAACGTAGTATACAGTGTGTTGTGGTGTAAAAAATTGCAAATATGTTTTAAAAACTACTTACGGCACACCAAAAAAGAACGAAACCGTTTCTGAAGGAATTTTTTTTTAATTGTAAATAGAACGTTCTGTATATTATTGAATAATCAAATAGTCATGTAAAGTGACATAGGAAAACAAATCTTAAAAAAATTAACAAGAACACATTAAGTTAAAACCCTCGTGAATAGAGCAATAACAATCTGTAACTCGGAAGAAGCACTTAAAAAAGAAGCTCACCACATTAAGACTGACCTCAACAAAAATGGCTACCCCACAAGATTAGTTGACACAATATTGGAAAATCGTAAGAATCGACCCAATGCGCAAGAAGCAAATAGAGAGGCACAACCAACACTCAATATTCCGTATGTCAAAGAAGTATCTGAGAAAATAAGAAGACTAGGACAACGATATAACATCAACACCGTATTCAACTTGAGGGACACCCTAAGAAGCCACCTGACGAAGACAAAGCCTACAAGTCAAAAAGATAGGAAAAACTGCGTCTACCAGATCCCCTGCGAGTGCGGCCAATCTTATATATGTGAGACATTAAGACCACTCGAGACAAGGATTAAAGAACACAAAAACGATACGTTAAAGGAGAGACCAAAAAGTCAGGTGCAGCTGACCATGCCTGGAAACATGGTCATCATATCATATGGTCAGAAGCTGAAATCCTACATAAGGAACCACACTTGAGGAAAAAAAAGTTTAAGGAAGCTGCTGCTATTCACCAGAACCCAGACTGCTTTAGTAAACCATCATTAGACATAAGAAATATCTGGAAACCTTTGTTAGATAGATGTAATCTTAGGATAAGATCGCGTGCCAACCGAACGCATGACTGCACCCACCTCAGTTTTGCTTCAGTGCACCTAGCTAGTATAAATAGTCTTGTAGTTACTTTACTTATTTAGTATTCACCTTAAGACGACTGGAGATACTTACCAGTTGAAACGTTGTGATTTAAAACAAATAAAGACAATGGAAGTCCAAAACTCTTTCATCACTCAAGAACACATTACGTTTGTTTGGAGATGGTAGACAATTAAATATTATCAAAAAAATTACCTGGTCGGACTTCCATTGTCTTTATTTTGTTACTTAACACAACGTTTCGGTTAGTTAGTATCTTTAACCGTTTTCAAGTGTAAACTAAATTATAATTCTAAGGCTACTGTCTCATATACTATCCATGTGCAATGAACCTCAATGACTCCGCCTACGTGCTTATTGAGCTGTTGGTTTTGGACAAGAAGAGGCTTCCAGATATTGGGGATATCTATACTTGGTTTACTGAATATATGGATATTTTGACTCATGAAAGCTGCTTCTTTGAATTTTTGTTTTCTCCAGTGCTGTTCCGTGTCCAAAATCTTGGCTTCTAACCACAGTATATTATATTGGTTGGTCCATACATATTCCGCTGTACCTATCTCTCTCAAAGTTTTACCTCTTTGGGTATGTTTCGGATGTTCTTTAACTCGTACAGGAAGAGGTAATTTTGTTTCTCCAATGTACGATTCGCCACACTCGCAAGGGATTCGATAGATGCAATTTTTTGTGTTTTCATTACGTGGAGGTTTTACTTTTGTAAGAAAGCTTCTAAGCGTATTTCCGGATTTGAAAGCTATTTTGATATTATAGTTTTTTGTTATCCTTCGAATCTTTTCAGAAGTCCCCTTAACATAGGTATTACAAAAATGTTTGTTCCTCTTTCGTTTCTGTGCTAGTTTTGACTTTGCGATTTTAAAGTTTTGAGATGGTATTAGTTACAAAGGATTCAGGGTAACCATTCTGTTTTAAATCTGTTTTGATATTTGAAATTTCATATAAATACGTTTCCATTGTTACCTCCTAGAGGTTAAGGGGTCAACACTGTACAAAAATGTGATGTGTTTGGAATAGCTGTACTTCGTAATTGATGTGCTAAATTTAAGCGGAAAATTGCAAGGCTGCCCTGCTGAAAATTAAAGTAAAGGATGTATGAGAGAAATGCGATAAAAAGTGGCAAGAAATAGTCAACTTTGAATGGCGATATGTCGATCACCTTTGGTCGTACGAGGAAAAGAAAAAAAGCAATTTCTTTGTTTTTTCAAAACCTTTTGTTTCTACTAATATTTATAAATACCGATCTGTTTTAAAAAGTTTCTGATACTTTAAGAGTTTTGTGTTTCCCTTAAAACTTGTTTTTCTGGATGAAACCTGGATATTTAGTAAAGGGGCTTTAGGCGAAGTTGGCAAGAAGATACAGTAAAAAAAAACCGTCAGAGGGTGTACGGTATACCTATTGTTCTACTTGCTGGTTCAGAAACTGGATTTGATATTCAAGAATGACCTGAAATCTGGTGATTATCATGATTCGATGAATAGTGAAAACTTTAAGAAATGGTTTAAAGAAAAATTGTTACTAAACTTGGAATAACTTTTGTTATTATCATGGATAACGCCACCTATCATTCTGGACTAATTGAAAAAATTCCAAATACGTGTTGGTCAAAAAGATTACTTATTGCATGGTTAAAACAAAGACAAATTGCGGTTTTACCATTTGCAATGAAAGATCAGATCTGGATAATAGTAAAGTAGCATATCCCACCCGAACATTACAAGTCCTAATCTGGAAAGCGCTATTTATTTTATTTTTTAATTGTTTTTATTTTATTTTAATAGGTTGGACGAACTAGCGTTGCAACATGTACATCTAGTTTCAAGACCTTCCATATCATTGCCACTTTATACCTATTGAAATGGTTTGGTCGGAATATAAGCGCTATTATGATGCAAAAATAAGTTCTATGCATCCTGTAACAAATGACGTAGTTTTGGGTCTGTGGAATAAAGCCATAGAAAATCCAACAGTGAAAAAGTGGAAAAATTATGTAACACTCACAAAATTATGAATGATGTGTGGGGACGGGCAAGATTTATCAATGCTTCAGATATTCTTCCCCTTATTATTAACTTGGACGAATCTGATGACTTGCGGAGACGATTTATTTCAATTACTAAAAAACTTGTATTTTGTTGTGTTGTCATTTTTTAGTATATTTTCTTCTGTATGATTTTATAAATAAGATAAAAATATTTGAAACCAAATTTATAGACTAATACACTAGACAAAAAATATATGATTCAATTTTAAATTTTATAAATGATTTTATACTGATTTTCAAAAACAAAATGTTTCTTCCCATGATACCTTTTACCCCAAATATAACCTCGTTATTTCTGACTTCATTAACAGTACAAAAATAATGATTAAAAATTTTAAAAAACGCGTTTGTATTTTACTTGTTCAGACGCATCCGTCTTTATGTAGATCAAGCCTAAGAAAAATCCTAACCTTTATAGTGTTTCTTCGGTCAATTTAATGACATAAAACAGTATGAAACTCCTAACCATAGGCGTCCCAAACAAATAATTAAAATGCGTAGGGTATTGTTTCAATTTTTTAATATGATAATAATATTATAAATAAAGTAACTTTAATACGTAACACGTTTTAAACAAACATTATTGATTCAAAATGCAGTGACAATTTAATTGCTTTTTTTTCCTTTCATTACCCTACCTTTCTTCACAAAATTAAATACGTAAATAACTGCAAATTAAACCACCTACTACACTGTCCTATTCCCTTTACAATCTGTCGCACCAGTGCTAATGGCTTAATTATGTGTTAGCAGGTAGAAAAATTCATTCGCCTTTCTTGTCTAGGACATATAAATTTGCAACTACCTTTGTCTAGACCGGCCGTTGGCGCCCGTACCGGCGCTTGTCTCCCATGGCAACGCGAACAAATTATTTGCTGTTGCCAATTCTTCCAAATTTTCGGATTTGTAAATGCAATATGTAAGTATAGGTGAAACAAGGGTTTGTTAATTAGTTGTTTTTAAACACTAAAAACACTTTTTATCTTGATTTCAGTTATATTGTTTCTTAAGGACTAAAGAATGTATTATTATAACAATGAATGGCTTGTTATTTTTTTCTGTCACACTCAAAACTCCTCGGTTTAAAGTATATTTGCAAACTAGCTTTTAAAGAAAGTTACTGACTAACAATTGAATACTGATATAAATGAAACATTTTTAATAAAAAAAAACCTAAAGAATTGAAGAAGAAATATCTGACAACCCTGTTCTTCTTTGCAACCGTTTACCGCCGTTTTAATGTCCTCAAACTGAGTTTGGAAAAAGTTTATAACTCAAAAATTCTATACACAAAACTAAAATCAGAAAAATAAACCTGACACGGCACGACGATACTGATCAGATAATGCTCTAATTTTTTTACCAGAACTCCATTCTCCGATCTAGTCGCCGGCCCGTCCATAATTCATAACCACGTATATTTTATCTCCGTCTCTTCCACGCCATCCGCGCTTACTGGCCTATCTCTGTCTGACAAGAATCGATCGTTGAACGGGTCGGGGACTGCCCCTGCTATACCAGCCGCAGGTAGCTTCTGCTACCAGTAGCGATCAATATATATTTTCATATTTTATTTCAATTCGTCATGCGATATTTTGTGGTATTTTAAGCGGACCACATAATGTCACGCCGTTTTAATGTCATCACACTGACTTTGGATAAATTATACCACCGGTAAGTGAAACTGACTGAATTAACTTACGACATACCGCAAATATGGAGACTATGACGTAACGGTCAGCTTTCATTAAACATACTTTATAGTGACAAGAAAACCCACATGGGCTGTCAACAGCTTTCATTTCCATAGTAACTATAGACCCATGCTAATGTTTAAATACCTTTAGTAAATACATTGGTTCATTTTTAGTCCATTTCTCCCCTTACGCGTTATTTTTTTTACATCTGTAAACCTTTTTAGTTGATTCTTCCAGTCGATTTACGCACCTCATTAAATTCAATGAATCCGTTGAAAAAACAATATTTTCTCTTTTTCATCCATCTCCAATTTACTAAAACGGTTTCCTAACTCCGTTACGAGGTGCAGACGTGCCAAATGGAAACAAATTTCTGTGCTAAATTCACGCACCAGATTCGTATAACATTACCATATTTTCTAATAAAACTTCCCAGCCAATCAATAAGCACTCGCTGAATCACAGTAGTGCCCTACTTGTAATAATTTACCATGGCCCTTTTCCTGGAAAAGCCTGGAAAAGGATAGGAAAATCGAAAGGGAAAGTTCATTGTGGAGCCAGTCTGCCTGCCTGGGTTTACTTAGTGTAGCCCTTTTAATAAATTTCAGGAAATCAACTTCAGATTTAGTTTGTTGAGAGAAAGGACAGTCGCAGTCGGTGTCAATGGACTGGGGGCGTAGAATGTGTAGATAAAGCAGATAATAAATTTTTATAAACATTTTTATTTGCATATTGTGGAAGCACACGAACTGATTTGTTCAGTGTTTCGTATAAGATTTATTATCGTTCGATCGATGTAATAACTTTAAAATTACTAGTATTCATGATTGGTATCTCTAAGATTAAATTTCATCAGTATCTAAAAATCGCTCACGAAAATTGAATTAAAAAGCAAGAATAAAGATGAACAGTCTAAAGCAATTGGAATGAAGTAAAAATTAATTTTTTAGTTTTATTGTCTACGATCCTTATTGTTTAAATCATTAATTAGATCAAAGTAAAATAACTAATATTGCCGAGGCATCTATGTTCAAGAATGCTTATTTAGAGTTTTGAAAGGTTCGTAATAAATATAATGAAATTAAATCCGGGGCTCTAAAGTAGCTAGAGCTTTCAAAAACTCGGGAAATAGACAAGAAGAAAGGCATTAAATTTAATAATTGGATGAACTTAGTTATGACATTAAATTATATAAAGAAAGAAAAAAAGAAAGAAAGATTTAAAAAAATACTTTTAACAGTATCCTAGATATCACTTCATCACAATTACAAAGTTTTAAAAATATTAATATACACTCACCGGCAAAAAAAAACGGCCAGTAAAAACTGGCCCCAATTTCAAAGTTGGCTTTCTCGCGAACCGCTCATTAGATTTTGATGATTTTTTGTTTTTAATTGTAGATTGATTTCTCAGTAACAATGCTATTTCAGAAATTTTTATTCAGATTTGAATTTAAGCATATACGAGGTGCAACGATGAGACAAAGTTTCTTGCCCGAAATTTGGAACATCCTGTGGACTGCAACAGTTATAGCAGCTATTGTTAACTAAAATCACATTACACCTTGATCTTTTCTGAACATTTTGTTTTTTTAATCATGAAATTATCTCTGTCTTTATTGGAGATACACTGCTTCAAAGCAAACGCCTCGGACAAACTGTTTGCAGGCAAAAATTTCTACGTGTAAATAATCAAGGCGGCATACGCGACATTGACGACATTAAGAGCTTGTCAACGGTTTTAAAATAAAAAAATGTCATTATCTGCTATGAATGTTGTGGCCCTAATTGAGGATGGACGAAGTCAACGCTATGTGTCCGAAACCCTTGGTAAACCGCGAACAACAGTCCAGGATGCCTGGAATCGGTATATGGAAACGGGAAATTTCAACAGGCGAGTGGATTCCGGAAGAAAACGGAAGACAAGTGCAATTGACAACCGCTTTATTGTCCTCAATGCTTTATGAAATCGTAGAAGTACAGCTGTTCAGATTCAACATCGGCTACAAACCGTGCGTAGGATTGTTGTCAGCGAGAGGACAATCCGACGAAGACTTAAAGAAAACGACCTGTCTTCAAGGAGGCCTGCCACAGGACCCCAGCTGCTTCCTAGACATCGTCGAGCGCGTCTTCAATTTGCGCGGCTACATATGAATTGGGGGCTTGAACAATGGACTAAAGTCCTTTTCACGGATGAGTTGCGGTTTTGCCTGCGATCGCCTGATGGTCGGGAGCGAGTTTGGAGACGTCGAAATGAAAGATTTGTGGACTGCACAATTTCAGAACGGGTGAGTTACAATGGGGGCTCTGTGATGGTGTGGGCGGGAATTTCGAGAGACGCCCGTACAGATTTAATTTTTGTTGAAAACGGCGCCTTAAATGCGCATCGATATATCGATGATATTCTCCAGAACGCTGTTTGTTGTTCCCTACTCTCATTTTATCGGAGACGGCTTCATATTAATGCAAGATAATGCGCGACCGCACGTGGCACGAGTAGTTAACGAATATTTGGACGAAGTGGATATTGAGCGAATGGTTTGGCCAGCTTGCAGTCCTAATCTCAATCCAATTGAGCTTCTCTGGGACCAACTTCAAAGACGCATTCGTCGCCGACCTGCTTTACCCGACAGTCTTCATGATCTGCGAATTGCACTTCAGGAAGAATTTGATGAAATTCCACAAGAATTTGTTACACACCTTATTGATTCGATGCCAAATCGACTGAATGAAGTCATTTTGGCGCGAGGAGGCCACACTAGATATTAGCGCCTTTAATTTTGTTCCATTATTTTTCAAATTTTTATGTTTTTGTTAATTTTATGATTAAACTTACGTTTTGATGTTTATTTGTTGTGTTTTCAGCGTTTGCTTTGAAGCAGTGTATCTCCAATAAAAACAGAGATAATTTCATGATTAAAAAAACAAAATCTTCAGAAAAGATCAAGGTTTAATGTGATTTTAGTTAACAATAGCTGCTATAACTGTTGCAGTGCACAGGATGTTCCAAATTTCGGGCAACAAACTTTGTCTCATCGTTGCACCTCGTATAATATGCTTAAATTCAAATCTGAATAAAAATTTCTGACATAGCATCGTTACTGAGAAATTAATCTACAATTTAAAAAAAAAATCATCAAAATCTAATAAGCGGTTCCCGAGAAAGCCAACTTTGAAATTGAGGCCAGTTTTTACTGGCCGGTTTTTTTTGCCGGTGTGTAGATTGGAGTAGTTGAATTATTTTTTTGCAAATATCAAACGTCTGTCTCAAATTTTCCTGATGTGTGCACTGCATTCTTACTGTTTCACTGTTTTTGACTCTACCTGACGTCAGCCATAGCTGAAAGAACAGCTTAAGCTTATCACAAACTTTTTATGAAGTACAAAAATATCCTAGCAATACTAAGCATCGAAAATTGCTCCAAAAATTAATTTGATAAGATAATCGATCAATTTGCATCAATTAAAAACCGTAGAAATACTATCTGATATTTTTTTAAGTTTATAGATATTGTGTAGTATTCTTCATAATAAGCTTAGATAAACCAATATTGTTATTTTATTGATTTTTTTAACACGTAAAATAAAGGTTTAGTCATAGTACACGGATATATACAGCGTGTAACAGAAGTAAGGAACGCTTTAAATATCTTTAATGCCGTTTGTCCGATTTAGCTAAAATTCGGTATCCGTATATAAGAGGTTATCGCGGAGCTGCTAGTGATATTTGCAATGTTGGCAAATTTACAGTTTTTTAGCAATTTAAAATATATATTTTTTAAATGGAACACCCTATATATTATTCATAAAAAGGATTCCGCAACTAATTCTAAACAACTTTTGTATAAGTTACTTAATGTCTAAATCTAGCCATTTGTTTGATATTGTGGTTTAAATATCAGAAGAACTTCATATCCAAAAAAACTGATAGAGATATAACTGGCCTTGGAAATTTGTGACACAATTAAATTTTGACAGCGACATTGACAAACTTTTCTGAAGGTATTTGTGCTTCATAATTTATCTGTTTTAATAATTCTTAAAATGGATTTACTAACGGAAACACTGCGAATAGAGATATTAATGATATTGGGTTACGGGGATCGAAGGCTAACGCAGCAGGAGGTTGCTGAGATTTTTAATGATAAGTATCCCAACCAAAATCCAATAGCACGGTCCACAGTAAGCAAAATTTTAAAGAAATATAACGAAACCGGCCATGTAAAAGACATTTCAAGATCTGGGCGTCCAAAAACTGCTACAAGCGACGATAACGCTTTAGATATTTTACTTAGCATAGTTAGAGGAAAATCCACACCTCTCTACTCGAATTATTGGCCTCGATTACAACACATCGATCGCACATGTCGGTAAATCGCGTATTAAAGTGTGAGAAGTTCCACCCATACAAAATTCACCTGGTTCAAGAATTCTCTGAGGATGACTTTGACAGACGTTTAGAATTAAGTGAGCAAATGATGGATTTGTGTAATGCTAATCCAAATTGTATTAATAGAATATTGTTTTCCCATGAGTCGACGTTTTGTCTTAATTAAAATGTTAACCGGCATAATATTCGTTATTGGTCCAAAGAAAATCCTCATTGGATTCGAGAACAGCACACCCAATTTCGGCAAAAAATTAATGTTTGGGTAGGTATTATAGGACAAAGGATAATTGGTCCACTGTTTATGGATTATAATTTAAATGGCGATAGATATTTGCAGCTCTTAAGAAAGAAAATTGTTCCTGGTCTTGCGATCCTATTTCCCAATCCTCGTAAGGTAGTTTCATTTAAGTAAATTAAAACTGATTATAAAAAAACAAAATTGTAGGCAACGTTGTGGTATTAAATAACGATGTATGGCTGCAACAAGACGGTGCATCACCACATTACGCCAGGCAAGTACGGAAGTATCTAAATGAAGGATTTTTTGAAAGATGGATAGGGAGACGGGGTACAATTATTATATAGAAGACCTTAAACAAAGAATTGAAGTTGAGTGCCGACGAATCGAAGAAACAGATATTCTTTCTAATGTTTTAAATACTTTTCCGCAATATTTAGCATATTGTCAAGAAGTAAATGGAAAGCACTTTAAACTAGAGCTCGGAATTTTAAAAATATAAGTATTCGAATAGTCGTTTGGTATGTTATTCGAATAGTCGAATATAGTCGAATAATTCGAATTATTTGAATAGTCGAATAATTCGAATAGTCGAATATAGTCGAATAATTCGAATAGTCGAATAGTCAAATATTCAAATTTCGAATAGTCGAATATTTGAATAGTCGAATATTTAGATAGTCGAATATTTAAATAGTCGAATATTCGAATAGTCCTCTATTTAAATATCGAAATACAGTCGTTTAATCACGGTAGAAGTGGTTTAACTGCTTGTTGACTATATAATTTTATTTTTGTTTTTCTTTTTTACGTTAAAATGTACAGTTTTATAGAAAACACGAATAGTCGAACATACAGTGTCACCATTAAAGTCCGCACCATATGGAACTTTTTTTTATTAATGATCAAAAATGACATTTTTGTCAAAAAATGCTGAAAAATGACATTGATTTGCCGAATTTTAAAAAATGTTATAAGAAAAAGTTGTTTCTTGTACAATTTTAGGCCTAAATACAAAGTTTCAGATGTCTAGCGCAAAGTTGAATTTTTTGCCATTTTTTCAAAGTAACTTTTTTTTATATATAATGTAAGTTGGCCCAATGGATTTTAAACTATTTGTTTATACCATACTTAATATTTTATTTAGTTTGTAAGCTTATTTTTTTACTAGAATACCATTTTTTTTCGAAATATAAAATTAGAGGCAAAAAAAATTTACACGGGTGGTGCAAAGTTATCATAATTTAAAAATTTTATAAGATATACGTCATATTATGTTCTATTTTTTTTTATAGTACATACATGTAAAAAGTTTAAAAAACTTATAATTAAATTTCCAGATATCAGATTAGTTCCCAAATTTCAAATGACAAATTATATTTAGTATAAAATATCATTTTTATGAAATATTAGATAATATAATTTGTCATTTGCAATTTGTGAACTAATCTGATATCTGAATTATAAGTTTTTTATACTTTTTACGTGTATGTACAATGAAAAAAATAGAACAAATGACGTATATCTTATAAAATTTTTAAATTATGGTAACTTTGCACCACCCGTGTAAATTTTTTTTGCCTCTAATTTTATATTTCGAAAAAAAATGGTATTCTAGTGAAAAAATAAGCTTACAAACTAAATAAAATATTAAGTATGGTATAAACAAATAGTTTAAAATCCATTAAGCCAACTAACATTATATAAAAAAAAGTTACTTTGAAAAAATGGCAAAAAATTCAACTTTGCGCTAGATATCTGAAACTTTGTATTTACACCTACAATTGTACTAGAAACAACTTTTTCTAATAACATTTTTTGAAATTCGGTAAAACAATGCCATTTTTCGACATTTTTTAACAAAAATGTCATTTTTGACAGATACCGAATTACATATGGTGACATTTGAATATATAATTTTTAGTCTAATTTGAAGCAAAAACGATTGCTGATAGGTAATTTTAACTAACCTTATTATTAAAAAAAAGTTCCATATGGTGCGGACTTTAATGGTGACACTGTATAAATATCCGAACAAAGTCAAATAGTTAAATATTCGAATTGTCGAATTCTTAAATAGTCGAATAGATACTTGAATAGTCGAATATTCGAATAGTCAAATATTCGAATAGTTAAATATTCGAATTTCGAATAGGTAGTCGAATATTTAAATAGTCGAATATTTGAATAGTCAAATATTCGAATTTCAAATAGTCGAATATTTGAATAGTCGAATTTTTTAACTAACAAAAAATTCGAATTTAGAATAGTCGAATATTCGAATATTCAAATTATTCGAATACAATTCCGAGCCCTACTTTAAACATCTAATTTAATTTCTTTATTCTGTAATAATTAAGTAAGTTTAAACAATAATTATACCTTACAATAATGTTTCAATAAATTCTCAATTTTTGAGCTCGAATATTAAAAGAATGACTAGATTTAGATATTAAGTAGTAACTTATATAAAAGTTGTTTAGAATTTGTTGCGAAATAATTTTTTTAAATAATAATATATAGGGTGTTCCATTTAAAAAATATATATTTTAAATTGCTAAAAAACTGAAAATGTGGCAACCTTGCAAATATCACTAGCAGCTTCGCGATAACTTCTATATCATATCTTAGATCATGATAATTAAATAATAGATTAATTTGTTATTGTTTCATTTATAGGTACCGGATCATTGGTCGTGCCGGCGCCGTGTCGTCAAGTAGTGCGAAAAAGCTCATAGTCGATTGACTCTGTCTGTCGCCCTTGTCGGCATACTGTGTACGAGGCAATAGACTTTGTCGATCGACCAAATATGTAGATCCACTTGGCCAGGGCCGTATCTGAGGGGGGGTTTTAGGGGTGTCTGTTTGTGTGTATGTTTAAATGTATGTTTAAAGTGTAACTAGTCTTTTTTGCCACTGGTCTAACCCCCCCCCCCCTCCCCCGAAATTTTGGTTCATATACGGCCCTGCACTGGCGACTGGTTATGCATCAACTGTCGGTAAACCACAAAGGTTGTCAAGTTGAATGCATAGTGTGGACGTGCTACTCAGTGTTCGACATCGACAAGCAGATTTAAATAATCAATGTGAGCGTTGCGTCAGTTGCGTGTCTCATGATTTATTTCTAAAATCACCGTTACGTCTGTATTCAAGGTTCAATATTATGTTGATATCGTACCGTCTACCTTGAAGACTTCGTCTAACTCAAAATATTCTTTAAGCGATTTACATTTTTTAGACAGGATAAGAAATGCGGTAGAAGCAATAATATCGTCGCGTCATCTTAATTTAGAAGATGCCCAACAAACATTTAAAGCCTTAGCGACCTCTAATTTGGAGAAACTGACCTATTTAAGTAAAAATCGGCTTTTTGGACAAAAGGGCCAAAGAGACTAACTGTTTGGTCAAAAGAAAATGATTCGAACTTATTATTACGTCTTCAAAATCGAAAAAATATAAAAGGCAATAAAGCCCAAGAAATGGTCCAAAATAGTAGATATTTACCTTATAAATCGACTTGATAAGGTCTAGGGAAAGTCATTAATAAACGCCAAAGCAGGTTATTTTTTACCTTAGATTGGGCCTTAAAGTCCAAAAGTCCTTTAGGCCCATAAATGAAGAATAAATTACTTCGTTTTGTATTTAATATATCTTCATGGTTACAGGTTTCAATGTGACCATTTTCTAAGGTGATATATACTCTATATTACTCTTACATTTTGTACTTAAAATCCACAAGGTTTTAAAGATTAAAATAGGTTATAGTAATGACTGAAATAATTTCTTTATATCCAAACAGTCCTCTTCTTTTAGAAACCATGACCTTTAGGAAAAATCACCCAAGGAAAACAAACCCGAACAAACCCAAATTTTTAATTTGGAGGTTATTTATTTACTGATGCCATAGTTTTTAACATGGTGTATTATGTTAAATTAATTTTGTTAAATTACTTGTAACATTAAAACCAAAATATTACAAAAATATATAAAAAAAAATGTCCAAGCACAAAATATTGGTTATATTTTAATTTTTTGTATTTTCAATTTTAATTTACCTTTTTTTTTAAATTAAATGCCTTTTTTTCGGGGACGCGGTTAGTTTTTTAAGGTAAAATTGAAATCTTTACAAAATTTCTTTTTCGCACCTAACTTTTCACCTCACAACGATGAAATAGTGATTTTATAAATATCTATATACTAACACTCTATTTTAAAAATCAATGGCGTCTGACATGACATGTTTTGATTTAAGAAAACTCCTGCCTCCTATGCTTTGATAAAAATGAAAACAACATAATATTTTCATCTTTTTATAAAATTGTGGTTATGGGGTTTTATAAACTTCATAGAGCATAACAGTCCCAACATAGGCCCACAATGGTTAATATCCGAGGTTGTCTAGGGTTTTTTGAGGATGTCCAGGAATTCCCAAGAATGTCCAGGAATTTCCGAAGAGGTCCGGAGATGTTTATGTATTCCCAAGGATGTTCGGGAAGTCGTTAGAAAAGGGGATGTTTGGTGTGCACATTTCGGACAGCGGCAGCGGTTTACCCCTCGATGATTAAGTATGCGTTTTAATTGGTATCATTGAAATATTCTTCCTTGGAGCTCAGAATTAGGACATGGCTAGGGAATCCAATCCCGCACCCAAACTTTAATCTCGCAAACCGTAGGGACTGAGCTCATCGATCCCGCGGATCCGCGGGATTTGCGGGATAGCAAATAATGAACTGTAGTATTTTTGGTCGACGCGTCGGGGATTCCCCGCCCTGCTGGGCTATTGAAAATACGTTAAACAAAACAGTTTTCTTGCGTACATGCGAAAGCAAGAGCGTTATTCAACTACATCGCTCAGATGTTAGTGGTTCTTCTGTGCTACGTAAGAAAATGAAAATTACAGATTTTTTTCATCTGAGAAAAAGTTTCGATGGAGGAAACAGTGTCTTGAATGGTAGCTAAAGATGGGATACCCTTTGGAAAGTTTATCACATCGATCGATATGCGCCAACTATTCGAATCAGAGGGCCACAAATGTATATGTGCCCGGCCGAGCAGCACTTGACCAGTTACTAAAAGATGAGATGACACTTTTTGAATGCGGAGGGAATAGGAGGAATGTACTTGCAAGCTGCATATGACTGTGTAAAATCTATTCCGCCGACAAGTGTCGAAGCTGAACGTGCGTTTTCAGCCGCAGGATACATGTGCAATAAAATAAGATCAAATCTAAAAGATGAAACATTAAACATGTTATTACTTCCAAAATTAATGTAACATGTAACCGTTAAACTAATCGTACTGCAATAAATATTTTCCTGCTACTGTACTTTGTTTTTAATTGCATAAAACAACTTTTTATTAACATATAGCACCCACATCGAGTCCCGCAAATCCCGCGAATCCCGCACGTTTAATCAAGCATTTGCGGGATTGGATTCCCTACATGGGACAATATATCCTATCTATCATATTCGTATAATTTTAAAATTTTATTTGCAATAGCTGTTTTTAAGGGGCGCAGCAGATGGTAAGTCAAAAAGATTTTTTCCAGGAGAAGGAAGCACTAGAAATTTTTTATTGTCAAAGCGGACAGTGGACGAAATAAGTTTGAGACCCTATGAGGTAGTTGAAAAAGTTTTTTTGAAGTAAAAACTTCTTTAGGCGCGTTTAGCACTTTTTGTGGGCACTGAATTAAACCGAGCCGTCACGCGTCGCCGTCACGCGTCAGGCGTCAGACTCGGGTGTGCTACGCTCGAATTCAACTGCTATATTCGATCCGAACTGACCCTGACCCGAATGAACGTGTGCGTTGTCTAGACACTCGTGTATTTGATATTGTTAATTTCACCTTGTTGAAGTTTTCACTTCAGTCGTGTGGTCTTAAGTACACACAATTTTTTTTATTAATATCGGTTTATTTATGCCTTCAGTGTTTTCAGTAATCTTTTATTTTATAAAACCTTAAACACTATGATTTAAAACAAGTAAATTTTGCTAGCCACAATCCAATATCACATTGTAATATCATCAAACATAAACTTTTATTCGTCACCATTTCTTTCCTGTTCGAGGTTTCCCCTTTATTTCCTACCAATAAAAGAAACGCAATGTTTGCAACGTATTTTATTGCTATAGATGAACGTCTCCCGCTAACCCAATTTCAGAAATTTAATATAAATCTTTTATGTCGTGATTTACAGCTATTTCACACTCTAATGCTGTTTATCAGTTTGACAATATAGGAAAAAAAGTTCGGCGACCCTACAAGCCCATAGTGAAACTCGGCCAATAAAACAGGGGTGTACCTTGTCGTAAAATCCCAAAACACTATAGTTCCTGGAATAAAGTTATTTTGAACCGAGCCAAGCAAAGTACCGTGCGAGCAAAAATTATTTGCATCAACGAGAAGCCCTCTTTATTAAATTAAAAAACGTGGGGCTTGGTTTAGATCACAATGATATGGGGATGATATATCTAACCAAATCTAGGTTAAAATTTTGTCCAATTCATATTATGCCATGATATGCCAAAATAATGAGTAATAAAATAAGTAGACAAATACAAATTTATTTTTGTTGTTTACAAAATTATACGGAAAGAAAAAAAAAAGTTACATAAATTGCTGAAATTGGCCACCTCCAAGCATAAATTCACACGTCTCTTCATATTCTCGAAACTGTTGACCAGCATCTCTGGAGAAATGTTACCACATTCTTGGATAATCCTTTCTTGTAATTGTTCTAAATTTGCAACTGGTGTTTTAAAAATAGTGTTCTTTAAATGAGGAAAAACGAAGTAATCCATAACCGTTAAACAAGGTGATCTAGGTGGGAATTCAATGTCTGATCGAAACTGATCAATCTGTCGTCGAAAAAATTGCGTAAGTAGTTAATAGTTTCGGCGGCTTTATGGGCGGTTTCACCGTCCTGTTGAAAATATCCAAAACGTAGTTCGTCGTCACGTAATTGCTCCACAAATGGATTCAAAATATTGTCTCTATACCACTGTGCTGTAACTGTGTCATGGAAAAAAATAGAACCAACAATTCTTCATCGGGAAACAGCTAACCAGACACCAATTTTTTGAGGGTGCAATGTGGACTCTACAAAAAAATGGGGATTTTCACTACTCCACATGCGTGTATTCTGAGAATTCACATAACCGGAGAGGTGGAACCAGGCTTCATCCGAAAAAAATGTCAGGTCTAATAAATCATTTCTTTCCAACAAATTTTCGGTAAACTATTGAGAGTAATTCCTTATCTTTCAAAATTTGCGGCTTGTATTTCTTGGAATACTTGCACTTTATAAGAAAATAAATTTAGCTGCTTCTTAAGAATAGTCCTGCATGTTCCATAAGATCTTCCCACGAATATCGGTTCAAAATTCTCTACAAATTAAGATTAACGATTTTTCTTCTCTGAAATGACGAAAAGTCTCGGAATTTTATTGGACACTTATTGAAGATTTGAAACATGTTATGTTCCTGAGTGTGTTAGAAAAATAGAAAATGTAGATTTAATACAGTATGCAGTTCCCGAACTATTTTAGTCTCAAACATTAACCTTGTGTTATGCGAATCGCTGATAGCTTTATCCATATTTAATCATTATAATCATGTATACGGCCAATGCTTGACCGCGGTTCCCTCTCAAAAAATTCAAAAATGCAGAAGTATTGTTTAAAATTTGCTTATGGTATTGGGAAGCATCATTCTGGTGACTCATTCAGTAAAAACACATCTCCCGTTCTTGACTTCCTTGAGCTTTCATCTCCAGCAATATCTGAATCAGTATATATCCGTACAAAACTAGGTTATTATCTGTAGATTTTCTGTACATAATTCCGTAACGTTTGTCCTTTTTAGTATCTCAAACTTTTCTTGACCGCATTCCAGTGTTCATTTATGCATGAAGTTGTTTAAAATCTGGCTAAAGTCAAATTTCTCTAAGAGCACGCCGTATCATGGCTAAATCACTTAACCGTTATGACACCCTGTTGAAGTCTGGTCCATTTTACGTTAAGAGGTTGGCGACAGAGACATAGTTATTTTACCTTCGCATTCACCATCTTTTAAACTTTGTAAAGGGTCATTAATCTTTTATTAGCACAATGGCTTGCAAAAATACAGCGTATTCATTTTTCTATTGATAAAAAAAAAGTTGAACATTGATATATCGGGCTTAAAATTCAAGGTTTCTCCATAGATGTTTGTAACAATTGAAACATCGACTCTACGTGCGATGATCTAAAAGTTATGGCGTTATTCATTGGTAAAACATAGAAATACAGTTGACATGTACTAAATTTATCAATGCAAAATGCTATTAACAACCCTGACAACATACAAGAGTTTCACCGCAATAATTGTATCTACGAGCCAATCAAAAGGCAAGCGGTGCGCCCGCGCATGTTTCGCGTTGAATGCTGCGTTGCCATTGTAATTTACTTTCGCGGCGTAGTACAAAGCCGCCCTAAATGCCATATGTTTTTAAATGCCAACAGCTGACTAGTTCTTAATGAGCGCAAGATTTGGCAACGTATTGTATCGTAACTAAAATTGATAAAACTAATAATATTAACTTTATAATAGCAAATGACGATAAATGAAATGTTTATGATTGGTAATAGAAGAGTTGACCTAAACTGGTTTATTCTACTCTGTTAAAATACAAAAAAAAAGTTCGAAACTTGTTAGTTAAATAATAAACACTAAGGAAATTTAGTTTCTGAAATTTTTAAAGTTCACAAGTAAAATATTTAAAACATACGCTATACAAAAAACAGCCACAGAAACACTTAAAGAATATTAAAGATACCAAAATAATATGACGTAAACTGACGCGTGAGCTAGTTACGGCCCACTGCTGAACTGGACACTGTTAGGGAATAAGCAGTATCAGCTGTTAATATCATATGTGGTTGTCAACTGTCAAAACGCTTTGTTTTTAGAACATAACTTAAAGCAAATGCGATGTCTGGGTGAGTATTCATGGCCAAAAACAATAAGGATCCCACAACTCACAACTTCACGAAACGGTGCACTACAATGATTATTTTTCTTTTCATTACTGAACACAGGTAAACGTACACTGATAAAAACGAATGGAATTTTACACATTATTTTACATACTTGCTGCAGTGTTTTTACAAGATAGATGTAAATCCAACACGAAAACATATTTGATATGGTATATTTACATTTGAAGGGGAACTTTTTCATATTCAGTTGTAATTTTTCAATGTAAGCGTAAATTTGTCCATAAAAAAATGTATTAATACATTTTACTATGCACTAATACATTAAACTTTGTATTAATACATCTTAGTATGTATTAATACATTTTACTACGTAAAATTACATAAATAATGTATTTATTGGCTAAACGCAGCCGCATGCGTGACCAACGCCAATTTCTTGTTTACTCTGCACACGTGCGGTTTAAAGTGTTCGTCTAGAAAGTCTACACCGGAAAAGTGTTTAAGCTTCGGAAAACCCGGATATTATTGGAGTCTCCTTAATGTTGGAAACGAATAGTACACCAGTGGACGAAGATAAAATTATTTTATTACTTAAGTCCGAAATATTAATATTACTCGACAATAATGAGAGTTGGATTCCGATAGAACATCAATCAACCTATGAGGCTTCAACTGCTACCACGTTGATCGTCAATTCGTCACAGTTTTCTGAATCGCAAAGCTTTCAGTCATCAACTGATGCAAATGTGCAGATGTACTCTGAAGTGTTAAACGCTATACCAATTATTATCGATGCAAATATGGAATACGCCTGGACCCATATGGATGTATCATGGGAAAAGATTCCATAAAATTTATTAAAATTTTTTTTATGTAAAAGTCGGTACATATAACAAATTAGGCACCAGTAGTAAAAATACATTCACAATTATGCAACATTTACATCGTAGTTTAAAAAAAAACATGGTAGTAATAAAAAAATTTACATTGTAGAATTACAATTAGATACGAAATTTTACGTTTCAGTATGTAACTTTACATTGCGATTATTTACATGAAAAATGTAAAAACACACTGAAACTGTAATATTACATATGAAATGTATTCTTACCATCACTGAACGTGGCATCAAAATAACCAACAGTTCAGTGTGTAAATTTACATTTTCTTTTTATCAGTGTAAGCTTTTCAGCATTCAGCTGGGAGTTAAGTATTGAAACAGCACAGTTTAAACAACAGGAATAACTTTAAATAAGCAAATTTAGCAGTTTTAAAAGGGCAGCCTATAGTTTTCTAAACACGTTCAGATTAACTTGCATACATTTGATAATACCGTGCGAGCAAAAATTATTTGCATCAAAGAGGACCTTGCATCTAAGGACGTAATGCTTAGCCGTAGAACTTAATACCTGTTGGGTGTCAGTAACTACCTGAATTAACAATCAATCAGTTATTCCGTCATCTTTTACAGTCGTTACATGTAATTTGATTCATCGCTAATGTTTCCAATTTCTTGGACAATTCACGCAATGGGCTTTACGGAACAGCACAAAACATTCATGGTTGAAGCGTATTTTCGAAACGGGGTTAGAGTAAATAGTGAGTGGCAATACAATCCGGGTTTGTGCATGGACGATTTTCACGAACATTTTCCTAACGTTGCTTTTATTGTTGGGGATTTTTATCATTGCCTGAAAAGAACCGTGGCTGTGTTTAGGGAAACAGATTCTATACAAAACAAAAAAGGAGCAGGAAGACTATCTGTTAGAACAGAAGAACTTGTTGCAGACGTTCGTGAAATAATGCAAAATACGCCAACAAATTGTATAAGACGCCTGGGACGAGAGAGACGTGTGAATTTATGCTTGGAGCATGGCGGTGGCCAATATTAGCAATTTTTTTTTTCTTTCTGTATATTTTTACGTTGTTAATTTTGTAAACAACAAAAATAAATTTGTATTTGTCTACGTATTTTATTACTCATTAGTTTGGCATATCATGTCATAATATGAATTTGACAACATTTTGACCTAGATTTGGTTAGATATATCGTCCCCACATCATTGTGATCTAAACCAAGCCCTACGTTTTTTAATCCAAGCCCTCTTTGATGCAAATAATTTTTGCTCGCACGGTACTATTTACAACAATAACAAAACAGGTACAATAAAAAACACAGACTGTCTGACTGTTTTAGTGAAATCTTAATTCTACAGCTAATTTAAAATTATAAATGCGACGATTGAAAAAAAGTTACATCCGCGCGATTCACAGCCTCACCAATGAACAGACACATAAATATGGAATGGTTTTCGTTTTAAATCATTACTTGCTCTAACCCAACTGCAGTGTTACAAAATAAATTATTTTTTTAACAAGAAATATAATATTTAATACACGAACTTTTACATCTTGGCAATAAGCGCAAAATGCAAAAAGCTCTCTGACACGTTCTTTTGTTCCAATATATTTGCCAAGTCTGGAGAGAGCTATGACTCCGATAGGATTATCTCTCCAGTAGCGAAAATAGCGTTCTAGTCAAGTACATCTAGATTCCTAGATCAATGTTTTCAGTAAAGAATTCTTGCAATAATACTAAGTTGAAATACGGATGTAATCCCACTGGGACTTAGAGAAATTGTAACATACGATATATTTTCAGTATATTTGCTTTTACATATTTAACAAAACGTAGACCACTGAAAAAGTTTTGCCATGCTCAGTTATTTATTTAAGATTACAGTTAATGCTAAGACGAACTCATGCGAATAATGCTCTTCTATTTTTCTTCCGAACGATCGTCGCAGGTCCACAGGTTAATAAAAACTCGTCATCAAACGTTTACCTTTTTAACACTCATCATCATTATAATGCAACCAAACACATAGCACAAATTCGGGACTGTACAGAGGATGATCTAATACTGTGAGATGTTTCAAAAATTTAGTTATCTGATAAAATCCATACACCGTGGAATTTTTAACTGGAATAAATTCAGTATTACAAAGCCTCTTTATTTGCTGAAAAAATACAGAATTACGACTGCGTTTATTTTTACCCAACAAAAATCATACACCAATTAATAAAGAAAAAACATATATACAAAAACTTCTTTACAAAGAACATCCCACTACAATTAAGGACAAATACTGCTCAATAAGATATACAGGGAACACAAGCCAAAAAATCTCCAAAAAACTTAAAAACCTTAATATCATTTAGAATACCAAATAGAATGCGACAACTGCGATGCTATCCTATCTACATTGGACAAACAGGTAGAAATTTTGACAAAAGGCTTAAAGAACACAAAACATCTATTTAAAAAAAAACAAAATAGAACAGGGTTAGCTGATCACTGCATAAAAGACAATCACTCAATCTCTAACAACATAAAACCCATGTAGTAGATACACAATAAAAGCAGAAAACTAAATCTACTAGAAACAATAGCTATCAAAAAAGCCATAAAAAATAAAACCTGTAATGTTGTTAATAATCAAACCGAAATACCTTCAGGTGCTTCCCTAATTCTTAATAGCATACTTATTTATTTATTTAAAAATTAGGAAAACCCACAGTTGACAATTCAATTTTCTAATCCTAATTTTAATTTTATGACATGTTTATAGTTACCATAATATGATATAAATACCTTTGTAATGTCACGTAGAATTTAGTATCTTCTTGCACTCCTTTGACAATGACCCGCAAGGGCCGAAACACGCGTCAGGCAACTGATTAAATTTGTGAAACATAACAAGTAGTTATTATTTTTTCTTCCTGTGCAATGGAAGTTTATTTTTAGTTTGGCATACATACTTTTTGAAATTTATCCCTCTTTTAGGTGTAGAAACTGCCCCTAACTTTTTTTTTGCCAGATACATACTTTTTGAAATTTATCCCTCTTTTAGGTGTAGAAACTGCCCCTAACTTTTTTTTTGCCAGCGCAGACTGCTTAAAAAAAAAGAAATATATAATGATAAGGTTCTTTGTTTACTTGATGCCGCATTTCAACGATCACTTTATTTTCGGTTTAGAAGAAGTGTTTGTTGTAGTATTCTGTACTGTTTGTGGGTTTGTTTAACTGAATCACACAAAATCGAAATTTTATTTATGAGTGGCTTTGGCGACAGATCGCATACACAAGCAGAAGTAGTAGCTTTATTTCACGAAACACACCCCGATCTACCACCAATTTCCGAAGGCAATATCAGCAGAATTGAAACACGTTATCATGAAGTGGGCCACGCCACGTTAGGGACCTCAAACCATAGTGCTTGGTCTGAGTTAGGGACATACCAATAACAAGGCAGTTTGGAGTAAGTAAGGATGAAGATACGCATTAACGTTTAACTTGCTTTTTAAGAAAATCCTAAAGTTCCCAGTTCGGCAACTTGCAAGAAAAAATATCATAAGCCATACGTCTGCATTTAAGTTAGTGAAATCATGTCAAATGCATGCGTCCTTATCAAATGTTAATGGAACAAGAGTTATTGGAAGATGATCCGGGCCGCCGCCTATAGTTTTCTAAAGTGATAATGAATGTACTTGATCAACATTTAGTAGATTTGGACTGGGTCCTTTATACAAAGGAGTGTACTTTTGTACTAAATGGTGAAGTCAAGAACTGTCGATGTTAGTCAACAGAAAATCCTTACTGGATGCGAGAAACATACACTCAACTTCCGCAAAAACTTAATGATTGGACAGGCATAATTGGAGACCGCGTTATTGGGCCAATATTCCTTGAAGGTAACTTAAATGGCCATACATAATGTGAATTTTTACAAAGACAACTTATTCCATCTTTGACTGCTTTAGTTCCTCACCATGCAGAAGCAGATCTTCATAATGATCGAATATGATTACAGCAGGATGGTGCTCCACCTCATTACGCCATAAATGTTTGACAATATTTAAGTCACGTTTTTACAAAGCGCTGGATAGGAAGAAGGGGTACCATTGAGTGGCCGCCACGATCGTCAGACCTTAATCCTCTTGATTATTTCCTTTGGGGTCACCTAAAAAACCAAAGTTTACGTAACAATACCAGAACATTTAGAGCAACTTAGGCAACGACTTATACACGAATTTAATTAGCCAAAGAACCCCGGTTATTGTACCGTGCCCGAAGGGCTCGGCACAATAACATTTTCACCAATTTATCAGCTATCAAGGTAAGAATAGTTTTTTCCTTATGTTTAAATTGATTAAATACATATTTTTATATGACAAACGTGGAAAGTATATCCCACATTGCACACCTTTGCTGTGCGATTTTAAAGAGCAGGTGCTGACAAGTTCAATGTCAATATCAATGTCATAATAGTAAATATCATATATTTCCGTAACGACAAGTCGTAGCGAATCGAGCGAGGCGGTATTGGAAACGGGACGTCGATCGCTATACGATGCCAGCTCCAAAACTACCTATCTCTGCGAGAAAACGGAAATTTTGCACCATTTTTTTTTATTTCCTAGTTTTGGTCAGTTGTTACAATGACAATTTGGCGATACGTTTCCCCTTCACGTTCCGCAGGAATGTGAGGCAAAAAAGCTATAGTATGTAAATAGAGAAAAAGAAATCAGAAAAAAATGTTTTTTATACAAATTTTAGTACTAATATTAGATGCACCCTCGGTTGACGATTAGCGGTATATACCCAGTCTAGTTATTATAAGGCTTAAGGCTCTTACTATCATAGTTATTATGCTCCTATTATTAAATGAACGTTGATAACGCAAAAAATTAAAACAATATGTCTTTTCATCGACAAATAAAACTATATTGGTGTTTAGATGCTTTCTTTATAAATGGCTTATCAAAGTTTACAGGTATAGTTACGTCCATCTAAATTGTTCAAGGTATTTTAAATCGTTTTATAATCAAAATCTTATAATTTTATGTTTTTCTTAAATAGTATTTTAAATGTTTAGTCAAGCCCAGTTGATAAGATTTTTTTGTGAATACAGAAATTAACAACGACAACATAAGTCATTCCCAGAAAATGAAGACATTACAATTTTAATTAAAGTAACACCGGTGCCGGTGCCGTGATTACACCGAAAGCACAGTCTGTTAAGTATTACCCTACAAATAACATAATTAAATTATTCCGTAGCATTTTAATTAAAATCTTTAAGTAACCGAGTACTCGAAGTTTTTTAGTATAAAAGGGACATAAAATGTTTATTTTTGGCTTGGTTATTCTTTATTCCTTGTTGAGTAATTGAAGATTAATGGTCCCGCATTAAAATAATTTAATGTTCACGGAGATAAGCGTGTCTGAAGAAATTTTATTTTCGTTTTCTTACAACGATTAAATTTGTTCCTGCAAGTCGTCTGCCCGAGAGTTCATAACCGGTTGTAAAATAAGCCCTTTTTTTGCTCTCTACTCTCAATGAAATTCTCCAAATTGGAGCATACGATTTACTTCAATTTAAAAGATATACATAGTAAGATCCTAAAATTTTGTTTTACATGTAATTAATTTTTAGATTTAACTTTTATTTCTGAAATATACAGATATTTCATTAAGGGTGGCTAGTTATTATACCGGGCGAGCAAAAATTATTTGCATCAAAGAGTGCTTGAATTCAAAAACGTAGGGCTTGGTTTAGATCACAATGATATGGGGACGATATATCTAACCAAATCTAGGTTAAAATTTTGTCAAATTCATATTATGACATGATATTATGCCAAACTAATGAGTAGGGGATACCGGGGCTAGTTGGCTACAGGGGCAAGTTGACACTGTGTCTATATCTTCGAATGGTGTGCATGTGTAAATGCAAATATCATTGAAATAGATGATCGACAACTCGCGGCAACCTTGTAGAACGTCGGTCGTGCGCCAAAAGTCAGGAGTTAAACAGTTGTTAGTTGTGTTTGTTTGTTTTCAATACTGGTAAGTAAATTTTTGTCCTCTTCGAAATTTATGAATAACATGTTGAAATTAACGTATTTAATTTGATTTTTTTACCACAATTTGTTGCTAGACGGCTAGTTGACATACTATGCCAGGCAAAGGTATCGAATAATTGTTTGCTTTTTGAAAAAAAAAAAATGTTGTTGTAAAACCTCTGTCGGGGCAGGTTGGCACATTAGTTTCGGGGCACGATGACACAGTGTGCCGGAAGACATACGCCCATTGCCAAAAGCTCCAGCAAGAAAAACTGCCGCTGCGCGGCGAAAAAGGAGATCGACAGCTATTCTTACGGATACCCCAATCAAAGATGCGTTGGAAGAAGAGCAGAATGCTTCTAAAAAGAAAGCTGCAGCCAAAAAGGCAAAGAAGAAAGTATTTGGAAAAAAAATAAAGCCAAAAAAGATAACCAGGCCCGTAACACATGTTTGAGCAGAAGATTCAACTTCTGATGAAGAGGAGAAAACTTTCTGCTTGGTCTGC
Organism: Polydrusus pterygomalis; assembly: GCA_963969555.1. Lineage (NCBI taxonomy): Eukaryota > Metazoa > Arthropoda > Insecta > Coleoptera > Curculionidae > Polydrusus > Polydrusus pterygomalis. The sequence continues at coordinate 74,495,727 of OZ018377.1, forward strand.
ATGGACAGTTTTGCGAACAGTAAACCAGGGGAAAAGTGGGTTTAATGTGTGGCATGCCATATTATTATGTGGTCTCATGAGGCATGTACAAATAAAGAGCCGCGATACATATGTTCGAATTGTGACTCGGATGATTCTGACTAACGATTTACTTTAATTTTTGATGTTTATATAACTGTAAGCTTTATTCTAGTTTCTGTTTTAGCTTTTCGACGTTTTTTATTCTTTTTTATATTGTATCCTTTTAGTAGCTAATAAACGTTAAAAACTATAAAAATACTTGTTTTTGTCTATATAACTTACATATGCCAACTAACCCCAAATAGTGTGCCAACCTGCCCCCGAGTTGGGGTAAGTTGGCACACTAACACTGATGTTTTTAAAAAATTGTAACTATTTAACTTTTTTTTATATAGACACTGTAAATACCTCGAAGTGTAGAGAAATTGGGCAAATCTGTTCTGCATATTTTGTAATTCAGTTCAATTGTCTGTAGTAGTAAATAAAAAATAAATTCTAAAATGTGTGCCAACTAGCCCCGGTCTCCCCTAATAAAATAAGTAGACAAATACAAACTTATTTTTGTTGTTTACAAAATTAACAAAGTAAGAATATACAGAAAGAAAAAGAAAGATAATTACATAAATTGCTGAAATAGGTCACCGCCATGCTCCAAGCATAAATTCACACGTCTCTTCATATATTTTCGAAAGTGTTGACCAGCATCTCTGGAGAAATGTTACCACATTCTTGGATAACCCTTTCTCGTAATTGTTCTAAATTTGCAACTGTGTTTTAAAAAAAGTGTTCTTTAAATGAGGAAAAACGAAGTAATTCATAACCGTTAAACAAGGTGATCTAGGTGTGAATTCAATGGCTGATTGGAAACTGATCAATCTTTGGTCGAAAAAATTGCGTAAGTAGTTAATAGTTTCGGCGGCTGTATGGGCGGTTGCACCGTCCTGTTGAAAATATCCAAAACGTAGTTGGTGGTCAAGTAATTGCTCCACAAATGGATTCAAAATATTGTCTCTAAACCGCTGTGCTGTAACTGTGTCATGGAAAAAAATAGAAGCAACAATTCTTCTTCGGGAAACAGCTAACCCACCATGAATGTTTTGTGCTGTCCCGTAAAGCTTATTGTGTGAATTGTTCAAAAAATTGGAAAAATTAGCGATCAATCAAGTTACTTGTAACGACTGTCAAAGATGATGGAATAACTGATTGATTCTTAATTTAGGTAGTTACTGACACCCAACAGGTATTAAGCTCTACGGCTACGCATTACTTCCTTAGATGCAAGGCCCTCTTTGGTGCAAATAATTTTTGCTCGCACGGTATATACATCCTTTTACATGCTGTTTTGTTAAGAAATAAATAAATTTAAAAAAAAGGAGGCAGGAAAAATAAGAAATACGAATTAATTATGACTGATACGATTAGAAAAATAAATTAAATAATAATAAGTGAAACAGCTCCACATTCATAAAGTTCAAAGATAATTTTTGTTTGTCACGGTACGCTTGACCCCGAAACTTTAAAAACAATTGTTCGTAGTATTTATGCGCAGGCTTAAATGGGTCACTTTGGTATCTACTGAATAGATAAATAGGCTATTCCAATTAACTAAACGGATATATTATTATATAATTTCATATCTATTGTTACGATATAAAACAAACTGACCAATTACAGTTTCTGTTTAGTACCCAGATAACTATTTCTTTTTAATAGTTGTTAAACACAACGTAGGCATATGTTTAGTATTTTATGTGCCATAAAAGCGTTAAATTAACCTGATTTTGTGTTTGGAAGTTAAAATATTATTTATTTCATAATTTCATTAAAACTTAAAAGATTTTTTTCATTGCTAGGCCTTATGATATACCAGTAATCAATTAAACGTACGCGGTAAAAAAATCAATTGATTAAGAGTGATGGGATGTCTGATTTAATTTATTTGATTGTATTTTTTGATTTAAATTTTAATCAATTTGTACATTGAGAAAAAACATACTATTCCTTATAAGAATCCACATACTCTTTATACAACAAACTGTTTAATACTATATGTGACAGCAATGCGCTTTCCTACTGTAAGACAATAAAAATTGCTAAACCGTTGTGTAGTGATAATATCACGGTAATTTAGCCAATAGGAAATAAGAGTTAATGCTTTATAGCCATTATTGCTCTGAATACTCACAGTAATTAGTAATTATCAAGTTCTATTGGGGATGTATCTGGTTTTATATACCTACTGGTTTAGTTCCGACTAGCTGTTGTAATTAAACTTGACATTATTCATAATAATATTAGCTTGCTACGGTTAATAAAGCATATACTTACCACTAAAAATCAGTACTGTAGTTCTCAAAAATTTAAATAGCTTCTAGTGTGCATGATATTGTTTTTGTTGTTTAACATTGCATATGATTATCTGTTATGCAACATGGGTTACTGAGATAGTTAAATTCGTCCATAGATTATAAAATCCAATACTAATGATGGAGAATCGTCTATTGCTTTATCTGACATGCAAAGTATAAAAAAAACTTACATACAAAGTAAAAATAAATTAATTGAAACAGGTATTGGTACGATCAATAAAGTTCAAATTCACACAGGACAGCTAGTAGACTCCTAACAACGATCTGACCTGTGCAAAAAATATGTTAAAACTAATAATACGGCGCGGGGATTGCCTGCGAACCCCCACCAACGTTTTGTGGATTATAAGTTCTAACGGATACAATTCGTTTTTGGGGACGCTGTTCGGGATTGTTGCTTTACTGGAAACAAAATGCGTCGCATTTAGAAGATACAATTTACTTCTTAACAAAATTGCTGTATTAAAAGTAGTTCATTATTCGACAAGACTGTGCTGCTAATGGAACCGATTATTACCAATAAGGCAGCATTTATCTACCTTCAAATAGTTTTAATAAGACCTGAATGCCAATCAATTGGACTTTTAGAATCAACAAACCTAGCAGTAACTTTTTACAAAACAAAGATTTACTTAAAGCACTGACATTTCTTATTAGGTCCTGCCATAGTTTAATATGATAATTCGAATTACCATCATATTGGTGCGCCATATTTACTAAACCTGCACACGTCAGAAAATAGACCAACAAAAATTTTAATGCAGTCAGTGTTTCATGATTGATAGTTTCAGCATCACAGTATCTCTTCACCATAAAACTTTTATGTAGAGTGGAGAACAGAAACAAAACAACAGGCTATAACTAACGATATCCTATCTGATCGGTGCTTTTAGCCCATTTTTTCTGGAACACTCGCCATAAATAACTAATAAATAAATATCGTGCAAGGATGATAAATTGTCCGGACGTTCAAAACAGAAGCAGCGGGAGAGCAAAAGAACCGATCTATCGCCATTACAGGCGATGAAATTGTAAGATGATAAATTTTGCCAGTGTAGTTCTAATTTCTAAATTGTGCACTGATGATATAACAAGATGGATTATAGATGGATGCATTTTACATTTATTAAACAGTGTAAGTTTGTTGAAATAAATTCAGCAAATCCAATAAGGTTTTTTTTGGAAAAATGACACGGGTATTTACACTTTACGTTGTGGTCTTTAAAAAAACACTTTGGAACAGTATTTCCCTACGACCACCTATGAAAATGAGAAATAAAGCACGCCTAACTTGGTCCTTTATATCACACGCGTGTTGAAATATTTTCTTTCAATACGTGTGTTGAAATATAAAACAACTGATGGCCCACGAATTTGACAGCAAAACTATTAAAAAAAAATAACAAACTTACGGGATCCGTGAAGCGAATTGAGGTGCGGGTGAGGTAAAGTACACTATAGGGCATTACTGCAAATAAAAAACTTCCTTTTTTTCGTTATTTTTGGGAATCTAAGAGTGTTTATGATAAAAATAATAATATATCAAAAAGGGAAAATATGTCAGGCAACCCACCAAGTATGTCAACTGAGTTGAACCACAGAAAAGAAAAGGGACAGCTATAGAGCAGAAATAGAATACCCTAGGAAATACCGATTTATAATTTTACAATTATCTGGGATAAAAATATCCACACAACGTTTAAGGATATGGGACAAGTGAATGTGCTTTATGTAAGTAAATTTATTTTAGCAATATTCAAAACAAATCGAATATAGATAGAACTTTTATAATTAAAAAGCTATCGATATTTAACTATCTCTATATTTCTATAATGTTAAGTATTGTTGAGGTTATGCTTTAGTTTTGTTTTTGTTGTTTTTGTATGTATATTTAGGTATATTATTGTTTTATTGAAAGAATGCAAGCAGCTAAAAAATCAGAAACGAAATTTATTCACTGTACACAGATAGTAGGTATGATGCGTAAGCAAATAGGAGAAAAAGTTGTTCTTTTTATTTAAATCTAGGTAAGTTAAAATGTGTAAGTGGGCATTGTTTTTATTATTTTCAACTCTAGAGTTGAAATACATTTTTTCTAATTTGGTATCGTAACAAGTCTATTACGATACGCATTTGCGTATCGTAATGAAGCTATTTCGATACGCGTTTTTTTTTATTTGATGTTGGTAACATTTAAATGTTTTATTTCATTGACTTGCGCGGCCTTTGTGATTTACGAGAAAACCCATTTTTCGCAGAGGAAAAATAGCTTGATAACCTACTATTTTATTCTGTGTGGATAACAGTCATGTATGTTGGTTGCATAAATCTATAAATCAATCTTTTGTAGATGCTTCAAGCTAGCATTTTCTGCCAAATCCTATCCAAAATTCAATCTACTGGTTAGTAGTTAGTAGGAAGGTTTTCCAATGTCGATTTTAACCTCAACTTTATTTGAATTTTCCATCTTCCCGATACTAAATTGCAATGCCGTGACGTAAAATCACGTCTTTTGAAATTCGAGAAAAAGTAGCAAAATCGCCCAAATTTCCGAACGCTCTGTATATGTACCGAATGTACAAGGATCACACAACGTATTCCGTCCAATTTCACATCTCATATCGCTAAAATAACTTTTTCTGCTGACGTTTTATAATAACCTCTTTTCGGTTGTCATTATGGTTTTTTAAAAACCTCCTTTTAAGCGCAGCGTGCTTAAAAAACTTTTAAGCACGTTGCCAGGAGCAACGTGCTTACAAGTAACGCAGGTAATTATTTACAATTAAAACGTAACCACAGACTAGGTATAATTTAATATTTTTTGGCAAGTGTCAATAAAACATAGGTAATAAAATGTTAGTAAAATTAAGTTTTTTATTATAAAACCTCAGTAGAAAAAATATTGTATACAATTCGTCACGAAACAATGTCTTTTAGTCACTTTGACGTGTTGTCCAACTCGGCTTTGCCTCGTTGGACAATTTCACGTCGCGTGCCTAAAAGACACTCATTTCGCAACTTATTGTATAAATAGCTATTAGAATCTCGTGGTGAAAATGGGTCAATAAATCAAAAAATGACAGTTCGCAAAATAATTTTTGTTATCCAGAGGCTACTATGATAAACAATATTATTACCAACATAAAATTTAGACATAAAAATTTACAAAATTTGAAGGATTTATTTTCTTTTTAAATATGTGTTTTTTATTGAAAAAACTACTAATTAGAAAAAATATTATAACGTACGTGTTATATAAAGCAGTTTTAAGCACTTGTCCCGTTATAAAACTCGCCGCAAGCGGCTCGTTTTTTAACATGGACGCGTGCTATAAAAATATGCTTTATAAAACGTGTACGTTAATATACTATTTTAACTCTAGCGTTGAAAAAAATTGATTAATACAATGGTGATACCTACAAACTATTAAAAACAAATCAAACACTTTTTGATTATTTTGTATGGTCGTAGGAAAAATTGTGTACTCGTGTAAAAGTGATTTTCTCGGCTAACGCCTCGTGAAAAGTACCACTTTCAACACTTGTTATGTAATACCTATACTATTTCTTTCATAATTTAGTAATGACATCGATATTACCAACCGAATATTCCCATAAGTTCCGTAACTTACGGTAATATTCGCTCACCCTCAAAGGAATATTCGCTTTTGAGTAACATATTACAGAAATATTACGGTTATATTACCCAAAACATTCCCGGTAATATTACCCGAATACATTCGCCAGTGATGTATTTAGAATATTGCCACGGGGGGGGGGTCTATACCTTTCGTTGTATCTTTCTTTCTTTCTTTAAAAAAGCGCCGCAGGCGAAAAAATTTTCGGTGCCACGCCCTATTTTGAACTATCAAAATTTATAATATCTATTTTTTTATAGCTGAACCCAAAAAAGGAAGAAATTAAGAAATTTTTAAATATAAACGCAATAATGGGAATATATATTTTTTTAAATATTTATGTTTAAAAATATATATTTTTACATAATATGACCGATTCGGAAAATGATTGGTTTTCAAGTTATTTTTGCCATTTTTTTTTGCCAAGTTTGGCCATGTTGTTTTGTTATCTGTGACACAGTTACTTAATTATTTGTAAAAACAAAGTATTGCTAATACATCACCTTAGAGTTATACTGTGGTATGTACAGTAAACCAAGTTTTGAGAAAAAGCGTTATGAAAAATTGGCTTTTTGTTACAGTGCTATAGACAGACCTACACTTAAGAAAATTTGTACTTAGTTAGTTTCATTATAATTATTACGGTTTTTTAGAAAAAATATACACATATACATTGTTTTTTCTATATTTTGGGCACTAGAAAAAACACATACAATTATGTAACTCTATTTTTTTATTAATTATGAAAACATACAACTCTGTAACGTTACAAAAAAACAAAATAACTACAAATAAGAATATAATCCAGAACTAGAGAAATAAATATGTTAGGCATTATCATTTTAGGGAAGTATAGCCATATAGTATGCCTTATCCACCTCAGGAATCCACTAGCACACTAACTCAACGACCCAACCAAATAAAAACAAAGTTGTATGTGTATTATTTGTGACCATAGGAATAAAATATAAAATTACAAAGGTGTATGTGACACATATACAACTATGATACTCTAAAAATTGCAATTCACGTTGATACAACAATGTATTTATGGTTGCCAATGACATAATATGGTGTAACGCACAACATTGTAATTCTCTGGAAGGCAAGTTTGAGGTACATACAACTTATTAACACCGAAAAGTCAATTTCAGAAAAAATGCGACATACAACAGTATAACTCTAAGGTAACGAAATAGTTCTAGTTTGCAAAAAAATTACAAAGCTAAGTGAACATCATTTCAATTTTTTTAAATGAAATAAATTAGACACGCAGGTAAAAAACAAGAAAAAAATGGAAATAACTCGAAAACCAAGCATTTTCGGAATAGGTCATATTTAAGAAAAAATCACAAATTATCTCCTGCGAGGAATTAATCGAATTATCAATCACCATGTATATATTATTTTACTCACTTAAATTATAAATTAAATGCAACAAGGCATCTGATCTGTTCTGAGTTTTTTTTAATGTTGAGCCCACGGGGGGGAGGGGGGTCCAGACCCCTCGGACCCCCCCCCTAAATACGCCACTGACATTCGCGTTAGATTCTGTGTAGTTCCGCGGAGTTCTCATGTACACCTAGTTTCACGACCAACTTCCAGGTGAATTAAAATCGCTGCAATTTCTAGCCGCAACGGCTTATATATTTTTACGTCGGGGCACTTCGTCTTTTAGCCTCATTACCGTGCACAAGACAAAGAAAGAAACGCCTTTTATTACTATCGAACAAGTTAGTTCGATTTAATGCTTTGCAGTGACTTAAAAATAGACTCGAAGATACGAGAATACGGGTAGAAAGAGGAAGGGGGGGGGCTCAACTGTTAGAGTATGGAATTAATTAAAATTAATTTATTTATTTTGATTGGAGTAGTGATGGGTGACGTCCCGCGAAAAAACAAATTTATTGCTTGTCCTTTTAGTAATATACAGGGGGTGGCGCACTACTGCATGGGCGTCCGAACAAACTTTTTCATGGAGGGGCCAACAGATAATCGAATAAATTGCGATTAAAAATATTTAAACCAATTAAAATAATATCCAGAAAATCGATTGGTAAAATTTGCTAGGTGCTATCAATGTCAAATTGTAAGGATAAGCGTTATTGATAAAAATATAGACGCATGAGGTGATGACTGGGAGTTTTTGAGAGAAGTAAACTTAACTGTCAAAAGTTTTGCGCGTCAGTGATGTTGATAAAACAAACTATATGGGAGAATAGACTGTGCCCAGGTGATTTTGGGAAACATGCGCAAAAAATACAACGTAAGAGTTTGACAGGTGCTGTGGTCAAATTTTAATGAAAAGCGATATTGATACAATGAACTATGGAATCAAATACGGTGATTGAGTTACTTTAGAATATTAGCAAAAACTTCTGTTAACAAAATGTAACAGGTGCTGTCAATGTCAATAGACTGTGACCGGAAAAGTTAGAAGAAAGAAATACGAAATTTTTTTGCAGCTCAATATCAAATTTTGATAATATTTTATTTCGATTTATTATGTCAACAAACATGAAAATAATAACAAACATCTCATACCAAGCAGGGTGCAGAGTCTATTTTTACACATACAGTGCTTGCATAAGGTCCACCCCCCCCCCCCCTCCCCCCTTTTGATAATTTGGGAATGGTTTCAGATATATTTAAAGTCGGTATGCGTAAATGATAGGTAAAAAATTTACTTTTGAGGAAAATTTTGTTGTTTTTTTATTCAAAATGGCGACATTCGCCATTTTGGAAAACGCTTTTAAATGGGAAGGGGATCGAGTAATACTTCAGTTAAAGGTCTTTTTATGCTTGATATAGATAACCTTGTAATTTTTAATGTTCTAAAATGTGCCGTTTCAAAATGACGATTCCGAAAAATATGAGAAAACAACCATATTTTTGGAAGATCTCATCATCTTGAAAAACAAAACAATAATTTTATAAGTGTAAATTATAAGTAAGCTACTTAATTTTTTTGAAATATTGTTGCTTTGGGAGCGAAGGAAAAATAAGTCTTCTCCACAATTTTATTTTTGTTTTTCTTTCATTCCCATATTTGCAACTCCATTTTAAGCATGGACTGTTACTTCCAATTAATGTTGTTTTGTTATTCAACATATGGCGGAGATCGCCGAATATATTTATGTTTCCTTGCATAATTTCCGAATCGCCATGTTAAAGTGGAACATTTTGGAACACAATAAAAATTGTAAGGTTAAATTGGAAGTGAAATACCTTTAAAATAAAGTATCACCCGACCTCCTTTTCCAGTTAAAAATATGTAAAAAGTATTTTGCCTATTATTTACGCCTACCGAATTTAAACAACATATTTCAAGCCGTTTATTCAAGGAGAGGGGGGGAGATGGCTTTGTGCAATCACCGTTTAATTAAAAAAAAAACGTTTATTAAACAGATATATGCAGAAATTGGCACGAAAATACAAATCTACCGCTACACAGAAAATTAGTTGTCACAAAAAAACTGTCGAAATGGTCTTTGTGCATCAAAGGCCATTTCGATAGTTTTGCAGCTGCACTCTGCACCCCATAGGTATTATAATATTTAAAATGCTGTTATCTGTAAAATATTCCTATTTTTTCAATAGTATTAAAACTTCTAAAAAAAAAATTAAAATTTGCTACAAACATGGAAAAGTCTATTCGCGCAGCTACAAAATTTGCCAGGGTGGAAAAATCACAAGTTGGAAAAACAAGGTCTTAACAAAGGCCAGCATAAAAATAGCACGGCAGACGATCGCGCAAGAACGTCTAGGCAAGACGAGACAATTTGTTGGCCAGCGCAAACATCGGGGCAGTGTTGCCAGACTGGCCAACGAATTATTCTGCCGAGTATGTCAAAAAATCTGCTGAATTCTGCACCACGGTCGTAGTATCAGAAATTTTTGTATTTATCTGTTGCCCCTACTTCGACCTCCAATAGGTATATATCAACATTTTTGTAAAAAAACACTATTTTTAACTTTATTTTTGGTTTGTTATTTTTTTTATATTTTCATTGAATATTATATTTTTTAAATCTATTTGGTAAATACATAGTAATTCCTTATTTATTAAAAATTCTTTAAAAGTCTGCAAATTACGAAATTATTTTGCAACTTTGCAAAAAATACGATTTCAAAAATTTTGCTAAATGCAGAAAATACTGCTGTTCTGGCAATACTGAATCGGGGTAAATTAATATATTATAAGTGTTGCCAGGTCAAAAATAAGGAAAGCAGTCTGACATAAAAAAGCGATAGATTTAAAAATATTACGCTAAATATATTATATTGAAAACAATTATTAAATTATTTTATTAGTTAAAAAAGTATACATATTTTCAAACAATGGCCAATAATCTTCACTTTAAACGGATGATAATTAGACATATTATTATATAATATTACAGCACAGCTACCAGAAATATTGAAAAGAAGAGTATGCGTCCAAAATGTCAAACCTAATCAGAGAATGGAGAAGAGAGAGAGAGAGAGAGAGATTAGCATGCTTACTTTAAAAGCGTAAACTAAATCGAGTGTAATGTTAAGCGGAAGAAATGGTTAGCATAGCGATAAAACGGTAGTTCATCCATCAAAATAGTGGATCAACCGCAAAAACGATATACCTGGCAACATTGCACATTATCAATATTAAAAACATCATTGACTCGCTGCCAGTGTTGCCAAAACTCACGATTAATCGTGAGATTACACGGTTTTGGGAATTATCTCACGATTTCACGAATCACGTCGCGTTTCTCACGATTTTTTATCGTATGTCAAACATAAGTAACTAAAAATAATTCATAACAAACGTCACAAATTTATTGCATTTACATAAAAATCCTCGTATGATTTTCTACGTTACGACTTTCGCTACTATTACTGCCGCTACTGGAGTCATATTTGCATAGAAAAGATGATTCCAGTAATTCGGATTCTGATTAACTAACTACTACATTTTTTAATACTACATAATAACGCAGGTTTTTTTTTACTTTTTAAGTTTTTAGAAATGTGTTTGGTTTTTAAATACAGAAAGTAAATATATATTTGTTGTTTATAAGCTTTAATTTTTTTCTTTAAACTACCTAGGTAGTTTGACCCCTTTTAAAGAATTTTTAAAAATATTACGAATCTCACGATTTTAAGTATCCGAGTCTTACGATTTATCTTAGAACATTTTGGCAACACTGCTCGCTGCATTCCGTTCTGATCTTCCAAGAATTAATATTCGGTATTCGGTTACACTCGGCAGTATATAGTGCGTTTTATATGATCAATCCACCATATTTTCAATATTTCACCTGGAAGTTGGTCGTGAAACTAGGTGTACTTGAAAAACTAAAAGGTATCCTGAAACCTATAGTTAAATGGATAATGATTTTAAAAGGCGATGGAGCAAGAATTTCTCAGGTTTTTATAGCTCTAAGGGAAATTGAGGGATATATTAATGATAATAATAAATAATTACCAATATAATCCAACGATGAAAAGGAACTTGTTTCCCTGTTTACAAACCTATCCATTTAGCTGCCTATTTACTGGGTCCTGAATTGGAGCTAGATAATGTACAGCAAATTACAGCGATGCAATTCATAGACAATTTAATTTCAAACCATCCTCAGTTTCAAGAACACAAAGAAACTTACTCTTGAGCTTACAAACTACTTAGGAAGGAATGATCTATGGAGTATCGATTTTGTGTGGGACAAGAAGTCTGGCTGTATTACTTGGTAGAAGCGCATTTGTAATAAATCCAAACTTAAAAATGTAGCTAGCTGTTGCCATTCTAGGGTTACCACCATCAACAGCTGTTACAGAAAGGTCGTTTAGTACTTATTCTTTTACTTACTGTAAAAAAAGAAATAGGTTGACTGAGGAAAGAGCTGGACAACTTTTAGATCAAAAACATGCCTGCCAGTTTATATTTTACGAAAGAGATTATAGAAAAGGGACGTAATGAATTTAATAAAACTACTAATAATAATAATAGCCTTGATGGCAATAGCAGTCTGAGGTCAGCGAAACAGACAATAAAGAGGTAAAAGCAAATTGAACATAAGAGTGCTTGTTCTTCTGACTTATAGATAGGGCAGAAGAGTTTTCAGTTCACGATACTAACTCGAGTGTTGGAGAAGAAGATTTTTAGGATTTGGAAAATATTTAGGTTATTTTATGTTAAGTTGTCACTCGTCAGTATTCCTTCTAAATAGCCTGTAACTTTTAAAAATATTTTTAGGTACTAACTTAAGAAAATACATTATGTTATTTGGGTTAACATGATCACATGATACATATACAATAAGTTATAAATTAATACAAAATATTTTATTCTAGGCTCAATTTTAAAGATAAAATATTGAAATTTTGTTTATTTGCATATTCTTGAACAAGGATAATAAATTATCGACTAAGTGTAGTAATAGTATACTGGTTAAGAAAAATTTAAATTTCCTAAAATAAATTACGGTAATTTTTACATCACTATTAGGTATACCAATAATCTGGCACCTATAGATGAAACAATAACAAATGAACCTATTGCCAAAATCGTATTCCATTCTGATGTGAATCAAGATCCGAATTGCGCCCTTCTACATTGGTAGTCAAACTTACGCTGTTAAAAGTACGCCACATGAGGTGGGAAATTTAAATCTTTGTTTAAAACCTTATAAAAAGTATGCTATGCAGTGGAGGCTCGTGACTAGCGAGTCAGGGGGGCGCTGACTTTAAATTAAAAAAATTAAAAATGTCTATTATTTTCAAAAGTACGTGTCTGTTTTTTCTAACTTTCTCGTTCTGAATTTTAATTTCATCAGCATAAGCACTACTTAAACAAGCTAAAATATTAGTTTGTCCTAACATCTCAAAACTTACCACATTATGACGATGTTTTGCACTATTTTCATGTTTTTTTATTTTCTCTGAAAGATGTTTTAAGTCCTGCACCCCATTTATAGTCCAATTATCATCCCCGTCAAAAAGAAGACACACAAAACCAAACCAAAACAAAAAAAAAGAGTTTTAGCCCTCACAACCGCATATCCACGATTTTTTATTATATATTTCTTTGTCAAACTTACGCGTAAACTGTGCCTTACTTTTACATTTTGATTGCACTTGTACTATGTTCAATTTCTAGTGGCCGCCCTGCATTTTTTAAATCAATTTTTTCACTTAAGCTCGGAGAACTAAACACAAGCTTCTGTAAATCACTGACCTTCATATTACACGACATTTTCCAACAACAACAACGTAACTAATAAATCAAATCAAAACAAATAAACAAAACGTTAGCGCCTAGCGGCATCGACAGGTCGCCTCGCCAGAGTACATAATATATTGATTATCCTACCGTGGCATCGCGAACAGCTGTTGTTGGGCGCGGAAAATTGGAGCTCATCGTGGCCGCTCGTTGTGCGATGTGTAGGTGACGTCACGCCTCTGTCGTCATGACAACTCATAGAGAAGCCGCGTTGAATCGGGACGGATAATCGGTCGCCCGCCCGCGCTTAGTATAAAAAACATTGAGAGCGCGCAACTCGCTTGTCTAAGAGTATAACCTGCCCGTTGGAATAGGGCTATGTTTGGTTTGAATTTATGCCCGCGCTTAGTATAACCTACCCGCTGGAATAGGGCTATGTTTGGTTTGAATTATTTTATTGGATTGCTTACATAGATTGCTTTATTGGTTTTTTAAGTAAAGTATTTTTGGATTCTGTTTGGAATAATTGCAGGGAGGGCGGCGCCCCAGAGCCCTTCATTAACGAGCCGCCACTGATGCTATGAGATGAGGCTATGATGACGTTGTTTCATTCATTTCCATTTAGAAATGTCCACAGAAAATGTATCGCTGAGAAACATCCATGTTTGCGATGCATCAAAAAAACATTTTAATAGAATAGGGTACTTGCACGAAATTTAAATAACGAAATTTTAATATATTTTCATAGTAAATGGAAATAGCTATTTACCTAACAAGTGCGGAAAATTAATTTTTCCGCACGTGTCAGGTACAATAGTTTTTCTATAGACGTGCGGAAATAAGTAACACATATTTCAAAGAAATTTAATAATTTTTAATTAACTATAACAATCACATACATATGTAACAGTAACTAATTCTGGGAAAAAAACTAATTAACTAGGTACAAGTTATAATTGATATATTATTGATTTTGACCTAATCGTGCCGAAAAAAATTTCCGCACTAGTGTGGAAAAACCAATTTTCCGCACGGATTTTTGACATAATCGTGTCGAAAATTTTTTTCGCACTAGTGTGGAAAAATCAATTTTCCGCACTGATATCCGTGCGGAAAATTGGTTTTTCCACACGTCTGTAGAAAAAATAACGAACACATAAAAAATATTTTGCCTTTAATCCAAGTACCTAGTTTTTAAAATATTAAAGATTAAAATTTAAAATATTAACACTTATTCGGAAACGATTTTGATTGGTTTACGTCACTAATCAGTAAAACGTTGCCAAATTTATGGACAAGAAATGTACTATTTCGCGATTGCCAAACGTTGCGTATTGTGTCTTATCGTATTGTACTATTTCGTCAACTAAAACTTCATTATAAGAGGTATAGTTAAAACTTTAAATTTTAAATATTAAGTTGCAATTTAGACTTTAAAGTTCTACCTTTAATTTCATCATGTGAAGATATATATCATAACTTAACGAACAAATTTTCCGTCAAATAAACATTATTCGGATGGACATATGTTTTCAGGATTTCGATCAATTAACTTTGGCATCATTGTAAAGTAAAATTCAAACAAGCGATTCCAGCACCGGTATAGTGACCTTAAACTTTAAAAGTATGTTACCCGATTTTAAAAGAACAGGAATAAGTAATAAACCTAACATGGTGTTTATTACTTTATTCCAAAAAGTAAGCTTTTTAAATAGGCATTGACAGTTGATATCTTTTGTGCATTAGGGATACCATATACTAAAGAGAGGATACCTTTATCATTGAATACAGACTGAATTTTATCATTATTTTTATTATGAATAAAATTTTTTGTATTTGTTGTAAATAGTTGGAATAATATTCAACAACAAGTCTTTATAAACTTTAGTCGCCGGAGGTTGCGAGTAGCGAGTGTTGTCCGATCGTTGTAGCTGTAACAACAATCAAATATAAAGTTTTTGTTGTGATTTGTGGTTAGGTTTGCTTTGAACTATCAATAAAACTTTTTGTTGTTGTTAATTAATTATTTAAATTATGACTGAAGCTTGCTTTATTAAAGCAGACTCGAACAATTTGCCAAAAGTAGATGATTTTATAATTGCACAGTTTTTTTTCTGACAGTGATTTCTTTAACGCTGCAGTTTAATACATTTGATTGTACGTGAATTAAATTGTACTAACGGCATTCTTGGCAACATTGCTAATTACTGATTTTTGACGTCACGTATAAGTAGGCGTTTTGGCGCGCAGTTAAAATAGGACATTTTATATTTAATATATCTGGAAATCAAGGCAGTATTGTTGAAAAAGAAAAAAAGGGCCCATGTATGAACCCATCAAGAGTTAAATAAACGAAAAAAAAAATTTGTGCAAGGACCCTATTATGTTGAGTTGCACAATAGTTATTTACCTAACAAGTGCGGAAAGTGGTAGGTACTTTTCCGCACGCGACTGCTGTTGCGGGCAAGCCGTCAAGGGCGGAAAAGACACTTTCCGCATATGTTAGGTACAAAAGTTTTCCTACGATCGATATAGTTCTCAGATAAACGTCAATTAGGTTCGTAATAATATACTGTAATTACAAAAATTATTGAGCTTCTGGCAAAAAAAAATTAATGATAATACCATTCATGTAAAGAATATCTGCTTCAGTGATGAATGCACATTTGGACACAAATGGATTTGTTAATAAGCATAACTGCAGGTATTGGAGCAATGAAAATCCTCATGCTTTTGTAGAAGGGCATACTCAGTATCCCAAAAAAAAATAATGTATGGGCAGGCATTTTAGGAAACAAAGTGATTGGGCCATTGTTTATTAAAGGGAATTTACATGGAGGCATTTATTTAGATATGTTGGAAAATACCATCAATCCGCTTATCACTGAAACCATTGAAAACCAAATCGAAGACGATGGAAACCCTATACTTGATGAGGCTGAAATATATTTCCAGCAAGATGGCGCTCCTCCTCACTATGTTCTTCCGGTTCGGCAATGGCTAGACGACAAGTTTCCAGATAAATGGATAGGGCGAAGAGGACCTATAGAATGGCCTGCTAGATCTCCTGACTTGACGCCATTAGACTTTTTTCTATGGGGCCATTTGAAGTCTATTATGTTCACTCCCCAACCTGAAAGTTTGAAAGAACTTCGTCAACGCATCATCGAAAGCTGCCATGATCTCCCACAACACGTTTTTGAAAATGTCCGTCAGGAATTTGAACATCGCCTATATCATTGTTTGCCCAATAACGGGCAACATTTTGAACACTTATACTTATTGAAATAAAAAGTGATATTTTCGTGTGTTTTTATTTCTATCTGAACAAATTAAGATAAATAAAGATTTTTCTAATTTTCTCGAAAACGATTCGACCTATTTAAAAAAATCAAACGTCAAAATAAAGCACCTTGAAAGACCTTTCAAACAAGCTATTACTTGATACTCCTTGTCATTTAACATTTTTAAGGGGATGACCCCGGGGGGCAGAGGGTAAAAGGGGGTGAAGTAGTTTTTGGTTAAAAAGTTGTCCCCTTTGGCAAATCTTTTGACGTTTTTTCTTTTAATCAGTGGTTTTCGATAAATCCGTGGTGGAAAGTTTTCAAATAAACACCCTGTATACTTTATAGGATAACAAAAAACAACGATAAATATTAAAATTAAACGTGCAATTGGTATTTGAAGCATATTGTAGATTTATTGCAGATGTCATATCTTGAAGAACTTCGTTGGTTTTTACTTGAATTTGATGTGCGCTTGCTACTGTCTGACCTCCTTCAGAAACACATTCTATATAAATTCTGTTACAATTTCAAAAATAGTGTGGTAAAGTAAAAATTGTGCGGGAAAGTAAAATCGTGCGGAAAAGTGGTACTTTTTTCGCACGATAAATCGTGCCGAAAAGTAACTTTTCCCGACGATCGTAGGAAAAGGTTTTTTTATAATAATTAACCAGCAACTTTGACGGTGACATAAATGACATTGGTAGGCATTATTTACTTACAATCAAAGCGCCTGATTGTTAAAAATTAAGCTGCGTATGAATCCACTTCAAATTCAAATTCTCCTCGCCGCGTAACGTCACGCGCCAGGTCGAAATTGTGACTGCGATCTAGCATATTATCTTGTTCTCTTTGGATCATGCGGTATTGTTTTGTTAACCACGGGCGTAAGATTACTTAAGCGTTGTTTAATTTTTGTCCTTACTCCTTAAAGTTGCTATTATCTAGTATCCTAGCCGGGCACGTAGCTAGGGAGGGGGGGGTACAAAGCCCCCCCCCCCACTTGAAAACCAAGCACCATGATTTAAAAAAGGGCGTGGCACCCAAAAAATTTTGCCTGTGGCGCATTTTTTTGCGCCTTCGGCGCGATCCCGACGGGCCCCCCCGTGAAGAAATCCTGGCTACGTGCCTGATCCTAGCCGATCGATTACCCCCCCCCCCCCCAGATGCGTGAGCTGGATACGCCGTTGTTGTTAACATACAATACCTACAACAAAGCATGCAAAAACCAATTGAATCGCTCGTTTCAAAAACAACATAAGTCACTAAAACGCAATTTTACAGGATGTGGGGCAAAAAATACATAAGTCGACGACTTATGATGTTTTTGCCACGAACATAGGATACGACCTTGCGTTATTTCTATAAGGTTAAATGGGATTTGTGTCATTTTTATTCAGAACGTGCGCCTTCTAATCTAGAGGCGTTTCGTGGTAAAAAGTAAATTTCGTAAAAAAGTGACTTATGTCGTTTTTGAAACGACCGATTCAATTATGATCAAGACGTCCTGCAAGTCTAGAACTGAGAAACGTCGTCGTCGGTGTTGAATGAACTTTCACTTTCTCATATACGCACGACGCGGCATCGGCACGATCGGCAGGGCGTCGGACGTCGGCGTCTCGATAAACCGTGACCCGACGCCGGGTTCAGCGTCGGGGGCGATCATCTTTATCGTAGAAAACGCTTTGACTTCTTGTTTAAACCGTATAGGGTACGTTTTTTTATTGGAACTTTTTAAGGTGATTATTGCAATTTTTTTAAATGCAGGTGCAAGATTTATGTGTGTTTTGCTGTTATTTTGAATATTGTCGAAGATTAGAGCGTCCTTATTTCTACACAAAATAAGTTTCATACCACACTATAATTAATTCGTCAAATTTATTAAAAAAAAAGCCTGAAAATAATTTAGTTTAGTATGCTGAAGTCTTGTCGGTCTTCTGACTATTAAATTTTTACACCTCGTGTACACCATTGAAAGCTCCATTACGGCTCAATCCCACTTATTATTTTCTTTATTGCTAACAACATCGGCATTGTACTATTTACTTTGTTTTCCTGATGATGAATGTTTCTACACTCGAAACATGTCGAATTGAATTATTATGAATTATTTTAGGTTCGCCTAGTTATTCTAATGAAAAAAAAATTGTGGAGAAAGACTTTGTGCTTTTCCTTTTTCTATATATTTAATCATTCAATTTCAAATAATCTTTTAGTTATTTGGGGAACAAAATGTGCCACTTTTAATCTGTATGCATTAAATATTGATGTAGATAGAACTAGTCTTGGTCAGTTCAAGGATTTGGTCAAGAGAAAACTGAGAACAAGCAAACAACAGACTAAAGATTTGATTGCAGCAGTGCTGCTGCTTGATTGCATTGTGATCGTAGTATAGTTTTATCAAGTATGCCTATTGACTAGTATATCGATGGCTTAGTTCTATGATGTCGTATGCCAATAATGACAAATTTTACAGGAGGAGTTAAAAACATATTAAAACTTTCCGTGAACGATGCAAAATAAACACATACCACCAAATAAAATGAGGAACAAGAAAAAGGCCTTCTAAAGAGAAGGTCAAGGATTTTTTAAATTTGTTTGTAAAATTATTGATATGTCTTACAGACATTAAGGTTTTATACCATTTTCTCTCATGCTAATACCATCAGCATTATATAAATTTTTTGTCTACTTCTTATGATGAACGTTTCTACGTTCGAAACATTTAGAGACCCCTAAAGAATTTCTATATTCTATTAAATTTTGTGGAGAAAGAGTTTTAGTTTTTTCTTTCTTTCCTATACTTTCAACTCCACTTTAAGCATGAACTACTTCTTCAAATTAATTTTTTTAATTATTATTATTATTTATAATGATTAAAAAGCGAGTACATAATGTTGACCTTTTTGTTACAGGTAAGAATCATTTGTTGTCAGCAATGGTATCTAAAACAAGCAAGGTAAGTCGGTTACTTAATAATATTTTTTTATTTAACCTGTAAAAAAACGGCAAATTAAAAGTTGTGGTTTTCTAGAATAATTTTGTGTTTTGGGAATTTAAATTATGACTTATAATATCCCTAGAGCATAAATTATTTCCGGAATTTTTTCGAGGTGAGAATTTCGTTAAAAATTCGCAACTAAAATAAAATTTCCGGAATTTTAATTCAAGCCAGTGGGAGATTCGGTAAATTTTTTTATGCAAAAGCTATTTGAAAATAGATATAATACAACCATGTTTTGTAAAAAACAATAGTGGGCACTATATTTTGGTCAATCATAAGGGGTTTAAATTGCATTGTTTTTACTTTCCCTGTGCTCTAATAAAACTAGGTTTAAATAATAATAGTATATTATTTAACGAGCGTATAATGAAATGAAGTTCATGTTAGCCGTTAGTAACTCATTTTTATTACTAAAATGTGAGAAACATGTATTAAATAACAAATTTGTTATCTGAAATCCAATGTCTTTATAGTTTTAAATTCAAATAAAACTTTAAAAAACACATTTCCGATGAGTTTAGTTTAATATGACGCACTGTATTGTTACGATAGAAGTTGATTTTACTTGTTAGTAACTAAGGTTTATTACTAAAATTTCAGGACCATTAAAAACATTAATTCGTTTTCAACCATAACATCTGATATTACATGTCTACACAGTTTCAAATGAAACTTAAAAAAACATATTTCCGATGAGTTTGGTTAAATTTTTGATGTGTCTCTTTTAGCCCCGGTGTTCGTTATGTAATGCAAATTGGTTAGTATCAATAAAAATTATAAGTTAGCAACAAAATGTATTTTGATTTTATTCTGAGTGACTTTGCCAATAGATATAAAGCAGTTTATTTTTGACAGAAAAATTATCACTTATTAATTTCATTAAGTTAATGTTAATAGGAACTAACAAAATTATCGCGATAATCTCCCGTTGCTATAAACAACCAACGTAAACAAAAAGGAGCCTTTTAATTGTATGCAATTAAAATTTTGAATTTTCTTTTAGCGAGTATCTGGGATGGATACAAAATATATAAAAATTGTCACAAATTAAGTCAAATAAATATTTTGCCACAATTTGGCATCACCCCCTGTTACACAGTGCATTATAATTTAACATTTTAATATTTATAGGTTATGACTACGCCTTTGTTTCAAAATAGCATAATCCTTTATTAAGAACTACTGCCGTAATTTATTTACGTTTGACTTTTGTGCTATTAGCGTATAAAAATCTCAAAAATAGTAGCAGGCTTTTACAAAACATCCCATGTAAAATTTAATTCAAGAAGTATAAATTTGTTAGGTTTTACTAAATAACTAAAGGTTAAAATGTTGTTTGTCGTGTTATATAGAATTTTAATTTAGGGTTAAATTAATTAGCAAAAACTACTGTATTTTTCGAAATGAAAATTAAGTCTCAAAATTCATTATATATGAGAAACATAGTTTAAGGAGGCATCTAAAGTAAATAATGCACAATATGTTAAAGATTTTCGATCAATAGCTTTACGATCTTTAATATCTAAAATTCTTGAAAGATAAATATAATATTTTACCTAGCGATCAATCAATTTTAGCACAACATTATTATGTAAACTTAAAGACGATATTTTAGAAAATAGGGATTCAAATTTCGTTACTAGTATCGTTTTTTTAGATATGGCCAATGCTTTGGATTCTCTAAATCATGAATTACTACTTGCATAACTTAAATATTTAGAATTTAGTAATCACACTTGTGAAAGGTTTGCAAATTATTTATCAAATAGATCTCAAATTACAAGACTTTCCAACGAATTTCTTTATGATGTTTGAAATTCATCGAAAATATTAAAGGGAGTTCCTCAAGGATCTGTACTGGGTCCTTTATTAGTTATAATTTATACACATGATTTTTGCTGATGATAAACAAATATATCACAAAATAAATATTTATAATCATTATTTATAATAATTATAATCATCTGCATTGGATTTCATTGATAAATGAGTATATTTTTAATATGTCCAAAATAACAAAGTATCATGGCTTGAAACTTCATGAAAACAAAACAAGTTTAGGTACATTTACTCAAACAATAATCAACACTGGTTTCAAAATTATTATTAATAATTAACCGATACATCCGCTAGAAATCTTGGTATTATTTTTGATCAATATTTGACCTTTGACGCTCATTCATATAAAAATCATAATACAAATGTTTGCAGACATTTTGGCTGGGTTTGATTTGCAATTTAAACCCCCCATTTATTTTTGATATGATAATTTTCTGATTAGAACTTTTGAGTGAAATAGTTGTAAAAATAAAATTGAAGTAAAAAAATATTTAGGTTTTTATATCGTGCGAACAAACCCGAACACAACCCAACAAACTGGCAGCGTAACGACATTAACTTGTGGTTGGGAAATATCGACTCTCGTGCGTCATTTTGATAGCTTTTATAGATTCACCCCTGCCTTCAGAACGCGTGACCATGTGTTTTTCTAAGGCTGGGTGCCCACAGGACGGTAACGGCACGATTTGTGGCGCGCGGTATATCGCGCCGCATCTGCTGAGTGCTCGCCCACTACACGGTATATCGCGCGAAACTTGTTTAGATTAATATTCCGTGTTGCCAGATCGATTCTGGTCAGTTGTTGCTATGAGCTTAGAAGTGATGGATCGAAGAAAATTAATTTTATTAGCGATGGTTTCACGTAGGCGCCGAAGAAGGCAATCTATCAAAAGTCAAAGGCAATATTGGGTCCATCCCATTTTGAGGCTCAGATTTGTGGAAGGGGCGTTTTATACATTATTTGAAAAAATTAGAGAAACACACAACGTGTACTTTTATAGACTGCACGCACTGAATGACAACACAGCACTAAAAATATCGTTGGTAATATCGTCGTGTGGGCTAGACATCATTTAATCCTATTGGCGTTCAAAAGTCAGGCGACACAAATTCGCGCGCTTTTTGACCGCCAAATCGCGAGTTTGTGCGGCAACGTCCTGCCGCGACGGTATTAAATATTTTCGCGGCCAGTGGGCGAACCGTATGGCAAATTTGTGAATTTTCGTCGTTGCGATATCGCGTACGATTTATCGCGCGCGACAAATCGTGCCGTTACCGTCCTGTGGGCACCCAGCCTAAAAGTAAAGAATTTTACCTGTACGCACCTTTTAGCTGATAAGAGGGCAAAATCTTACACTTTTTGTGGCTTTTAAGCTCTTTTAAAACGAGGGTTCCTCTGCACATATTCTTAAACCTAAAAATATTAATTATTTTATTTTACCCTTAAGAAATTTTGTGGAAATTTTACGCGCAAAATTGCCCCTAGTCTGGGGCGTTTCATTATCATAAAAACATAAATTATAAACACAAACAAAAGTTACAAATATTACAAAATAGTTGTATAAGATTTTCGACTAGCCCTCAAAAATACGACCATGTTACTCCAACCTATAGACAACAATACAACAATATTATAAAACTTTAGCCGTGAAATTCGCTTAAATTCATAAAATAATTTCTCCTAAGAAAACATAATTTATATAAAAAAAATCAATTTAGAATTATTAACGACAACATGAACACCAAAAATGAAAATAATTTGGAAATACCAATACATACAAGGAAAAATATAAAAGTTTTTAATTATATTATAATAAAAACATTATCTCATCATTTCATTGTCACAAAAACTGCGTTATGCCTACAGGATTAAACTTAGCAACCATTTAAATTAATTAACCTTGGTGTTTTGACGCATAAACCAAACACCACACAAATTTTAAAAAATCCGCGATTACAGGGTGGATGCTCCTTGACGGCAAGTCTGCGCCTGTAACGACAACCCGACCAAACCCGACACCATATCGATAAGTCGGTAAGTGTGAAAACATAGCATTACTTTACACATGAAATTTTGCGTCCACTGACAATTAGTGTCTGTGTCGTTGCCGTGCCGATGTGACAACCCCCATTGCAGGCAATGGACGTGACGCCGAGTGTGATTACGTATATTGCTTGTAATGCTAAAATATTTTCTGTGACACTGACGGAATGGTTCCGCTACGTATAGAGAGGATCGCGCTTGAAGCGTCCATTACGCGGGTCAATGTGTGTCAGCATATTTTTAACACGCTAATAATAGCTTCACCTGTATGTTTGTTTGTAACCGACTTCTTTGAACCCGATTTTGACCCACTTTAAACGGCCAGACTTAATTTAAATTTTGTAGACTTATCAAGAACCGCTGACAATACAATAATTTGCTAAGTTTATCTCATTATCCTGATCACGATCGCCGCAATTAATTTATTTCCTTACAGATCCTCTGTATGAGAGTGAGAGAGATAAAGCTCACCGTATGCGCATGCGTACTATCTACCTACTTTCCGGCTCGAGCACTCGGCTTAATAGTGTTACATTCTTTTGCTATCAGTTGGTCTGTTGGCCGAGCGGGTTTGTGGGTCCAATGCTTTTAATCTAGCCATTAAAAAAAAATGGATCCACTGCTTTAAATCTAGCCATTTCAAAAAGTCATTGTTAAATTAGTGACAGTATTCCATCTCTACTCCGGACCTCTCTATGACTATCTCTACTCAAAAAAAAAATTTCTTATCAACAACTCAAACCAAAAAATGAAAAATAAATAGTTTAAAAAAAGTAAAAACACGCTTTAATCAAACTAAAAAGCGGAAAATAAATATAGTTTAAAATAATTCTTGAAATTCTTAATATAGGCAGAAAATAATAATGAACGATAAACATTAGAATTATTGTGAACAAAGCGTGGGGCAGTTTGTGCTATATTTTTCGTTTATCGAATTTTGTACTGTCAAAATAATATTTTACTGAAAAATACCCATTCTTTATTAAAGGCTTAATTTTAGCAACTAAGTAAACGGACTACTATAAACTATAGGCATCGCGTAATTACGAGCGCTAATTCTTATTAATCGATTGTGTAGCAGGTGTCGAATAGTATTCTGCAAACTGACCCCCCGAACTGCTGCCACCATCTATCCTAGCCGTAATCCGGACAACTGCTAAACTATTAGCAAATTTGAACACGTACCGTCTAATGCCCATAATAAATAAAGACAATGGTTCGAGTCATTAGTTTATCCCCCCTAACTATTGATCGCTCACCCTTATCCCGTCATTTAGAGATAAGGCAGTGAGATATCGCAACCGCTTCATGGGTTGTAACATCAGATACATTATGGGAATAGTAAAGCGTAGAACATTATAATATGCCTTTTTCGGTTGTAATTTATAATTCGCATTATAAATCGCATTTTCTGAACAATAAAATTACACTTTAAGCATGTCAAGCGCCTATTCATTTGAGGTCGGTATTTGACGCAGCCCAAATTTAAAGGAAATAAATCTAAGGTGAACCTATTCAAATCAGGACACCTAAAATGTTACTGCAATTTGCTCCATTACAACCTTGGAGGTGATAAACAATGAAGTATTATCAAAAAAATTACCCTATCGGACTTCCATGGCCTTTACTTTGTTACTTAACCCAACGTTTCGGTAAGTTAGTATCTCTTACCGTTTTCAAGTGTTAACTAAATTATAAGTTAAAGTATACTGTCTTAAATAATTTCAAGATGGCGGATAGTGAACAGCCAGAGAAAGTTGCTAGTAAAAAAATCAATTATGAATGCTGTAAAACAAAATCTTTTAGCAGTGTCACGTGTATTGTGTGCGGAAAAGTGTATCACAAATCGTGCGGATCGAGAGATTGGGCAACGAAAGTGAAAATTATTGATAACACGAGAGCAATGTGCTGCATCCTGGATCTAACCTTACAAGAGCAGTTGATGAAGCAAAAAGACATAGAGATACAATTATTGCGAAAAGCTGTTAGAGACATGGAGGAAAAAGCAAACATACTCCAGGAAAATAAAATTCTACTTGAAGAAAAGCTCCAAAGTTTGGTGAGTGCAGAAAAATCAAAAAAAATTGGCGCCAAGTCTGCTTCTATGGAGCTGGCAACACAGCAAAGCCAAAAACCAGCTGTTTTAGCGGATGTGACACCAATGCAACAAGCTCAAGATCGCATGACTAGTAGTTCAAATGAACCAGAAGCACAGAGGAAAAATAGCTCTAAACAGGCGAAGGAACCAACTGTCGAAACTCCTAAGCAGCTAAAGCCAAAATCTCGACCTGAAGCCAACAGAAAAAACGAAGTGACAAGTCAAGATCACGTCACAACAATCGAAAATAATGAGGTTTCGCCCATTACTGAAACTGAAAACGACTGGCAAATCGTCAAAAACCGCAAAAAACGGGAACCTTCAAAGATCCATAGACCTGTCCCAGTCCAGGGCTCTGCAGCACTAATCGAGGGAGAACTTAAAATGGCCCAAAAGCAAACATGGTTCTTTGTCAGTGGATTCGCACCCGAAACTACTCCAGAGATCCTAAAATCCTTCATAGAAAACCAGATAAAAATAAAATGTGCCTGCGAGAAACTGAGAACCAGGGGCGATAATGCTAAAAGTGCTTTTAAAGTTTGTGTCGATAAAGGCGGCGCAGCAAAAGAATTCATGAAGGCCGAAAACTGGCCAAGAGGTATATCCATTAATTAATTATTTTCTGAACCTACGACGACACCCAATAATGAGGGTAGATAAGAACCAGAAAGAATACAAATCGCAGGCAACCAAAAAACCGATACTTGGAAAGTGAAAATAGCTCATCTAAATGTAAGATCACTAAAGAACAAAGTGGGACATCTAAAAACATATTTGAAATAGCACGACTTTGAAGTCCTGTGCATAACGGAACACTGGCTCAAGAGGGAAGAAATTCAACAAATAGTAATCTCTAACTTCTTACTTGTCAGCATTTAATGTAGAGATGATTTAACTGGAGGAGGGACAGCAATATTTGTCAAAAGAAATTTGGAGGCCAGTCCAGTACAATGGGTATCCTCATGTAGTATGGAGAAATGTATTGAAATATGCAGTGTCTTTATAAAAAATTTTAATTTAAATGTCTTGTATTTACAGGTCACCGACGGGGCATTTTGGCACCTTCGTGAAGAGAACCGAGGAAATTCTGAACAGACTTGGAAATAGGAACGTTAATGATTTTTTTAGCAGTGTGGCTGCAAAATTGATTAGTGAAATTCCAGATATCGAGTTTGATCCACTTGATGGTCTGGTGAATGTGGACCGCCCCGAAAACAGTTTTAACTTTAGAGAGGTAACTTTTAATGAAGTCAGAGAAATTATAAATCATCTAAATAACAAAAAGAGTAGATATATATTGGGCCTTAGTGTGGAACTCATAAAAACAATAAAAACCCTAATAATTACTCCTTTGACTAAACTAATAAATCAATGCATTGGGGAGGGATGCTTTCCCGAGGTGCAAAAGCAGGCTATAGTTGTGCCAATTTTCAAACAGGGTGATAGGGAGGATCCCTCAAACTATCGTCCAATCTCACTGTTGCCAATACTATCTAAGGTCTTTGAAAAGTGCATGACTATTCAGGTAACCGATTTCCTTGAGTTTAACAATTGCTTTACATCATCACAGTTTGGATTTAGGAGGGGTAGAAATACGATCTTGGCCATCTTGGACTTGGTGTCTGAACTGTTACATTCCCTTGAAAATAAAGAATACAATGCTGTTTTGCTCTGTGATCTCAGTAAAGCGTTTGATTGTGTTTCGCATGACTTGCTCCTAAAGAAGCTTACATTCTACAATTTCTCGGACCATAGTGTGGGTTTAATAAGGGACTACCTATCAGACAGAGAGTGAGAGTGGGAGGGGTGTTGTCAGGTAAAAGGGATGTTTCGGTGGGGGTTCCACAAGGGTCGATTCTGGGCCCCTTACTTTTCTTGATCTACATAAACGACCTTCCGCTACAACCAACTGGGGCGCGACCTACTATTTTTGCTGACGACACTACTCTCTCTCTCTCGGTCGGGACTCACTTGACGATGCTATAAACGAACTGGACCATGCTCGGGACATTGCTGCCGACTGGTTCAGTGCGAACGGGCTGCTTCTCAATAACTCAAAAACAAAGCGAGTACTCTTCTCCCTACGGGAACTTAGTGATGCCAATGACGATATCACAGACGTTAAATTTCTGGGTGTTTACATGGACCCATTGTTGCGGTGGGATAAACACATAGATAAATTGGCAAAGAAATTGAGGAGTGGTGTGTTTGCGCTGCGCAGGCTGGCGGACATCGTTCCGAGGGAGACCCTTACGATGACCTACTTTGCACTCTTTCATTCAATCATGACATACGCACTGCTTGTATGGGGACATGCCGCGCACACCGACAGAATATTTGGGCTGCAACGGAGGGCTGTTAGAATTCTGGCTGGTCTGGGTTTCAGGGACGATTGTAGGGAAGCATTTAAACAACTTCAAATACTAACCTTGCCTTCGGCATACATCCTTGAGAACCTGCTGTACGTGAAAGATCGAGAAGATGAATACAGAAAGCATGTGGAAGTCCACAGCCATAATACTAGAAACAAGAACAATCTCGTACCTTCATACCTCAGATTGAAAAGGTGTCAGGATGGCCCAGGATACTATGCAATTAAATTCTATAATAAACTTCCTGCTAATTACCATGAGCTGACAAGAGAGAAATTCAAAGCCGTAATAAAAAAATTGTTGTTAAGTAGAGCTTTCTTTAGTGTTCAGGAGTTTATGGATTCTCAGTTTTAATTACATTTAGTTAAATTTTAGCCTATAGTGTTGTCCTCAAATTTCAATTTTAATTTAATTTTTTTATTCCGTGTACTGTGTTTTTTTGTTCTGTGTCTTGTATAGTATTGTTTGGTGTCCAAGGTTGACCTGAATTTAGAAATTAAGGAAGGAAAAAAAAAAGAAAATGTATAGGAAACTATTAAATTTTATTTTATTTATTACTATTATTGACGAGGTAAAGAATTGTAAAATTTTTCTAACCGTAATATATTTGATTGATTGATTGATTGATTAAATACTATCCATGTGCAATGAAGCTTGATGACTCCGCCTACGTGCTTATTGAAGTGTGAAGTTTTAGCTATTTATTTTGAACAAAAAGAGATATTGGGGATATCTATACTTGATTTCCTAATTATATGGGTATTTTGATTCATAAAAGCTGCTTCTTTAAATTTGCGTTTTCACCAATGCTGTTCAGTTCCCAAAACATAGGCTTCTGCCCACTGTATATTATGTTGGTTGCTCCATACATGTTCCGCTAACCATATTGTCTATTATATTGTCGAACGTCAACCTCCCCACAGTTACTACTACTACTACTGACTCTCAAAATAGTGTGGATATAAGAAGATGCTTTGTTAAATCCCTTTAAATATGTTAAAGCATCCGTTTTCCAATCTTGCATACCGCCACGCCACATCGCGTCTGTGGCTTACGACCTCAATCCAAGATTCTATTAAACTTGCCAGACATTTCACATTTAATTACATTGCAGATTTGCAAAGCGACATGCAGTGTAAACCGCTGTTGTATTAGGTCTATAAACAGTGGCTATAGTGGATATGATCGATTCTGGAAATTTGAAACGGTATTATATAAATTTTAAAGGAACGAGCATTTATGTGATATTGGCGATACAATAGGTAGAACTTCTGTACCTACAATCTACATAATAATTACGTATGTCAATTTAAATGTGTTTTGACTTGACCTAGACCATAATAATGAGTATGGTGCGTATATCAGGATCAGGTAGTGAAGGACCTTCAAACCAGAGTCGGTAATGAGGACTTATTATTAGGACATATTATAAAAGGCAAATAATTTAGTTACTTAGCTAGCTAAATGGCCAAGAAGTAGACTATTCGGCACCGAATTTAAATAAGAACGCTATAAAAATGTTTTCCTACTTTAAGTTTGCACCTATTACCTCAACCGATGTAGAACGTTCATTTTTACTATACACCTGGATTTTTCAAGATAAGCGCCGTTTGCTAAAATCCGAACACATGGAGAAAATTTTGATAATATATTTTCATTCCTTAAGTACCTTGTGGCGCACCTTTTAGGGGAAAATGAAATTTGCATTAAAATTTTCTTGGAAAGTCTTTTTTTTTTCCAGAAAAGCTTCTTTTCCTTGTTTTTTTTGCATATTCTGCGGTAGGACGGTCCCTTTTAAGCATCCAGTAATAGTCTGCCATCATTCGAACATCCCAATGCCCCTGATATCGCCGTTCCATCTCTTTTATGTCTTGGTGGAAGCGCTCCCCTTGCTCTTCACTGGCATCGCCATGGTTATCCGGAAAATAGTCCAGATGAGCATGTAGAAAATGAACTTTAATGCTCATGTTACAGCCTAACTTTTTAAATTTGTCCAACATGTTTTCAACAATACTTTTAAATTCCGGGTCTTTGTAGTTTCCTAGACACTTATTAACAACTTCTTTAAAATCTGTCCATGCTTCTTTTTCGTTTTCCTGCATAACCATCTCAATTTCATTACTTTTCATCAACCTTCTTATTTGTGGCCCAACAAAGATGCCTTCTTTTAGTTTAGCTTCAGGAAGACCCGGAAATGTTTCACATAAGTACTTAAAATAGCCACCATTTTTGTCTAGGGCTTTGACAAATTGTTTCATCAGTCCTAATTTTATATGTAGGGGGGGGTAATAAAAATTTTTTGGGGTCAACTAGGCTTTCCCGAATTACGTTTTTGAAGCCAGGTGTTAAATTTTTTCTTGATGGCCAGTTTTTTTTTGGTCCAGTGGTCATCTCTTGCTCTGCTGTCCCACTCACATAGAAAACATGGGTATTTTGTATATCCGGATTGTTGACCTAAAAGCAATGCTAAAACGCTGATAGATTTCGGTGGACCACGCCCGAGAAAATGCCTGTATCAATACCACAACGATACTAAATAATATTGCTCTCTAAACCTAAATAAACCGAGTCTCGGGGAATCCCCAACAATATTCTAGTAAGGACTGGTAAATCCCTCAACGAATGTTTAAATAAACACGTGGTTTTAACGCGTCTCAACGTTTCGAACAAAAAGAAGCAATTTAATTTAATGTTTTTTGTAGTGTTCAGAGATAATAACTTTATACTGGTTTACAAAAAAGTGTACGTGATAGAATAAAAAGGGGGTTATTTAAGCTAAATGTAAGTCCTAATTAGGCGAAAAAAATGAAAATGGCTTAATCACAAATTTTTTGCAGGCCTATGTAATAGATGGAAAATACGAAAAAAATAAGACAAAATAAGTTTTGATATGTTTAACGTAAAACTAAATAGTGTTGTAGGGGTATATAAATAAATAAGCATGATTAAATGAATGAAAAGGTAGAAAACATTATATGATTAAATCTGCTTGATTTCAATTAAATGAAACTTTTACGCATCAAAACCTATGCTTTTCCTTTTTACTTTACCGAAATAATATATTTCATAACCTTCTTTAGTCAAAGCTTTGTACCCTTTGGTCTTTGGCTTTGGCCCTGCTATGTACATTTATATATTCAGAATGTTTACTGTACGTTGCCATGCTAATAAAATTAAAAAAAACCTATAAAATCAGAAAACTCGCTTACAATAATATAATAAAAATGTGACAAAACTGTAATTAGTTAATGTAAGTAAATCTAACTATTTTATAAGTAAAATGTTTATAATTAGTGTTTAAGTTAATTACTAAAAATGTTAAGAAGAGCAGTAAGAGCACTGTCATTGAAAAATAAAATGGATCCAGAAGCAATCCCGAACATCCAGTGGGTACCAATGGAACGTCTTAGTCGTGTTGAAAATACCCCAACTGCTGAGTTTACGTGGATCGGATCATCGGGCAGTCACCCGTGTAGTAGCTTAGCAACGGAAAATGGCGGCCTGAGCCCATAAGTGATGAAGATAACGGTCTTACAGACATGGAAAAATGCAGCAACTTAATAAGAATTCTGAAGATTAAGCTCCATGGACACACTCTGTAATTAACAATTAAATAACCAAAACGTTCAGAAAACCCAGGAAAACAATTTTAGTTTACCTCTATCTGGAGTGCATCATGGCACATACAGCTTGGGACTTATCCCACAATAGGAACAGGAGGTATATACGGCATATATATCAAATGCTTGATATATCAAATTACTTAAAACATACTATAAAAATTAGTGCTTAAAATAGCGCCAAAGAAAAACGAAAACTTAAGACACGAAAGTGTCCTTTTCCTACCCATTCTCGTGGCAGATAGACTACCTGATCGCACCAGCGATCTTGCTATCGACACCTCTAAAAACGAAAGGTATAAGCGTTCTCGTACTTGCATGTAGTACGAAGT
Source organism: Polydrusus pterygomalis (assembly GCA_963969555.1). Lineage (NCBI taxonomy): Eukaryota > Metazoa > Arthropoda > Insecta > Coleoptera > Curculionidae > Polydrusus > Polydrusus pterygomalis. Next base: position 74,527,548 of record OZ018377.1, read on the forward strand.
GGTGAAAGCGCTAGGAAACGAAAGTACCTCTAAGATAGAATAAAAGGCGTTAAAATTTTAAACGCTACAACCTATCTCGTTCTTCACCCTCTTGGTAAGGGCAAAAGAGACACTTTTTACAGACGCAAAAATTCAGCTTCGTGGGCCTTACCTTTTTGAGATATTGCTTTTTTATTATTGGCCTTTAATAAAGAGCAGCACGCCCTCTGGGGAAACAGGGCGGCTGTTAATGAAATTATACACTTTGTGGAAAGCCGATAAAATTATATAAATATATTTAATAATAGTAAATAATATTTTGCAGTAAATCCTTATGCTGACTCTGGTTTAAAGGTCCTTTCACTACCTGAATCGGCACAATAATTATTAGAATCAAATGAAAAATACTAACGTATAACCACGTATGTTTATTAAACTCTATTTTCCCTATTTTTGGAAAGGAAATTCTTATAAAATATGTCACTGGCCGACATTCGTAAATTTTTTAGTTGACATATCAGCGACCGAAGTGCGTGAGGCATAATTCGCAAAAACAACATGTACGGAAACGGATAATATTCGCCATTTGCATGCATGTACATATATACATTTGGCATGGGTCCATGTTTCAAAATTTATTTATTACCGGGCACTGAAAATAAACGAAGAGTAAATCCTGCTTTATTCATTACGCCTGCCCTTCGCACGAGATTATATTTTTCAACCCTTTACGAAAGCTACGGCCGCCGGTGTATAAAATACGGACCAGCTGTGTCTATTTTATTAATATTAACTAACTTAACTACTTTTTCATTCCCTTAACAAACCCAGTGAAAACCATAGACATACACTGGACCACAAAATTAACCGGACGGAAAATATCTGATAATTTATCTGTAAAGTTGCCCTTGTCTTTCTAAATGCAGTTTACGCATGGCACCATGGCTTGTCAAAAAGATTTTTATCAACAATATACAGATTTATTAATTGCTGTACTTCTAGCATTTGTTAAGTAAGTTGTTGTTGGTTGTGTTGTGTTTTAAAACTGTTCCGTAAACGATAAGTGTATTTACGCAAATTAAAAATGAGACCAGAAGAAGTGGCACAAGCAGTTGCTTTACAAGATGAAGGTCGTCCGATTCTGTATATCGCAGAAAGGCTTGGCCATCCACGTAGTACCTTATCCGATGCGATACAAATATTTAGACACACTGGTTCTTACTCAAGAAGACCCGGGCAGGGAGACGAAGAGCCACAAATGCAGTTGAAGGTCGATTTCTTCGTCTTCAGGTTCTTCGAGAGCGAACAGCCTCTGCTCCGGTTTTAGCTATAAGATTGGCAAATGTTCATGGTAGATTAGTTTCATCTGAAACCGTACGTAGAAGGTTGAGAGAACAAAATCTAACATCTCATGTATAGTGTTTCTTAGGTCAATTTAATGACATTAAACTGTAGGAATTTTCTAACTATAGGCGTCCCAAACAAATAATTAAAATGCGTATACACACTTATAAGCTTGTTTTACATTAGGTGTTTGTGCATACTACACTTTATAAACCCACTGTATATATAATAATATTATATTAAAATAATAAATATAAGGTTACTCAAAAATTTTATACACAAAACTAAAATCAGAAAAATAAACCTGACACGGCACGACACTGCTCAAGAAATGCTTTAATTTTTTTACCAGAACTTCATTCTGGGACCATTGTCCAGCCCGTCCACAAATTCCAAATTACGTATATTTCATCTTCGTCTCTTTCACGCCATCTGCGGTCACTGGCCTATCTCTGTCTGACAGAATCGATCGTTAGACGGGCTGCGTACCACTTCAGCTTACGCCAGCCGCTTTAACTGGCGCTTGCAAGCGCAACAAATTGTATGCTGTTGCCAATTCTTCAAAATTTTCGGATTTGTAAGCACAATGTAAGTATATACGAGAAACAAGGGTTTGTTAATTAGTTGTTTTTAAACACTGAAAACACTGTCTTGATTTCAGTTATATTGTTTCTTAAGGACTAAAGAATGTATTATTATAACAATGAATGGCTAATTATTTTTTTTATGTCACACTCAAAACTCCTCGGTTTAAAGTATATTTGCAAACTAGCTTTCAAAGAAAGTTACTGACTAACAATTGAATACTGATATAAAAGAAACATTTTTAATAAAAAAAACCTTAAGGAATTGAAGAAGAAAGATCTGACAACCCTAGTTGTGAGGTCGGTCTCTTTGAGACTGTTTACCGCCGTTTGTATGCCGTATGGAATGATTGGAATGTCATCACACTGACTTTGGATAAATTATACCTGCTATAGGACCTCTATTAGATGCAGGTCATCGAAGGCAGCGCTGGGATTAAACGAATGGCAAAACATTCTATTTACAGACGAGTCCCGTTTTACAGGATATATTCACCTGACGGACGTCAAAGAGTGTGGAAATGGCACGGGGAACAATACTCTCATGGCCGTTTGCATCGCTTGGATTAGATGCTATTTAATCTAAGGTTCACCTTATCTCCAGAATTTGGTTTGCACGCGTTGACTTTTTGCCTAAAGCTTGGCTTCCAGTCGAACAAAGCTAAGCCCCAGAATTATTCGGCTTATCTTGGAAATCTAACCTTAAACAATTGAAAAAAATAATATAACCTAAACGTCAGTCAAGTCCAAGTCAACCTAAACAGGAAAAATTGATTTATTAGAACTCATTGCTGATGTCGATGAAGCCGACAAAATTAATTTGATTATTTTTGGTTTGCATAGAAAAGTGTACAACAGGGCTGATTATTTTAACAGTTTTGACCAAAAATCTTTTTTTTTTTAATGACGAATGAAAATGAAACGACAAAACAATTAGGGGAGAAAAGATTCGGTGCAAAAGTTACTAAAAAAATTACCAGATTGACGCCGTTGTCAAAGTTCTTGAAACCCTAGCTAAGTTTTACGGGTATTGACCCGGTGCATTCCATTTTAATTTAAGGTGAGCTTAAGTATAAGGTTCGCCCTAGCTAATCTTTAACTTTAAGCAAGGCGGTGCAAACGGCCATTTTAATGTTATTTCTCTCCTAGGGTGCAATTTCGTGGCGGAGGAGTGATGGTGTGGGGCGGCATTTGCTTAGAAGCCCGTACAGAACTCCTTACACTGCAGGGGGGTATTAACGCTGATAGATACATTAGACATTGCTTAGAGGATCATGTGGTACCTTATTCGCATTTTATAGGAGAAAATTTTAACTTAATGCACTACAATGCTCCTCCGCACATAGCATAAATAACGAGGCAATATTTAAACGATGTTGGCGTTCAAGTATTGGAAGATTGAATTGAAGCAACATTTTTTTCGTCCGGTTAATTTTGTGGTCCAGTGTATACCTTTAGATCCGTACAGCTTATCTAGTGCGCAAGCAAAAGTTAAGTTTTATGGGTGAAAAAATACGTCTATACGCACGGCTCGATCCCTTAGCGCCGAACAGGGATGGGCATGCGCAGAACCCTCTTGTTATTAGGTTTTCCTTCTTTATCAACATCATATAAATACTCGGCGCCACTTTTCTTGTTACGTTTTCTCTGTGGATTTATTGTATACTTTGCTATTAGGTACTTTCCTTTTTCTTCTTTTAAACAGCAAAGCTGAATAAAAATCTTTGCTTAGCTATGTTGTTAAAGGAACGCTTCGCGAAGAAATCGTATAATCGTATGAGAAATATAGATGAGTTTAACTGCAGCAAGGGAGGAGGAAAAATCTTTGCTGAGCCGAGTTAAATTTTTAAAAGGAACGCTCAACTTAGCCGTTTACTTTCTAGTACCGAAACATATATCCCCCCCCCCCCCCCCCAGTAAACTGACTTTAAATATATTTGTGTTTTCTAGTGTAGCAATTGCTTTCAACTTTTTAAGGTAGGTCGACCCCTGCATCATTTGCTTGGTAGCAGTCAACTTTAGTTCTCCGCGGCATACACGTGCGTTGCTCTTAATTTGTGTCTTCAATTATGGCTGAATATATGAACGTCCGTAAAAGAAAAATCTACAGTGTACGTAAACACTGCAGATATGATGATTTCAGAAAGTTATATCGATTTGACTGCGAAAATCTTGAGTGGTTGGCAAATTATTTTTTGACTGATACTGGTAAAAGGCAGGTGCACTGTCGCCTTTAAATAAGATTAAAGTCTTTCTGCGGAAATTGTCTTATCCGAGCTTTCAAAATTCTGTAGGTGAAGAACTCGGTGTTCACCAAACTACTATCTGTAAAACATACACTTCTGTAATGGATGCAGTTTTGGAGAAGACCAATATACTTATTAAATTTCCTACAAGTGCTGAAGCTGTTGTGGAAGCTAAACGGTTGTGGTCAGAGAGATTCATGTATGTTCCTTCAATTTGTGAATGAATATCAATTGCTTGTCTTTAATTTCTTCATCACTACTATCACTTTCCTTATTTTCACTGAAATCTGGCATATCACAAATATAAGTTTCCTATTTTCCACAAAAACGTAACAGATTACAATTGTACTAAATGAGTAGACCAAGGTTGTTGTATTTACGTTAAGTCTTTTGCAAATTAGGCACCAAACTGAACATGAAATCTATAATCTGAACAAGTGGATAAGCCACGTCTGAACTTGTGTTGAATAAGCATTTGCTACAGAGGTGTAAGAATAACAGCAATTGCATTAAAATTATATTCATATCCAGATCTAGCAATTGCTTTCACTAAAAAGTAATTGCTTCAAGTAATTGCTTAATTTTTATTCATGAGGCTCAATATCTCAACAGCTTCACTCTGAGATAATGGACTACTTCCGTAAAATTAAAAAAATTAGGTAATTTCTGCACTGACCGGCCATAGTTTCTAATATTTTTGCCCACAGTATTATATCCCTCTTCTAACTCTGAATATAAATTTTCGGTCAGTTTGTTTGATAAAACGTGTTTGTGATATAATATTTTTTACGTTATGGCAACGTTTTTTGTGTGTTTGTTCAATTCTTTGGACGTATTTCGGTTAAAATATTGACCACATTTGTTTATAAACTATGACGTTTGCATTAACAAATAATGTTGTAAATTTTAGGTTCAAATAAAGTTTTATATACAGGGTGCAAAAATAATATGATTTTATAACGCCATTTTTTATTTTTGACCCTCATGTTCGATATAAAGTTTAAAATTAAAAATTGATTTTTTAAAATAATTCTGGTTTTTAATAAGATATAAATTTCAAATTTGATACATAGCTTCAGCATAAAGAGTTACATTTAAGACCAATTAGCATACTTCCAGCTTTTTTCAAGCTATTGAAAAATATACTTTTTAAGATACTTAATGATTTTATACACAGATATATAGTTATTTACCTAACAAGTGCGGAAAGTGGTACTTTTCCGCACGCGACGGCAGTTGCACGAACGACCGGGCAAGCCGTCAAGGGCGGAAAAGACACTTTCCGCATGTGTTAGGTACAAAAGTTTTCCTATGATCGATATAGTTCTCAGATAAACGTCAATTAGGTTCGTAATATAATACTGTAATTACAAAAATTATTGAGCTTCTGACAAAAAAAAATATTTATTTTGCAAGTATTTCACTTTATTGAGTGTTTTAGATAAGGTATTCATTAATTTAACAAATCGTGCGGAAAAGTTACTAGTGCTAGTAGTCCTGAAAAGTTACTTTTTCGCACGATTTACATATAAACACATATTTACATATACATATTACAAAAATCTTTATTTTATACTAGGAGAATAGAGAACTGAGAACAAATTAAGCATATTATTAAAGTTAAACGTGCATTTCATATATACTTTATAGGATAACAAAATACAAATTAACGATAAATATTAAAGTTAAACGTGCAATTGGTATTTGTAGCATATCGTAGATGTATTGCAGATGTCATATCTTGAAGAACTTCGTTGGTTTTTACTTGAATTTGACCTCCTTCGGAAACACATTCTACCGAATTTTGTATTTTGAGTTTACTTTGAGTAGAGCAACTAGGTATTACATTTTCCATTCTACTTTCTGACAAAACTGGATCCATGGGCGATGTGTATTTGACATTTTAATCATAACCTGCACCTTATTATTGTAATATATACCAGGGGTGTCAAATTAGAACATTTTATATAAATTTTGTCACAATTTCAAAAATAGTGTGGTAAAGTAAAAATTGTGCGGGAAAGCAAAATCGTGCAGAAAAGTGGTACTTTCCGCACGATAAATTGTGCCGAAAAGTAACTTTTTTCCCACGATCGTAGGAAAATATATTATCCTTATCAGTTAGGTTTTCGAATAGGACATAAAACAGTAACAGCTCTCTACAAAATAACTGACAATAGTACTGGCAATTAAAGAAAAGAATAGTTAGAGCCTTGGTATCGATTAACTTTTCTAAGGCTTTAGATACTATAAGTCATAAAGTTTTAATATCCAAACTAAAATACCACGGATTTTCCCTTGATGCAATTTCCATTATAACATCTTACCTTCACCAAAGAACTTAAAAAGTGTCATTTAGTTTCCAGTATTCTCCCTTGTTCGCTGTTTAATCAGGTGTTCCTCAGGGATCTGTCTTGGATCCCGTACTTTTTTCAATATGCACTGCAAATAAATATTGTAGACAGCGTAAATTATTCAATCGTCCAAGCGTTTGCAGACGATATTATTTTATTTGATATGATCCAGGTGGTGCTGCTCCTAGTTTAATTAAATGCTGACTTGGAAATCCTTAGAATTTTATCGTTACTACACCATTTGAAACTTAACCCTACGAAGTGTAACTTAATTTTTTTTAATTGAAATAATTTGCTTCTTGAATATAATATTACTATTGATAATAATGTCTTACAACCGCAAATAAGTTTCAGAAGTTTGGGATTGGTTTTGGATGAGAAACTGCAGTTTATTCAGCATATAAATGGTCTACTTCCACGTGCATAATCTATTCCTGAAGCTTCTATATGCAAATAGACATTGTTTTGATGTAAAACTTAGAAAATTGTTGTTTGATACTTTGACGTTGTCTTTGTTCAATTGTGGTTCTGTTGTGTACGGTAACTATTTAAACGCTTTTAATAGATATCGTGTACAATCAGAATACTTGCTATAGATATATTTTTGGTCTTTGCAAATTTGATCATGTTTCACTGAGCATAGCACAACTTGATTGGCTTAATATGGAAATTTGGAGAAAAATGCTCTTTTTAGCGTTTGTGCATTAAATAATCAAATCAACCAGCTTATCTTATTAGTAGACTTTCTAGACAGGATTACCACTCCGTTAACGTTAGATCCCGCTCATTGTTTCACATTCCTCCGCATCGGACTGCTATGTTTTAGAGATGCTTTTCGTATTGTTCCATAACAATTTAAGTATTGTATCGTTTAACAAGAAATTAAAACGTAAATTATTACTGACTCAGTCTTAACTGCTAACAACTTGATTTAAACCTAAGGTATTAATTTATTATGGCCACATTGGAATTATATTAATGTGTATACAGGGTGATTCACGGTGGATGGAACGTTAGACGTTTCTGACGAACCAGTAAAAGAATCGTTCTGAAAATTTGGTCGCGTACATAAACGGACATGCTCTACCAACCTAAAATAATTTTAACAATACAGTATTGCCGCTTCCACACAAAAATTATAGTAACTTCGATTTTTTAAATAAAATAAATAAATTCATAAGAACTGCATTTGTATAGTTTTCTTCCATGACTTTAAACTGTATTTCTATCTTGTATCTAAACTTAATGAAATGTCAAAACGATAACCATAGTAACATACGTAAACATCAGTTTTTGTCATGGCTAACTTACTAATAACCGAATAAAAATTGAATTGTATAGAAAATTTTACAAATCATGCTTAATACGTCAAAAAAATGGTTAAACTAGTTAGTTAGGTACAGGTATGATATACAAGAATTAAGTGAAATTTTAGCAGCTTTTCAAATCCGTAATAATATATAGGGTATTACATTTGAAAAAAAGGACTTATGATCACTTCTTCAAGTTACCAGAATAAGTGTATTTTTCAACCACCCTGTATATTGCAACTAAGATTTGGGACTAGGGCAAAGAGCCCTATGATATTAGTTAACTATTTACCAAATTTCAGGGCTTCAGTGTTTTAGAGTTCAAAATTATCAGCATTTTTAAAAGTGACGTTTTTGGACAAAAAAAGGAAATTAATTTATATCTAAGAAACGGTGAGAGATAAGTATAGAGTAGTTAATAAAAATTGTAAGGAAAGTAATGGGGGTTTCGAAAATAAAATAAAATATATGGTGTTGCATTTAAAAAATCGAAGTTACTATTATTTTTGTGTGGAAGAGGCAACACTATTGTTAAAATTATTTTAAGTTGGTAGAGCCGTAGATGTCCGTTTATGTACGCGACCAAATTTTCAGAACGATTCCTTTACTGGTTCGTGAGAAACGTCTAACGTTCCATCCACCGTGAATCACCCTGTATATATGTGCGCTTCTATATTATGGTTATACTACTATTAAATAATTATATTTCTATACATTTTATATTGATTTTTTGATGTATCAGTAGGTAAAGGTTAAGTGTTAGAATTCGCCTTGCTATGCTACATTAATTTTATATTGTATACCTTATTATCTTAAATAAAAGTCGATTATTATTAAAAAGTCTAAATTACTGTTTCTAATATAAACATTTTAGTGTTAACTTTTTTTGAATTAAAAAAGTTTTGCAAGAATATCTAGATTATTAAATAATTCGGGTCCTCTATCACTCTGTATAAGTGTTTCTTCTATTGTGTCTTATTTATCGCCATAACTTTAAAATATTATTACTGTGTAATTAAAGTTAGTAATTTGTGCATTGAAATAATAATTAACAATAACTATTATTAACACTTATCACATACCGTGCGAGCAAAAATTATTTGCATCAAAGAGGGCTTGGATTAAAAAACGCAGGGCTTGGTTAAGATCACAATGATATGGGGACGATATATCTAACCAAATCTAGGTTAAAATTTTGTCGAATTCATATTATGACATGAGATGCCAAACTAATGAGTAATAAAATAAGTAGACAAATACAAATTTATTTATGTTGTTTACAAAATTAACAAAGTAAGAATATACAGAAAGAAAAATAAAAATAATTACATAAATTGCTGAAATTGGCCACCGCCATGCTCCAAGCATAAATTCACACATCTCTTTATATTTTCGAAACTGTTAACCAGCATCTCTGGAGAAATGTTACCACATTCTTGGATAATCCTTTCTAGTAATTGTTCTAAATTTGCAACTGGTGTTTTAAAAATAGTGTTCTTTAAATGAGGAAAAACGAAATAATCCATAACCGTTAAACAAGGTGATCTAGGTGGGAATTCAATGTCTGATTGAAAACTGATCAATCTGTGGTCGAAAAAATTGCGTAAGTAGCTATACTTCATACGAAGTCAGTTGAGACAACGTAAATATTGGGGGTACGATCAATTTACTGCATCACACACTGTAACTACAATACAAATATAACAAAATTTGTATTGATCGCTCCCTATACAAATGTTCGAAGATAGTCCACGTGGAGTTGACAAGTCTGTCATCAAATTTTTTTTAGTTTTTTTGTCTGTCTCAACTAGGATCGTATACACTTTAATACTTTCGGCGGCTGTATGGGCGGTTGCACCGTCCTGTTGAAAATATCCAAAACGTAGTTCGTCGTCAAGTAATTGCTCCACAAATGGATTCAAAATATTGTCTCTATACCGCTGTGCTGTAACTGTGTCATGGAAAAAAATAGGACCTACAATTCTTCTTCAGGAAACAGCTAACCAGACACCAATTTTTTGAGGGTGCAATCAGGGTGAAAAATGGGGATTTTCACTACTACATGCATGTATTCTGAGAATTTACATAACCGGAGAGGTGGAACCAGGCTTCATCCGAAAAAAATGTCAGGTCTAATAAATCATTTCTTTCCAATAAATTTTAGGTAAACCGTTGAGAGTAATTCCTGCGTCTCAAAATTTGCGGCTTTTATTTCTTGGAATACTTGCAGTTCATAAGGAAATAAATTTAGCTGCTTCTGAAGAATAGTCCTGCATGTTCCATAACATCTTCCCACTTCCTGAGACAGGCGTCATTTTCATAATAATGGAGAAAATGGGTTGGGGAAACCAAGCATCTTCAGTCCGCTACTGGCTGCGCCGCTGATTGTTGGGGATACTACCCCCGTATAATAGTACGCTATTAAACTAATAATATAAAATCTTGGACAGACGACGGTCATTCAAAGAACGAACGTTCAGTTAAGTCGAGAGCAGTATTCAAATGCCCGGCTTTAGGAAGTGCATTGTGCCAGGTTTTATATAAAATTTGCTATCTGGAACTTTTGTTACTCTGAAACTTGCCCATAACCGTCAAGTTTTATCGCATTTCTCGCCAGAAAATTTGTATTTGCGAATGGCTTAACTATAATATTCACATTCATATAAACTAGAAAGCATTGGATCGAACAGCATAATACCCCTGAATGGTCCATAATCATAATTTCCTAGTCGAAAGGGAAGGGATTTTAAGGGTGCAAAGAAAATGCTTTATAGAAATAGATATAGATTCTTATAACGAACTAACGAAAAAATCCTTTAGGACATTCAGTAGTGGGAGAACATTTCCGGATAAACATTGCTTTATATTATCTAACACGGCGCGTGCGTGATTTTGGTTGCCAAATGAAAAACTTTTTTTAAAGATTTAAAAGAAAAGCTATTCTTTATAAAAAAAAATTGATTTAAAAAATATTAAGATTGTCTTAAAATTTCTTTTAATGTTGTACAGGGTGTCTCAAAAAACGAGAAACGAAAAAAGCAAATACTTTTGGTTTATTTTTAGTGGGATGTTCTTAAAAAAAAGGCGACTTCGAGACAGGGATTATCTTAGAGGACTCATAATTTAGAAACACGCTCTGCCCTCCTAGTGGAGAACGCAGTAACTTCCAAAATTTTCGATTTTGAGATTTTTACATATTATTGTGTAATAGTATATTACATAACAAGTGTTGAAAGTGGCAAGTTTCAAACGAGGAGATATTTAGCACGAGGCGTCAGCCGAGTGCGGAAATTCTCCGAGTGTGAGAAAATCACTTTCACACGAGTAATGTACACAATTTTTCCTACGACCATACAAAATAATCAAAAAGAGTTTGTTTGGTTTTTAATAGTTTGTACACCATTGTGTTAAAAAAAATTGACAAAGTACAAACGCAATAAATGCAAAACAAATTTCAAGGCGGATTCCAACAGAAGCGTCTATATTAAACCAAAATAAAAACAATACCTACTTACAAATTTTGACTTACCTAGATTTAAATAAAAATAATAACTTTTTCTCCTATTTGCTTACGCACATCATACCTAGTATCTATGTACAGTGAATAAATTTCGTTTCTGATTTTTTAGCTGCTTGCATTCTTTCAATAAAACAATAATATACCTAAATATACATACAAAAACAAAACACAAACACAAAACATAACCTCAACATTGTCTTGTTCTTAATGGCTCTGCTCCCTGGGGTCAATTTGCCAGCACATTAGGGGTGATCGTGATGTTGTCTGGTCTGTACCATATCACGACAACGGACTTTTCTTCTTTGCGTACAATGCGTTTTGGACTGCTTAATAATAATATGAGTCTCTGGATTTGTGTATTTGACCTTTTCTTAGCTGCTATTTTAAGGGTCAAGGGTTTAGTATTGACAATTACAACATAGGATAGGAGTGACACTTACTAAAAAGAAGGGATTTAGGGGTTAGTAGACAGTACAATCATTTACTGAGTAGAACCTAACTAGACACTTCACTAACTTATTTATTATTTTTTTTTTTTTATTATAGTTTTATTTTATGATAATTAATATACCGCATTATTAAACCTCAACATTATTGAAAGATAGAGATGGAGTTAAATATCGATAGCTTGCTAATTATAAAAGTTCTGTCTATATTCGATTTGTTTTAAATATTGCTAAAATAAATTTACTTACATAAAGCACTTTCACTTACACCAATATAATTAAACATCCGAGATAATGGCAAAATTATAAATCGGTATTTCCTAGGGTATTCTATTTCTGCTCTATAGCTGCCCCTTTTTTTTTCTGTGGTTCAACTCAGTGGACATAAACCCTTTATTTTTCTGTGAGTATAAAAATTGGCTGGAGGCTGAAAAGCTAGAGGCCATCGCAATCCTCGAACAGAACAGAACAGAACTTTTCTCTGAGTTGACATGTAAACATGAAACATGACAGTTGGTGGGTTGCCTGACATATTATTATTTTCCCTTTTTGATAATATTATTTTTATCATAAATAAGTACTCTTCGGTTCCCAAAAATAACGAAAAATTTGCAGTAATGCCCTAGTGTACTTTACCCCACCCAGCACCCCAATTCACTCCACGTGTCCCGTAAGTTTGTTATGTTTAATAAATAGTTTTGTCGTCAAATGGACACCTGTTTAAATTTAATATCTTAGTGTGCTTGGTATTTCCACACTCGTGTTGAAATATTTTTTTACAACACGCGTGTGATATTTGGCACTTTCTAGCCAAGTTAACCGTGTTGTTAGTGTCATTTTCGTAGGTTGTCGTAGGAAAAATACAATTCTCTATCTTTAAAAAAATTATTGTTGAAAAAAAATAAAAAATTAAGACAAAAAAACGCCTAATAAATATGCAGTTTCTGCAAAACGTAATGCTTTTTTAAAGAAAATCGCAGCATCTGATTTTTCTAGTCAAGAAGGCAGCATTTTACTGATGCCCATTTTAAATGCTGCGTTTTTTCTTAGAAGCAAAGCACATTGCGGCTCATGGTTTTCTAGTGGAAAGCGCAGTATATTTTACACTAGTAAATATGGCATACTTCGTTTTTGTTAAGCAACGCTAATTCAAAGCTCTAAGAAATACTAAACAAAAACGCAGTATGCTCAATAAAAAAATTATTTACGGTCCAAATTCATTGAAACCTATATCAAAAAATTTGTTTTATATTTTTTTATCAATCTGGTAAAAGAAAAAATTTAAAATATTCATTTATAAAAAAATACTAGCGAAAAAACGTTTTTTGCGTTTTTCTCAAAACTAACGTTCAGGAAGTTGCTGCGCTTTTCACTAGGAGGGCATCGCTGGGCTTCAGCGATATCAACTACCAAATGCCGGAGAAGTTTTAGCAATAAACTTATTATGTATAAAGAAATTAAACCCACAGTCGTCTCCACAAATACTTATATTAAAACAGTTAGATTAACTAGGTGTACATGTTTCGGTACTAGGGAGTACCATCATCAGCACCGAAGGGCCCAAGTGCCACTATTATAAGCAATGTAAACGAAATGTAAAAGATTTAAAAAATAAAAACTAAAAACTTGAATAAGACGAGGACATTTTGATTGTTGGACGAAAACAGATTAAAAAGTTTAAAGTAAAATAAAATTCTAAAGGAATTAATTTCTATACAGCTCCACTTTGAGATAATGGACTACTTCCGCAAAACTTATTATGTGTTTGATGAACAATGAGGGCTTACTGAAATAAAATATTACATTTATTTTCATTAATATTTACTGTGTAATTATTAGTAATTGAAAAAGTTGTTGTGTCAATATTCTGTATCATTGCTGAGTAAATAAGTTTAATGCGCTTTTTTCTATTTGCCGGATAATAAATACTGGTATAAAGTTTTTGTCTTTAAGAAGTACAAACTAATTTTTTATGATGGAAAATGTCTTCTTATATATAAAAATCCATGTTACACCCCAATTTGGAAGGGGACGTCTCCTTACCCCCCCCCCCCCCCCCGATATTTGTCTTCTATTTCTTAACCAAAAGTGTTCTACGCATTTTAGCAACAAAATATATACTTACCATAAATTGATTTTTAGCGCCATTTTTGTTTTGTACCTGTAAACGCGCGTATTTATATTCATTTTGTGTTTTTTTTTATGGAAGTGGTTATATTAAATTTAAAACAAATATACCATCCGACCAGTTAATAATATAAATATGGACCGCGGTTGAAAATAATGTTCTTACGTCCAGTGGCGGTAGAAATTTTGACTTCTAAAAAAAAAAGGATGCCAGTTCCACCCTTATTGAATATGCTACGCAACACGAAAGGCGCGGAGACGTTTTGGAATATAAAACCGAATTTTCGTCACTCGAATTATAACCTATTGATAACCGGATTATTAAAAAAAAACCGTATAACACCGGTTATTGAAAAAGCGGATGATAGGTTATTTTTCACTCGAGTGACCCCAACACTACGTCTATGTAAATTAATGATCTGGTATCTATAATAGATGGCACATGTCATTAATACACGTTATTAAAATGTGTTGACAACATCGTTTGTAGGAGAGAGACGGTGAAGAGCTGGGTGGGGCAAGCCGCAAGCAGTGGGGATTGCGCCGAAGTTACCTTTGAACGTGAGCTTGCTCCAATAGAATAGAAGAAACTTAACCTACAAATAACCCAACTTTCTATTTACTCACCCATGAAAAGTAACTGCAGAATTATTATTTTCCGAATGCTCGCATACTTGGTACGCGACTCATCTTAACTAGCCCTCAGATAATATCACAAAATACTAAAAACACAGCAATTATTACACAAAACCGATAAACTGAAAAAGAAATTTAATCCGCTGTCAAAAAAAACACAAACACCGGACGGAAATAGGGATGTTCGATGTACATCGATGCATCGAGGCTATTTAAAATTTACCGTTGCCTCTCGATCTTGATTATGTCTTTTACTTTTGGTTTCAGTTAATGTGTAAGCTTAGAATAATTAGATTTGTGATTTGTTTTGTAATTCTAATTCTATTAAAATGTTTTTTTGATGCTTCGTAAACATCGATGTTTTTTCCGCGATACATTTTCTGTGGACATCCCTAAACGGAAATGAATGAGACAACGTCATCGTGGCCTGATCTTTGGAGGCGGATCTCTTACTGCTGCGTTGCCATACTGCATCCTTTTTATAAGGTTTTAGACAAATATTTAAATATCCCACATCATGATAATACTTTTAACAAAGTAAGTTTGGCAAACAATGTGGAGGGGCGCAATTCGGATCTTGATTTACTTCAGAATGGAATATGATTTTGGCAATATGTTCATTTGTTATTGTTTCATCTAGAGGTACCGGATCATTGATGTAAATGGATCAGATCAATCCGTTAGCTGGTTCGTCATATACGTCTAACGTATCATCCTCCGTGAATCACCCTGTAGAGGCAACTCTACCTTTATTACACTTATTTATTTATCAAGTTCTGACACCGAAAAATATTCATTATTAAAAAATGTATACTATTAATTTGTCAATCGGAGATTCCAAATAAAAACAATACCCTTGGATATAAAATAAATTATTTCGGGACGTCACATCTCCGGCAGACCGTTTCAACACGGTGCGCAAAAAATATTTTAAGGGTCCATTAAATGGATTGGCAATTAGACGGGTTTTTGTCGCCCGAAAGTCGGCAAATGCCAATTTAATTAGGCTGTAACAGAAGGCGAATTTAATCAAACAATAAATTGTGCTAAAACATCGAATTCCCGAGCTAATTCAAACCGCACATGTTTTAATTGCCGCCCTTTTTTACTTAAGGGTTGACACGACGGGAGAGATATATCCCTGGAGAGCCTGTGAGTTAAATAATGCCCTTTTGTTAACTAATGTCCTCTTGCTAACTAATGCCCTTTTGTTAATTTATTAGAATTTAATTATTGTTGGTCACTGTGTTTGGCGAATACCTGCAAATAGTTAATTTTTTATGGAAAAGGGTGAGAAGAGACAAGTGTAAATTCAAAAATAAAATTAGCAGTGGCGCCGCTAGACGCGCGTGTATGCCGCGGAGTACTAAAGTTGACTGCTACCAAGCAAATGATGCAGGGGTCGACCTACCTTAATAAGTTGAAAGCGATCGCTACACTAGAAAAAGCAATTCCTTAATTTATTCATCACATTTTAAGCAAACGATAGCGATTGAGGCGTTGGCGGGAAGATAGTGGTATAGATATGTAGACGATGTATTAGCTTGCTTTACTGGTACAGAAAGACAACTATCTCAATTTTTTGATTTTATTAATAACTTACACCCTAATATAAAATTTACAATAGAAAAGGAATTAAACAATTCTCTTAACTTTCTTAACCTTACTATAACACGAGAAAATCATAAACACACCTTTTCTATCTTCCATAAACCTACACACACAGACACTACAATACACAATACGTCTAATCATCCTATACAACATAAATTAGCAGCTTTTCACAGTATGATTCACAGACTCATCACAGTACCACTTAGTAAAATTAATTTTCAAAAAGAATTAAACATAATCAAACAAATTGCAATTAATAACGGTTATACAAGCCAAATAATAGATAAGATTTTAAATAAAAAATTATACAAAAAAACGTTAAATAGTGTCTATCCGTTCACCAAAGATAAAATGATTTATAAGTCAATTACGTATATTGGTAAAACAAGCCAAAATATATTAAATTTAAAAAAAAAATATAATATTACAGTATCATTCAAAACCAATAACTCAACAGGGAAATTTATTAAAAACAATAAAACTAAAACAAAAAATGACAATAAATGCGGTGTTTATAAACTAACTTGTCAGGATTGCCCCAAAACATACATAGGTCAATCTGGTAGAAGCTTTTCAAAAAGAATTCGAGAACACAGTTCTAGCTTTACGTTGGAAAAAACAGACTCCCTTTATGCAAATCATTTACTAGAATATTCTTATAATTTTAATTACAACTTCCAAATTCTTCATACAGAAAATAAGGGTAATAAACTTAATTTGCTGGAATCCCTAGAAATAAATAAACTTAAAAATACAAATAATCTCCTAAATTGTCAATTAGATCTTAATAACTTACCTATAATAAATTTGTTTTGAATTGTTGGAAAACCCAATCTAAGGTATATATACAGGGTGTTCTCAAAGTTGAGTCATTTATTTTACCAGGTTGTAGAACTCGTAAAAATAAGTAATAGTACCAAAAATCATTTATATAAAAGTTGCAGAATAAAGAAGTCATTACCAATTGAAAAAATGTAAAATTTAAAAACTTAAGACCTGCTCTTTGGTATTGTCGACCACTAAAACCCGTAAAACGAATGAATGATAAGTAATTTGTATCCTACAAAAAAAATACGCCATACCCAGTATCGCCAGTAAACAAAACATTGATAACGCAGTGGTCGAGAATATCAAAAAATCAGGTCTTACAGTTTTTAAATTTTACATTTTTTCAATTGTTAATAACTTCTTTATTCTGCAACTTTTATATAAATGATTTTTGGTACAATTACTTATTTTTACGAGTTCTACAACCTGGTAAAATAAATGATTCAACTTTGAGAACACCCTGTATATATACTTACACCTAGGTTTGATTATTCACTCTTGATAAAGCTACAGTGTAGCGAAACATGTCGAGTCGACAAATGTTTTTGTTTGTTTTTTGAATATAGTGGAATTTAACACAATATAGTGTTTTCTTTATATATTAAAATGGAGTTCCACCAAGTAAAGGCAGAATCAATTCAATTAATGGTCTATAGTTTATTTGCAAATACTGTGCGTTGATATCAAAGACGGTCCCGACTACACAGAGCAAAATAGTTTGGGCGGTTGCGGGAAAAATGATGAGCGTGACGTTTGTTTTTCGTAAAACTGATGAGAGTCCAATATTTTCAAGTCGTGAAAGAAAAGAGCCGAGATTTTATTTGTTTGGTCTGACAGTACGATTGCGTTTTAAAATGGATGAAAATTTAAACCCAGAAATTACTGAAAAACCCCGAAAAAGAAAATTGCATGGAAGATTAAGAAGTAATGTCGCCAAAAAAATAAGAGCACAAACACATGAACCAAGGGCAGACTCGCAGACTGTATGTGTGTACAGCTAAAATGTTTCCCAAAGATCCGTTTAGAATACCGAATGCAGCTTATAAAATATTTCAATAGCCTTTATGATGCTCAAAATATTTATTTATCTGGTTTAATAACTACACAGTTAGTTAACGAAGGCGTAATAGAAACCGCCAAGAAGAAGCTAATTTTCATTCGTATTCTTACAAGTATAAAATTTGCTTCTTCCTCCTGCCAGATCCATCTCCAGAGGCGTTTCGCCGTATCACGCTCATTAGTGACGCTAGGATCTGACAGAAGGAAAAAAGCAGAGGCGTCTGTTTTTAAAACAGAAATAAAGAAAGCAATAGAGAATGAACCAGACAGCATCATCTCGTGGTGTTAGTCGCGGGTAAGCTTTAGAAAAGGTTACTAGCTGGCACTAGGAGATGGAGCTGTCTGATTCCATTGTTTCTCCATTCATTTTAATGCTGCCATCTAGTTACATCGTGAACATTTTAGAATCTGAAGAAGTTTCTTTAAAAGGAAGCCTCCGTTGAATTTTACACCAAGTTGCCGTATTTGAAAGGAAATACCGATATGGGCGAAAAAAATAAGTTTTGTATTTTTCTGAAAATTGCAAGAAGCAACCAGAAATGTTTGTTCCGATTTTCATTATTTCGTTTACATTGTATTGCAATGTGTAATAAACATTTTTTGTTTTTAGTATTCTTTAAATAGCGTCCTCATTGTTCTTTCCGCAAAATTATTGAGTTAATTTCAAAAAAAAATTTTTTTAAACGAACAGAAAAAATTAAAATATTATCCATAATGATTTCATAATGTGAAAATATAATTCTTTTACAATTTTGACATTAAAACTGTATTCAAATTTCCAGCTTAACAGTACAGCGTTTTGAATCTTAAAAATGAAATATCTCAGAACTTTAATTTTAACACATAACACATTCATCGTTTTTCCCGCCAGCGCCTCAATTGCTTCTATTTTTTAAGAAAAAGCATGGACTAGAAGCAATTCCTGCACTTTTAAGCAATTGCTGGACGCAAAAGCAATTACTTTAGTTTTTATTCATTGGCTCTCAAGAAATTGCTTCGATTTTATAAGAAAAAGCAATTGCTACATTCTTATTCATTAGGCTCTATCTTATTACCGTTTGTAGATTATCTGAATTGTACTTGTGAAACGTGTATTTTATGAATCTAATATGTGACTTAACAGTAAGTTTGATAACAGCGCTTCTTTTGATACACGTGTTAAGGCCGGGACACACTTGTCATACGCCACTCCGATCCGACTCCGGTTCGATTTTGCTCCAAAGAACGGATCGGTGCGGGATCGGAAGGGGTGAGCACACATGTCCTACACGCTTCCGAGTCCTTTCCGATTTCCAGTTCCGGCTCGATACATTCGCCACTCTCGCCAGTCTCGATTCAATTAAAATCGCGAAAGGTTCTGTGCGCAAAATGTTCAAAAATTTTAGCAACTGCGATTTAGCCATGGTGGCACTTTGTTTAGAAGAGGAAGATGAAGAAAACCGGAGAGATGTCATGGAGAACAGAGGAAAACGCAGATTTTGGATACATTCTGGTTGGAAAAGAAGATCCGTAAAAGGAAAAAAAAACTCTGCATAAACTCAAAAATATTATTACAAATTCCAACCGACACGCGTACAGCCGTTAAAACGAATAGACTACACGATCGGAACACGATCGGATGCATGATCGGAGTCGTGTAGGAGTGGGATCGGACACGTGTCGGAAAGGTGTGAACTATGCTGTTTAAACTCTAGTATTAGTGGTGGGCAAGACGGATCTATTTTGGGATTCGGGTCACCAGATCCAAATCAGCACAAAGATCCGACTCAATGAGCCGGATCCCGGGTCTTGTCCCAAAAATCATAAAGAAAATCTTATCGGTTCTCGGCTCGGTTATTCTGAGTCACGAGCCGTATCATTGATCATTATTTTAAACGATCTTACGCGGTAGCGCCATTTAACATTATTCAAAAAATAAGAACCCCCAGTGATTACAGAAATGGACAAACATTTAAATGAACCGCTTATTAAAAGATACGAAGATTCTTTAATATGGTGGTTTCATAGAAAAAACTTATATTCCAGACTCTATGAAATCATCAAGAAATAAGTGACGCAACCCACAATACAATAAACACAACAGTAATAAATCGCCACGCTACGTTTTCTTTTCCAACGCTGCGACCCGCATGTCAGGCATCGGAACGACTTTAAAAAATCTTTTAACGGATCCGAGAGCCACGAGCCGCTCTCCATCGCATCGCAGCTCGTGGCGCCGTGCGCCGTAGCAGTGAATTCTACCCCTACGCCGAACGTGAACCTAGCGGTCGACAATCAAATCAAATAGATCCGTCAGATCCGTGATCCGTCTATTTTATTTTGAGAGTCGGATCAGTATGAATCTTTCTTAAGATCCGACTCACCGATCCGGCTCAGATCCGATCCGCCCATCGCTATCTAGTATCATTTTCCTCTCAGGCACTCGTCCGACTGTATGATCGTAGTCGGATCGGAAGGGTGCATGCTAGTTGTGTCCCGAAGTATATTGGACCATACGTGGACCATACAGCTAACCAGACAAATTGTGGACGCTGGAATCATTGATTTCTTTAAAACGTAAACAATGTTGTCTATTCTATAAGAAGTCTATGAGTACTCCCTTAAATATCAACGCTACATTCATGAACACACTGTTTGTCATCCTCGCTTATTATTGCCTACATTATACGCTCGTTAAATAATATACTATAAAAATAATTTTGCGATTACAATACTTTCTCGGCAAGAAAAGTAAAAATATTTGAATACCAAATGAATTGGCTATATATTGTCAACGTTGTATAAACAGAACATTAAGATTATAAAACCTGTCCGGTTATTTTTAGAGTGCTTTATTTTTTCCGCGTGTTTTGAAAGCTCCTAAATACGGTTTGTCACGTCAATTTAACGGCCGCCAAAATGTATTAAGTGAATTAATCCCATAAAATATGTAGCGATTATATTTTAATCAACATTATGAAATATAGCTAATCCGATTTCGTTAACCTATATTTTTATTTATTTATTTTTTTTACAAATAGGAATACAATTGACACTGAGCCCAATATAGCATCCACGTTGTAATATTTGTTAGTTGGAATTAATAATATTTAAATTAAATAAGTACATACCTACATTTATGTTAAAATTCACAGCAGTAATTTTACATATTATCGAACATTTTCATGCCTAAAGATCACCGAGAATTTTTTTCAGGATTTGTATTTCTAAGTGGAATATTAAAAGTATTTTGAAGCCTTAAGCATTGAATATCAAACTATAAGAATAGCGGATCTTCGAGAAAACTTGACAACCCTATTTTAGACTGTATTGGAGACGGTTTGGCCGCCATTGTGGAGTTGATCGTAAATCTATAGTTATAAATGCAGCACCTCGGCAACAGATGTATCAAATTCACTGATGTGATGTCGTGGTGATCCGCATATCGTATTTTATTGGAATTTTTAAGGATTTAAGCATTTTTAACAGACAATAAAATAGGAGGTTCTCATTTCCAGCCGAATGTATGTTTTTGATAATAATATGTACGCTGATTACTCCGGGGTAATTGGACCGATTTTCATAATGATTGTACCGTTGCATTAGGAGGTGGTATATGTTATACAAATAAAAGTAGATTAAAAGCGATAGCAAGTATATAACTTAAATAGGTTTTATTTCGTCGAAAAATAACAAAATACGTAATACACTAATACAAACAAACTGGATGTTTCTTAAGTAAGAAAGTAAAACCAACTTTTTTTTATATAGGTAACAAACTTTAATTTTAAATGTTTCCTACCCGGTAGGTAAATACAGAAAGAAATACAATAGGACACAGAAAAAGGTATTAAAATGAAAATTCCATATTTATTAATTTTTGACCTGCTAATAGATCACATCTATTTACGATCCATTGCATCTGCCTCTCTTCTTCTACCGGAAAATAAAATAATCTTAATCCTGGGAAGGCGCGAGGCGACTTCCCACATTGAAAATAAGCACACTTGTTGCCAGCCATATCGCGTCACTCAGTCTGATCCTTTTTCAATCAAAAATAAATATAATATATTATGCCAGTGCAAGGCTATCCAGGCACCACGATGCGCGTGACGGTATGCTTATGATAGTGGGGAGAGGACCATGCATTAAGTCAAAAGTCAATGAGACAGGCAACAACAATGTTTGAATTTGCACTGAAAAGGCTTGTCGTTAGTGGCTGTATTAACACGCTTTATTGTTGGTGACTCATTGTGCCATCTATAAATTTAACGTAGCAGATTTACGAAATCTGCTTATATGGCCTTCTTATAGTTGACATTCAATGCCTTAAGTAACTAACCGGTACAATATCATGTCATCACATCGATCTATGTGTTGGTGAATCAACATGACAGTATCGGAAACCGTCCGTCTTTTAGTAAGTGTCATTATTGAAACAATTTTCATAATAGACCCAATCTGCTGGATGCCTGAAAGAAGAGGAGACCCCACTGCACTTCTTGGGCACCTGCGGGCCCTGGGAAGACTCAGACACCGGGTGCTGGGATCGGTGGTTCTCCAAAAGAAATAAACGGCCCTGGTCTGGAGTGACATACTTACCTTGATAAGGAGGTCGGGACGATTTGGCGAACGCCATGGTGGTTAGAGTGGTCGTTGGAAGACTCTGGGGTAGGCTAAAAGGATCGCCGTTGGTTTACTTGCCAGGTTTCGGAACCTTCCCTCAATTACTACTAATGCAAAAAATTGGTCCCTGAGCAAAAAATATTATTTACTATGTCAGTTAGCCTTTTAAATTTTTGTTGTTCGATGGCTTACCTTTTTTTGTTATGGGAACTGGAAATATTCCGATTAGCTATTTGGTGAGAGAAATCAAGTTTTAAAAATTACTCTATGAGTTCCTAATATATCATTCAAATTTATGGTGTTAATATAAATACAAATTGTTCTTTTCTTTTATGCATGTACGTTTTATTTACATCAGAAGTAATTCCCTCAAAACGAAACAGATTAATTGCAAAGGCGATGAAAATGTTAGATAAGTTCGTGCTTTATGTGAAAGTCATTTGAATGAGAGCCGTATACAAGATTATTTGATAGTATATACTACATTTATAATGCTTTTATCAGACCGTACGTTCATAAGGAGCAGATCATAATAAAATATATGACTTCTGCGTAATTACAAAACGGCATAAAAATTTTACTGCCTTTAATAAAGGGAGAGTCACTGCGACTTTATTAATACTTTATATAATGGTATGCAATTTCAGGGTTGTCGGATTTTAAAACATGTAATTTTACAAAGTTCTTTAAGAAATTTATTTGTGAAAGTGAGTTTAAGGGTTTAAGGGATCTATGTTGGGTAATTTTCATTCTCACTTTGCGTTTACATTTCACCTGTTTAAAAATTTTTTACTAAGCAGTAATTTTGAATGTATTATTTGTGATATTTGCAATTTATGATTGTACAATTCTTTATCCATTTCATTTCCTTTAAGCGAGTCAGTATTCTTCACCATAAATTAAACAAATCGATAAAATGTTGCAACTTTTGGATGCTGCCGAACATTATGGTTATGATGACCCCAAAGCATCCCAAGAAGCTATAGGAAAATGGTTGAGCAGAGGGCTACTGAAAACTTAAAAATTATTTTAAACATAAACTATTTTTTATATTTGTTTCTTCTCTAGGGAGCTTTTATTTTCCTTAATATCAACTCGAAACCAAATTACTCAGCCAATAAAAAGTATAAATAAAATATGTACAAAATTTATAAATATGTATACAAGCGTGTCTTCGGAAGTTCTTACCAAATGGGAAACTTTTTTATTATTAATTTTACGAAAAAAAATTATTCTTTATAGAAAGCTCTGCATGGTCTAAAACCTAAAACGCAACCATCAAACATCGAAATTTTCCAGTCATATACGAGGTTTGTCAAAAAATGTGAATTTTTCCCAAGAATGTGAATTTTTCCCAAGAGTAAAGTACCTTTATTTTTGACATTATCAAAAATTGTTATTAAAAAAAGTTGATCAGAACTAAAAACTACGGCTAACTGTGTAATTATACGCATTTATGTTGAAAAATTATTTTATTGATTTATTATTAATTATTTAATTAAATTATTATTAATTATTTAATTTTTTAATTATTTAATTAATTTAATGCGTGTTATTGCATATTTAGACGTGGTTTTTAGTTCTGATCAACTTTTTTTAATAACAATTTTTGATAATGTCAAAAATAAAGGTACTTTACACTTGGGAAAAATTCACATTCTTGGGCAAAATTCACATTTTTTGACAAACGTCGTATATGACTGAAAAATTTCGATATTTGATGGTTGCATTTTAGGTTTTAGACCATGCAGAGCTTTTTATAAAGAATAATTTTTTTTCGTAAAATTAATAATAAAAAAGTTTCCCATTTGGTAAGAACTTCCGAATACACGCTGTATATACAAGTTTTTTTTAAATTTGTTTACTGATATACTGAATCCAATAATGGACATTTAAATGATATCCTATGGCCGTCCAAAATGTACATTGAGGAAAATGATTTAATGGAACAGGTTTGCTAAGACATAGTTTATATTGATAGCTTATTTTTTATTAACCCATATTAAATAAATTGCTAGCGTATCAAACCCGCTTTAGTGTTATAGCAATTCCAGATTTGCTAGAACAGTGTTTTTGTTGGTAGTGATCAGTTCCATTAGCTGCACATCAGTCTTGTTGAATAATGAACTACTTTTAATACAGCAATTTTATTAAGAAATAAATTGTATCTTCTCAATGCAATGCATTTCGTTTTCAGTAAACCGCTTTCTCTACAACTAAGAAAGCAGAACAGCATCCCCAAAAACAAATTGTATCCCTTAGAACCTATAATCCACCAAGACGTTGATGGGGGTTCGTAGGGATCGGCAATCGCCGCGCGCACTTTTATTAGTTTTAATTTAACGAATTTGTTACGCAGGTCACATCGTTGTTCGGAGTCTTCTAGCTGTCCTGTCTGAATTTGAATATTATTAATCGTTCCACTATCTGTTTTAATTAATTTATTTTAAAGTTTTTTTAAACTTTGCATGTCAGATAAAGCAATAGAAGATTCTTATTTCGGGCAACCCATCATTAGTATTGGTCTTTATAAATCTATGGACGACAGTACTGATTTTGAGTGGTAAGTATATGCTTTATTAACCGTAGCATGCAAATACTATTATGATTAATTTCATTCATTGCAACTGTCAGTCGGAACTAATACAGTATATAAAACCAGATTACACCCCCAATAGAACTTGATCATTACTGTGAGTATTTAGAGCAATAATGGCTATAAACCATTTTATATTTTTTGATGTTCATTGAATGTCCCTTTAAAGTCCATGAACCAATTCTGGATGTCCAATGGATATATCGTGCTGTCTGGGTACTTTAAAAAGAACAAAAAGTATCAATTGTTTTTTAAGAGGTACCAACCTAATTTTTTTACAATTAACTTTTTTGCTCTTTACAAACAAATATTTTAAATAATTAATTAAACAAATATAAATTTAGTATTACTCGACCAACAGCTTTAGGTTTAAACGTTTCATATGCAATACCCAATTCGGTAAGTATTTTCTACAGTGTAGTATATCTACACCCAATGCACGTTTATCCTGTCAGTAGAGACCGACCGAACGAAGGTTCGGTTTCGGTTTCGGCTAGTTACGGCCAAAAAATCTAGTTTCGGCGACAGTTTCGGCCAAAAATCGGCCGAACTTTCGGCCATGCCGAAACTCAGTGTTCGTGAATTGTCGCGCACCGTTCGGCTAACTTTGGGTGGGTGCGTAGACAGTGTTGTCTATATAAATAGATGTCTCTGTCCTCTGTCGACCTTTTTTTTTTTTTGATCTCGTCCTATATAAAATAAATTAAATTTCAGTATACAAATAAAATTTGTAACATGTATAAATAAGTTTACCGAAACTGAAAATCTTGTTTCGGTCGGACACTACCCGTAAGTTATGTTTGAAAATTGACTTATTATATTGATAAGGCTGCAACAATTTTGTTTCAGGCTAAAGTTAACTAATGCAAAAACTAAAATGTCGATATATGCTAAATACACACACATACACCAATGATTCTACTACTTACTACGTATGCTGTATTATTTATAATATATATTTGTAGTTTTATTTTAAATAAAAATCCTACTATTACAATAAAACAGCTAGACTTGGCAACCTTGCACGACCCCCTAAATTCCGGAAATATAGGTTGGCTGCATGTTAAGCGCGGGTAAGATGTTTTATATTTTTGTTTTTCGAAGTTTTTACGATTATTGTCAGGGGAATTTGGGAAATCCTGCTATCAGCATGATATTAATAATATATAAGGAGATATAAGAGGCTTTGAATAAATTAGAAGCTGCTCGTATCGATTCCAATATCACTGGTAATTTGACTTTTCTGCAAATACATATTACAGAAGAATTAATTATACTTTCTTCGCAGAAAAAATATTATAATTGCGAAAAAATTTTTTTTTCCAAGATATGAATTATAATTAAATAATAACTCTCCTCAAAATAAGGTACAGTTTGGGATTCTATACAACCTTTAATATTAACCATATTATTTTCAAAAATAAATTTCTGGCGCTTTCTTACATTATGCAGGGGCGGATGGGCCCACCGGGACACCGGGAAATTTTCCGGTGCGCCGGTCACTCAGGCGCCGCCGCTGTTTGCGAACTTTTTTCTTTTCTTTTTGAACAAGTTGAATTAATTTTGAAAATAATCGAAAGAGTTTTTTTGGAGGCACTTTTTATAATAATTTGTCTGCACTATGGAAACAAATGAAAAAATATATTAATAATAAATATTTTTTTCACCTAAATGTGTTTTAAATGTAAAAAATGAAGTTTGTTTTTAACAGGCTTTTATTAGCTTCACCTGTATGTTTGTCCGTAACCGACTTCTTTGAACCCGATTTTGACCCACTTTAAACGGTCAGATTTAATTTAAATTTTGTAGACTTATCAAAAACCGCTGACAATACAATAATCAACAAGCAAGAAATTCTCCCGTCAAATTTTGACAGCTCTCAGGTATAAAACGAAGAAGCGATTTTGACGAAACAAATTATGAGGTCGTATAATATTTGATGCGAAGACTTCGGGAAAAATAAGCAAAAAATTCTCGTGTCAAAATTTGACAGCTGTCAATATGTCAAATCGTTTAAAAAAAATGGAATTAATGAAAAAACTATAAGGTCGTATGTATATTGAAGGTGGAAATCGTATATTATTCGATGCGGAGACTTCGGGAAAAATAAGCAAAAAATTCTCCTGTCAAAATTTAACAGCTGTCAATATGTCAAATCGTTTTAAAAAATGATATTAATGAAAAAACTATAAGGTCATATGTAAATTGACGGTGGAAAGTTGAAAAAAATACGCAAAAAATTCTCTTGTCACCTGTCAATATATTAGAATTATTACAATTACCCATAGTAATGAAACAAACATGGGGTCGTAAAGATATTGTCGCCAAGAATAGAGAAAAATTAAAAAAAAAAATTCTACTCGTCAAAATTAAATTTTGACATTTTTTTTTTTAATTTTGAAAATTTTTGTCGTTTGTTCGGGTTTGTATGTATGTTTGTTTGTAACCGACTTCTTTAAACCCGATTTTGACCCACTTTAAATGGTTAGATTTAGTTTAAATTTTGTAGACTTATCAAGAACCGCTGACAATACAATAATCTACTAATCTAGCTCAATGTACTCAAAAAAACATTTTTCTTAACAATAACTCAAACTAAAAAATGAAAAATAAATATAGTTTAAAAAAACTTAAAAACACGCTTTAAAAATTAATTAAACTAAAAAGCGAAAAATAAATATAGTTTAAAATAATTCTTGAAATTCTTAATATAGGCAGAAAATAATAATGAACGATAAACATTAGTATTATAGTGAAAAAAAAAGCGTGGGACGCTTTGTGCTATATTTATAGCACCCCACACTTTTTCACAATAATATTAATGTTTATCGTTCATTATTATTTTCTGCCTATATATTAAAAATTTCAAGAATTATTTTAAACTATATTTATTTTCCGCTTTTTAGTTTGATTAATTATTAAAGCGTGTTTTTTAGTTTTTTTAAACTATATTTATGAGTTATTATAAAAAATATGTCGTAAGTGGATGAAAAAATACATATTTATGTCTTTTAATTTTTTTATTGGATCGACACGACGCGGCGCCGTTTCAATTGACTTCCCGCGCCTGTCCGAGGTGTCCCATCCGCCCCTGACATGTCTCTCTATTCTATGCCAAAATAACATATTATTTTTCCCTAATTTTTTACTTTAAGGACACACAAAAGAAGTTTTAAAAAATTATTTTTTTTTGTAAAGTTTCAGCTTTTAAAGTAAAATTAACAGTATTGATACAAAAATTGATGAAAACGTATATTAGACATGGTTGAATTTTTGACTGGAATAATATTATAGAAAGCCTCTTTATTTGCTAAAAAAATACAGAACTACGGTTGCTTTTATTTGTAGTTTGGCTTACTTTTTGGGGTAGAAACCGCCCCCAACTTTTTTTTTGCAAATGTGTTAATACAATTTGTGTTTTGCCAGCGAAGACTATTTAAAAAAAATTAAACATGTTATTGATAAGGTTGTTTGTTTACTTGATGCCGCATTCCAATGGTCACTTTAGAGAATAAGTGAATACTTTTCTGTTGTAGTATTTTGTGCTTATTAAACCGTTATTTTAGTGTAAGAAATAATTTTGCTACACTAATTGCTAATACTTTATTTCCTCACCTTGCAGAAGCAGATTTTCACGATGATCGAATATCGAATATGGTTACAACAAGATCGTGCTCTTTCTCATTACGTCATAAATGTTTGACAATATTTAAGTGAAGTTTTTATCGCTGGATAGAAAGAAGGGGTACCATAAACCATTGAATGGCCACGATCGCCGGACCTTAATCCTCTAGATTATTTTCTTTGGGGTCATGTAAAAACCAAAGTTTACGTAACAAAACCAGAAAATTTAGAGGAACTTAGGCAACGACTTATACACGAAATTCGCCAAATAACCCCGGATATGGTACATAATGTCAAGAAAAAATTTTACTTTAGTTTAGGGGTTTGTCAAGAAAAAATGGGCAAAATTTCCAACAATTTTTAAAATAAAACAAATTACGTCTACATTACCGAATTGCAAAAGTAAATAGTGGGCCGTATTCCCTTTTTTATGCCCTGTCAAACAATACAATCACAATACATGCCTTTACATTTGAAAAAAAAAGTTGGGGGCGAATTCTACTCCCAAAACTGAAGTAAATTTCATGAAGACACGAAAAATGTATGCCAAACTCCTGGTTTTACTTATCTTGACCAAATCATTACTCATATCAATTGCATGCTTACCGTGCATGCCTACTTTCGGCCTATTATAAAAAAAATCGAAAATAATAAATAATGGTACTTACAGGTACCATCTTGAACTAGGGCTAGGAATTTTTAAAATATAAGTATTCGAATAGTCGTTTGGTATGTTATTCGAATAGTCGAATAATTCGAATAGTCGAATAATTCGAATAGTCGAATAATTCGAATAGTCGAATAATTCGAATAGTCGAATATAGTCGAATAATTCGAATAGTCGAATAATTCGAATAGTCGAATAGATACTTGAATAGTCAAATATTCGAATTTCGAATAGTCGAATATTTAAATAGTCGAATATTCGAATAGTCGTCTTTTTAAATATCGAAATACAGTCGTTTAATCACGGTAGAAGTGGTCTAACTGCTTGCTGACTTAATAATTTTATTTTTCTTTTTCTTTTTTACGTTAAAATTTACAGTTTCACAGAAAACACGAATAGTCGAACATATAAATATCCGAACAAAGTCAAACAGTTAAATATTCGAATGGTCGAATATTCAAATAGTCGAATAGATACTTGAATAGTCGAATATTCGAATAGTCAAATATTCGAAGTTCGAATAGTCTAATATTTGAATAGTCGAATATTTAAATAGTTGAATATTCGAATAGTCAAATATTCGAATTTCAAATAGTCGAATATTTGAATAGTCGAATATTTAAATAGTCGAATATTTGAATAGTCGAATGTATTAACAACAAAAAATTCGAATTTTGAATAGTCGAATATTCGAATATTCGAATTATTCGAATACAATTCCGAGCCCTATCTTGAACTATTTTCATGCTTTCTTAATTTGTTAACACCCTGCACATTTATTCCAAAAAATTCATATGATAAATTATTTTTTTCAACAATCAAATTATTTTATAAACAATTATTTTCCTCATGTGTCATAACTTTATCTAGGGACAAACTGTTTTTATTATCAGATTTATGCATTTTATGCGTAGGTAATTAAATTGCACCTTTTTTGAAAAATCACCAGTTTTACTACTGAGTAGAGCAATTAGGATTGCACGTTCCTGCTGTGAATATCCCGTATATTTTCTTCGCTAATAGCTTCGTGGTCTGTTTTAAATAACCCCGGCATTCTCTTCCGAACAATTTACTTAGCCACGCAAAGCAAGTCAAGAAATCGACTAAAGGAAAGAAGCTTAGAACATGGGAGATTCTTTCGAATTAGATATGTTTTAAATTGCAGGTTTAATTTATAATACGTGTTTTTTGTAATCCACTGCGCAAGTTTCGAATTTATGAAAATGTTTTAGAAGTTATGTTTCATCCTTTTTTTAAGCTAGATAACTTTTTACGTTCTTTTACTAACTTATCTTTTTTCCTATATAATATAGAGGGTGGAATTTTTAACTGAAATAAATTCAGCATTAGAAAAAATACAGAACAACGGCAGCGTTTATTTTTACTTTGGCATACTCTTTTCGTGTCTTCATAAAATTTACCTCTCTTTTGGGGTGTAGAAACCGCCCCCAACTTTTTCTTTCAAATGTAATGTTATGTATTGTGATAGCTTGAAAGAGCATTAAAAGAAGAATACGACCCACTATTTACTTTTGCATTTCGGTAATGTAGACGCAATTTGTTCTATGTAAAAATTGTTGAAAATATTATCCATTTCTTCTTGACAAATACCTCATCTAAAGTAAAATTCATTCTTGTCATTATATACCGGGGTTATTTTGCGTGTATAGGTCGTTGCCTTATTTCCCCTAAATTTTCTGGTTTTGTTACGTAAACTTTGGTTTTTAGGTGACCCCCAAAGGAAATTATCTTCAATGGGACCTTCCCTTCCTATCCAGCGGTTTGTAAAAACTTCACTTAGATATGGTCGAACATTTATGGCGTAATGAGGCGGAGCACCATCCTGCTGTAACCATATTCGGGCATTATGAAGATCTGCTTCTACATGATGAGGAAATAAAGCAGTCAAAGCTGGAAACTAACCACTAAATGCTTATCATTTATCATCACTTCACAAAACTGAAGTCGGCGGTACGGAGCATCTTCCAGTAACTCTTGTGTCACTAACATTTTATAAGGACGCATTTGACATGATTTCACTAACTTGAATGCAGACGAATGATTTATGTTATTTTCTCTTGGAACTTGTCGAACTGGAGTAATAGGATTTTCTTGAAGAGCTAGTAAATTGTTTAATTGCTTGTCTTCATTCATTACTGCATGCAGGCTGCTTGATATGTCCCTGACGTGGCTCACTTCACGATAACATCTATTAATTTTGCTTATGGTGTCTTGAGAAATTGGTGGTGGTAAATCTGGGTGTGTTTCGTGAAACAAAGCTGCTACTGCTACTTCTGTTTGAGTACACCATCTGTCGCCATAATTAAAATTTTGACTTTATGTGATTCAATTAAATAACCCATTTTAGTATGACAAAAATACTTCTTGCTATTAAGTAAGGGTTTAAATAGCACAAAATACTACAACATATGAGTATTTACTTCTTTTAAACAGAGAATACCATTAGAATGCGGCATCAAGTAAACAAACAACCTTATCTATAACATGTTTCATTTTTTTTTCAGTCTGTGTTAACAAAACTCAAATTGTATTATATTCGAAAAAAAAGTTGGGGGCGGTTTCTACCCCAAAAAGTAAGCCAAACTATAATAACAGTAACCGTAGTTCTGTGTTTTTTCAGCAAATTAAGAGGCTTCCTATATTATTCCAGTAAAAAATTCAACCCTGTCTAATATACGTTTTCATCAATTTTTGTATCATTACTGTTAATTTTACTTTAAAAGCTGAAACCTAACAAAAAAAAAACAATTTTTAAAAACTTCTTTTGTGTTTCCCTAAAGTAAAAAATTAGTTGAGAATATGTTATTTTGGAATAGAGAGACTGAGAGACATAATATGTAAGAAAGCGTCAGAAATTTATTTTTTAAAATAATATGGTTAATATTAAAGGTTCTACCGTACGAGCAAAAATTATTTGCATCAGAGAGGGCTTGGATTTAAAAACGTAGGGCTTGGTTTAGATCACAATGATATGGGGACGATATATCTAACGAAATCTAGATTAAAATTTTGTCAAATTCATGTTAGGACATGATATGTCAAAGTAATGAGTAATAAAATAAGTAGACCAATACAAATTTATTTTTGTTGTTTACAAAATTAACAAAGTAAAAATATACAGAAAGAAAAATAAAAATAATTACATAAATTGCTGAAATTGGCCACCGCCATGCTCCAAGCATAAAGTCATACGTCTCTTTTTATTTTCGAAAGTGTTGACCAGCATATCTGGAGAAATGTTACCACATTCTTGAATAATCCTTTCTTGTAATTGATCTAAATTTTGCAACTGGTGTTTTAAAAATAGTGTTCTTTAAATGAGGAAAAACCAAGTAATCCAAATAAGGTGATCTAGGTGGGAATTCAATATCTGATCGAAAACTAATCAATCTGTCGTCGAAAAAATTGCGTAAGTAGTTAATAGTTTCGGCGGCTGTATGGGCGGGTGCACCGTCCTGTTGAAAATATCCAAAACGTAGTTCGTCGTCAAGTAATTGCTCTACAAATGTATTCAAAATATTGTCTCTATACCGCTGTGCTGTAACTGTGTCATGGAAAAAAATAGGACCAACAATTCTTCTTCGGGAAACAGCTAACCAGACACCAATTTTTTAAGGGTGCAATGTGGACTCAAAAACGGGGATTTTCACTACTCCACATGCGTGTATTCTGAGAATTCACATAACCAGAGAGGTGGAACCAGGCTTCATCCGAAAAAAATGTCAGGTCTAATAAATCATTTCTTTCCAATAAATTTTGGGTAAACCATTGAAAGTAATTCCTGCGTATTTCAAAATCTGCGGCTTGTATTTCATGGAATACTTGCACTTTATAAGGAAATAAATTTAGCTGCTTCTTAAGGTTGAATTCTCAACGTCATTTAATCTATTGCCAACCTATAACCTATTTCGCGTTGATTTTTTGACTTTATTATTTTAATAACTAACATTTAAAGAAAATCAATATCGTCGGTACATTATTTCGGTAGTATCCGATATATTACAAAAATATCAATTTATTTCATTGCTAGTTTTGGGAAAATTGTATAGTGAAAGAACAATGAGTGACAATGACATAATAATGTTAAAAAAAATCTTACCCGATATTTTTCGCTATACAATTCTCCTAAAATAAGTTATGAAATTCCTTGATATTTATTAAATATGTCAATTATTACCTATAGAATATCAAGTCGATAATGATTTTCTTTAAATTTTGTATAAAAGCTAGAAAACATAAATAAATCTACGCGAAATAGGTTATAGGTTGGCAAGCATGTTGATACTCCTGCCTTAAGAATACTCCTGCATGTTCCATAAGATCTTCCCACTTGTTGGGACAGGCGTCTTATACAATTTGTTGGCGTATTTTGTATTATTTCACGAACGTTTGCAACAAGTTCTTCTGTTCTTAGAGATGGTCTTCCTGCTCCTTTTTTGTGTTGTATAGAACCCGTTTCCCTAAACACAGCTACGGTTCTTTTCAGGCAATGATAAAAAACCCCATGCAGCAATAAAAGCAACGTTAGGAAAATGTTCGTGAAAATCGTCCATGCACAAACCCGGATTGTATTGCCACCGTTTCGAAAATACGCTTCAACCATGAATTTTTTGTGCTGTTCCGTAAAGCCCGTTGTGTAAATTCTTCAAGAAATTGGAAAAATTAGCGATGAATCGAATTACTTGTAACGACTGTCAAAGATAACGGAATAACTGATTGATTGTTAATTCAGGTGGTTACTGACACCCAACAGGTATTAAGCTCTACGGCTAAGCATTACGTCCTTAGATGCAAGGCCCTCTTTGATGCAAATAATTTTTGCTCGCACGGTATTAGGTAGTTTGTACGGTACCCGCTGCTATGTTTTAATAGCGAATTTACACCAGTTGAATTGCGTGAGCGAAGCCTCGGGTAACCGCGTGTATTTTATAAACCTTTTAGCGTCCAAGCCCTCAGCTATTTGATTATTTTCCATAGATACAATGACATATTATTCTTCTATTATAATGTATAAATTGATGGTTTTTAACATTTAGACGCTCAACCAGGCTAGGATAACTTAAATGGTGAA
This sequence comes from Polydrusus pterygomalis, assembly GCA_963969555.1. Lineage (NCBI taxonomy): Eukaryota > Metazoa > Arthropoda > Insecta > Coleoptera > Curculionidae > Polydrusus > Polydrusus pterygomalis. The sequence goes on from OZ018377.1 coordinate 74,562,179, forward strand.
GGTCGTCCCCTGTTCGTTTAATTTAGCCCCCGGTCGCTAGTGGCGCTATTGTAGGAATTTTGTTTTATAAGGTTGTTCATCTCCTAAACGTTGGTAGGAACAGAATATTCATTTAGAATGAGCATGGCCAACATTCTGTACCTCTCTCTCTCTCTGTATTAAATTATACCAGCATATGTGCGAGAAAGATAAAAATATGGCTTATTGTAACAGATCCTGAAGTCTTACCTGGACTGGTGAAATATTGTCATTGTCATTTTATGATTGATTTGTAAAATATATAAAAAATAAAATTATTATTAAATAATTATTCATATATAATTTATAAACTTAACATGGCGCAGTCGGTAGTTTGAGAATCATATATATTTAATATGTCGCGACCAAAGAAATCGGGAATTAACAAAAGCGTGGAACCTCCTGAAGACTTCAATAATGTCGCCCAACGATTGGAAAGTACAGAGAGAGCTATTAAAGATATAGAAAGAAACTTTACTTCACAACTTAATGAACTACAAGGTACAATAACTAGTTTATTAAATAAAAACTTTGAAAATAACACGGAATTGTTAGAAAAATCTACAGAAAATAATAATATAATAATTTAAGCTGTTTTTGTATTTAAAACCTATTTATGTAAATATCTAATTATTAATAAATCTTGTCGCCATATCAGAAACGTTGTTGAAATTTCCTTTCGTTCTCCCAAATTATTTTAACTTGAATCAGATGTTTCGCGCTTCAAACTTTTCCGTTAAGTTAGAAGCGCGAAAATTTGAATTCAAAGTAATAATAAAATTTAAATTTTTATGCTTGGCGCCTACCCCCCCACGACTATATTTAGTTTCGCCCCCGGTCGCATGTGGCGCTATCAGGGACCCAATTTAGTATGTTAAGTTGCCTATCTATCCTTGAGAGCGCGCAACTCGCTTGTCTATGCGCTTAACTAATAGAATTCACCGTTTTTTACAGAATATCCCTACGAGCCAAAAAGTCCACCAAGAACCCCCTACTAATTGCGCACTTCATTATTTAAAACGGTTGGAGAACGCTATTTATAACAGCAATAAAAATAAGAGCACAAATTTATTTTCGGGTATCACTAACGTGTTTGGTCTTTAAGAACTAGGTATTTAAAAGACAATAATTGGTCTGTACCATTTTAAATTTTATTTAAATTGGAGCTTTTAAAATCATTAAACAGCCTAATTGTTTAAAAACGTTTGTTTATTAGGATGGCAAAAAAATTAGCAAGTTGCATAGACCTAAAATGAATAAAGCTATAGATTGCAGCAGCAAAGAAAATTTATTGGGGTAGAAATGTTAACTCCTTGTTAAAAAATCGCAACACAGTGGAGAGAGAAAGAAGAGAGAAAGAAGAGAGAGTGAGAGAGAGAGAGAGCGGTTTTAGTGTGCCTGCTGGCCATCAGAGGCGCTATGGCAGGAAAATTGAATAGCGGTTTTAGAACTTTTCAATTTTATTATTAACTTTTGAACGAGTTTTTATTGATTCAATTTAAATATTATTGAATCACAAATTAAATTAATAAAAAGGCGCACAAAAGTATTTATTGTATGTATGGAATAAAGATACGTTTTTATAATAACCAAGAGTTGGAAAATAAAGATGGAAGCACTTTATCGTAAATAATATTTTCTGCGTTTATTTATAAATAAAAACTGCATTGACAACCATAACAAAAATAACTGTTTAGAATAAACTAATGTCCTTAGGTTACGTCTCACAGGTCTCACTCATCAGGAATTGTCTCAATTCATATAATATATCACGAATACTGTAAACATCCATAAACTATTAGGTGATTCGTAGAGCATTCTCTGAAACAATAGGAACAGTATCGGGTTGACATTAAATTTCTCTGTAAAATATGGCCAATGGCCAAGTATCTACTTATCAAGTTAGCTCAAACCATTATCTTTGTGCCATTATGTTATACTTCTAATCTACTCAGTAAAACAAAAATATTAAAATTATCATCTCAAGAGACTAAACTATCTGTTCGTAACTGATAGATTGTTAGGTATTACCTCGGGCACAAATGTGTTGCAGTTATCTGCGGCTGCCCAGTGATATTTTGTTAAGATTGGCTTGTAAACCAACACCTATTTAATTACGTATGTGAAACATTTCATGTTAATTTATTTATTGTAAACTTGTATTAACAATATAAAAAAATGGTATAGGTGTGAAATCAATTTGATAAACAATAAAAAATAATTACCTGTATGGTAGGCTTCTTTAACGCATGTGCAAATTAGAATTCCTACGCGATATGCCGTTGCTCCTGACAACCGGATTAGCGAGAGCTATTACACCATGTTTTGTTGGATTGTTTGACGGTACGATAACTTATATACCGTATCATATACATAAGATAAATTAAAATGAACATTATTTTTTCTTTATGAGGGAATTTCTTTATGAAGTATGGGGGTGCACGTGCTCTTGTGCTCCTATGGAGGCACCGCCACTGATTCTTGGTCAAATAACATAATAATATACAGTGTGAGTTTGTAACTGGGAATAAATTCAGTAAATCCAGGACAGTTTTTTTTTGAAAAATGCCCAAAATTAGAGATATGACGATATCGATCATTTTGTTTATTTATGTATTTTTAAAGCCATATTAAGTTATGTACAGGGTGTCCGGAAAGAGAAAGTCAATCCGTTAACCATATATTCCTTGAGCAAAAGTAATGTGACTTTTATAATGCCATTTTCCATTTTTGACCCTCATGTTCAATATACAGGGTGTCAAAGTATGGGATTAATAAATATAGTTTAAAAAAAAACTAAAAAACACGCTTTAATAATTAATCAGTCTAAAAAGCGGAAAATAAATATAGTTTAAAATAATTCTTGAAATTCTTAATATAGGCAGAAAATAATAATGAACGATAAACATTAGTATTATTGTGAAAAAAGCGTGGGGCGCTTTGTGCTATATTTTTCGTATATCGAGCACCTCTCGCCTTTTTCACAATAATACTAATGTTTATTATTCATTATTATTTTCTGCATATATTAAGAATTTTAAGAATTATTTTAAACTATATTTGTTTTTCATTTTTTAGTTTGAGTTATTGGTAAAAAAATAAACTTTTTGAGTAGATTGAGCTAGATTAGTAGATTATTGTATTGTCAGCGGTTCTTGATAAGTCTACAAAATTTAAATTAAATCTGACCATTTAAAGTGGGTCAAAATCGGGTTCAAAGAAGTCGGTTACAAAGAAACATAGGTATATACAAACCCAAACAAACCCGATCGTTTATGCCGAATTATAAGAAAAGAACGATATTTGCAAATTTTTGAAAATTCTGACATACTGGTGTCAAATTTTGACAAGAAAATTTTTTGCGTATTTTTTTCAACTTTCCACCGTCAATATAAGTACATTCGACCTTATCGTTTTTTCATTAATATCATTTTTTTTAAACGATTTGACATATTGACAGCAGTCAAATTTTGACAGGAGAATTTTTTGCTTATTTTTCCCGAAGTCTCCGCATCGAATACTATACGACCCCCTAATGTTGTTTCGTCAAAATCGAATTTTCGTTTTATACCTGACAGCTGTCAAAATTTGACAGGAGAATTTTTTTGCGTATTAGATTATTGCATTGTCAGCGGTTCTTGATGAGTCTACAAAATTTAAATTAAATCTGACCGTTTAAAGTGGGTCAAAATTGGGTTCAAAGAAGTCGGTAGGGGGGTCCAGTACCCGTCCTAACTATTTTTTTAGGTAATCCTTTGTTTTTGATTATTTTTTGTCTCTGTTAAAATTTCGATAAATTGATGCGTTTGGAGATAATTTGAAAAGTATAGGTCCTTAAGAGCAGTTATCACTTGCCGCATTTAGGTAAAAAGGAGTGACAAACTACAAGAAAACTATTGGATAGAATTGGTTAAAATTTGGAATTTAGCTTCGAAATTTAATACAACATGACTGTATCAGCTTCATTTTATCAATTTTGAAAAAAATAATTCATTTTGAAAATTTGTTTTCTAATTTAAAAAGATTGAAGGCGATATAGTCATGTAGTATTAAATTTCGGAGCTAAATTCCAAATTTTAACCAATTCTATCCAATAGTTTTCTTGTAGTTTGTCACTCCTTTTTACCTAAATGCGGCAAGTGATAACTGCCGTAACTAACAAATTTGGTCAATACACTGGCCGACAAAAAATTTTTTTTTTGTTATAACACAAAGCTAAATAGCATCTTGTGGTAGAATGGACCTATCCAAATACGAAAATGAGAAAAAAAAAGTTGTAACACGTAACGTTTTCTTGTTACATTTATAGAACCACATTTGATGTTACAATATTTAATATCTATTGAAAAAATAATTTAAGAATTTTCTAACTGTGTATATCGACTATATTTAAATTTTTACACCTACTAAACATACCTTACATCTAGAAAAAACACAAACATTACAAATATTAACTGAACACACTAATTAAATTTATTTTTTTCTTTTTATGAGGGGTCATATCTTCTCTTTTCAAAAGTCAATAGGAATCACCCATCATGGCTGGATTCCATCGTCCTTGATAGCGAATTTCCATTGTCCTGATATCCTGGTGGAACCTTTTACCCTGCTCGTCACTGACAGCTCCCAAATTTTCAGGAAAAAATGACAGATGGGAATGGAGAAAGTAAATTTTTAATGACATTCGGGCACCAAGCGATTTGTAGGAATCTAAAAGTTCATCAACTAACTGTTGATAGTTTGCATCCATATTGTTGCCCAAAAATACCCTTACTATGCTAACAAATGAGTTCCATGCTCTGAGTTCCTGCCTGGTAAGCTTCTCTGTAAAGTTGACATAGTCCAGCAATTTTCTGATTTGTGGCCCAATAAAAATACCTTCCTTTAATTTGGCATCACTTAACTGGGGAAAGACTTGTCTTAGGTATTTGAATCCATCACCGTCTTTATTCATAGCTTTCACAAAGTTTTTCATCAGCTCAAGTTTAATGTGAAGAGGAGGCAGAAGGACTTTTTTGGGGTCTACAAGAAGTGCAAACTTAACATTTTGAGATACCGGCTGAAATTCACTTCTTTGTGGCCAATCTTTTATTACATAATGCTGATCTACTGCACGACTGTCCCACAAACAAAGAATCCAGCAATATTTTGTAAATCCTCCCTGAAGTCCTACTAAAATTCCTACAGTTCAGGTAATTTTTCTGTTATAAAATGCATCCATTTTTACCGCCCCTAATTAAATTGACTACCTGCTAATGTAAAATGGTCTTATTAAGCTATTGAAAAATGGTACGTATTGGGGCTTTCCCAATATTTTTTCTATTATTAGAAGGGTATTTTCATTATAAAAATAAAGAGCTGACCTGTGTTAGAAAAATCTTGTCGGCCAGTGTAATCAACAGTAATATCACAAGCCCTCGTTTTTATCGGTTAGATTTTTTAGCTGTCACGAAAACTTTTTTTGGAAATTTTTCGAGTTGAATTTGGACATGTTTATTCTGATTAGATCCCGAGAGCGTCTTGGCAGGCAGCATTGGATTTCTAACTTTACAGACCTGGCTTGGAGTTCCGATTCCGAGTTTTAGTTGGGCGTATAGGGTATAGACTAGACTAAAAATATAATAAAATTGATAAATAAATATAATTAATTTATGTAGGTATATAAAAAAAATTCAATTAATCAATTTGTCGTTTGACTTATCGTTCGCATTTGGGTGGTCTGGCAGAATAAATTTGTTTCTCGCTGATTCTGCGGGGGGGGCAGGCAGACCTCTGGGGGGCCGCCCCCCCTGTTCCCCCTAGTTACGCCACTGTCCATTTCGCGTAATTTTGTCAACTAAAGTCGCAGAAAAATTTACCGATTTTACTATTTATTTAAACACAAGTATGTATTATCTTTTAACATCCTGTCTTTATTTCTGCTTCTTTATATTAAGGAAAGGAAATTGAATTCTTACAATTGAATAAGCAATATCTACGTTTTGTCATGTTCAATTTAATTTACGTTATATCCTTTCTGTGCTTCCCGATTCCCTGGTAAATCAAATCGCAATGCTTCAAGTTCTCCATGTCATGGACCTTTTCATTAGTTCTATCTTCCACGTAAATCTTATAAAATAAATTTCCGACAATCCGGCATTCCTTATGTTAAATGACCTTTTCATAAAAATGTTCCCACATAAAGCTTGGAAAATATTTTAGAAGAAAGAAATAGTCCCTAGATGCTATTATATTAAGTTTGTATTTATTTAACATTTACATTTAACTCTTTTGTCAACTTATTTTGGTAAATGATGTGTTGAGATTGTCTAAGTGTTAAGTATTTATATTAGTTAACGACTGTTGTTAAGGACACAGTTCTTAAGGTCAATCGTGTATATAAAAGACCTATAAATGGCGTGAATGCAGTGGTAACTTCCGGGACCTTGCAATTATTAAAAAAATATCTAATTTTGAAAGGGTTGTTCAGGGAGGCATTGACAAATAGTATGCCGGGGTTTTTTTTTTAATAAACGCACAGAAACTTTAAAAAAAGCAGTTTTTTTGGAACCGCTAAATCTGCCACAATTTACCTTAAAATCCTCGAAAGTAAACACGTCGATTTTTAGAACTGAAGTAAAAACAACAATTTTTACTGGTAACACGATATTTTCTAGTCTATCGAGATGTCATTTATCCTAATAATTCTTAAAAATATGTGTTTGTTTTAACAGGAAAGGTCCCGTAACTGCACAAAACACGAAAGGAAACGAAACTATGACTGGCTGACTAACATCTGCCTTGGTCTACCAGCTTCAGAATATGTCTGTCTTTCTTGTTCGTATGCCAAAAGCAAAAAAACTACTTTAATCAACACGGCAACATGCGAATCGTCAATAGTTAGGCAAATCGAATTGACGATAGAAAAAGGCATTGTTAATCTGACCTTAACATTTTTAAAAGACTAACCGAGGGCTGTAATATATAAGAACAAATTGTTTACATTTTGTCTCGATCAGAAAGAGTTTTTAACAGAAATTATTGCTGAGAAATTTTTGCTAATTGCCCTATTCCTAGATGTACCGCCTGTGTTTGAAAACGAAGGTTATATTAATTATATTTGTGATGTGTACCTATTAAGTAAGAAGAATATACTAAATATGTGTGGTTTTAAATTTTCTACTAATAAAATTTTGTTTCCTAATGAAATCAAATTATAATGTTCTAGGGAAATCGCAACGGAACGCTGTATGTACATACGTTTTTACTGATGAGCTGTTTTTGCTCGATGCTGGACCCACGTCAAGACTTATACCACTAAAATTCACCGGCCGCGTATCAAGGGCGTCCATAAAGCGTTTTTCAGGGGGGGGCAAAAACTTAAACAATACTTACTTTTTATATCCAGTGTCACCAGTAAAGTCCGCATCTTATTAATAGCTTTATTCGAAATTTGACTTTGGCATCAAGTTCTGCTTCGATCGAGATGAAAATTAAACAAAAAAATAGTAGTCACGTGATTCGCATTATCTGTCAAATTTTAATTTTTTTCAAAAAATAATTCAAAAGTGGGGTTATTTTTGAAAATATCAAAAAAAAGTTATAGGGAAAAGTTTTTTTAAATGCAGTTTCTAGGCCACACGCAAAATTTTAGCTGGATAAGCTAATTTTTATTTTTTACCCATATTTTGTAAATTGCACCACTTTTGCAAAATAACACTCAACGTAACCTACATAAAACTTTTTAGTTTTGACAATGCTTTATTTCAGATACATTTTTTTAAAAATTAGCTTTATATTAAATGTGTGTTTTTCTACAAAATCAAAATTGGGCTATTAAAATTTGGTCGCATGTGATGCAAAGTTCATTTGTTATTGACCCTGTATAAGGTAACGTCATAAAATAAGTATTTTTGAAAACATAGTTTGTGTCTGAAAGTAATACACCTTAATATTAAGGCAAAAAAGAACACAGTAACATCAGTAAAGTGTTCATTAAGTGGAAAATAAATTTTTGCTTAACTCAACAGAAAGTTTATCTATTTTCTACGATTTAATTTAAAATCTCTTTATTTTATTTTTTATTTTTTTACTTTCAGTCACAAACTACGTTTTCAAAAATACGTATTTTATGAAGTTAGCTTATACAGGGTCAAAAACAAATGAACTTTGCATCACATGCGACCAAATTTTAATAGCCCAATTTTTATTTTGTAGAAAAACACACATTTAATATAACGCTAGTTTAAAGAAAATGTATCTGAAATAAAGTATTGTCAAAACTAAGAAATTTTATGTATAGGTTGCGTTGAGTCTTATTTTGCAAAAGTGGTGCAATTTACAAAATATAGGTAAAAAATCAAAATTATCTTATCCAGCTGAAATTCTGCATGTGGGCTAGAAACTGCATTTAAAAAAAAATATAACTTTTTTTGATATTTCCAGAAATAACCCCACTATTGAATTATTTTTTGAAAAAACATTAAAATTTGACAGATAATGCGAATCACGTGACTACTATTTATTTGCCTAATCATCTCGATCGATGCAGAACTTGATGCCAAAGTCAAATTTTGAATAAAGATATTATTAAAAAAAATCCCATATGATGCGGACTTTACTTGTGACACTGTATAAAGACTATTTATTTAACTTATGCCTAATGTATTAATTTATTGAAATGTTTTTATTATGTAATGGTTCAGTTTAGTGATTTGTTGGTCTACTAACTAACCACTTTACTATTCAATATTTATCCTGAATTATGAAATAAAATAGTAATGTGGGCGCCTAGGGGGGGGGGCAAGTGCCCGTTTTGCCCCCCCCCCCTATGGACGCCCTTGCCGCGTATAATAAGTAGTATGATATAAAGCCACAATTGAGCAAACCCCAATAAACCCGAAACATTTTTTGTAGGTACTTATTATAAATAATTCTGGTTACGCAAACCTTACATTTCTTTGGCAATAATCATACATTTTCAAATAAATAAAAGGTTTGTTACTGTAAAACATAACGTAAAACTTTTACAGGATCGGATGGGCCCACCGGAACACCGGGAGGTTTCCCGGTGCGCCGGTCCCTCAGGCGCCGATAGGCGCTGCCGCTGTTTGCGAACTTTTTTCTTTTCTTTTTTAACAATTTGAATTAATTTTGAAAATAATCGAAAAAGCAAAAAACCAGAAATTATTAATCAAGAGTTTTTTTGGAGACACTTTTTATAATAATTTGTCTGCACTATGGAAACAAACGAAAAAATATATTATTAATAAATATTTTTTCCACCTAAATGTGTAATGTAAAAAATGAAGTTTGTTTTTAACACGCTTTTATTAGCTTCACCTGTATGTTTGTCCGTTTATCCGATATTAATGAAAAAACTATAAGGTCGTATGTATATTGACGGTGGAAAATTGAAAAAAATACGCAAAAAATTCTCTTGTCAAAATTTGACACCTGTCAATGTGTCAGAATTATTACAATAACCGATAGTAATGAAACAAACGTGGGGTCGTATAGATATTGTCGCTAAGAATAGAGAAAAATTTTTAAAAAATTATACCCGCCATTTTTCAAATTTTGACAATTTTTTTTTTTATTTTAAAAATTTTTGTCGTTGGTCGGTTTTGTATGTTTGTTCCTTTGTAACCGACTTCTTTGAACCTGATTTTGACCCACTTTAAATGGTCAGATTTAGTTTAAATTTTGTAGACTTATCAAGAACTAAAAAGCGGAAAATAAATATAGTTTAAAATAATTCTTGAAATTCCTAATTTATAGGCAGAAAATAATAATGAACGATAAACATTAGTATTATTATTGTGAAAAAAGCGTGGGGTGCTTTGTGCTATATTTTTCGTATATCGAGCACCCCACGCTTTTTTCACAATAATACAAATGTTTATCGTTCATTATTATTTTCTGCCTATAAATTAAGAATTTCAAGAATTATTTTAAACTATATTTATTTTCCGCTTTTTAGTTTGATTAATTTTTAAAGCGTCTTTTTTAGTTTTTCTAAACTATATTTATTTTATTTATGAGTTATTATAAAAAATATGTCGTAAGTGGAAGAAAAAATACATATTTATGTATTTTCATTTATTTATTGGATCGACACGACGCGGCGCCGTTTCAATCGACTTCCCGCGCCGGTCCGAGGTGTCCCATCCGCCCCTGAACTTTTGCAACTAAAACGGTTTCTTAAGGTGCATTTACAAAACATGTTTAAGTATGCCCAAATAATCTAATAAAGCCATTTTTCTTAAAACTCTATATGACTAAAAAATATTTAATATTGTGGACAACATTTTTTATAGTGTTTTGCCAAGAGACGCAACCACTTCTAATAAAAAACAGATAAACGCATAAATATATGCTCGTATTTTTTCAAAACATTCTCATCACTCGCTGCAGAAAACGCTGCTTGAACTCATAAATGTCCTTTCGCTATTGCCCAATAAATTCTGAGATATCCTAATGTAGTCCATTAATTCCTCCGGGAATTTTCGTGAATGTAGGACGTGTTTGTGTTTACCCGAAAGCGGGTGATGCTACAGTGGGCCAATTAACGCTTTAAAGCTACACAAATTGTTAAAATGTTGCAATCAAAAACACCAATATTGAATAATATAATATTGATGAAATAAAAAAAGTAACCTGGTCTACGTCTAAAAACCGCATCGATGTCAATGGACACATGCCTAGCAAAGAGCGAAGATTGTGGACCCCTATGGAGCACTAAAGCGGGATAAAGAGTTTGCGCAGTTCACTCATATTGTGGATCATGTAAGCACTGAACATTTTTTGATGCTAAATTTTTAAAAATTTAATATAGGCAGTAAATAATAATGGAGGATAAACATTAGTATTATTGTGAAAAAAGCGTGGGGCGCTTTGTGCTATATTTTTTGTATATCGAGCACACCACGCTTTTTTCACAATAATATTAATGATGATAAACATTAGTATTATTGTGAAAAAAGCGTGGGGCGCTTTGTGCTATATTTTTCGTATATCGAGCACCCCACGCTTTTTTCACAATAATATTAATGTTTATCGTTCATTATTATTTTCTGCCTATATTAAGAATTTCAAGAACTATTTTAAACTTTATTTATTTATTGTTTTTTAGTTTGATTAATTATTAAAGCGTGTTTTTTGGTTTTTTGAAACTATATTTATTTTTCATTTTTTAGTTTGAGTAATTTTTTTGTGTAGAGATAGTTATAGAGAGGTCCGGAGTAGAGATGGAAGACAGTCACTAATTTAACAATGACTTTTTAAAATGGCTAGATTTAAAGCAGTGGATCAATTTTTTTTTAAATGGCTAGCTTCAAAGCTTTGGTCCACAAACCCGAACAAACCCACTCGGCCAACGGACCAACGGATAGCGCAAGAATGTACCAACACTATATTAGGCCGAGTACTCGAGCCGGATAGTAGGTAGATAATACGCATGCGCATACGGTGAGATCTATCTCTCTCACTCTCATACAGAGGATCTGTAAGGAAATGATTTAATTCCGGCGATCCTGATCAGGATAATGAGATCAACTTATCAAATTATTGTATATTGTCAGCGGTTCTTGATAAGTCTACAAAATTTAAATTGAATCTGACGGTTTAAAGTGGGTCAAAATCGGGTTTGTTCGGGTTTGTATCAAATTATTGTATTATCAGCGGTTCTTGATAAGTCTACAAAATTTAAATTAAATCTGACCGTTTAAAGTGGGTCAAAACGGGTTTGTTCGGGTTTGTATCAAATTATTGTTTTGTCAGCGGTTCTTAATAAGTCTACAAAATTTAAATTAAATCTGACCGTTTAAAGTGGGTCAAAATCTGATTTAAAGAAGTCGGTAAAGCTTCGGTTTCCTACAAAGCGGCACCGCAAAAGAGCGGCCGTAATTTGGCGGCCGATTTTGCCAACTAACAGTAGTACGGTCGCTTTGGACGGTAAATATTATTGGAAAGTAACATTACATACGATTCGATAAAATACTAGCGCACCGTCAAAAATCGTGCTTGCGCTATCTCCCAACGTACAGAGCGGCCGCTTTGGAAAATACGGTGCCGTATTTTTTGCGCTGAGCGCTCTAAAGGAACATACTTTGATTTGCAAGTACATACACGTTTTTTCACGGCGAGGCTCGCCGACAAATTACAGTCGCTTTTTTGCGGTGCCGCTTTGTAGGAAACCGAAGCTTTACAAACAAACAAACATACAGGTGAAGCTAATATAAGCGTGTTAAAAATAAAATATTATAATCGGAGGCCGAGACTTTGTGTCCTTTTTACATTATAAAGATTTAATGTAAGATAACAATTTTGTCTGGCTAATTTTAGGTTGTGCCTCATTGTGGGAGCGAAAGCGTTGTTATTGTTTGTGTTCGCTATTGGGTCATTGCAAAATGTCGGAACTTTTTAAATTAGTCGATGTCGGAAATGGAAACTGAAATACTGAAAACACAATTAACTTTTGGTTTGTTTTTCGTTAGTGTTTTATAATCGATCTCTAACTAAATTAAACAAAAGTTACTCCAAAATTAGGCCAAAGTCGTATTTTTAAATTAAAAAGTGTTTCTGGTTGTGATAATTGACTATCTAAGGAGACCTTGGGAAAAGAAAATATTTTTTGATTGAATTGGGTCGAACACAAAGGGGTTCAAATGTGAATTACATATACGAGAAAAACTAAAAAAAAATTACATGGAAACAACTGATAAAAAATTAAGCATTCTAGAGATATAATTCTCTTCCTTTCGATTCATACAGCTTATCTCGTGAGCAAACAAAAATTACAATTTATTGGGAAAAAATGCCTTTGTACGCACAGCTCACCAGTCGCACGCCTTGCCGCCCCACAGGTGTTGGTATGCGCACAACCCTCTTGTTAGTGGGTTTTCCTTGTTTTGCGACATCTTCAAAATACCCTCCTTGTGTTTAACGTTTTTTCTGTGGATTTCTTAATATGTGTGAAGTTAATGTTTATCAGCAACGTTCATAAAGCAACGACATTTTTGGGGGTACGGGTCAATCCACCTGTAGCGTTTGTAAACGAATTTTATTTTTTTTAGTGGCGAAGATCAAAATTCTACCATTTGGATTTATCGTCTTTAGTAAACTATCCGAAAGGGATAAACTACCTGCTATATACGAATTTCCAAAAAACCGGAGGAAAAAAATTACAGGATAAAAACTTCGACAAGTAGCGTTTGTAAACGAATTTGTATTTTTTAAGAGGCGATAATTGAAATTCTACCCCTATGGGGTAGTTTACTAAAAATTTTAAATCCAAACGTGTTATAGGCTTTATGCATATGGATATTGAGTTTCCTTTGTTTTTACTTTGTACTTTTATCTACTGTGCGAGCAAAAATTTCTTGCATTAAACAGGGCTTGGATTAAAAAACGTAGGGCTTGGTTTAGATCACAATGATATGGGAACGATACCTATATCTAACCAAATCTAGGTTTTTGTCAATTTCATATTATGACATGATATGCCAAACTAATGCATGAGTAATAAAATAAGTAGACAATTACAAATTTATTTTTGTTGTTTACAAAATTAACAAAGTAAGAATATACAGAAAGAAAAAGAAAAATAATTACATAAATTGCAAAATGGGGATTTTCACTACTCCACATGCGTGTATTCTGAGAATTCACATAACCAGAGAGCGGTATACAGACAATATTTTGAATCCATTTGTGGAGCAATTACTTGACGACGAACTACGTTTTGGATATTTTCAACAGGACGGTGCAACCGCCCATACAGCCGCCGAAACTATTAACTACTTACGCAATCTTTTCGACGACAGATTGATCAGTTTTCGATCAGACATTGAATTCTCATCTAGATCACCTTGTTTAACGATTATGGATTACTTCGTTTTCCGCTTTTAAATAATACTATTTTTAAAACACCAGTTGCAAATTTTGAACAATTACAAGAAAGGATTATCCGAGAATGTGGTAACATTTCTCCAGAGATGCTGATGATCAACAATTTCGAAAATATGAAGAGACATGTGAATTCATGCTTGGAGCATGGCGGTGGCCAACTTCAGCAATTTATGTAATTATTTTTCTTTTTCTTTCTTTATATTCTTACTTTGTTAATTTTGTAAACAACAATAATAAATTTGTATTGGTCTACTTATTTTATTACTCATAGTTTGGCATATTATGTCATAATATGAATTTGACAAAATTTTAACCTAGATGTGGTTAGATATATCGTCCCCATATCATTGTGATCTAAACCAAGCCCTACGTTTTTTAATCCAAGGTTTCTTTGATGCAAATAATATTTGCTCGCACGGTACAATCCCACCAGGTCTTTAAGGTGCATCCTATTGAGCTCTAGTAGTTTGTCAGTTAACTGTTGCCTTTAGGTGTCTTAGGCCTGGTAAGTTCAACCAGTGTCTTCTCCACTTATCTGTTTCTTCGGCCAGGATCGATCTCTTGGCCGTAGCGTGGAATATATTTATTGCCGGTTCGGATCCTGTTAATTCTGTTACTCTTCTCTTAGAAAGCTTGTCAGCAGCCCCGTTAACCTCCAGGCCTATGTGTCCTGGAATCCATATTAAGGTGATATTTAAACTTAGTTCAGATAGTGCTTCGTGACAGCTCAGTACCGTTTTTGAGGTACACCATCTCGATTCAAGGACTTTTAGAGCGCCGTGACTGTCAGAGAATATCTTGATTGTCCTGTGTGCGTACTGTCGATTTATCATCAGTCTTACATACAGTTCAATGACATGAACCTCAGCCTGGAACATGGTCGCCATGGATCCCATGGATGCCATGGATCGTTGGTTTTATTTTTGGATTTTCTTCATACATTCCGGCTCCAATGCCTTAAGTGTTGGAGCCGTCTGTGAATAATCCAAACTCACCACTGAGATTCTTACTATTATTCAATAGCAGCAGTATTAGCGTAGGAATAGTTTAGGTTTTGTTAATAAGACTGTATTTCTTTGACAATAAACCACATAAAATTTAAAAATAAAGTATTTTATCGTCTTGTTCATGTGAACATTGTATCAAAACAATATTATAAGATATGATATTATCAGATATGTAAAGTTATGGATTTAGTGTTTATTCATTAAGATGTTAAAAAATGATAGAATATGTCTAATAAAGAGTGATTTGTAGGCGCGGCCTAAAAGTACGTTTATGAATGGAATGATTTATCTATCTTGCTTGCCCGTCTCGTCGTCGGTTGGAAACAACTAACTGCATCGTCTATTCATGTGTAATTGTGACGACCGTTTATATGATTTACATGTGTGCAAAATTTGATTTTAAATCGTTTCTTGTTTTGTGTTTTTATTTAAGAAGTAAGTAGTGTTTTGATACAAAATATAAGTTTCGGAAAATTGTAATATCGATCGCAGCGATATTAAATTAAGGAACAGAATACTCCAAAAAAACTTCACGAATTAATGATTTGAGTATATATTATATGGAGACAAGGTTCCATGGCAATTTGCTATGAATAGCCCAAATTTATTGCAAATTGAAATTCAGGACAAATGAACATTGTAAAGTAAGCTACCGTGCGAGCAAAAATTATTTGCATCAAAGAGGGCTTGGATTAAAAAACGTAGGGCACAATGATATGGGGACGATATATCTAACCAAATCTAGGTTAAAATTTTGTCAAATTCATATTATGACATGATATGCCAAACTAATGAGTAATAAAATAAGTAGACACAGTGGCGTATTTAGGGGGGGGGTCCGAGGGGTCTGGACCCCCCCGTGGGCTCAACATTAAAAAAAAACTCAGAACAGATCAGATGCCTTGTTGCATTTAATTTCTAATTTAAGTGAGTAAAATAATATGTACATGGTGATTGATAATTCGATTAATTCCTCGCAGGAGGTAATTTGTGATTTTTTCTTAAATATGACCTATTCCGAAAATGCTTGGTTTTCGAGTTATTTCAATTTTTTTCTTGTTTTTTACCTGCGTGTCTAATTTATTTAATTTAAAAAAATTGAAATGATGTTCACTTAGTTTTGTAATTTTTTTGCAAACTAGAACTATTAGCAATACTTTGTTTTTACAAATAATTAAGTAACTGTGTCACAGATAACAAAACAACATGGCCAAACTTGGCAAAAAAAAAGGCAAAAATAACTTGAAAACCAATCATTTTCGGAATCGGTCATATTATGTAGAAATATATATTTTTAAACATAAATATTTAAAAAAATATATTTTCACATTATTGCGTTTATATTTAAAAATTTCTTAATTTCTTCCTTTTTTGGGTTCAGCTATCAAAACATAGAAATTATAAATTTTGATAGTTCAAAATAGAGCGTGGCACCGAAAAAATTTTCGCCTGCGGCGCTTTTTTAAAGAAAGAAAGAAAGAAAGATAGAATGAAAGGTATAAACCTCCCCCGTGGCAATATTCTAAATACGCCACTGAGTAGACAAATACAATAGTATATTAACGTACACGTTTTATAAAGCATCATTTTATAGCACGCGTCCATGTTAAAAAACCAGCCGCTTGCGGCAAGTTTTATAACGGGAAAAGTGCTTAAAACTGCTTTATATAAAACGTACGTTATACTATTTTTTCTAATTTGTAGTTTTTTCAATAAAAAACACATATTTAAAAAGAAAATAAATCCTTCAAATTTTGTAAATTTTTATGTTTAAATTTTATGTTGGTAATACTATTTTTTATCATAGTAGCCTCTGGACAACAAAAATTATTTTGCGAACTGTCATTTTTTGATTTATTGACCCATTTTCACCACGAGATTCTAAAGTTATTTTAGCGATATGAGATTTAAAATTGGACGGAATACGTTGTGTGATCCTTGTACAGGGACCTTTTTTTAAGTGTCTCACCCGATTAGCGATTTTCCTACTGGTTAAAATAAAAAAACAATTACGTACTCCCTAATGGTTTTTTGCGAAGAAGCCAAATTTAATGTCAAAAATTATATAGATTCACAAATTTGACAGATAAGACGCCATATTGGATTTTTTTAAATGGCAACCCTACTTTATTATATGCCCAGTGCATTCCATTTTTTATTTACAGTTCAGAAATATATAGTTGTAAATATTTATTTTCAGTCGTTCCGGAGATACAAGGCTTCGAAGTTTTCGATTTTGTTTGGAAAGTCTAACTCCTGTAAAAAATAGATCGCTTGTGATTAGAAATTTAAGTTTTTTTACAGTTACATTATTGGTTGTGGCCGAGCTAACTATGCTATCGTCACATATGTCAGATATCAAGAAATTGAAGACATAAAAAATTTCCTAGCAACCTAAATTAAATAAATGTCTTTTTGTAAAAATCACAGCCAACTTTTAAAAACACCATGAGTTTAATGTTCAAGTTTGCAATATCTCTCAAGTTTTTCGGCCAACTCTTGAACACTGAATAATTAGTTTAATTTTTTTCTTATATTTTGACATTATATTTCGGGTTTAAAAGTAAACCTGTTGACATTATTTCTTTAAAACAATATACCCTACCTATATACAAGGTCACGTTTTATAAGGAAAAGCCCCAATTTTAATGTAAAAATGAAATCTATGCGAGCACAATTTAAAATTATTATTTTTTATAATATAATAATAAAGAATAATAAGTAATAATAATAATAATAATAATAAAAATAATAAATCTCTTTTTATTTCATAATTCAAAGATTACATGTTTAAGTATTATTGATTTATATAAAGACGGCGAGATCTAGCATTAGCAACTCACCTAGTCGTTGGCGTCGCTTTTAAATAAATTATACAGGGTGTTTCATTAAGGGTGGCCACCGTCCATATCTCGGAAACTACTAGGCATAGAAACTTGGGGAAAAAAATTATGATTAAAGCTGTTATGAGAAAATTTTGGAAATTATTTTTAAGTTCCTCATTTCGCCGCAAGGGGGCACAATTGAAAATTATTTTTTTTAATTCTAAATTTCTCCGAAAATTTCCGTATTAAGGTATAACTCTGGTTACATCATTGGAAAGCTTGGACAATTCTGCATCATTTTGGTTTAAGGCTCATTGGCGTACCGAAATTGCTAAGAGTGGGGGAAGCTATTGAATGTGCAATCATTAAAATCGCTGTAGCTTCTAAATGACTTATCCGATTTTGCTAAGTTTAAGCTTGTTTGGAAGAGAAAGGTAAACACTTTTAATTGTCGTATCCAACGGTACACGATAGTCTCTAATAAAATTACTAGAGGGCGCAATTTGTAATAATAACAGTTTCTTCGATTTTATTCCGAAAATTCAAATCATACGGTATAACTATGACATCTCAATCGAATGGTAGAATAAATTTGCAAGATAAAATGTTGAGACCGCTGTTCGATATCTTTGTTGGTTTCAGAGTTATTGTCAAAACCATCTATCTTCTATCGAAGAAATTATTGTTTTTATAGTTCCATAGGGGTCTATAGGTAAGATTAGTAAAAAATATAAAAGAAAAAATGTGTAGCGTGTTTAAAGTCCAACGGGTTATAACAACATCATTAAAATAATCATGGAAAACTTTTCACCGAAACCATCGAAATACTTTATAAATGTTAAAAATTACTTTTATTTTGCAAAATACAACTATTAATTTTTCTTCTAGAACTAGAAATGGTTGCTTCAACTTTAGCGTCTAAGGTGGTTAGTCGAGTATTATAAACAACATCTTTTATTTGTCTCCAGAAGTAAAAATGTAACATAGTTAAACCCGGAGATCTATGTGACCATGGAAATAAGAAACCCTTTTCAATCCAGCGATTCGGGTATCTAACATGTAAAAAATCACGGACAATTTGCGAAAAGTGTGCTGGGCAGCCATCATGTTGACACCACGTGGATGTTCTTAGGTCAATGGGAACATCTTGTAAAAGGATAGACAAATCACGTTCTAAAAAGTTTAAGTAAGATTCTCCATATAGATGGTCATTAAAATATAAACTGTACGATAATAATTCTGTGTCCAAAAACTCCGCACCACACGATTATCCATCCACCTGTTTTGGTGATCCGCTTTTCGCATCCAATGAGGATTTGTTTGTGACCAATAATGCATATTATGTAAATGAACCCTGTCGCTGCTAATAAAAATGGCCCCATCAGTCCATAAAATCCAGGAAAGAAATTGAGGATTTTCATTACTCATCTCTCTTAGCCAATGACAATAGTCGAGCGGCTTATCAAAATCAGTTTCCGATATGGCCTGGGGTAAAACTACCTGATGGGTATGTAGTATGTAGCTTAAAATCCCTTATAATTCGGAATACTGAAGTAACAATTATCCCTAGGTCTATGGATATTTCTCATGAGCTTAAATACGGATTCGCTACCACGTAAGCAAGAACGTTTATAATATTGTCTTCATTAATTCCTTCAATCATTGATTAGGTAAGAAGTAATTCGAAAAGAATCAAGGAGAAACTTTTGTCAACATCTATCAAAATCAAATCTGCCGATTTTGTTTCACGGCTAACTAGATTTATTTTTGAAAACATAGTAGAATTATGCCTAAATTAGAAGTTTTCCATGATTATGTCGGTAATTCTAAATAGAATTTTGGGCCATTGGAATATTAAGTAACAAACCACATATTAAGTACAGAATTATAAACTAAAAAAATATTTTTTTTGTCGTGGAATGCTTCGGCCACGAAGCTATAAAAACCATAATTTCTTGGATTAAAGTGGTAAAAATTATTGTTTTGGCAATAACTCTGAAACAAAGATATTGAATTGCGGTCTTCACATTTTTTCTTGCAAATTTAATCCATTTTCCGATTATGATGTCATAATTATACCGTATGATTTGAATTTTCGGAGTAAAATTTAAAAAAAAATTAAAATAATGTAACTGTAAAAAAACTTAAATTTCTAATCTCAAGCGATCTATTTTTTAAAGGGGTGAGGCACTTAAAAGGCATAATCGAACGATGCATGTTTAGGAAGCCCCATATCTCCGGAACGGTTGAAAATATATACCAACAATTATACATTTTTGATATCGGAATGCGGAATGCCATCTACTGGTGCAGTTATTAATTATGGTTGCCATTTAAAAAAAAAACAAAATGGCGTCTTGTCTGTCATTTCTTGATATCTGACATATGTGACAATAGCATAGTTAGCTCGGCCACAACCAATAATGTAACTGTAAAAAAACTTAAATTTCTAATCTCAAGCGATCTATTTTTTAAAGGGGTTAGACTTTCCAAACAAAATCGAAAACTTCGAAGCCTTGTATCTCCGGAACGACTGAAAATAAATATTTACAACTATATATTTCTGAACTGTAAATAAAAAATGGAATGCACTGGGCATATAATAAGGTAGGGTTGCCATTTAAAAAAATCCAATATGGCGTCTTATCTCTCAAATTTGTGAATCTATATAATTTTTGACATTAAATTTGGCTTCTTCGCAAAAAACCATTAGGGAGTACGTAACTGTTTTTCTATTTTAACCAGTAGGAAAATCGCTAATCGGGTGAGACACTTAAAAAAATGTCCCTGTACATTCGGTACATATACAGAGCGTTCGGAAATTCGGGCGATTTTGCTACTTTTTTTTCAAATTTCAAAAGACGTGATTTTACGTCACGGCATTGCAATTTAGTATAGGGAAGATGGAAAATTAAAATAAAGTTAAAATCGACATTGGAAGGTTAGTAGATTGAATTTTGGATAGGATTTGGCAGAAAATGATAGCTTGAAGCATCTACAAAAGATTGATTTATAGATTTTTGCAACCAACATACATGACTGTTATCCACACAAAATAAAAATGTAGGTTATCAAGCTATTTTTCCTCTGCGAAAAATGGGCTTTCTCGTAAATCACAAAGGCCGCGCAAGTCAATGAAATAAAACATTTAAATGTTACCAACATCAAATAAAGAAAAAACGCGTATCGAAATAGCTTCAATGCGTATCGTAATAGACTTGTTATGATACCAAATTAGAAAAATTTATTTTTGTTGTTTACAAAGTTAACAAAGTAAGAATATACAGAAAGAAAAAGAAAAATAATTACATAAATTGCTGAAATTGGCCACCGCCATGCTCCAAGCATAAATTCACACGTCTCCTCATATTTTCGAAAGTGTTGACCAGCATCTCTGGAGAAATGTTACCACATTCTTGAAAAATCCTTTCTTATAATTGTTCTAAATTTGCAACTGGTGTTTTAAAAATAGTGTTCTTTAAATGAGGAAAAACGAAGTAATCCATAACCGTTAAAGAATGTGATCTAGGTGGGAACTCCATGTCTGATCAAAAACTGATCAATCTGTCGTCAAAAAATTGCCTAAGTAGTTAATAGTTTCGGCGGCTGTATGGGCGGTTGCCCCGTCCTATTGAAAACATCCAAAACGTAGTTCGTCGTCAAGTAATTGCTCCACAAATGGATTAAAAATATTGTCTATACCGCTGTGCTGTAACTGTATCATGGAAAAAATAGGACCAACAATTCTTATTCGGGAAACAGCTAACCAAACACCAATTTTTTGAGGGTGCAATGTGGAATCTACAAAAAATTGGGGATTTTCACTACTCCACATGCGTGTATTCTGAGAATTCACATAACCGGAGAGGTGGAACCAAGCTTCATCCGAAATAAATCATTTCTTTCCAATAAATTTTGGGTAAACCATTGAGAGTAATTCCTGCGTCTTTCAAAATCTGCGGCTTGTAGTTCTTGAAATAATTGCACTTTATAATTAAATAAATTTAGCTGCTTGTTAAGAATAGTCCTGCATGTTCCATAAGATCTTCCCACTTCCTGGGACAGGCGTCTTATACAAATTGTTAGCGTATTTTGCATTATTTCACGAACGTTTGCAATAAGTTCTTCTGTTCTTACAGATGGTCTTCCTGCTCCTTTTTTGTGTTGTATAGAACCTGTTTCCCTATACACAGCCACGGTTCTTTTCAGGCAATGATAAAAATCCCCAGCAATAAAAGCAATGTTAGGAAAATGTTCGTAAAAATCGTCCATGCACAAACATTGTATTGCCACTTACCATTTACTCTCTCAACGAAAATACGCTTCAACCGTGAATGTTTTGTGCTGTTCCAAAGCCCAGTGTGTGAATTGTTCAAGAAATTGGAAAAATTAGCGATGAATCAAATTACTTGTAACGACTGTCAAAGATGACGGAATAACTGATTGATTGTTAATTGAGGTAGTTACTGACACCCAACAGGTATTAAGCTCTACGGCTAAGCATGAGGTCCTTAGATGCAAGGCCCTCTTTGATGCAAATAATTTTTGCTCGCACTGTATTAGCCAAAACAGCTTTGTACACACAAAAAAAACTACTCTCAAAAGAAGCTTATAGTAATGCTCAAACAAATAGCCTTATTTTGAAACTAACTTGCTTTATTTTGTGCCTACAATATATTCATTTTTAAACTACCACTGGTTTTAAATTATATCATCAAGTTAATCAAAATTATGTTCATAAAGAGATTACATCATCATCATAACAAGATAATCTCATACTTGTTTTAAAAATAAGTATTGTGGTCAAAGTGAAATATACTATGATGGGTTTAAAAATAAAAATAAATTTGTATTCTCACAGCGAGCGCAAAGACAGTCTCTATAGTCAACTTGAGTAAAATCTAAACCCTTATTATTTCTTTGATGCTATTTGCATCACGTGACCTCTTGTTCTGCGAGGAAACGACCGAAATACGTTTAGTCGTTATTTAACATCCACGCAGACGTCGCACGTCGATGCTCACCGATGCTGGTAGTGTGTATTCTATTTTGCGCGTTTAGTGTAATAGTGTGATGGAGGAAATATTATATTCGTTATAGTTTATAGTTATGGTTTTTTGTTACCTGTTTGGTTACCTGTTTTTTTTTAATAAAACCAAAAGCAATAAAAAGTTGTTTTATTTATCAGTTATCTGTTAGGGCTATATTCAGATCAGATACCTAAGGTAATATCACAATAGTATTTGATACCTATGTCACAAAGACATTTTAACTTGACATGTACAATTCTATTGACTGCGGTGAGCTTATCCTATCTGACCTTAATCCTTAATAATATAGTCCTTTCAGATCCATCTGTTTTAAAACTACATGATTTTAAATTTTACTCTATCTAATAATAAACTACTTTTAAGATTATACTAAATTGATTTGTCTAGTTTCGCTGAGAATGTAGGATAGTCACAAATTGAAGATACAAATAAAATATGTGTGCTCAAATGCAAGTTCGTATATTCAACTTAATAATAACTCATACTCAAAACGAAAATAACGAATATTCATTCTTAGAATACTTTGAATCAAACCAATATTAACGTATACTATATCTGCAACTACAATTATTGATAGGTTGATCATTTATTTTTATTACCCTAAAACTAAAGTAGAGTCAAGTTAAAAGAATGTAGTATTAATTTAAAACTATATTTTGATGCTAAGGTATTTTCTATTTAATTTTACTTTAGCATTGCTCCTATTTATGTATATCATAGTTTCAGTTTGAAACTTTTAGGTTCAACTGGATACTAGATTTTTTTGTGTGTAGCCCAATGCCTAATGCGTAACTAGTTCTGAGCTTTACAGGAAAGTAAAAAAAAAATAGTTTGGTGGTCATAAATTTGAAACTGATATATATTATGACTGAGTTACTTTGCACCTAAGGGTCTAGGGAGGTGGCAGCCTAGAGCAGCGATAGCGTTCTCGCATCGCATGCCGAAGGTACCTGGTTCGATCCCAGGCAGGTTTCGCGGACTTATTTAGTTTGCTTGACCAGGCCACCGTACTTCGTAGTGTTGCATTGTACAACACACACTGGCATTCTCAATGGCAAAATAAACACTGCAGTAAAAAGCGACCTTGATACGATATAGCGGTGGAGCTCTCGGGCTGCCTCCGGTATCATTCGGGTGTTCCTTCGGCATGTTGTCGAGAAGTGAGCTACTCCTGAACCAAGTAACGGATCTAGTGACCCACAAAAAGGGACGCATGTCTGTTGCCGATCCAGACGGATTGGGGGAAGCCCCGAATCAGAGGATTTGGTAATACGGACGGTGTACGGTGTGTCCCGTGGAGTGATACTGGATCCCGATGGATTAGGGGGCTCTGCGGCAACATCCTTCAAAACGCACCACGGAGACGTATTAGGCTTCCCCCGTCGAGGTATGTGGTGGACAAGAGGTGCTACAACAGGACCGTAAAAACTGTGCCGAGAATAACATCTGCCGGTAAAAATTGTGGTTCGGAACCCACGTAAAACTGTAGGTCCCGTCTGGCTGACATTACCCAGAAGTAAAATGGGGTTGGCAAAAAGGGTCGCACTGGCCTACTTGCTTGGCGCTAAGCCTCCCCTTTACTACTACTACTACTACTACTACTACTAAGGGTCTAGGGACCGTTTTGGAAATTTTCCCCTTGCGACTTGTATTTACTCAAATTTCTCCTAAGCTAATGAGTTTATGTCAAGATATATTATTTATTTAATAAAAGTAAAGTACAATAAATTAAGGACCGCCAATACAATAATTTTACAAATAGTTGCAGGCGTTCGGCTGTCACTAAATATCATGAGTACCGGGTGTCCCACTAAGAATGGCTCTCGGCCGTATCTCAGAAAGGGTGCTTGCGGAAATTTTTTTTAGTAAAAGTGGCCATGTGAAATTGTTGGAAATAATTTTTAAGTTTCTCAGTCGAGCGCTGGCGTAACCGTAACGGTAAATCTGTAAAACTCAGTATTTTCAAAAGTTGCCTATTGAAGGCATATTGAAACTACCATTTTTGTATACTTTGAGCCTTTCTGAACAAAATTCATTCAGGAAACGTATTTGATAGTTTTAAAATAAAGTGGTGGGGGAAGGTTAAACATTATTTTAAACAAATGCTCATAACTCAACAGAATTCAGTAAGCTTAGTATTGTTAAAAATAGCTTCCCATACTCTATATTACACAAATTAAACCATGACAATATGATTTTTAAAGTAGGCGCTAAAGGGAGAAGGGAGCTATCTTACACTTAACAAACATTGCGCACTTTTCAAAAATTTTAAATACAATAGTAGGTATATTTAATTTTACCTCATTACAAAGATTAAAAAAAAGCCTAAAAAACTGGCGAAAACCAACTTGATATCTTTTTTCAAACCGGAGATATTAATAAGAACAAAAATAAACACGGAAAAATATGATATGTTTCAACGGTAAAGGGTTTTCAAAAGTCAAATAGGCCTTGGAAAAACAAAATACGATTTAAAATTACATGCTTTTTAGTTAAAACGTTGATTGTCTTGTATTAGATTTTTGATTTATGGCTTTTATTGAAAGAAAATACAGGAGGCAAATTCACACTTGTCCGCGAACAAACCCGAACACAACCGATACCGAATACGGTATTTGTAGGCAAGAAGTTACAAATACCATACCATGGTGTCATCTACAAAGCTATAATCAACACAATCATTCTTTAAATTAATATTCTGTAAATTTAAATTGTTTACAAGAGAAATAATAGAGGATGGTTGCAGAAGCAATTTGCTATAAAATTGTTAGTGGGCTGCAAATTGACGTTAATTTGACGTTGTTTTTCGAAAATATTTATGACCATGCAGTCGAATGACGTACTAAGGACACACAGGTAAAATTACTTCGGATTACCCACGTCTTCGCGACGTCAGATTCCGACCTTTAGTTAACCCTAATACTATGACCTAGTAATGACTTCACATCACACGAAAATCGATTGCTGTAATCTTGGTATGCGTAGTTACACTATTATCTGATTTGGTCTGTAAAACATTATATTGTCTAATGATTGCTGGCAAATACTGAAAATGTAACCACTCATATCAGAAAATCACCAAGCAGTTGTTGGCCATCACGTGAAAGTTTAGACAAAGATGTTTTCATCAATATTTAATTATCTTTGGTTTTTAAAAGTAGTAGGGGAGAGTTGGTTAAAACGCCCCCCCCCCCCGGGTCAAATTGACCCCGTATATTTTTCACGTGCCTAATACAAATTCTCAATTCTGCATATAAAATACATTCAGTACGACTACTGCCATTTATTAAATAAGTTATGAAGGTGTGCGGCGGGCGAAACAGGTAGTGCATCATACCAATACCCTATTTAAGATGGTATTGATCATACCCTATAAAACAGCGTGTTTGTTGTAACTTTTGCGTGTTACCAAATTGTGCGAATAGGCTGTTTAAATTAAGGTAAGAATAAGATGTTTGTATTGTCTTCAAAGCTGATCATTTTCTGCATATTTTTATTGTGTTGCTATTGCTTTTAATAATGGGGATTTAAAAAAAAAATAATTTGAAATTTTGTTGCTATTTGGGGTAAAATGGTCCCTCTTGGTTGAGGTAAAATGGTCCCAGGATCCATTTTACCTCAATTTTACAAAACAAAAAAAAAATAAAACCTTCAACGAAAGTCTGCTATTATTTTTATCATATTGGCGTCGAATTAAGGTCTCTTATTTATCACGGTGATCTAATTTTATAGTTTTCTTCTTACAGAATGGTTAGGAATTACGTACGGAAAACCACGAGGCAGCAGTGGGATGCAGATTCAATGCGGCTCGCGCTCCAAGAAATTTCTAATGGCATGGCTTACAAAAGAGCTGCTAGGATTTATAATTTGCCACTAAGCACTTTGAAAAGATGAGCAAAAAAGCAAAATAAATTGGTTAGAAAACAATTTAAAGAATTTTTTTAGCGTATCTTAAGCAAATCCTTATTTGGAAATGACAAGCAACTAATCTTTTTGGTTGTTACGCAACGGGACATAAAAGATGTCTAGGCAGATTCACCACAACATTGCCTCAAGAATTGGAGACTTATCTGAAGGAGTATGTTTTAGAGATGGAAGATCGACTCTTTGGCTTAACAAAGAAAAATATTTGTGCCATGGCTCACGAGCTTGCGGAGAGGAACGGCATTAGCCACAGGTTCTCAAAAGAAAAGAAAGCAGCAGAAACGGCTTGGTTTAGAGATTTATTGTGGAGAAATCCTGAAATCTCATTCAGAACTCCTGAGGCCACTTCAGTTGCCAGAGCCAGAGGTTTTAATTAGGAAGCAGTAAGAAAGCTTTTTGCAATTTTGGAAGAAGTAACTACCAAAAATAATATTAATCCACCAAGAATGTACAATATGGATGAGTCCGGTATCCAGACGGTTCCTAATAAACTACCAAAAATGTTTTGTGAAGAATTGTTTAGTGAATCTCGGTCGAAAGAGGTCTGGATTCAATGCACTTTATGCCAAAAATGGTGTCATTTACTGTGCGCATCTGCTACAGGGAAGCAGAAAGTGTACATTTGCGATTTTTGCAAGTGACAATAATTCAACGTTTGTTTTTAAAGTGGGGATCATTTTACCCACGTACGGAGTCCAATTTACCCCAAGTGTGAGGTAAAATGACCCCTTTGCAGGTTTTTTTTTAAATAATATTTTCTTTTTTCTTATAATTTTCTTGCAGAAAATTTTTGTTGTCTCATATGTCTCAATATAGCCTTTATGTTGTTGCAACAAACTGTACCTACTCAATTATTTTGGTTTTTGATCATTTTTGGCCCACTTTCCTGTTTAGGGAACCATTTTGCCCCACTTTCCCCTAAGGACGCTGGGATTAATTTTAACGTAAATAGACTTCATGCACCAGTTTATAACATATTATATTCGTAGTAATATAGCGACCTTTGTTGATGTATGGTATCAATAAAATTATGTATAAGTAAAAAAAAACTTATTAAGAAAATAACATACATTTTACAACAATGTCTTCTTAATTATAATGTTTTAAGTCCTGTTAAATAATATACCCTATATTATATACTCTATACTAATTTGTAATAGGCAAATTGATTTTTTTTAACATGTTCTTGTTTTTTCTTTTAATCTTTAAATCTGTGCTGTTGTGCTAATAAATCAACTAATAATCTCTTACTGTGGCTCTGGGATTCAAAGAAAAACAGTACACACAAACATTGGTACATTGACACTAATCACAAAACAGAAATAATCATAAACTACCAAAAAAGAAAAAATATATTCACACGACATTAAGACATCAACGCCATTCACGAAAATGGAAAAGAAATAAATCAACGTAATTGGTTGGTCAATAACAGGGCGTCAATATTCTGACTGGTTCGTTAGGGAACATAGCAGAAATTTTGAAATGGGAGTTTAGGTTTTTTATAAACTGCGGTCACAAGAAGGCAATCACCAAATCATATTATTATTAAAAACAAATTGAAAATTAATAGGTATAAACATAAAGATTTAGTGAAGAGGCATTAGTGTGACGATAAAATGATGTATTGAAGACGTCATACATGGTATATTATCAAAGCGTCATTGCATGGACGTATCGGGGACGTCATATTCCTGTCAAATGACGTTTTAAGTCCCAACTAACCTTCTCTTGACTGCAAAACGTCAGTCTGCTAAACGTGTGGAATCGCACCATTAACTTTTAATATATTCCTTTTAAATTGTAGCTGATTTTGATAGTTCTTTCAACGTAAAGATTACTTTGTCTTTAGACTGAATTGAATCGCTCAGTATAAAAAAGGGCCAAAACGACAGCCGTCTAGTAATGGAAGAAATATTACCGAATTAAAAAGAAGAAGTAAAAGAAAAACAATTGCGGCCTTTCCACAGAAACGGTGATAAATTAATGGAAAAATCCAATTTTTGGAGTTAGCCAGGGCCCTTGGGGGACTGATGCAGGGGTCACGTGATAAATTATCATGAAATTGTTTTGCTTGAGAAAACAGGCGTACAATTCGGTCATTCCTATTCCTGAAACGCATATGAAATGACCAATGGGGGACCGGTCAAGGCAGAGGTTAAGAACTATATTTTAACGGAGTGTATACAATAGGTTGCCTATACGCCTAAGCACAAAGGAAAGGACCAATTTCGAGTACGGTGTTATTAAAGAGCAATGTCAGTCGCATAGAAATTGGGCCCTAATAACCATTGCACTAATAGAAGTTGGGTAATAGTTTCAATTGTTAGGTAAAGGGGATACTTCGTTTTAGGTAATTTTAAAATGATAATGGTGGGTCTATAAGATCCTAATTGAGATATTAAAATTTTCTGTTGAAAATATATATTCGGGACGGGATTATGATAATACTATAATATAAAATAATATTTGGAAACTAATTTTTTCTGACTGAGGCTTTTAAGATTAGGTTGGATCAGTTCGTACTCTAACCGATTGGTTGTTTGAAAACTAAGTTTTGTGGTGCATGTAATTTTGGTTACCTAACTAGGCTATTTAATCGAATATTTCTATCAATAGATGGTTAACTTTATAGTGGGCAAAAATTTAGTCCATCAGAAGCGAAGTGGTCCAAATAATAACAAACCTGAATAGGTAATATTGTAAACTGTAAAGCAGGCTTGCAGAAATATTTTAAACAAAAGCTTTATTATCTAACCGTGTCTGCTGATCTAATTTAAACAAACGTTTGGATTATATATAACGCAAATAAAACTGTAACTTAACTTGATTTAAATTATAAATGAAAGCTGTGAGGATCGTTGCGGAACTCGACTGCAGGCAGGATGACAAAGGGGCTTTTAAACAACTGGGTAAAGTCTGTTCAATGACCGCTGACCGTCATACACTGTTAAAAGAAAATAATCAAATTTAACTTTTTTTTATGTCCCAGAAAGTCCACTCCCGTTTTTTTGTCAATTTAACTAAAACCGCTTCAGTCAATCAGTAACTCATAAAATATGTTATTACTATTTTGTCATTAATCTGATTTTATTGTGCAGTAAAAATTAAAACTTAATTAGTTAATTTGACACATTTTTTATGTTAGTATTAACTTATTTTAAAATTTTAACTAAAAAAGATATTGATAATGATTATAAACTTTATCAAAGTTACTAGTATTTGATTCATTTGAACCGTAAAAGAATTGCATGTTAATTTTAGTTAGCTGTTATGTTAAAACGACTTCCAGAAAAGTTAGTTCTTAAAATCTGATTTTTACTAAACGCAAAAGAGTTAAAATAACTATACATTTTAAGTTAAATTTGATTTATTTTAATTGATTATAAATTTTTTTGATTCTCGCGTCCAGGATTTCTAACAGTGTATTCTCCATGTTTGCGGTACGTCGTAAATTAATTCAGTCAGTTTAACTTACCGGTGGTAAAGGTTGTGATTTTTCTTAGGCTTGATCTACATAAAGACGGATGCATGTGAACAAGTAAAATGCAAGCGTGTTTTTATACATTTTAAAATATTATTTTTATACTGTTAAGCAGTCTTTACACCTGTGAAATTCTTCGTGAAGTCGGTAGCATTTACACTGTGCATCAGCTGATTATTTTGCAGGTTAAATTTTCGTGAATAACTTCACGAAGAAATTCACGAATTTATTTGACGTCCAAGTTGGCCATTTAGATTATCAAAGTTAGCCTTGAAGTGACTTCATGAATAAATTCACGAAAAACTTCACAGGTGTAAAGACCGCTTTAATTAAGTCAGAAATAAGTATAGTCTATTTAGAGTAAAAGGTATTTTTAATTAATTTAAATTTACTGAAAAATAAATAAAACTCATTTATAAAATTTAAAATTGAATCATATATTTTTTGGTCTAGTGCACCTCTAGTCCTCTAGTGCATCAGTCTATAAATTTTGTTTCAAATATTTGAAAAATTACAACAACAAAATACAGTTTTTAAATAATTAAAATAAATCATCTCCGCAAGGATCATCATTATTAGATTCGTCCAAGTTAATAATAAGGAGAGTATGTGAAACATCGATAAATCTTTCCTGTTCCCAGACATTATGTATAATTTTTAGTGTGTGTTACATATTTTTTTCATTTTTTCACTGTTACATTTTCTATGGCTTCATTCCACAGACCCAAAACTACATCATTTGCTACAGGATGCATAAAAACTATTTTTGCATCATAATAGCGCTTACATTCCGACCAAACCATTTCAATAGGATTAAAGTGGCACTGATATGGAGGAAGTCTTAAAACTCGATGTCCATGTTGCAATGCTAGTTCGTCCAACCTATTAAAATAAAATAAAAATAATTAAAAAATAGAATAAATATAGCGCTTTCCAAATTACTTGTAACGTTTGGATGGGATATGCTGCTTTACTATTATCCAGATCTGATCCCTCATTGCAAATGGTACTTACTTTACTTTTTCGAGTCCACATTCATAAAGATTTCTAATTTCTACAGCTTTTCAGCCCAGTATCGGGCTACGTCTAGAGCTTCCGTATTAACGTATTAATGGTGAAACCGGAATGTGGGTTTGTTCTTACCGCTATCTCTTTATTAGTCACTAACAAATTTGTCTTAGAATTTATTTTGTTACGTTCTTTTTAAAATAGTATAGGTTTGGCAATTTAATTTTGTTAGCATTCTTAGTTTGACAGCACGTTTTAACTTGCTAGTTCCTATTCCTATACTGACTTGAAGTTCTATAGCACTCATCTTTTTGAGGTAACCAACTTTACAATCTTAACCAGAATACAGTGCATAGAATACTTTGAATAATGTCTTGCAATCGGTATATAGACAAGGGAATCAGTGTAAACAACACATTTATTTATTGGACGTACTATATAAACACATAAGTTTGTCGGGTTTCCGGATTGGAGCCAATATTTCCCCTAGGAAGAACGTCACATAAATTTTCTTGGATGCTGTTAATATGCATTTTGGTTTAAATCTACAAACATGCACACACGGCACTAGGGGAGACACGATTTATTTCTTAAATGTGAAATAATAAAATACGTTTCAACAAAATTTATTATACATGCAGACAATTTTAATTGTGCATGAAAAATCAATTTGTATAATATTGAGCTTATATAATGAATAAAAATTAAGCAATAACAACAATTACTTTTTAGTAAAAGCAATTGCTTGACTAGCAAATGCTATAAGTAAAAGCGATTGCTAGATCTGGATATGAATAAAATTTTAAAGCAATTGCTGTTTTTCTTACACCTCTGTAGCAGCTCTGCTTATTCTACACAAGTTCAGACGTGGCTTATCCACTTGTTCAGATTATAGATTTCATGCTTAGTTTGGTGCCTAATTTGCAAAAGAGTTGACGTAAATATACAACAACGTTGGTCTATTTATTTGGTACAATAGTAAATCTGTTACGTTTTTGTGGAAAATAGAAAACTTATATTTTTTGTGATATGGCAGATTTCAGTGAAAATGAGGAAAGTGATAGTAGTGATGAAGAAATTAAAGACAATCAATTGATATTCGTTCACAAATTAAAGGAACGTAAATAAATCTCTCTGACCATAACCGTTAAGCTTCCACAACAGCTTCAGCACTTGTATATAGAAAATTTAATAAAAATATTGGCCTTCTCCAAAACTGCATCCATTACAGAAGTGTATGTCTTACAGACAGTAGTTTTGTGAACACCGAGTTCTTCACCTACAGAATTTTGAAAGCCCGGATCCGACAATTTCCGCAAAAAGGCTTTAATCTTATTTAAATGCGACAGTGCATCCCCTCGCCTTTTACCAGTATCAGTCAAAAAATAATTGGTCAACCACTCAACATTTTCGCATCAAATCGATATAACTTTCTGAAATCATCATTATCTGCAATTTTTACATCCACTGTAGATTTTTCTTTTACGGACGTTCATACACTCAGCCATAATAATTGAAGATACAAATTAAGAGCAACGCACGTGTATGCCGCGGAGAACTAAAGTTGACTGCTACCAAGCAAATGATGCAGGGGTCGACCTACCTTAAAAAGTTGAAAGTGCTTGCTACACTAGAAAAAGCAATTCCTTAATTTATTCATCACATTTTAAGCAAATGATAGCGATTGCTTCTATTTTTTTAGAAAAAACATTGATTAGAAGCAATTCCTGCATTTTTAAGCAATTGCTGGACACAAGAGCAATTACTTTAGTTTTTATTCATTGGCTTTCAAGAAATTACTTCGCTTTTATAAGAAAAAGAAATTGCTACATTTTTATTCATTAGGCTTATTGTCACGTATTGCAAAATTTTTATTTAATTATATCCATGGTAATGCCATGCACAACGGCTGAATTGATTTGCATTTGAAAATTATGACATTACCGTAAGCCGCGTTGGCACCATACTTTTCAAATTATCTCCAAAACGCGTTATTTTATCGAAATTCTATAGAAATCAAAAACTTACTGGCGGACGTACTAAAAAATAGGAGGGGGCAACGAACGCTGACTCCCCTTATTTTGATTGAATATTTGACAATTGTTTTTCTTATATTTTTCCCAAAAGATTTTTGGTGAAGCAATGTACCAAATTTAAAATTCATATATTATTAAATGCTCCAATTATTCAAAAAAATAAGTTTTTAATTTTAAACTTGACTCCCTTGTATATCGAACATGAGGGTCAAAAATGAAAAATGGCATCGTATTATCGCATTATTTTTGCTCAAGGAATAGATGATTACCGGATTGACCTTCTTTTTCCGGACACCCTTTATATATTTCTTCTTTTTTTTAAGTTGGCTCCTACAGAGATAAAAATAGAAGAGTATGCAAGTTTTTATTGTTGCATTTTCTTGAAGTTGCAGAAATACACTTCTACACCACTAGTGCCAGCAATAACATGACCTTAATCTAAAGCATCATAAACTTGAGTTACCGCGATGTAAATGCCGAGAAGCGGAGTGCCTTTAGACGGATGCGTTTGCTAAATGTACGTCGTACAAAATTATGACCGGTAAAATGTTTTCATTGCATAGTTCTCTTTTGTTTCTCTATGGTTACTCCTATTAGAACTATTCCAATGATCGGAACAATTTAGACAGACAAAAAGTATTTATTGTAATTTGACGTACACCACCGCAAATATCCACCAAAGTATAAAAATACCTAAAGTTCCTAAATCTATAGCAGGACAAACAGGAGAATGTCAAGATATATTATAGCTGCTATTGTTTCTCATTCCACTTAAGTATACAAAACTCATTGGGGGTGCAGGCGGAGCAGTTTTTGTGCATTGCAGCTCTTTTGTCTTCGCGTTCCGTCGTAATAAGGAAAATGGGTCACGGATCCTCTTCCTTTTCCATTTACCATTTGGACCTCGGCCAAATCTCGTGTGCATATCAGTGTTGACTCGCTGGGCGATGCGGTAATTGTACTACTTAAATTCGTGTGGATTTTCGAGAATTACTTAGCGCATTTAAATATTATTTTATCTATAGACTTGAAACATTTCATTTGCAAGGCATTTTACTTGGTTTGTTTTAGGTTGGTTCAGTTTGTTATAATATACAGAAGCAATCGACAGTATTTTAAGTTGAGTCGGAGCGAAACAAACATACGTGTTTTCGGAAGTAAAAAAGTGACAAATATATTAGCTCGATGACCATTGACTGGACTGGCACCCGCAGAGAAGTGTCGGATTCAACTCTGATGGTACTGCCTATCTACTAAACTTCCCGTGTTCCTGCGGTTTCCGCGCCATAGGCGTATAAACCTTCAGACCACTCGCTTAGTATTCCCGCTCTGCACGCCTAGTGCGTGTTTTGCTTCGTACTTTACCTAGTACTAGGTACCGGTGTACCTAGGTTTCGGGTTTGTCTTATTACTTTGTTTGTTTGCAGCTTACTGTGAAGATATTTGTGTAGATGTAAGACTTTTGGTGCAGTGTACAGTGTACGTGTTTGTGCTTCAGAAGAGATAATATTGGTGTTAGTGTAGGTGTGTGTATTGGTGCAGTGTTATATGTAGTAAGTTCTTGTGTGGTAGGTAAATTTTTTTGTCGGTTCTTGTAGGCTTTTTTTACTAACTACTATGTTTCTTACTCAGTCGATGGCAGTTTAATATGCATTTATGGAATTACAGTCGAACCGCTGCGTAAATTATTATTATTGCAAGCAAAACTTTGCGTTAAACAACGAAAAAATAATTACCCAAAATGCGTATTGTATTTGCAACGTTTGCATAAACAGTTTTGTAGGTCGATGCCGAATCGCCCGTATATGCCGTTAACCCTTTATGTAGTTCGTTTATGTTTCTGTTTTTGAGTTGTACTTGTGACTTGTATCAAAGAACAATGCCTTCAACAGTCCATGAACTATACCAGTTTAAAATCAGCGGTGCATTAACATTTGAAAAACGTTTAGAAATTAGAAATTCGAGACGCCCCAAACCTTTTTTGGATCTGAAACGGATCATGAAAGACAAAGGGAAAGACATAAAGATAAGAGAATTATATAAAAAAATATTAATAAAGTAAAGCGCTTTGATGTAGGGGGGGGGGGGGGGGGCGCATGACCCTAATGGTTTTTAGAAGTCACCACAACAATACAAAAAAAATGTTACCGTCAAATGGGGTGAAATTGTTAGCTTTTTTGATTAATATGTAAATTACAAGAAAAGTACACCTAGTTTTGCGCCAAAAAAAATATAATGTATTTGTAATGAAGACCTCCAGGCTTAAAACAAACTTCAAAAATTGTTTTTTTTTTGCTAGAAAATAAATAATAACCTCATTATCAAAGTTATGCTCAAATTGGGGTGACTTTGATAGGCACTGTTTTTTTGCATTACAACGAATGCTGTGGATCTAAGAGTTATCAATTTAACACTTTTTCCCTCACTCTTAATATATTTTTTTTATCAATTTTATGTGCGCTTGGGGTGACTTTGAAAATCCATAAGTTCTCAGCATAAGAATTAAATTTTAATAAACTATCCTCGCAAAAGTGAAAATTAGACTTTAGTTATGATGTCAAAAGAAAACTTTATTTCATATATAAATTACAGAACTTAAATTAACACATTTTAACACAAATTTAACGTTCAAAAACATCAACAGATTCATATATAAATTACTATCAATCTCACCCCGAAAGTGTTATCAAAGTGACCCCGCATGATATATCAACTAATAATTTTCAACCAAACATATTTGGCGCCGAATTTTACATGAAATGAGGTTAAGTAGAAACCACCTCATCGTAAATAACCGATTTTTAAATAAAATTGCTAAAAACTGATGAAATATCTTATAATTTTAGACAGTGTCAATTTAACGCTAATTTGTGGTATTATTATAGAATATTTAGAAAAATATTATAACAAACACTTACCGGCATGCTAACAGGACACAACAATGGCAAAACTTCACACTTTCGACTGAGCATGGCGCGGATGTCCGCGGATTATAATTGCGAGATATTTAAATTTATTTAACAAAATATTACCTGTTATCAAAGTCTCCCCATAAAATCAATTTCACCCCAAGAACTTATACAAATAAAACTTTGAATAACATATACAAAACTTAACTTCTATGTAGAGGCTGTCACCACGGTGATCTTTCATTAGGTAATTTCGAGAGTAATGCAATTTGAATCCTGCAAATTTGAGTTATAAGGTTTTCGGAGAAGCTCTCTTCAAATGAAATAACAGCGACCATATTATGCGACTGCAGGTTATACTAGACGTTGTCGCAAACTTGAACATGCTTATTTTAAATGGAGAACGCTGTATAATATTTTTATGTGATCTTTTCCCTATTTCAAATAACTTTTATTAAACGTTTTTGTATCGTACTCTAACCATTTAAAAAATTAGTTTTTATCAAATTTTGACTTTTACAGGGTGTCGGATGTCGCCTAAAACTGAATATATTTTTAAAGATAACAGAGGGGAAATTAGATATTATTTTGACGATAATGAATTGTCTGAAAATGGAATTTTAGATACCGGGAAGTGAAAACGTAATAATTTTTGATCTTTATTAACAAATTTTAAAAATCCTTATTTTTTTTAAATACTATGCTGCGTTGCTATTTCATTAAATCGATAGGCAAGATTCCTAACTGTTCACCTAAAATATCACTATAACTAACTAGAATAGTTTTGCATTTTATTTACGTTTTTTCCCAAAAACCTTTAAATATCGAACAGTCTTTTTGACTTTTGACAGGCCATCCCCGAGTGTGAGAAAATTACTTTCAAATGAGTAATGTACACAATTTAACTTAACATTTTAACTTTTTTTAATAATAACTTTTTCTCCTATTTGCTGACGCACATCATACCTATTATCTATGTACAGTGAATAAATTTCGTTTCTGATTTTTTAGCTGCTTGCATTATTTTCATAAAACATACCTCAACATTATAGAAAGATAGAGATGGAGTTAAATATCGATAGCTTGTTAATAATAAAAGTGCTATGTATATTTGATTTGTTTTGAATATTGCTATAATAAATTTACTTACATAAAGCACATTAGCTTGTCCCATATCCTTAAACATTGTAAGGATATTTTTATCCGAGATAATTGTAAAATTATAAATCGGTATTTCCTAGGGTAATCTATTTCTGCTCTATAGCTGCTCCTTTTTTTTCTGTGGTTCACCTCAGTAAACATGTTTGGTGGGTTGCCTGACATATTTTTCCTTTTTGATATATTATTATTTTTATCATAATACTCGAGAATACTCTTAGGTTACCCAAAATAACGAAAAAAAAATTTTAATTTGCAGTAATACCCTAGTGTACTTTACCCCACTCAGCACCCAAATTCGCTCCGCGGGTCCCGTTAGTTTGTTATTTTTTAAATGGGTTTGCTGTCAAATTCGTCGGCCATCAGCTGTTTTATATTTCAACACAAGTATTGAAAGAAAATATTTCAACACGCGGATGATATAAAGGACTTTCTAGCCAAGTTAGGCGTGCTTTTTTCTCATTTTCATAGGTGGTCGTATAGGAAAAATAACTTTTGACAGAAGTTATTGGAAATAAAGAGAGGAATACAAAAATATATATTATACAGGGCGTTTAAGAACACTTCCAATATAATCGAAAGTCGCATAATATAGCCGCTGTTCCTTCATTTAAGGACATCATCTCCGAAAACCCCATTATCCAAATTTGCAGGATTAAAAACGCATTACTTTCAAAAATATTGCAATGAACGATCACCGTAAGACACCATTTTTGTGAAAAATTATTATAATACAAAATGTAATCTATGTCACGATTGAATATATTTTCTGTGCTAATATTTAAAAAAATCTAAATGTACAAGAGGTAGAGGGCAATTGGAGCAATTGCCC
This sequence comes from Polydrusus pterygomalis, assembly GCA_963969555.1. Taxonomy (NCBI): domain Eukaryota; kingdom Metazoa; phylum Arthropoda; class Insecta; order Coleoptera; family Curculionidae; genus Polydrusus; species Polydrusus pterygomalis. The sequence continues at coordinate 74,600,321 of OZ018377.1, forward strand.
TCCTGGATTCGTCACTAGGCTATATAAATTTCGTTGTAGAGTCGCAAAATTTTTATTTGACAATTAATTTTGCAATTTATCGTCATTAATTTAAACCACTATAAAGTCTAAAATGCTTATTCCCTATACAGGAAACTTTTCGCCACTATACAGGGTGATTCACGGTGGATGGAACGTTAGACGTTTCTGACGAACCAGTAAAGGAATCGTTCTGAAAATTTGGTCGTTTACATAAACGGACACGCTCTACCTATCTAAAATATTTTTAACAATACAGTGTTGCCGCTTTCACACAAAAATAATAGCCACTTCGATATTTTAAATGGAACACCCTATTTATTATTAAATTTTTAAATTCTACATAAAATTATAATTATTTTTTAGTAAAAGCATTTTTAGTCAATGATTAATGGTTTCCGAGATATTGTCTCTTGAAAAATGACATTTTTGAACTTTGACAGCTTCTAGCTTTTTAACTGTACGTCTGAGAGCAAAACGGCTTACATGTCCCTATCTTCGATTTTTATTATCTTTCCAAAAGTGTCAATTTCCGGTTAAACCGGATGTAGGAAATATGATACTTCCGGTTTTTCCGGAAGTTGTTACTTTTGGAAAGATAATAAAAATCGAAGATAGGGACATGTAAGCCGTTTCGCTCTCAGACGTACAGTTAAAAGGCTAGAAGCTGTCAAAGTTCAAAAATTTCATTTTTCAAGAGACAATATCTCGGAAACCATTAATCATAGACTAATAATGCTTTTATTAAAAAATAATTATAATTTTATGTAGAATTAAAAAATTTGATAATATATAGGGTGTTCCATTTAAAATATGGAAATGGCTATTATTTTTGTGTGGAAGTGGCAACACTGTATTGTTAAAAATATTTTAGATAGGTAGAGCGTGTCCGTTTATGTAAACGACCAAATTTTCAGAACGATTCCTTTACTGGTTCGTCAGAAACGTCTAACGTTCCATCCACCGTGAATCACCCTGTATATAGGTTTTTTTTTATAGAAAACAATATTATTAATGTCGTATCTGTACAATTATACCAAAATATGCTTTAAAATGTATGATAAATAGCATGAATGATCCACTGGTTCTGTAAAATTTAAAAAATGCTTTATAAAGAAAGGCTTATCAAAAATGAATAACTTGGTATACACTCATTCCGGCATAACAAATGGGAATGCATAACATGGCATAAATCATCAAGGCAAAACGAGGCAGCCTGGGGAACGCATTCATTTCATGATAAATATGTTAGATGAATCAAAAATAATGAATTTGTCTGATGCGATAGTAAAAGCTTTAGAAGAGTCCCGTGAAAACTTTTATACAGGGCGTCCCCGATAATTTTTTTTAACAAATAGGTACGTACCAATACTCCAATAAAATATATCAAGTACATTACATATTTAATATACAAAGAAAACACTATATTGTGTTAAATTCCACTATATTCAAAAAACAAACAAAAACATTTGTCGACTCGACATGTTTCGCTACACTGTAGCTTTATCAAGAGTGAATAATCAAACTTAGGTGTAAGTATATTATATACCTTAGATTGGGTTTTCCAACAATTCAAAACAAATTTAATAGGGGTGAGTTATTAAGATCTAATTGACAATTTAGGAGATTATTTGTATTTTTAAGTTTATTTATTTCTAGGGATTCCAGCAAATTAAGTTTATTACCCTTATTTTCTGTATGAAGAATTTGGAAATTGTAATTAAAATTATGAGAATATTCTAGTAAATGATTTGCATAAAGGGAGTATGTTTTTTCCAACGTAAATCTAGAACTGTGTTCTCGAATTCTTTTTGAAAAGCTTCTACCAGATTGACCTATGTATGTTTTGGGGCAATCCTGACAAGTTAGTTTATAAACACCGCATTTATTGTCATTTATTGTTTTAGTTTTATTGTTTTTAATGAATTTCCCTGCTGAGTTATTGGTTTTGAATGATACTGTAATATTATATTTTCTGTACAGAAAGACAACTATCTCAATTTTTTGATTTTATTAATATCTTACACCCTAATATAAAATTTACAATAGAAAAGGAATCAAACAATTCTCTTAACTTTCTGGACCTTACTATAACACGAGAAAATCATAAACACACCTTTTCTATCTTCCATAAACCTACACACACAGACACTACAATACACAATACGTCTAATCATCCTATACAACATAAATTAGCAGCTTTTCACAGTATGATTCACAGACTCATCACAGTACCACTTAGTAAAATTAATTTTCAAAAAGAATTAAACATAATTAAACAAATTGCAATTAATAACGGTTATACAAGCCAAATAATAGATAAGATTTTAAATAAAAAATTATACAAAAAAACGTTAAATAGTATCTATCCGTTCACCAAAGATAAAAGAATTTATAAGTCAATTACGTATATTGGTAAAGCAAGCCAAAATATATCAAATTTTTAAAAAAAATATAATATTACAGTATCATTCAAAACCAATAACTCAACAGGGAAATTTATTAAAAACAATAAAACTAAAACAATAAATGACAATAAATGCGGTGTTTATAAACTAACTTGTCAGGATTGCCCCAAAACATACATAGGTCAATCTGGTAGAAACTTTTCAAAAAGAATTCGAGAACACAGTTCTAGCTTTACGTTGGAAAAAACAGACTCCCTTTATGCAAATCATTTACTAGAATATTCTCATAATTTTAATTACAATTTCCAAATTCTTCATACAGAAAATAAGGGTAATAAACTTAATTTGCTGGAATCCCTAGAAATAAATAAACTTAAAAATACAAATAATCTCCTAAATTGTCAATTAGATCTTAATAACTCACCCCTATTAAATTTGTTTTGAATTGTTGGAAAACCCAATCTAAGGTATATATAGTTACACCTAAGTTTGATTATTCACTCTTGATAAAGCTACAGTGTAGCGAAACATGTCGAGTCGACAAATGTTTTTGTTTGTTTTTTGAATATAGTGGAATTTAACACAATATAGTGTTTTCTTTGTATATTAAAATGGAGTTCCACCAACTAAAGGCAGAATCAATTCCATTACATATTTTATTTTGATATTTGCTTATCTCATTTTGGTCAGGGTTACTGTAAACTTACTTTGATTCAACAAAAGGTCGTGAAATTTTCATACAGGCATCTAAAGGTAAATGTCTATGAATCATATTCAACGAAAATGTTTTCCATAGTAAGAAAAATTAAAGATTTAAACATTTTTTGCTTCAGCTGGCACAGCACAGACTACAGGGATATACAGTGGCGAAGCCAGGATTTTGGGGCGGGGGGGGGCGAAGTCCTTTTGGGGCGCCTATATTTTTAAATACACATTTTGTCATATTGTTTTTTTTTTAATCCAGATTTAGTTAAACATTGACAAACATTGACAAAAAATAAGGCATGGTATTAAGCACCATTAAAGCCTTTTATTAAATTATTGGTGAGTGACAATAGAAGTATATTTTTCCAAACTAAGACGTGTTTTAAATTTCAGCTAAAAAACATAAGATTTTAACATCGGGTAAAAAAATGCATTGTATGATTTTTGTGATATATTATTATATTATATTACGTTTTTTTTTCATTTAACACAGTTAAACTATTTTAATTTTAATAAAACAAAAAATAAATCCTTTTTTAATAAAAACAAGTACTAAACAATCAAAAATAAACACAAAACTAAAAATATTTTAATATTCTGACCTTACACAACTTCAATCAATAATTTAAAATGTTTTTATATAACTATAAAGCTATTCGACGAGTCTTAAGGCTTTTGAAATCATCTAAAACATTAAAATGATCTAAATTTTTGACATAATCACTTTCTATGTTTAATATAGCTTTGTCATTTAATCGTTGTTCCGTCATTGTCGAGCGATTATAAGTTTTAATATTTTTTAACCGATTAAAGAACCTTTCGGCATTGGCACTGTTCGTTGCAATAGTAAGGTATACCGTGTAAATAATGCATATATTTGGAAATGAACTTTCAAGCTTATTTGAAATAAGATACGGAAGTATCTCATCTGTGTTTAGGGAAATCTTTTCTTTTTTTAATTGTTGAAACAAAGCGCAAAATGATTTATATTCATCGATTATTAAATTGCCATTTATGTCAGATTCATAAAAGGTTGACAGAGATTTGATAAATGCCGACAAATGAGAGACCACAGAATAACTTATTTTATTTTAAAACGGACATTTACAGGCTTTGTGATTTTTTGGTATTTTGTTCTGTGTTAAGTTTATTAAAATTCAAATAAGACCGATTTTTTATTTTTATTTAAGTAGCAAAGGGAGCGCCAAGCCAGGGGGGCGGGGGGTCAACCGCCCCCCTGACTTCCCCATGGCTACGCCACTGGGGATATAGTTTTGTTTAAGCATAACAGATATTAGCTATATATATTGTCAACTAAAACTCACAGTGGTCCGGTATATTTTGGATACTCGACCACTGTACGTTGTTGAGGTCGCGACCCACTGTACGCCAATCGAGGTCAAGTGCGTCGCAACCTCATAATTTATTCGGCTATATAAACTGGGCCAGCTCAAGCAGCAGCCATCGGTGTCTACCGCCCGGTCAATCTATCAATAGGTGACAAACCTTGGCCATCGCCAAGTGACGCACCCGCTCATCCAGTTATCAATAGATGACAAGCCTTGGTCCTCACCAAGTGACAAACCTGTCAATACGGTAACCCCCTACACGGAAATACGACGGACATGCTGGTTTACCTATTAGGGTAAAGAAGGATTCAATAGACGACCTTTTCGTAACTCCAGACTTTCATTCCCTTCATCACGTTCCGACACACGAAGAGAAATTCGTGACAATATATTTTTGGTTTGAGACACCCTGTTTGTTGTCTATTCTAGAACTCCTAGAAGTGTTTTACGGCCTAAAATTGTTTTTGTTACAAGAACTAACTGCTTTATAAACATGTGTTCATAATTTAGAATTAGATTTATTTTTACACTATCAGTCTGTAGCTCATATGTGTTCTCTTCGGATTAAGAGCTTTTGGTGTTATTAATTACTTACCACATTATTTCGGTTTGACTTATGTCTTGTTACTATTTATATGTTAATGCATTATTATCTTTTAAGCTGAAATATTAATTGTTACATTGAAGAACAATTATTACAGTGCTGTTGTGTAAATTATATAAATTACTCATTTAAATTATTTAACTAATTTTAATTTTTCTGGTTTCAGGTACTGAAAAAACAAAAAAAAGAAGCATGGGCAAGTTAACATTAGTGAGTTTGTAGCACGTAGCTAGGGTTGTAGATATTACAACAACACAAAAAATATACATTATACAGGGTGTCCCATTTAAAATAAGCAAGTTTGAGACAACCTCCGGTATAAACGAAAGTCGCATGTGGTCGCTGTTACTTTATTTAAAGAGAGCGTCTCTGAGAACGCCATTTGTGTTGTTCTGCTAGATTAACGTTAAGCTAGCGAACATTACTGTCAAATAAGCTAATCAAGAACAAAATGTAGTATCAAAATTAGGTGCTTTTTAGGTACTTATTGAATATCTAAAAAAAAAAATAATTAGTTAAGGTTTTTAAAAAATACCGCCATATTCTGCTAATTTTAAGAGGAACAAATTCCGTCTAAAAGTATATCGGCAACCGGTTTGTTCGTTGTTACCGGAGCATTTTTTTTAAATTCAATTTTTTCAACTAATATTATTTTATAAAATTTAAATACAAAAAAATGCTCTGGGTAACAACGAACAAACCGGTTGCCGATATACCTTTTAGACGGAATTTGTTCCTCTTAAAATTAGCAGAACATGGCGGTATTTTCTAAAAACCTTAACTAATTAAATTTTTTTTAGATATTCAATAAGAACCTAATTTTGGTACTACTTGTATTAAAGTATTTTTAAAAATAACGACATGTTTTCAAGAGTATTAAGATACTAGAAATGTTTTTTTCGACATTTTTTACTAGAGAAATTTTGAATAATGTCGTCGAAGGAAGTTGATTTCACAAGATCTGATAACTAAATAGTCTGAATACTTTAATTTAGAATATTTTTCTTTAGATTGGAATGTGGAATGTTCTTTATACTTTATAGGTATGATAATTAGCAATTATGCTATAGTTTAAATAGTAATTTAAATATATAAAATAATAATTATTATAGGTACACTGAAATTCGTTCGTGGCGCCTTAGGCCATGGCCTATTTGGCCTAGTGGTTAATCCGGCCCTGCTTATAACGAAGTCGTAACTACTCTCCAGAAAACTAACTAAACTAAAGGTATATCTTGTGTTCAGAAGATACAAATAAGCGTGTTGATTTATATTGTTTTTCATAAAATATGGTCCAATGATTCCATTGTAAGAAATAGCACACCACACGTTTTTCGTTAAAACTGCCTTCTAAAGCGAATACGAAAATTATGGTTGTTACGGCTCCAATAGCGACAGTTTTGCGAACTAACTACTATACCCACTTTATGTTAAAAGTTGTCTCGTCCGGTTTTTGAGAAAATTATATTTTTGTGTTGTTCTGCTACATTAACGTTAAGCTAGCGAACATTACTGTCAAATAAGCTAATCAAGAACAAAATGTAGTATCAAAATTAGGTGCTTTTTAGGTACTTATTGAATATCTAAAAAAAAAATTAATTAGTTAAGGTTTTTAAAAAATACCGCCATATTCTGCTAATTTTAAGAGGAACAAATTCCGTCTAAAAGTATATCGGCAACCGGTTTGTTCGTTGTTACCGGAGCATTTTTTTTAAATTCAATTTTTTCAACTAATATTATTTTATAAAATTTAAATACAAAAAAATGCTCTGGGTAACAACGAACAAACCGGTTGCCGATATACCTTTTAGACGGAATTTGTTCCTCTTAAAATTAGCAGAACATGGCGGTATTTTCTAAAAACCTTAACTAATTAAATTTTTTTTAGATATTCAATAAGAACCTAATTTTGGTACTACATTTTGTTCTTGATTAGCTTATTTGACAGTAAATGTTCTGCTAGCTTAACGTTAATGTAGCAGAACAACACAAAAATATAATTTTCTCAAAAACCATAGGAGCACCTAAATTTTAAAGTTGGCACCTAATTAGCACCTAACTAGCACCTAATTTTCCATACAAAAATTTTCAATTTCGAGAACCTTGAATATTTGCTCTATATATTTGATTTTTCTGGCTTTGAGAATGTTTTTTTGATAAAGAATTATAATAATTTTAAAGCACCTAAATAGCACCTAATTTTGAATAAATAAGTTATTATTTGTTAATCCTTACAACTGTTCTGGTAGCTCAGCGTCAACCTAGCAGAACATGGCGGTATTTTTTAAAAACCTTAACTAATTAAATTTGTTTTTAGATATTCAATAAGCACCTAAAAAGCACCTAATTTTGGTATACTACATTTTGTTCTTGATTAGCTTATTTGACAGTAATGTTCTGCTAGCTTAACGTTAATCTAGCAGAACAACGCAAAAATATAATTTTCTCAAAAACCATAGGAGCACCTAAATTTTAAAGTTGGCACCTAACTAGCACTTAATTTTCCAATTTTGAGAACCTTGTTCTGCTAGGTTTATAGAAGTGTCGTAATAAATTAAGGCGCTTATTATATGTAAAATACCAACACATTTGTATCTCTGGTATCTCGAAAATCTACCTCGAACAAACCTATACAATTTCCAAAATTATTTAGATTTTTTCCAAATTGTCTAGTTATGATGCTATTTAGCCAATTCCAGATCACCTTTGCATGAATACAATCTTTAATTTGGTGCATGGTATCTTCGACCGCGTTACATTTTTGGCATTTGTCAGAGTTACCTATGCCGTGGCGAAATAACTTTTGCGCAACCGGGGCAATAAATAAAACTCTCTTTAATGTTAATATAATTTTTGGACAGCCATGTTTTCCAGATAAGATCTGTATCTGTAAAAAACACTCAGTATGCTAGTTTGTCAGCTGGTAAACACCAAGTAGAGACACTACTGCCGAGTATAACATATAACGTGTATAATAGAAAAGGCCTAACAGTGCACAGGCGCTTTTGCACCCTTCCATCAAGGGTGCAGGCGGTCGACACCGCGTGTCGCTCAGAGGGTGTTTTGACGCTAGGGTGGTTGCACCGTTCGCAATTTGCCGGCAAATTATCGCACGACAGTGAAAGTTGTTTTGAATTGCGCATTGGACGAGACTGTTTGATCGGAAAAAAACGTTTTGGCTATGTTTAAAAACTTTGTGATTTTGAATTTTCCAGGGTGAAAAATTTCAAAGACGTGTAAACATACCCCGTGCAAAGGGATTGTTTTGGTATATTTGTGCCGTGTTTGTGATTACTTGTTTACAATACAAAGTGGAATGACCTTTGAATGAATGTTTGCGCATTTTTGCATTTGTAAGTTGGTAAAAACTGTTTAGAAACTAAAATATATATTCGACGAAGGACCTGGCCTTTACTCATGAATGGGAGCCAACTTTACCAAAACTTCTAGTCGTGTAACTCCAAAAGTAAGTTTTGTTTTTGGTAATAATGTTATAATTAAGAAATTTATAAGTAACTGCAAGTTGTTTTTATTAGTAATATACGGTGTGACCAGTAATGTTCGCATCATATGGGATTTTTTTTTATTAATAACTTTATTCGAAATTTGACTTTGGCATCAAGTTCTGCTTTGATCGACATGCAAATTAAGCAAAAAAAGAGTAGTCACGTGATTCGCATTATCTGTCGAATTTTAATTTTTTCCAAAAAAATAATATATGCAGTTTCTAGCCCACGTGCAAAATTTTAGCTGCATAAGATAATTTTGATTTTTTACCCATATTTTGTCGTTGTAAACGAGTTTTTGGTGCATCATTGTAATTAATTTTTTGGAAACTGCACTTAAATAATAAAAGACTATTTTTACTTTTTTTATGACATAACTTAATAACAAATTTTAATAAAGGCGTTTTAAATTAAATCGTTGAAAATAGGTAAACTTTACGTTAAGTTGAACTAAAATTTATTTTCCACTTAATGAACACTTTACTGATGACACTGTGTTCGTTTTTGTCTTAATATTAAGGTGTATTACTTTCAGACACAAACTAGGTTTTCAAAAACACTTATTTTATGAAGTTTCCTTATACAGGGTCAAAAACAAATAAACTTTGCATCACATCAATAACTCCTAGGAGTTATTGATCACATGCGACCAAATTTGAATAGCCCAATTTAGATTTTGTAGAAAAACGCGCATTTGACATGGCGCTACTTTAAAGAAAATGTATCTGAAATAAAGCATTGTCAAAACTAAGAAGTTTTATGTAGGTTGCGTTGATACTTATTTTCCAAAAATGGTGCAATTTACAAAATATGGGTAAAAAATCAAAATTATCTTATGCAGCTGAAATTTTGCGTGTGAAAAAAATTAAAATTTGACAGATAATGCGAATCACATTACTACTATTTTTTTGCTTAATTTTCATCTTGATGCCAAAGTCAAATTTTGAATAAAGCTGTTAATAAAAAAAAATCCCATATGATGCGGACTTTACTGATCACACTGTATGTATACTAGCAGAGCAGTGCCCCGCGTTTTCGCTTGCGCAATTTAATTGTTATGAATTCGCTATCCGACCGAAGCCGTGGGTACCGGATACCATACATATTTAGACATAATATAACCCGTACCATTCGCTCTTGCGTCCACCATTTTGTCAAGAAATATATTGCATAATTATCCTATTGCTCGTTTCAGGATTAAATTTATAAATTTCATATTTTTCCTACATATTTGTGAAATTATCTGGATATATGAAAATTTGAACTTCCTGCCTCATCTCGAAGTCGGTTTCTTTTACGAACGAACATAGTTTCTAGAAATGGTAGTTTTTAATGTCTGTCTTAATTATAACTGAAAAATGTGAATAATTAAATATAATTAATAAAATGAATAATTAACTAGGGTTTTATTGAATATTGTATTTTATAGAATAAAATTACCAAAAATAGTAAAAGTTATTAAAAATTAAATACTGGTGTAAGTAAGTATAGTATAGGTAACTATATTATTATGCAAACAATAAAGTCAAGATATAAATACAAATATGATATAATGAATAAAATCAACGCTTTATTAAGGAATTGTAGAGAAATACTTAAATAATATAGGTACCTAGTTACGCTACTGGTCTTTAACAGGTGCGTACGGTGCTTGGATCACTTGCAGGTTTAGGTCACAGTTTGGTATTTACCACATCTGGGCATAGATTATACTTATAACCAGGGCCGAATTAAGGTCGTTTGACGCCTTAGGCCAGACAAATTTTGGCGCCTATTTTTTTCAATTTCGAAACGGATTTTTAAAAAATTGAGCGAGTCATGATACGGATAATCAAATTTGTGCCTGATCGTAATCTCGTAAAAATATGTTTTTCAAGCTGAAATTTGCACGTTTTCTTAAAGAAAAAACTCATAGATTGATTTAATTGTAATAATCGTATAATACATGTAAGTACTCAGGGAAAATTATAAAACAAAAAACAGAAGTATAAACAAACAACTTAGCATTAATGAATAACCTTTACAAAACGTGAAATAAATAAAACAATTAACTCAAAATATCATAACTTAATAAGAGTTTGGTAGTTTCCAAAGTTCAAAAAAACTAATCGACTAATCCAGCTAATTAGGATACAAAAATATAAAACACATAAAAACACAAATTCAGCGCTAAGAATCAAATGATATTGGTAGATTGGTTCCTTATAAATACACAAAATGATATAAATTACAGTATAGGGATTACTTCTATAACATCATTTTAATAACGACTCGTTATTAACGAGATCAATGACATCAACAAATAAAATAATATATGTAAATGTTCTGAGCAAAAAATATAAAGGTAATAAAGGAACAGTTTTCGTGGCCCAATGCCCAAAAACTTGTATTAAAGTATTTTTAAAAATAACGACATGTTTTTAAGAGTATTAAGATACTAGAAATGTTTTTTTCGACATTTTTTACTCGAGAAATTTTGAATAATGTCGTCGAAGGAAGTTGATTTCACAAGATCTGATAACTAAATAGTCTGAATACTTTAATTTAGAATATTTTTCTTTAGATTGGAATGTGGAATGTTCTTTATACTTTATAGGTATGATAATTAGCAATTATGCTATAGTTTAAATAGTGATTTAAATATATAAAATAATAATTATTATAGGTACACTGAAATTCGTTCGTGGCGCCTTAGGCCATGGCCTATTTGGCCTAGTGGTTAATCCGGCCCTGCTTATAACGAAGTCGTAACTACTCTCCAGAAAACTAACTAAACTAAAGGTATATCTTGTGTTCAGAAGATACAAATAAGCGTGTTGATTTATATTGTTTTTCATAAAATATGGTCCAATGATTCCATTGTAAGAAATAGCACACCACACGTTTTTCGTTAAAACTGCCTTCTAAAGCGAATACGAAAATTATGGTTGTTACGGCTCCAATAGCGACAGTTTTGCGAACTAACTACTATACCCACTTTATGTTAAAAGTTGTCTCGTCCGAAAAAATAATATTTTTAACAAAACTTCTTTGTCTAAGGATTTTATGTTTTCCTATCCCCTATCCACAAAAATAAATCCAAACGCTTCATGTAGTCATTTTCTTCCAGAAAATGATTTAATTTAGGTTTGTACGGACGAAGTTTATTGAATTTTAATATTTTTTCTACTAGAGATTTACTCACATTACCCATTTGAGAAGATCTTTTTCTTAAAGACAATTTGGGAAAATTTCTAACCGAATCCTTTGTCATTATAGTTACAGCACAAACTTCATCATACTTTTTTCTCCCCTTTTTTATTCAAAACCCTACCAGTTCTCATGAATTTCATTACAATTTTTTTAATCCAATATCCGTGAGAGGAACATCAGGCCATATCTCATGGAATTGTCGAAGAACTGCCATATAGGTTGTTTGGGGTCCTAAACCATAACATCGGACAATAGAAATTATTTGTTTATCGTAAGCATTTTTTTAATTACAATTATATACAAATTTATGAGAAAATTATGACAACAATGGAAAGGTGCAAAGAAACTAAAACATACATATTTGTTTTGAACAGACAGAACAGGCTACTTGAGATACTATTATTTTAATATCAGCTACGAAATTAACCACTTAGAGAAAAATGTTTATTAAACTTTTTTGCAAAATTCATTTAATAAATCAAGGAATTGAAAAATCCAAAAAGCAAAAAATGTTGTTTCTCACGAACCCTGCAAATCTGATATTTGAAATTGTAGTTTCAGCACAAGCAGACGTTTTTATAAAGAATAACTTTTTCTTGTATACCTACAAATAAAAAAGTTTTTTCCTCTTCCAAACTCTATCCGTGGACACACTGTATATATAAAATATTAATTAAAAATAATTCCATACGCTAATAATTTTGTACAACAATAGCAATTGTACAATTTTGGTATATTTGCAACTTTTTTACCCTTTAGAGACAAAACACACCCCAAAGTTGATTAAAATGTAACCTATTATACAAATAAAGTATTGCTCGGAAACAAACGGCGAGACATGCGATGTAAAACAAACCCTTTATTTTTCGTCACAGGTGTGAATGTTTACACTAAGCTAACATACAAAGCCGCTGTGTAAAAGTAATTTATTACAACTTTTAGTTTTGTCGAAGAAGTAAAATTTTACCAGATACATTATGGACGGTTCTATTATAAAAACGATCAAAAAGTGCAGGGTTATTTAATAGCGCGACAGAATATAGTACAAAATAATAGTTGTGTAAACAAGTACAATTACAAAAATACAAGAAATGGACATTAATATCCCCTGGGAAACAACGCCAAAGTGTGGCAAGTAGAAGTCCATTTAAAACAAGCTGTAAAAAAAAACGGGCTATTGAAACCACACATACATTCTGTCAGTCAGGCTGTCATCAAACTCTTACGATTTAGGTCAAAATCACAACCTTAAAACCATACAATTATTAATTATTATAAAAGGTTAAACTCCAATAGGGTACTTGCACGAAATTTAAATATTAAAATTTTTTATATTTTTTCATAGTAAATGGATAAATATTGTATACATATTTTTTATTTTGCCTTAAATCCAAATACTTTTTAAAATATTCAAGATTGAAATTCACTAAAATTTTAAATATTCAAAAACGATTTTGATTGGTTTTACGTCACTAATAAGTAAAACGTTGCCAAATATACAACAATAATTGTACAGTTTTGACGTTGCCAAACGTTTCACATTTTAATTGTACAGTTTCTTTATAAAAGGTATCGTAGTTAAAATAATTATTAATAGGCAGTTGAAGTGCGGTCACGAACGTTAACGTATACGTACAAATTGACAGCTACGCATGCGCAGTATTCAAATTTTGACGTACGTGTTTTAAGCAGTTCAACGGGCGTACGTTACCTTGCGTTGTTTTACGGGCGTGAAAAATGAACGTTCCGTTACCCGAAGGACCTCCGAATATAACCGATTATTTCCGATATGTCATTTTTTGACAAACAGTTTTTTCTGTGGTTCTAAATGAATAACTTTTTCTAACCACAAAACATAACAAACAAATCCCAAATAATTTTGCAGTAATCAAAAAAATTAAAATTTATCAACAATCCGATTTGTTTTTTAGTTAAAAAATAAAAGGTATTTTTATTATCTTAAGTTTTGTGATTCAATTGTGATTTTAGTTCATCAGAGATACTTTAGAATTTTTTTTCTCTATAAGTATAGATTTAAGTTTGTTATCGATGGTGTGTTCCATTTTATTTGTATTTTGTTTTGTATTTTAAGAAGATTTAAAAATAAAACAAAGTTTTATACTCTTCCATACTCTCCTTTTTGCCTTTCTTCCTTCTTTATGCAATTTTCTTAACTTTTAAAAAAATCAACAGAAAAATAAAGGTAAAAAATTAACATAATAATATGACAAATGTCAAATTTGCATTTTTTGTAGGTTACGTTAACGGACACAGAAGATAAGCACTTCAACTAAAATTCTTGCCACCGGTTCGTCACGTTAACTCCTCAACTAACGTGCGTAAATTTGCTTACATATTGGTTGTACTTCAACTGCCTAATATCAAGTCATACTCGGCCTTATATTGATAAGGTGAATAATTTTTAAAATATAAAAATAACTATAACAATCATCAATAATTGTTTACAAATTCTTCATGTCGGGAAGAAAAAAATATTCCCATGTCGATAATTTGATTTGGCAACACTGTAAGTGGCATTTAAGACCGGCATTTCGGCATCTGCGAATTCTGCGACCACAGAAAAGAAAATGTTTTAAGTCCGACAGTTTCAACATATCGACACTTTAAAAACCCGTCAACCAATTTCAATAAATCATGTATTAATAAAGGATAATTTAACAAGATATGAAAAATAAAACAGCATAGCTAATATTAGCCTTACTATAAAATAAATAAGTTTTATTTTAATAGATAATTCAACATAATCACGTTTAAGGATGTACAGATTGCTTTTTCACGATCGGTGTAAGCTATAGTCATTGCCAAATGAGGTTAGTTAGATCAGATCCTGTCAAACAAAAATAAAATACCGTTTTGATATTTAAGTAATTTTTATTCCTAGTCTTCGGTATTAATTTACAAAATTACAACTGAAGCCCGAACAGTTTGCTAAAACTGAAAGCTTTGTGCTAAGAGGTGTGAAAGCCATGTATTTCATAATGCTGCTAAAACTTTTATAAAGACAGATAAGTAGGTAGGTATGTTCATTTTTATATTGGGTATATATAATATATTGTAATATATTATTCTTTACATTTAAATGTTAATGAAGGGTATATAATTCTTGAATTTTTTTAAAGGAAATTAGGCTTACTAAATATTATATTATAAACTGGAACATTAAAGTCATAATAATTCTGTTCGATAAATACTGATAGTGAGTAAAATTGGAATATAAATTAGGTACAATATCAATAATTATTTTTTAGTGATAAAAAAAACCGTGATTCTACTATTGAATACTGGAAAAGCAAGAGGAAAACATCGATAATAATAAACAATGGAAAATTGTGTTCCGTGCATAGGGTTAGAGCCAAGACAATGAAAGACAGTAGGAAATGAGTGTTTTATCATGATTTTACTGCCCTATCAGTTATTACAGTAATTATTTTTTAAAGTAATTTACCGAAGAAGAATGGATTGTCCCATATTGAATTGTAAATAACTAGTTGATCTACTCTTCTTTCCACATCAGTACATTGCTATTTAGTTTATTTAAAATTAGATGATAAAGGTGCAGTAACTCTGAGGAATACCCAGGTCTAACGAGGAACCATTATAAATTGAGACTCGATGCTACTAGGAATAATATAAATTTGATGTTGTGCTCCTGGAACTTATTACAGCAGAATAATTTTAGTGTCATTATATTTTTTCACGTTATTTAAGTTTAAAATACCATTAGGCGTTTAATTAAGTACGGCCAGTAATAATACATGTACCTACTTAGTAATATTGGTGAAATAGGTAAAAAAAAATATTTTATCTGAAAAAATAACCTGTAATGAATCGCTACAAGCGATATCTTAAAAATATTAAAGATTAAATATTTGTAGTTTATCTTTTAATTATTCTTGAGAATATTAGTTTCCACCTAGAAATGAAACTGGCAGCAATAATTCAAGAAATTAAACTAAAGTGGAATGGAATAATCTTTTCTTCTGTTTTGTTTCTTACGGTGAAATAAGGTAGAAATGATACAAATGTAAAAAATATTTTTTATCTTTATTCTTCTAAAGGTATTTTACCTACTTCAGTTTGTTAATACTTAAATTTAGTTAATCAATTTTTTTTTATTTGATTAGTATGCTAAAGCTTACATTGGTAGTTTTATAAACACAAATTTTTGGGGCAAAAATTTTTCAGGAATTTTACCTTAAACATTAAAAAACTCTAGAAACAAACATTATTAATGGTTCGTTCAAATTAATTTCTCAGTCATCCAGCATAAAGAATCTTATGTCCAGTGTCCGTTGAAATCTTTTGATTTGTATTATTCTTCGGGTAATGTACTAGCATCCTTAAATATTTTCCTGCCTCTTAAGAAGTCGCTTTCCAATCACCAGACCACACAGGGAAAAATATGTTTTAAACGACTGATGCGAAGAACTTCTAAGCTATATTATCTTAATCAGTGATCTTCTTAACTACCTTGATAAGTAACTTTAGATTTCATATTCCGTATTATGTCAAAATTGAGAGGCGATACCTCGGTACTTACATCTTTTTAAAAAAAAATTTCTTATGTGGCTCGGCTCATAAATTTCTTCTTCGGATAACCTAAAACTATTTTTTTTTAATTGAATTGAATTTTTATTATTGTTACTCTACAGCAATACCTATTTGTAAAATATTTCAAAAAATGGAAACAGATTTAATATAAATTAATTTATACTTACAAAATCAAAGAACTTGTGGATAAAAAGCCTGGAAGAACAACTAGCTGCTGACTGTGGGTTTAGTCAACGAACCATTTCAGATGGAACTTGAATAAATACGTATTCCGATAGAAAGACCAGGAATAAGTACTTTTACGTTTTACAGAGAATTTTAAATGCAATAGAAAAAATAAACAATAAAAAGTATGGTTATGATGTTATGAATCACTCCGGTACATTTATTTTATTTAAAATTGTATTGTACAGCGGAATTAAATTGTACCATCGGCGTATTTGGCAACATCGCTATTTCCTTATTATTGACGTCACGAAAAAGGAAGCGTTTTGGCGCGTGTTTAAAAAAGAGGAATTTTATTTGACGATATCTGCTAATATTTTGGTTTTTATGAAAAAAGAAAAATGGGGGGCGTAATATGAGCCTATAATGAGTTAAATTAAATTAAAAAAAAAAAATGTGCAAGGACCCTATTGCTTCCTAGTCATATAGGAATTAGCAAGAAAAAAAAAAGACGAATTAGCTGGGGCTGACATTGCTAAAAAGTCGGCCTAGGAATATCAAAAGAATAAAATAAATGATGGCATTATCAAAACACCCGATCAGTTTGCATTCTCTATTGATCACTTCAATTACTTTCTGATTTTAGAACCTAGTATAGTAGAAAAGCACCCCAATATCGGTAATGGAAGCTGAGACAAATGAACCTCCTTTGGAAATAAGAAGAAATTTTATTGCGGACAAATTTCTGCTAAAACTTATCTCCAAAGACAGTATTTTAATAGATAAAATAAAGCAACTCACAATTTTATGTTACACGCCCATACTGGAAGGTTAAAAAATTGCCATTGTTAATACAAAGTTATTCGTGGATAACCCAGAATAAAGACACTATATACAGTAATAGCACTTTACCTTATTATCAATTATACTATTCAAATTTTAATAATATTCCAAAAGTAATTATTCCAGATAACATCGAAGATAATGAATTATTTATTAAACTTCGGTTTGTAGAAGAACAGTCTACTACCTGGTCAAACTATGAACAAATATTTACTGATGGATCAGTTTTAAATAAAAGACGCAAGAACAATAAATTATACAAACAATTTAAATTGCCAAACAATTATTCTATTTTCGCATCGGAAGTTTAGGCTTTTCTAGAATCGTTTAAATACTGCCTAGATTTAATGGAAACAATAAGTTTGTTATTTTTTCTGACACTAAAAGTTCGCTGACAAAAACTCAAAATTGTTTGGGTTTGTTGGGTTGAATATTGTACCTACTAATAATCACATATAGGCATACTCGAAAACGAGTGAGTTGATAATTCAGCTAAAGAAGCCACAAGCTGTGGCTCTGCAACAAACTTTAAAATACCTCACACGGATTTAATTAGCCAAGCGAAATTAAGAATGACACAAAGTTGGCAGGTGCAATATTCAAATTCAGTTAAGGGACTTGCCTATAAAAATAACTTTCCTGATTTATGTAAAAAAATATGGTTCTATAGCGAATCAAATAAAAAATTTGTTAGAACAATATCACGTAGTTTTCATGCCCTATATCCTAGGTACATGAAACGTATTGGTTGAACCAATAATGACAATTATGAATGTGGTGAAACGGGAGATTTGGAACATTTGATTCTGAAATACACAAGATTTATGAATGAAAGAAATAAGTTTTTCAGAAGTATATCATCTTTGGTGGGACTCCCAGTGAATCTTAACTGTATGCTGCGCTAAACAATATTAAAGTACCGTGCGAGCAAAAATTATTTGCATCAAAGAGGGCCTTGCATCTAAGGACGTAAAGCTTAGCCGTAGAGCTTAATACCTGTTGGGTGTCAGACTACCTGAATTAACAATTAATCAGTTATTCCGTCATCTTTGACAGCCGTTACAAGTAATTTGATACAGAGCTATTTTTCCAATTTCTTGAACAATTCACACAATGGGCTTTACGGAACAGCACAAAATATTCATGGTTGAAGCGTGTTTTCGAAACGGGGTTAGAGTAAATGGTGAGTGGCAATACAATCCGGTTTTGTGCATGGACGATTTTCACGAACATTTTCCTAACGTTGCTTTTATTGCTGGGGATTTTTATCATTGCCTGAAAAGAACCGTGGCTGTGTTTAGAAAAACAGGTTCTATAGGTACAATACAAAAAAGGAGCAGGAAGATCATCTGTAAGAACACAAGAACTTGTTGCAAATTTAGAACAATTAAAAGAAAGGATTATCCAAGAATGTGGTAACATTACTCCAGAGATGCTGCATGGTCAACACTTTCGAAAATATGAAGAGACGTGTGAGATTATGCTTGGAGCATGGCGGTGGCCAATTTCAGCAATTTATGTAATTATTTTTCTTTCTGTATATTTGTTAATTTTGTAAACAACAAAAATAAATTTGTATTTGTCTACTTATTTTATTACTCATTAGTTTGGCATATCATGTCATAATATGAATTTGACAAAATGTTAACCTAGATTTGGTTAGATATATCGTCCCTATATCATTGTAATCTAAACCAAGCCCTACGTTTTTTAATCCAAGCCCTCTTTGATGCAAATAATTTTTGCTCGCACGGTATATTGAATATTATATCAATTTATAATTGAAATGCAATTAAAACTATAAAGAAATCACTGCTTTATTTATAAAATGTTTATAATAAATAGATTAAAAAAAAAAAACAAAAAAAAATTATGTACAAAAAATTACTTTCAAAAATACAAAAAAAATTGTGTGTGCTTAAGACCACACAACAGAAGTGAAAACTTCTTTAGGCGCGTTTAGCACTTTTTGTGGGCACTGAATTAAACTGAGCCGTCACGCGTCACACTCGGCTGTGTAACGCTCAATTATTAGCATTAAGTAAATTCAGATATTATATTATAAATTAAATTAGCAATAGGGTTACACTAACACACAGTATGCATTCTCTATTTAACACTTCAATTAGTTTCTGATCTTAGAACCTAGTATAGTTTCGGGACAGAATGAAGTAGTATCAAAAGACCTTTTCTAATTATTACATATTTTTTATGGTTTTGGTGTCGTTTTCGTTACCACCACATATGAAATAAAGCTATGTATTCCTGTTTATGTCCTAGTAACACTAGTAATAAAAACAATTTCTGTATTATTACTTTGTGTCATTTTCTTATTGAACGTCAAGCAGGATAATCTTTTCGTGAGAAAAAAATTTGTTAATCCTTATGGCGCATTGCTAAGAAAACATACTGTAACCAAGTGTCAACATATAACTTTTTTTGTAAACATACAAATGATGTTAACGACTTTTAACCCCATTTTATATAACTTTAATGCGTGTTTTATATACGCAAGCATGCTGCCAAAAGCTCGCAATATTTTTATTTTGTTTACTTTATGTTTGGGTTTCGATAATAAAGCCATGTTGCAGTGGTTTCATTGCCCCTAAAGGTATATGTTTTTCTAGACTATTTTGGAATTGATATTTGTCACGCATCACGCAGGCTTATTTCAAAGATATATAGAAATAACCTACCCGTATAAAAAACCTGATATAATGACGAAGGAAATAAATTTTTACGGTTCATAAGGCTAGCTAATGCCGCGGATTGCCTACCACCATCCGTTCTATTGTTATTACTTACTTCCTAAATACACAGGAAAATAGACAGATAACAGATAATACCTTTTTATTCTACAATCCTATGTAATGCGGGTTTGATGTACCGCCACGCCGCATTCTAATAAAGGCCTACTGAGAAAAAAGCGTTCAATTCCTTATAAAAATTCACATACTCTTTATGCAACTGTTTAATACTATACAGTGAGTCCCAGAAGTAATGTCTAAATTCATTTAAAATTCAGCGGTAAGTTTTTGAAGAAACGCTCGTACCCGTCGATTTTTATTTTTTAATGTGTTTTTTTTTTGTGGTAATTTTATGTATACAGGGTAGCTCAAAAATAAGTTACGACCACCAACTTCATTTTTTCAAATGAAAACATATATTTTTTATTTCATTTTTGTATTTTGCATTGAATTCTAAGCATGCTTTATGTACCATGTCCTATACATAAACTCAACAGTTATTAAAAAAATTAGGATTGAACATATCTATAAGTAAGACCTGTTTATTAAAAAAAAAACACAACAAAATCAAATTAAATGTTGAAAATGTGCGCCATTTACGGATTGACAATATCCAAGACGATCAATAAACTCTCTTTTCACGTTTCCAACCATTTCCGGAGTTATGACACGCACTTCTCTTCGGATCCTCTCTTTCAACTCCTGCATATTGTTTGGCCTGTTAACAAATACTTTTGATTTGAGGTAACCCCACAAAAGAAAGTCCAGCGGAGTTAGGTCTGGCGACCTAGCAGGCCATTCGATAGGTCCTCTCCTTCCTATCCACCGATTGGGAAAGCTTTCATCCAAAAATGTGCGCACAGTGGCAGCATAGTGCGGAGGAGCACCATCTTGTTGAAATATCAGTTCTTCGTCAGGGGAGTCTGGATCCAATGGATTCGGAAATAAAGCCACTAATGCTGGAATTAATTTAAGTTGAAGAAATTCGAGATATACTTGTCCAGTTAAAGACTGTTCAAAGAAAAATGGACCAATTACTCTTTCGCGTACGATTCCACACCAAACATTTATTTTTTTAGGGTACTGGCTGTGAACCTCTATCATCCAATGCGAATTTTCTGTTGCCCAATATCGACAATTTTGTCTGTTCACATTACCATTCAAATAGAACGTAACTTCATCCGAAAAAATAATATTTTTTACTAAATTATTATCTAGATTGCACATATTTTGCATGCGTTCGCAAAACTCATTTCGCCTATCGAAATTATCTTCAAATAACTCATGCACTGGAATAAATTTGTATGGGTGATATTTGTGCTTTTGAACTACTCGGTGAACAACAGATTTCGGCATTTGTAAATCGGCCCCAATGTGCGACAGGGAAGTACATGGATTTTCTTCCAAGGAAAGCAAAACGTCAAGTTGTTAATTTTCATCTCGAGTAGGACGACCAGATTTAGGCAAATCTCTAACATGACCGAATTCTCTAAACTTAGCCTCTATTCTACTCACCATCTTTTGACATATGGGAGGACGATCAGGATGGATTTCATTAAATAATTGGGCTGTTTCTATTTGAGTACGTGTTTTATCACCAAACCCAACCATGCATAGAATTTCAATTTTTTCCCGTTCCGTTAAGTTCACCATTATTGTGAAAACCGCAACATTGAAACTACGCTTGACAATAATTATACTTATTTGAAATAAAATTGTCATACAGTTTCTATGGAAATAAACGGTGACAGTGACAGACAGTACACTCTTACTTATTAGGGAGCCCAAAATGCCATATTGCCAAAAGATTTGATAGATCGTTGGATTCCCTAAATGATATGTTCAATCCTAATTTTTTCAATAACTGTTGAGTTTATGTATAGGACTTGGTACATGAAACATGCTTAGAATTCAATGCAAAATTCAAAAATGAAATAAAAAATATGTTTTCATTTGAAAAAATGAAGTTGATGGTCGTAACTTATTTTTAAGCTACCCTGTATACATGAAATTACCACAAAAAAAACACATTAAAAAATAAAAATCGACGGGTACGAGCGTTTTTTCAAAAAAATTACCATTGAATTATAAATGAATTTAGACATTACTTCTGGGACTCACTGTATGTGACAGCAACGCCAATAGGAAATAGGAGTTGATGCTAGCATAGATAGCCATTATCAACAGTATCAAGTTATATTAATGTTAATCTGGTTTTATATACTGTATTATTTCCGACTGGCAGTTTTAATGAAACTTGACATTAATAATAATAATATTTGCTTGCTACGGTTAACAGTTATACTTACTACTAAAAATCAGTACTGTAATTCTCAGAAATTTAAATAGCTTCTAGTGTGATATTGTACTTGCATGTTGTTTAACATTTCATATGATTATCTATTATGCAACATGATTTACTCAGATCGATAATTCGTCTATAGATTATAAATTTACTATATTATTACTTTATCTGACATGCATAGTTTTAAAAAACTTCAATACAAAGTAAAAGTAAATTAATTGAAACAGGTATTGATACGATCAATAAAATTCAAATTCAGACAGGACAGCTAGAAGACTCCGAACAACGATGTGACCTTCGCAACAAATACGTTAAAACTAATACTAGGGCGCGCGGCGATTGCCGATCGCTACGAACCCCCACCAACTTCTTGTGGATTATAGGTTCTAACGAATGCAATTTGTTTTTGGGGCCGCTGTTCTGATTTCCTAATTGTAGAGGAAGCGCTTTACTGGGATGAAAATGCGTCGCATTTAGAAGATACAAATTTATCATATTACATAACAGAAACGTACAACCTATGGTGTTCAAGCCGTTTATTTTTTCAATAAAATTCCTGTCAAAAGTCAGATTTATCATAGCCATACTCAAGGCATAGGAAGTAATTCTATTTTTTATTAAGTAATCCTAGAAAAACCTAATAATTTACAAAATATTTCAGATTGTAGCCCTAATAAGATTAATTTTTCCAACAATAATAGTTTCAACAATAATCTTAGTTTTTATTTAAATTGCCTAAAGTCGGTAAAGTTCATAAAATATTCCAGTCTATTCAAACTACTGCTTGTGGAATAGATGGATGGCATTTCTTCTAAAATGTTAAAATATTGTAGTTCCTACGTAGATAAGTACGTAGCACTTATAATTAATTGTTGCTTAGAACAAACCCGATCAATGGAAGGTATTTTTACCTAAAGTAAAAAATCCCTCAAATTTTAATAATATTAGGATAATTATTATTAGTATCTATATTACCGATTCCTACAAAAGTTTTTGAAAAGGTCCTGCTGTAGGTATGTGATTCTACTTTTGACTATAGTGTTGTATAATTTGGATTTCTTTTCTTTGTTAATATTTTTATCCAACAGTACTCTATTTAGAAAGGATATTGCTTTGCGTCCCTGTATATTTCGATCTTTAATTACTTCATCTAGAGTTCCGTTATGTAAGAGTTTCATTCCCAAGTATTTATATTCCCGGCATTGTTTTATTTCCAGTTCATTGTTCAATTTCAGGTTCGGTTGTTGTCCTCCTGTTGTCCTTTTGTATTCCGTCTACTTTTTGTATTCTTCTATCAATTTTCGTGTCATGAATTCTAGAATCATATTCTACTAGTACTCTATCGTCGGCAAAACTTAAAGTGTACAGGGTGTATTCGTTGAGCGGTAATCCCATGTCTGCATTTTTTCTTCACTCAATATATTTTAAACAGAATTGGTGATGGGCATCATCTCTGTTATAACCTTTTGTAAATTCCTTGTTGGCCTTGTTACTCTATTTGATTTTTGTTTTTGAGCCACTTTAGAGCGTTTTAACTATCTTTATTGGTTCAAAGCTAATATTGCTCTATTCTAATGTTTTCCATAGTTTTTCTAGTTGGACACTGTGATAGGCGGTTAGAAATAATAGGTGCAGAGCTCTTGGTCATACGGCAAGGATGTCTGTCGAACTAGCAGAGAATACTGTGGCTAGACCACTGGGATCAGTCAAAGAAGAGATAGATCGAATAGGTAAACAACTTACGCAAAGCAGATGGACAGGGCTTACAACTTGTAGCATCTGCAGGCAATTTTGGCCCTTACTTGATAACAGGAAAACCGCAGCGCTATTATAGCACAGTCGGAAGGACCTAAGAAACATCACTACCGTAATCACCAGACATTACCTGTTCGGTAGACACGCTGAACGTATGCAAATACCAACTAACGACTTCTGTAGAAGTTGCAGAGATGAAGAAGAGGAGGAAAGTATTCAGCATTTCTTGTGTGAATGCCCCGGCGAGAAGAAGGTTCAATGCACTGGGCGAACCATTTTTTAATGATCTGGAGGAAGTGAGCAGCCTGCAACTGGGTCGACTTACTAGGTTTATTAACAGCAGTGGCTGCTTTGATTGAGCTGTCAAGATTATTTTACGATCGCGTTAACCATCAGGTAGCTGATGCAAATAGGTTCCGCGGAAAATTTGGGGTACCACAACGGTCCTTATAGGACTACGTGTGACTGTTTGGACAATGCCAGAGGTCTGCCACTCTAACCTAACCTAACCTTGGTTTCTTACCTATTATTTTAATTTTATTAATAAAATAACTAAACAAAACCGTATCCTTTGCCCTAGTGGTGTCGGAATCAAAGAATGTGTTTTTGTCTCAGAAACGAAGAAGCTATGAGCGACGGTATTCTCACAGTTTTACTAAATTACTGAAGTTGTCTTAATTACCAACCCCACCGTTGCAACTACACAAGAGGGCATTTTTATTTTAATGAGTTTTTACTTTTTTCACAAAATTAATTTTGACTCTGCCAAATAAATTTTAAAAACCTGCTCTTTAATCTTGATTAGGCTCTTCGCCGTGGCTCTTGCTTCGTCTCATTTAAAGGAATATCGCGATTTTAGGTCTATTGTGACGACGACAGCCCCTTAGGAAAAGGCCATCCTGTCTGACGTTCAACAGGAAAACGGCACAAAGCAGCCTCGCAGGAGTCTTATTCTAATTATATGAATTATTCAAGATAAATTTACATTGCGGAGAGAAGCCAATGTCAATTTCAGAAGATATAGTGTTTATCTTTCGCGGTTCTGCTGCTGGTTTCCTTTTCCTTATTTCGAGATTTATTTACCCTTTGTAAGTAGAGTCGAGTGTCGGTGTCAGGGGGGTTGTTCTCTAAGCCGTGGATTTATTGTCATAAAAATTAATTGTCCCCTAGGATTGTTTCTCGACTTATTTACCATAACGTCGTTAATTTCACAAACTGACGTATCTCAGAAAATCGCTATTTTGAGATACGATCGAAAACGTTTACCTTATATAAACCTTTTTCATCTCACAAAGTGTCGTAACTTTACCTGCTATACTTTTCTCGTAATTAACATTTGGTCGGTGACGAATCTCATAATATTAAACTTTATAAATCTCACAAACCGACCTAACTCGAGTTAGGTCGGTTTGTGAGATTTACTTTTTAAATAGATTTGTGCAGGTCGCCGACGTATCTCAATTTGACGAGTTAAAACTCGTATTATACTTGACCGGGTCTTTTATTTTACGGCAATTATTATGCATTTAGTCTAGTTTTAAACGTAGCCGGGCGCAGTAAAGCCATATTTGACGGTGAGATTAATACATTTTTACGATGGATGCACTTGTACTATGGGAGAATGGCACAAAAAATGTTGTGTTATCAAGTGAACTTATGTTTCGTGGTGCATTAAAAAAAGGAACTAAAGTAAAAATGTTTTACGAAAAAAGTGGTATAATGGCAAAGTGATCTTAACGGAGTGCGACATTAATATTTTCGATGAACATAATTCAGATTATGTACCTGTACCTACGCAGGAAGTGAACAAGCTAGATGTCAAGTCTGTGAGTGAGTTTAGAAACCACGTGGACATTTCAGATGTCGATTCCTTGTAGGATTCTTTGGACAATGTACCTCTAGCCCAAATCAGGGCTTTGATTTTGAGTGAATCTTTAAGTAATCAGAAAACGGCAATTTCTGACAATAAGAGTGAAATACACATTGTGACTACCATACAACACGTATACTAAAAAAGAAAACTACAAGAATATCCAATGTTAATAGGGACTTGCAGCCTGAACAGCATCAAGTGGAAGGAAGTAAAAAGGAAGGCGAACCGAGTCAAAGAAAGAAGGGAATAGTTAACAAACAAAAACTTACTACCACATTAAAAAAATTAAATGTTCACGATTTTTTTTACCCATTTTTACGTGTTCATATTTCTTTTTGTATTTTTGCTAGTTAATGTAGCCTCAATATTTGCATAAAAATGCCTGCAAAGTTTCATTTACCTGTTTTACATACTACGTCAAGATAGTTTTGTATATTTATATTCTAGTTTAGGTATTTAAAATAAAATTTGTTCATTTTGAAGGGTTTGCCTTATTTTTCTATTATAAAATAATATTTTTTATCATAAATAACAAAGACATATCTCAACATACAGGTAAAATTTTATTCTCACAAATGGTCGTATCTATTTTTTTTCTTCTTAACTCAGGGTAAAAAAATCATATCATATGTTTTATCATGAAACTACAAAAAAAAGTCCTAACACTATAACACAAGACCGAATAGATATTATAAAACAAACGCTTTTTTACTTTTATCGAAAGCCAAAACTTACGAAAATCTTTAAACCTCTGTCCTGAAAAATTACAATAAATGAGATACGACACTTTGTGAAATTAACGACGATAAGTCGAGGAAAATCGAGCCTCGGAACGCATGGACGCCAATGGCAACCCGGTAATGAGGCATATTTAATACCGTGCGAGCAAAAATTATTTGCATCAAAGAGGGCTTGGATTAAAAAACGTAGGGCTTGGTTTAGATCACAATGATATAGGGACGATATATCTAACCAAATCTAGGTTAAAATTTTGTCAAATTCATATTATGACATGATATGCCAAACTAATGAGCAATAAAATAAGTAGACAAATACAAATTTATTATTGTTGTTTACAAAATTAACAAAGTAAGAATATACAGAAAGAAAAATAATTACATAAATTGCTGAAATCGGCCACCGCCATGCTCCAAGCATGTAATTCCTGCGTCTTTCGAAATCTGCGGCTTGTATTTCTTGGAATACTTGCACTTTATAAGGCAACAAATTTAACTGCTTCTCTCTCATTATTTCATGAACGTTTGCAACAAGTTCTTCTATTCTTACAGATGGTCTTCCTGCTCCTTTTTTGTGTTGTATAGAACCTGTTTCCCTAAACACAGCCACGGTTCTTTTCAGGCAATGATAAAAATCCCCAGCAATAAAAGCAACTTTAGGAAAATGTTCGTGAAAATCGTCCATACACAAACCCGTATTGTATTGCCACTCATCATTTACTCTAACCCCGTTTCGAAAATACGCTTCAACCATGAATGTTTAGTGCTGTTCCGTAAAACCGATTGTGTTAATTGTTCAAGAAATTGGAAAAATTAGCGATGAATCAAATTACTTGTAACGACTGTCAAAGATGACGGAATAACTGATTGATTGTTAATTCAGGTAGTTACTGACACCCAACAGGTATTAAGCTCCACGGCTAAGCATTACGTCCTTAAATGCAAGGCCCTCTTTAATGCAAATAATTTTTGCTCGCACGGTACAATCAAACAACAAAGCTAATTAAAATAACAGGAAAAAAAATTACTCGTTGGTGGTAAAATAAGTTCATCTAATATACAATTTGATAGTAGCACTTTCCTAGTAAGTAAGTACGTCGGGCGTCAAAAACCGTTTACACAACCGTTTCGTCCTTATTGTGATGATTTACCGTAAGTCTATAACTCTGCAGTAACTCCACAAATGGCGAAACCGATGAGATCAGAAAAGGACGAAACGGTTCCATCATTGTAACGGTTCCATCATTGTCTTGTTCCCCCTAGGATATCCATCACTTTGGCTTTCATGCATTCTTTACACATTATAATAACAATAACCTATAATTTTTATGAAGGAAGACGGACTTTAATATCTGTTCTCAATAATTATAATTTTTAAATTGTTTTCAGTTTGGATTTTTAAATAATACAGTGTGACCAGTAAAGTCCGCATCAAATGATATTTTTTTTATTAATAACTTTATTTGAAATTTGACTTTGGCATCAAGTTCTGCTTCGATCGAGATGAAAATTAAGCAAAAGAAATAGTAGTCACGCGATTCGCATTCTGTCAAATTGTAATTTTTTCCAAAAAATAATTTAAAAGTGGGGTTATTTCTGAAAATATCGAAAAAAGTTATTAGGAAAAGTTTTTTTAAATGCAGTTTTTAGCTCACATGCAAAATTTCAGCTGCATAAGATAATTTTGATTTTTTACCAATATTTTGTAAATTGCACCACTTTTGCAAAATAAGACTCAACGCAACCTACATAAAACTTCTTAGTTTTGACAATGCTTTATTTTAGATAAATTTTCTTTAAAGTAGCGCCATATTAAATGTGTGTTTTTCTACAAAATCAAAATTGGGCTATTAAAATTGGGTCGCATGTGATGCAAAGTTTATTTGTTTTTGACCATGTATAAGGTAACTTCATTAAATAGGTATTTTTGAAAAGGTAGTTTCTGTCTGAAAGTAGTACACCTTAATATTAAGACAAAAAAGAACACAGTGTCATCAGTAAAGTGTTCATTAACTGGAAAATAAATTTTAGTTTAATTTAACGTAAACTTTATCTATTTTCAACGATTAAATTAAAAACCCCTTTGTTAAAATTTGTTATTAAGCTATGTCATAAAAAAAGTAAAAATAGTATTTTATTATTTAAGTGCAGTTTCCAAAAAATTAATTCTTTAGTACCTTACAATGATGCACCAAAAACAAGTTGGCCGTAAAACAAATGATAAAAAAGGTCAACAAGTACTTGCTTTAATAATGACAATTAAATCGCTTTCTGTTTGTCAAGTGGCGTTTAATTAGTACCTACCGCGTATTTAATTTTTTTTAAATGTTAACTTTACAGGAAAAAATTGAAGTTGTATTAATATGTGGTGAAAATACAAGTCATCGTATAGCAGCCAACATTTTTAATGTAAGGTATCCGGTATTGAAAATAGATAAACTTTACGTTAAGGTTGAATTATGGAGGACTCCTACCCGCCTACCTCAAGGAGGCCGATCGCAATGCATTGGATTCGGTCCCAAACAGTGCTGGCCAAGTACTCGAATACTTTAACTCGTATTTTGGTTACGGATAAAAATACTACTTGTGACTTTTACTCATAAGTATTTTTAATTTGAAATACTTATTACCCGTACTTACGAGTTAATTTAAATGTATTCGTAAAATTCTACTCGTAGAATACGAGTATATTTTACGAGTAGTCGCATTAAAAAGCAAGCATCCATTTGATATTTACCGCGGTAGCATCGCGCGGCGCCCGCAATGAAATTTGCATCACCTTTAGTTAAAGCATGCCTAGGGGGACTGCAAAGTGGGTTTAAACTTTTTTTTACATTAGACTCGCAAGTAGATGGCGCTATAATAGCTTCTGTCATACATACGCTGGTATAACGTTATCAGTAAAATATACCAACTGCCTCCAAGCCTAACAACAATAGAAAAAATGGTCGTAAACCAAGCAAATAAATTTATTGACGTTAGGAATGTAGATGAAACCTTTGAAAAGGTTGCTTGTGACTTCTTACATGAATTTTTCGATTTTGATGATTTTGAAACACCTAAGAACGTTCCTGGAACAAGTTTTTCTCAAAATGAATCGAGTTTTTCAGAAAAAGCAAATTCAATAAAAAACCAAGCAGAATTAGAATATTTAAGATATATAAGTGATTCGCGAACCAATTTAAAAATGCTTGAGGATTACCCGACGATAAAAATTTTTTTTATGAAATTTAACACTCCACTTACCTCATCTGCACCTTTAGAGAGACTTTTTTCGTTTGCCACAATTATTAATAGCCCAAGGAGGCATGCTTTGTCCGATGGAAATTTTGAAAAACTTGTGGTTTAAAAAACTGTTTTTAATTTGTTGTTTTTTTTTTTAGTTTAATATGTTTAATATTTAGTATTTCCCAAAGGGCTTTTTTATTTTTTTATTTTTGAAAAACTTTAGTTAGTTTTCCAACATCTTGTTCTCAATGTGTTGTACCTATATGTGTAAAATATGTATAAGTATTATTTAGTACTAGGATAAATAAAGACATTATTTTTTGTTTTAATTCGATTAATTTTTTAGCCCCCTATTAGGTATTAAATTAATTTTTTAAAAGTATTTGTACTCTTTACTCGTACTTTTACGATTACTACTCGTAACCGTAAACTGAATCTATAAAATTGCTTACGAGTCAAATACTTACAAATACAACTTTTAAGTACTCGTACTCGTAGGTCGTACGAATATATTTTTTTTTACTCGTGCCCAGCTCTGGTCCCAAATTAGCATCGGTAATTCAGCTTTACGAGTCGCCGTAAGATGGTGCGCGTGTTCGAAGTGGGCTATCAAATAAATGGTTTCTTATGGACGCAATAACTATTTTTATTTAAATTAGTTCTTTAAGGAACAAATAAGGACTTTTATATGAATTTACACTTACTTTGTTATACTTATTAGTAAATTCGGCCTGTATAAAGTTCCAATGGTTTTTAAAATACAGGGTATTAAACATTCTAGCTATACCTCTGGAGCTACAAAGAGACTTATTTGGCTGCGTTTCCTCTCTGAAAAAGATCCTGTGTTACACCCCGACACAAAGCAAACTCTACTTTCATAAATTGTACCATTATTCATTATAAATATGGAAATCAATTACAATACAACGTTATTTGTCTCGTCTTGTCTTCAAACATTATTTATTTCGAAAATAAAATGTCAAATTTGTCAAAAGTAAAAGTAAAAAACTAAGAAGAAGAAGACACCAGCCCACTTGCGACGCGAGAGCATCTATCGGCCAATAGCGAACTAACCAAAAAACCGGGACAGAATTTGAATATGCGGCCATTGTCGATCGGCCTCCTACCCTCTAGTTCTCCATAGGTTGAATTCTCAACGTCATTGAATCTATTGTCAACCTATAACCTATTTCGCGTTGTTTTTTTGAGTTTATTATTTTAATAACTAACATTTAAAAAAAATCAATATCGTCGTTACATTATTTAGGTAGTATCTGATATATTATAAAAATATCAATTTATTTCATTGCTAATTTTGGGAGAATTATATAGTGAAAGAACAATGAGTGACAATGACATAATAATGTTAAAAAAAATTTTACCCGATATTTTTTGCTATACAATTCTCCAAAAATAAGTTATGAAATTCCTTGATATTTATTAAATATGTCAATTATTACCTATAGAATATCAAGTCGATACTGATTTTCTTTAAATTTTGTATAAAAGCTAGAAAACATAAATAAATCTACGCGAAATAGGTTATAGGTTGGCAAACATGTTGATACTCCCACCCTAAGTTAAACTAAAATTTATTTTCCAGGTAATGAAAACTTTACTGATGACACAGGACACTGTGTTATTTTTTGTCTTAATTTATGGTGTATTACTTTCAGACACAAACTACGTTTTCAAAAATACTTATTTAATAAAGTTACCTTATACAGGGTTAAAAATAAATAAACTTTGCATCACATGCGAATCTATCTGAAATAAAGCATTGTCAAAACTAAGAAGTTTTATGTAGGTTGGGTGAGTTTTATTTTGCAAAAATGGTGCAATTTACAAAATATGTGTAAAAAATCAAAATTATCTTATGCAGCTGAAATTTTGCTTGTGGGCTAGACACTGCATTTAAAAAAACTTTCTAATAATTTTTTCGATATTTTCAGAAATAACCCCACTTTTGAATTATTTTTTGGAAAAAATTAAAATCCTGCAGATAATGCGAATCACGTGACTACTATTTTTTGCTTAATTTTTATCTCGATCAAAGCAGAACTTGATGCCAAAGTCAAATTTCAAATAATGCTATTAATAAAAAAAAATCCCATAATGATGCGGACTTTCCTGGTAACACTGTATGTTTAATTGCATTTGTTTTAAATCACCATCATCAACCATTTTACTTTATTTGTTATAACTTACATCAAATATTTCCATAGGTTCTTCTTCTTTAAGCTTATGTAAGTCGTTTTTACTTTAGCTACGGTTGTTTCGCATTAATTTCGATACATTATCGAAACAGTGTTTCTGTATCGATAATGTATCTATTAAGTATTATATCTGCATAATATACGAAACATTACTAGAAATTGTGTGAAAATGTCTCTACTTCATTTTGAACCAGAATAAAATCTTGCGTTCTAGAGGCCATTTTGACAAATGAATCTTGTTAAAACTGGTTTTAATTAAATTCCTACATCTTTTGAAAAACCGTTGTCACATTATTTCCATTTTACTAGCCAATTCAATTTAAAAAGAAAAAAGTAAAATTATAAAAATATTTTCAATTTTGTTTTTTCACATTACATTATTTTTTCTGTGAATGCAAATAACTTGAGAGCGCGTTAAAAATATACCGCTAAATTACTAGCTTATAGCTTTTCTTCTTTTATCATCCATCGATATTAATAATGTGATCTGTTATTAGATCGTTCCATATAATTTCATTAAAATACAGACTCTGTCTTATATTCCTGAACGAGATTCCTTTTGGGACGACATTTTTGTACTCCAGCACTTATTAGTAAGAACACGGAAGAAAAACATTATTTATTCTGATGTTAACACCAACTGCAACTGTAATAAAAGATGTGGAAATAGGACATTCCCCGTTTTAAATAATCGAAGATTTTTTAATATCCAACTAAGGTGGATCGGTCACAGACACAATATCGAATATACCTATCAAAAACTTTTACATTCTAGCACTTATTGTACTTTTCCTATAAAGGACGTTTAGGAATATGTGAGTTTAATCTCCACTTCGCCAAAAAACGACGCCTGCTAATAATTTATTTATGTTTTTCCATCAGCTTAAAGCTCTCATAATAGGGTTCCTTTGTGTGCGTGTAAGAGTTTTTTCAGGCGTCAAATTTGAAGCGTAAAAAGGAAACTTTTAGAAAACATCTAAATTTTTAATAATGCCCATGTTTGCTAAAGCTGCCGGAGACCAATTATTGACTCACAATAGGTTTCTTTTCAGAAAAACTCACAAGAGCTTAACAAACTCAATAAATACGGGATAATGGAGAAGTGAGAGTAAATTTTTAGGCTTTCCGTGGATTATATGGCCTGAGGATAAGTTAACTTTCGAATGGAGAAATGGGGAACTTTAAATTGGACCTGCAGACAAAAGCATTAAGACGTAAATAAATGTAATTGTTGGAAGAAACAACGCTATTAGGAGTTTTGGGGTCGGGTCCCCGCATCCGCAAAACCAATAGAGTTTAGGCACAGTTACGAACTCGAATTATTTGTTTAATTTTCTACTTGTTTAGATTTAGTGAAAGAGAATTGTTTGGCGACATTCTTTAACAAATTTAGGGCAGGAATTTGCTAACCCCTCTTGTGAACTCTAATTAATTTAGTCTAAATGTTTGCTTTACTTAGAGCTAACGAAATTCTGTTTGGATCAAGGTATATACATAACAAGATCTATATACTACTAGATCTATAGATAAACCAAGTGGTGATAGTGACATGCCCTAAGTTACTTTTTCAAATTTCTGAATAAAAGTCAGTCAGACAGAGCTAAATCCGAACTGCATGGCTCAGAAAAGTTACATGGTTGAACTTCATATTAGAAAGTCTTATACAGGGTGATTCACGGTGGATGGAACGTTAGACGTTTCCGACGAACCAGTAAAGGAATCGTTCTGAAAATTTGGTCGGGTACATAAACGGACATGCTCTACCAACCTAAAATATTTTTGATAATACAGTGATGTCGCTGCCACCCAGAAATAATAGTAACTTCGATTTTTTAAATGCAAAACCATATATTTTATTTTATTTTCGAAGCCTCATTACTTTCCCTACAATTTTTATTAACTCTACTCTTACCGTTTCTAAGATATAAATTAATTTCCGTTTTTTTGTCCGAAAACGTCACTTTAAAAAATGCTGATAATTTTGAACTCTAAAACACTGTAGCCCTGAAATTTGGTAAATAGTTAACTAATACCATAGGGCTCTTTGCCCTAGTCCCAAATCTTAGTTGCGGTGGTTGAAAAATACACTTATTCTGGTAACTTCAAAAAGTGACCATAAGTCCTTTTTTTCAAATATAACATCCTGTATATTATTACGGATTTGAAAAGCTGCTAAAATTTCTCTTAATTCTTGTTTATCATACCTGTACCTAACTAACTACTTTAACCATTTTTTGACGTATTAAGCATGATTTGTAAAATTTTCTATACAATTCAATTTTCATTCGGTTATTCGTAAGTTAGCCATGACAAAAACTGATGTTTACGTATGTTACTTATGGTTATCGTTTTGACATTTCATTAAGTTTATATAGATACAAGATACTTACAGTAGACAGTTTAAAATCATGGAAGAAACCTATTCAAATGCAGTTCTTATGAACTTATTTCTTTTATTTGGACAATGTGAATTATCGCCAGGACAAAACCAAAAAAAAAATGTATAAAGTTTATCGAAATGTACCCTAATTTACCGCCAATGTATCTCAGAAAATTCATAAGGATCCACAACAATTTTACTGAGTTTGGTTTAGCTTCAAAAACGCCAAGAAACTTGCCTCGACCCATGACTTTTGACGAAGACAACGAGATTAATGTTTTGGCATATTTTCATGTATTTTCTCAGTCTTCAATACGATGTGCTCAATACGATTTATATTAGGTATACCATATTTATCAGTTCAAAGAATTTTAGTACAGCATAACATGCATGATTACAAGTTTACAAAAGTTCAAGCCATGAAGCCTCAAGATCCTCAACAGAGAGTAGAATTTTGTGAAATGTTATTGGTGCGCACTCAAGAAGATCCAAATTTTTTAAATAAAATAATTTCGACCGATGAATCAAAATTTTCAAGGGAAGGGATTTTTAATAGAAGAAATAGTCATTTCTGGTCCTCATGTCACAAAAGAAGTCGGATTTCAAGAAAAAATATTTTTAATGTTTTTTGCATGTTAATGGATAATCAATTAAATTATGTAATATACGAGGAGTCATTAAATTCGAGAAACCATGTCAATATTTTGAGAACAGATGTTGAAAATTTTGTAGATAATCTGCCACTTGAAGATTATCGAAGCTGTTGGTATCAACTTGATGGAGCTCCTGCACATTGCTCTAGAGAAGTTAGTGCAGAACTTGGTAGGATTTTTGACGATCGTTGAATAAGACGTTTCAAACCTTGGAATTGGCCTCCAAGGTCACTCGATCCATTGGATTTTTACTTGTGGGGCATGTTCAAAGAAAAAGTTTACAAATCACCGGTAAATTCTTAAGAAGAGCTGCTACTTCGAGTCACTCAAGTATTTAGAGATCTAAATCCAACCGAAACTATTTACCAAATTTCAGGGTTTCACTGTTTTAGAGTTCAAAATTATCAGCATTTTTAAAAGTGACGTTTTCGGACAAAAAAAAAACGGAAATTAATTTATATCTTAGAAACGGTAAGAGATAAGTATAGAGTGGAGTTAATAAAAATTGTAAGGAAAGTAATGGGAATTTGGAAAATAAAATAAAATATATGGTGTTGTATTTAAAAAATCGAAGCTACTATTATTTTTGTGTGGAAGCGGCATTACTGTATGGTCAAAAATATTTTAGGTTGGTAGAGCATGTCCGTTTATCTACGCGACCAAATTTTCAGAACGATTCCTTTATGGGTTCGTCAGAAACGTCTAACGTTCCATCCACCATGAATCACCCTGTATAATAAATTTTTACTACCGCACAAGTTTTCTAAACTTTATTGCCTTAACATGGACTAGTAAGTGTATCTCAACCAATAACATATATTTTAACGAAAACCTTTCGGCTGTTCAAAAGTTTACTCATTTTTTATACACATTTTATCGCTGCCAAAACCTTTTGCTGCAACACTTCTCCTGCCACTAGAATTATTTCCTGCTAGACAACTTCTAAAATACTACATTCTCGGTCGGCAACTAACTTTTATAACCATTTACTGCTGGGAAACGATTTCTTTATTTTATTTCTTTCTGCGCGACGATGTCGCAGCCGCCAGCTAAAACTTTCATTACCGTCTGGGTCGTGACTGTCATAAATGTTACTGACATTCTACTAGCCGTGCTACATTGCCAGTTCAGCCAGTATTAAGATGAAATCTGAAAAGGCATGTAATAGTATTTTTTATCATATTTTTATTTTTTAAGAGTGGATATAATTTCCATATGCCACGAGGCCATAAATTTTGTAGTACTCAAACTACCAAGCGCGATATGGACAAGCCACTCGGGTTGTACGGTATATTTTTTCTACGACCCAACTTACAAACCTTTCACTACCCAATTAAAAGTGTATACATGCTGTGCTTCTCCTTTGGATTAGATACTTGCGGTACAGAATCGAAAATTGTAAGTCGATGTAAAGTGATTTTTTACATTCCTTGAAAGGTATATTATTATACCGTGCGAGCAACTAAGGACTTAATGCTTAGCCGTAGAGCTTAATACCTGTTGGGGGGCAGTAACTACCTGAATTAACAATCAATCAGTTATTCCGTCATCTTTGACAGTCGTTACAAGTAATTTGATTCATTGCTAATTTTTCCAATTTCTTGAACAATTCACACAATTACGGAACAGCACAAAACATTCATGGTTGAAGCGTATTTTCGAAACGGGGTTCGAGTAAATGATGAGTGGCAATACAATCTGGGTTTGTGCATGGACGGTTTTCACGAACATTTTCCTAACGTTGCTTTTATTGCTGAGGATTGTTATCATTGCCTGAAAAGAACCGTGGCTGTGTTTAGGGAAACAGGTTCTATACAACACAAAAAAGGAGCAGGAAGACCATCTGTAAGAACAGAAGAACTTGTTGCAAACGTTCGTGAAATAATGCAAAATACGCCAACAAATTATATAAGACGCCTGTCCCAAGAAGTGGGAAGATCTTATTCTTAATCCTCATTTAAAGAACACTATTTTTAAAACACCAGGTTCAAATTTAGAATAATTACAACCAGAGATGCTGGTCATGAAGAGACGTGTGAATTTATGCTTGGAGCATGGCGGTGGCCAATTTCAGCAATTTATGTAACTATTTTTCTTTTTCTTTCTGTATATTCTTACTTTGTTAATTTTGTAAACAACTAAAATAAATTTGTATTTGACTACTTATTTTATTACTCATTAGTTTGGCACATCATGTCATAATATGAATTTGACAAAATTTTAACCTAGATTTGGTTAGATATATAGTCTCCATATCATTGTGATCTAAACCAAGCCACGCGTTTTTTAATCCAAGCCCTATTTGATGCAAATAATTTTTGCTCGCACGGTAGAGATGTTTAAAAGCATTCCATAACAGTGGGAAACGCGGCATCATTTCTTGACTTGTTTATTTGAAAATTTACTTAAAAAAAATTACTGAGAGTTTCACAAGACCTTCTGGTTTAGCGGGTGATGACTTATTTTTTTTGTCAAAAAAAAATTAAATTAATTTTTTTCAATTTTTAAGTTATTGGTTCGAATTATATCATCCGCCACCGTCAATTTGTCTTTTTTAACTTTCTTGTCTTCTTCTCTACATCCATCGATATTAAAAATGTATTTTCTAACAATATTTTACAAAGTTTTTGCTAAATACAAGCCTGGTAACGATTTTCCTGAATTGTTTTTTTATTTGATCGAAATACGTTTCCGAGATAGCTAAAATAGACAAAAGTAAGATTATAATAAAATCTTTAAATAACTGGTATTTTTAATACAAGTTGGCGACGCAGAACATTGTGACTGTCATGTTGCAGCGGCCAGTCAAAACCTTTCCTGCTTCTTTCTGTAGACGGTGACACTGATCGATGCCTCGGGAAATTGAGATTTTACGACAGGAGACGTTTTAAACTAGTGTCGTTTCTGCAATTAAACAGTAACTATGATTAGAAATTACACGGCGTAGTATCAGGAGACGAAGTTAAATTTAATTGTATATTACATAATAAGTGTTGAAAGTGGTACTTTTTAAACGAGGGGGTATTTAGCACGAGGCGCAAGGGCGGTCCTACGGGGGGGGGGGGGTACTGGGGGTAATTACCCCCCCCAGAGACCAGGTTGAGGACGCAAAAACTAAAAATAATATGTCCAAAAAACTATAAATATTTATTATTTTTAAATAAAAAACAAAACCAATAAATTTGAAAAAACATTTTTTATATAAAAATATCAACATCTTAATATTATAAGATATATTCTATTTTGACTTATGTTACAATATTACTACTACATCTACTACATCAGTGGCGTATTTACGAGGGGGCTCAGGGGGCCCGCCCCCCCCCCCCCAGATATGTATAGTACAATTGTATAAACAAAGTTCATCTGTCACGGATAATGCCCTCGAAGCTTTTAAAACTTGTTTATTTTGTCGCCCTTTCAAATTTCTTTTAAATTAAAAAAGTGTTTTAAAGTCTGGCATATCGCCGCAGATTAAGCTTTACGGTTATTTTACCCAAAAAATGGCGTGGCACCCAAAAAAATTTTCGCCTGCGGTGCAAAAGAGCGCCTTCGGCGCAAATCCTTAAAGTACCCCCCCCAGAAAGACGTTCCAGGACCGCCGTTGACGAGGCGTAAGCCGAGTAATGTACACAATTTCTCCTACGACCATAAAAATGATCAAAAATAGTTTCATTTGCTTTTAATACCGTACGAGCAAAAATTATTTGCATCAAAGAGGGCTTGGATTAAAAAACGTAGGGCTTGGTTTAGATCACAATGATATGGGGACGATATATCTAAGCAAATCTAGGTTAAAATTTTGTCAAATTTATATTATGACCTGATATGCCAAACTAATGAGTAATAATATAAGTAGACATATACAAATTTATTTTTGTTGTTCACAAAATTAACAATAAAGTAATAATATACAGAAAGAAAAAGAAAAAGAATCACATAAATTGCTGAAATTGGCCACCCCGCCATGCTCCAAGCATAATTTCAAACGTCTCTTCATATTTTCGAAAGTGTTGACCAGCATCTCTGGAGAAATGTTACCACATTCTTGGATAATCCTTTCTTGAAATTGTTCTAAATTTGCAACTGGTGTTTTAAAAATAGAGTTCATTAAATAAGGAAAAACGAAGTAATCCATAACCGTTAAACAAGGTAATCTAGGTGGGAATTCAATGTCTGATCGAAAACTGATTAATATGTCGTCGTAGTTAATAGTTTCGGCGGCTGTATGGGCGGTTGCACCGCTCTGTTAAAAATATCCAAAACGTAGTTCATGGTCAAGTAATTGCTCCACAAATGGATTCAAAATATTGTCTCTATACCGCTGTGCTGTAACTGTGTCAATTCTTCTTCGGGAAACAGCTAACCAGACACCAATTTTTTTAGGGTGCAATGTTGACTGGAAAATGGGGATTTTCACTACTTCACATGCGTGTACTCTGAGAATTCGCATAACCGGAGAGGTGGAACCATATGGCTTCATCCGAAAAAAATATCAGGTCTAATAAATCATTTCTTTCCAATAAATTGTGGGTAAACCATTAAGAGTAATTCCTGCGTCTTTCAAAATCTGCGGCTTGTATTTCTTGGAATACTTGCACTTTATAAGAAAATAAATTTAGCTGCTTCTTAAGAATAGCCCTACATGTTCCATAAGATCTTCCCACTTCTTGGGACAAGCGTCTTATACAATTTGTTGGCGTATTTTGCATTATTTCACGTACGTTTGCAACAAGTTCCTCTATTCTTACAGATGGTCTTACTGCTCCTTTTTTGTGTTGTATAGAACATGTTTCTTTAAACACAGCCACGGTTCTTTTCAGGCAATGATAAAAACCGCCAGCAATAAAAGCAACATTAGGAAAATGTTCGTGAAAATCGTCCATGCACAAACCCGGATTGTATAGCCACTCACCATTTACCCTAACCTCGTTTTGAAAATACACTTCAACCATGTATGTTTTGTGCTGTTCCGTAAAGCCCATTGTGTGAATTGTTCAAGAAATTGGAAAAATTAGCGATGAATCAAATTACTTGTAACGACTGTCAACGATGACGGAATAACTGATTGATTGTTAATTCAGGTAGTTACTGACACCCAACAGGTGTTAAGCTCTACGGCTAAGCATTACGTCCTTAGATGCAAGGCAAATAATTTTTGCTCGCACGGTACAGTGAATTAATTTCCTAAAAGCAAAAGGTAGTTCTCTATTTTAAGAAAATGTTGCAAAATATATGGATCGTTTAATCTAAGAACTCGCCGCATCACTTGTCATTTCTGGCACCCTGTTGAAGTCTGGTATATTTTACGTTAAGCGGTTGGTCACAGAAAGAGAACCGGACTAAGTTCTTTTACCTTCGCCTCTGCCATCTTTTAAATTTTGTAAGGGAGTCCTAATATTTATAAAGATATAGCGTAGTTCCGTGTCCATTGGCTCCCGACCACTGTATATTAGGTTTCCGGGGGGCTTATCGCGAAAAAGGTGCAAAACGATTTAAAACTCCTGATTGCCGGCAAAGTTTCGAATTTTTTGCGTACCCACTAAACCACTAAACCACCTAACGTTTATGAATTCTGAAATTATGTTTTGTCTTTTTTATTTTTCTAGTACATAAAGAAAACTAATAAAATTGTGTTTTATTTTATAAATATGTATTGTTTGTCCGTGGTTGCCTTGCTGTTATGTTTTAAAAAGATTCGACTTTTTTTATTAAATTCGCTATTTTCAAAGCCAATCCGGAGGCATAAGTTGAAATTCGACCTCAACCATATTTTACGTGTCCTCTAAAGGTATCATAAGGCACTCATTTCGCGATGAGCCCAAAGGAAATCGGCCAATTTTTTTTTAAATATAAAACGGCCCAGCCTACTGTATATTATGTTTGTTGGTCCATACATGTTCCGCTATACCTGATCTCGAAGTGTATGTTTTAAGTTATTTGTCTTTCGGTATGTTTTAGATGTTCTTTAACTCGTATGGAAAGTGGTCTCCAATGTACGATTCGCCACACTCGCAAGAGATTCAATAAATGCAATTTTTTGTGTTGTCATTACGGGACAGCTTCTGCAGTGTATTTCCGGATTTGAAGACTGTTTTAATATTATAGTTTTTGTGTATGTTTCTATTATTTTAAGAAATCCCCTTAACATAAGATATTGTAAGAGATGCTTGCTCCTCTTTCGTTTCTGTACTAGTTTTGACTTTACGATTTTTAAGTTTTGGGATGGTATTAGTGACAAAGGTCTCAGGGTAACCTGAATGTTTTAAATATTTTTTGATATATCAAATTTCAGTATTAAGGTCTACCGGATTGTTGGTCTGTGAGAAAGAGTTTGAATTATGCCCTGTTTTATGGAGATTCGATCCGTGAATAGTATTTAAGACAGTAGCCTTAGAATTATAATTAAGTTAACTCTTGAAAACGGTTAGAGATACTAACTAACCGAAACGTTGTATTAAGTAACAAAATAAAGACAATGGAAGTCCGACAATGTATTTTTTTTGACTGGATCTCTTGTCATGCATATCTGAAAAGTTTGTCAAACTTTTCCAATTTAGATTTATCGGCCATTGTGGCATATATTACATAACTTTGTTGTGGTGTGGTGGAAGCGAAAACAGGAAATAAATGACAGACAAACCTCAGGGAGTAATAAATCAAAGTTTGGAGACAAAACTGAGCCCCTCGAGCAAAAAAAAAATACATGACGGCGCATCTTGAATATATTACGGAAAAACGTATGTAAATGTTGACAAGGCCGTTTTATAGAAATTCCAACCTGAAAAATCTATTAGAATAAAATATAAAAGAGAGAACATTATCGGGGAATATTCTTATTTACAATTTTGCAGTATTTTAAGAATTAGAAGTAGTGACGCATCATTTGTAATTTTATTTCTTAATTAAGATTTTGTTACGTTTCAGTTTTATAAAAATCAATGGTGAGTTCAGCGAACCCAGATTAGTAAAAATCGGGGTTCCTTAGGGAACTGTCCTTGGCCCGATACTTTTTCTAGCTTATACAAACTCACTTTTATCTATAAAGGCCCCGGCGAAAATTGTGTCAGCTGATGATACAGTAGCTATATTTTGCGAAAACTCCTGGATGAAACAAAAATTGCCTGCCAACATGGTATGGAGAAGATAAAAAATTGGCTAGATATGTATCAGCTCTCCTTGAATGCAAGTAAAACTCATTATATAGCCTTTACCTTCACAGGAATTAACAAACTTAATTTTGCTATAGTATTGAAATAAATAGCATCGTTGATGAAATCAAAGAAATTCAAAGAAGTTGTCCATTTTCCTGAGAGAGACCTGAATAAATTAGCAAAAACAACAAAATACTCAAAGTCACAGTCTGTAATTATACAATGTAGGTGTTAGTTTTTATGTTTTTAATCGTTTTTGGATTACTTTTAATTGTTTTCACATAAGGTCTGATGATGCTCTCATAAGAGCGAAACATGTCACCTACCTTTTACTAAAGGACAAGAAATTTGTGAGACCCTGACTTTGAGTATTTTGTTGTTTTTGTCAAATCAAAGAAACAAATGAAATAAAATACCTGGGCACAATTATTGACGAAAACTTAAAATGTAGTAATCATATAAATTATTTAACAAAGAAAGTACGAAAACTTATTTACAAATTTTATCAACTACGTGAAACACTGTCTCGAAAATTATTAGTATATACAAAACTCTAGCCGAATCACTCTTCCGTTATGGTATTCTAATATGGGGGATAAGAACTAGAGATGTGACGAATAGTGGTTTTGCCGAATAGCCGAATACCGAATATTCGGCCAAATTGAAACCGAATATTCGGCCGAATATTCGGCCATACTGAATAATACAGTTTTGATTGATCTGAACGCGTAGCCGCCAAGATTTATTCGAGTTTTGCGGGTTACGACACGACCTGTATTGGCACGTGTCGACGGTCGCGCCGTGCAAGCCTATTTAGTGTAAGGTACTCTGTTGCTAAGGGTGGTTGATGTTATAGATTATTATCGATTTATAATATTTATATTAATAAAATGAACAAAAACAAAAAGTCAAAAGTTTGGATCTTCTTTAAAGATACCGAGGACGATAAAAAAGCCCAGTGTACATTGTGTAATGTTTTAATTTCAAGAGGGGGCAAAGGAAAAGGAGCTACGACCACTTCGCTTACTTGTCAGAAGAAATACTGCACAAAGACCACTGCCCGTTTGCATGGTGGAAAAAATACTCCCTTAAATTTCCAAAAATGAGCCAGATGGCAAAGGGTTATTTATCAGCTCCTGCAAGTACTGTTTACAGTGAACGCTTGTTCTCCGAAGCTGGAAATGTTTATGAGAAAAAGTTTATTACCTGAGAGAGCTGAGAGCTTGGTGTTTTTGCACCATAATCTACCACTTATTAACTATAAGTATTAATTATTTTTAAGTTTGTAAAGATTTTTTTTGCAGTTATGTTTTTATAAATACGTACCTATTGCAATTTTTATTTGAAAATAAAAAATTATTAAAATCAGCCTTTTCCCATTTTATCGCAACCTTAAAAAAAATTCGAATATTCGGGGTCTTAAACCGAATATTCGGCCGAATACCGAATAGTCAAAAAGTGGCCGAATAGGCCGAATACCGAATAAATATTCGGCTTCGGTCCCATCTCTAATAAGAACTCACTACAAAAATTAAATATTACGCAAAATTACATATTAAAAATAATATTTACAAAGACTAGGCTGTTCCCTACTAACTGACCTACTGTATACAGAAGAAATTTGTAATATAAGAACATTATACTTCCATAGCATTTGTATATACGCCTTTAAAAACACTTGTTTCCAAAATTATGCACTTTCCTCATACGACACACGTAGTAATAAACTTAGGCTTAGGCCATTACCTACTCTTAGATTTAACAGGAATATTAGCCATAGATTTATAAATTACACTTTACCTAAATCCTGCAATATCTTACCATTATATTATATTAAACAGATAAATAACCTAAAAGTATTCTCAAGACTGTCAAAAAAATGTATCTTTGAAAATTACCGTGAATTTGTTAACATAATAGAAAATTGACCGTTTCATTTATTAGATATGTATATAATAATATCTTTATAATTTTCTTTTAGTTAGCTCTTAGATTTAGTTTAGTAATTGCCTTCTTACTAAGGTATAGCATAACACAAGTGTTTAATCACTTAGGTGCTACTTATAATATATGTACAGTGTGTCCACGGATGGACCTAACTATACTTGTAAAAAACTTTATTTTCAATTTTTCGAAAAAAAGTCATTCTTCATCATTTATTTTGCTTATTAAATAAATATAATTCACGTAAGAAAATTTCCATTTTTTTACACAGGGTGCACAAAAAATGTAAAAATGTAGATTTGCAAAATTAAAAATTTTTGATCCAACTTTTTTGAATGATCAAAATAAAAGAGATTGGAAAGAGAATTCGAAAAGCCGAATAAAGTTTTGAGATATGACCTGTGGTAACTACGATATTTTATTTTAAGGTAACTAAATTATTGATATTTTCCTTCAGATTAAAGTTTTAATAGAAAATATCGTAGTT
Source organism: Polydrusus pterygomalis (assembly GCA_963969555.1). NCBI lineage: Eukaryota > Metazoa > Arthropoda > Insecta > Coleoptera > Curculionidae > Polydrusus > Polydrusus pterygomalis. The sequence goes on from OZ018377.1 coordinate 74,645,162, forward strand.
ACCACAGTTCATATCTCAAAACTTTATTCGGCTTTTCGAATTCTCTTTCCAATCTCTTTTATTTTGATAATTCAAAAAAGTTGGATCAAAAATTTTTAATTTTGCAAATCTACATTTTTACATTTTTTGTGCACCCTGTATAAAAAAATGGAAATTTTCTTACATGAATTATATTTATTTAATAAGCAAAAGAAATTATGAAGAATGACTTTTTTTCGAAAAATTGAAAATAAAGTTTTTTACAAGTATAGTTAGGTCCATCCGTGGACACACTGTATATGCATTTAAATTGAATTGATAATTAATATAACTATTTGACTTATAAATCTAGTGTTTAGAATATAAATTTAATGTATCAAATCGTATACCTAATGTATTTATAAGTAAATAAATAAATAAATAAATGAATAAATATGTCGCAAAAAATAAATAAATATATCCAATTATATTAACAATATTGTAACTAGCGACGTCCTTATACTATCACGACTTTCCCAATGGGTAGGTTAGAAAATATCGTTTGGTCAAAAATAGAATTATTGCATAATTTTTCACAAATGGAGAAACATTGGTATGTGTCGTTTTAGATAAACATTATAATATAGCTATTGCTACTCCTAGTATACACTGAGATTCATAATATGCCTTTCTCAAATTGTTACTAGCATCTAAAAGCAGCGACCAATTTCAAGAAATATCCATTATCATTATACTATGCACCAGCGTACAGGTATTATTAAACACATGTATTGTTAAAACATTCAGGCCTCATCTTTCTAAATCATCCTTCATAGTTACTTCCGTACAGTAGGACAGTCTTGCGCCAGAAGAAAGTGACAGAGGATTTTTATAGATTATTATTTTTAAAAAACTACTGAGAATGCAAAACTTGTTATAAAAAACATTAATTTATGAGTTGAGTATAAAGACACTAATGGATTTGCGCCTTGGTTTCCATTCTTTATTAACCTCGTGCCGATATAGGGCTTTGATATAATGGACCTTTTTTTTTCCACACCTAAAATTTTTAATAAAAATGCAAAAGAGGCACTCCACGCTTATAAACACCCAATTTTCGTTTCCGCATATTTTTTGAATATTGTTCTTAATTCAATGGATGCGAACGACTTAGTTTGCGTAACTTTTGGCTCTTTTCCATGCAAAACGGGTTAAATTTATTCAGAAGAACAGTGGCGTAGTTAAAGATTAGTTTTGGTTATGAAGACAGTTAGCTTGTTTGTTCTAAAGAGCTGGGGATCGATATTGAAGCATTATAATTCAAAAAGTGTACTTTTTCTACTTCGCATACCTATATATACGTTTCACTAACTCGATTGGCCCTGGCCAAAAAGACGGCGTTTTGCAAAACGATTACCTCATTTTACCTAAAATTGACAAAATCGATTATAAAAAAGTATTTGGCAAAAAAATATATTCCTCTGACTTATCTAAGTTATCTATAGTCTTTATTAAAGCGATTGATGCTAACTAAAACGCTTCGCTATAGACTAAATTTTCTTGGCGTTTATTATGTAAGTTGTACGGTGAGTAGAATAAACCAGTTTAGGTTAATTAACTCTCCTATATCCAATAACAAACATTTCATTTATAATAATAATAGTAATAATAATAATAAACGTCTTTTATTCAGTGTTGATTACAGTTTTTTTTTTTTATCTATAAACAAAACATAACATACCATAACAGGGCGAGATTTAGCTGCGGTAGCTATATATATTCTTGCACCTAACCCCGTATGTATGTGTACAGTAAAAAGGGTAAGTAACTAAATAAATAAATTTAACATACCCATAACCATGGTAACAACAAGTAAAAGAAGGAAAACATTATATATAATACAAATTAAAAACTAGGCAGGCACCTATACTTAACATAAAACAAAACTTTTAAGATATTTTGATTACAATATGCTAGGCAATTGTGACGCCATCAGTATTCGTTTGTAATGAATTTTAAATGCTATAGGTTGCAACATCTTAAAGTCGTCATCCAATTTATTATAAAAGTGTGGCGCTTGGTAACTGAAAGACCTTTGAAATAATGCTGTTGAATTGGAATGCCAAAAAGTGATTTAAAACGGGTGTCTCGCTGATGTATTCGAGTTCTTGGGATCAATCTGTCATTGAGGTAAGGAGATCCCGTAATTACTATATCTTGTGAACAAAAACAGTAAAGTGAAGGTGGTGGTGTTCAAGTTTAGCCATTTACGCTCAAGAAGGGAATCTGATATTGGATCGTACCTTCGAAGCGAACAGACAAAGCGACAACATGAATTTTGCATTCTCTGAATTTTTCTTTTCTCGAGACACATAAGAAAAGGGCCATAAACAAAGGAACAATAATTAAAATATGACAATACTAATGATTCGCACAACAAACGTCGATGACTTTTTGACAACATATGTCTGTTAGCGTATAATACCTTCAACCTATGGAATGCTCTTTGAACGGTCTTATTGACCTGATCAACAAACTTCAAATTAGAGTAAACTAAAATGCCTAGGGACTTTGTCACGGTACGCACTGACAATTCTATTGCTATATATTGCTATTATAAGTTTTATATTATTAGAGTACCTATATATTTATTTTAATTACTGTACAAAAGGTTGTCAAACCTTGCGCTTACTGAGAACTAATCAAGCTGTTTGTATTTAAGAACACATGGCATTTTGGCGACTTTGTACTACGCCGCGACCGTAAATTATAATATGGCAACGCAGCATTGAATGCGAATTATGCGCAGGCGCTTGCCGCTTGTTGGCTCTTCTACAATATTTGGACGGCGAAACTCTTGCATGTTGTCGGGGTTGTTCATAGCGCTTTCATTTGGTAAGTTTAGTGCATATCAAATGTATTTCTATGTTTTACCAATAAATAACGCCATAACTTTTAATCCATCGCACGTTGAGTTCGATGTTTCAATTGTAAATAAAATTAACGCTGTATTTTTGCTAGCCATTATGCTAATAAACCATTCAGACTCCCTTACAAGTTTAAAATATGCTTAATGTGAAGTGAAAGAACTTATAGCCCAGTCCTGTCTCTGTCGCCAACATCTTAACGTAAAATAGACCAGACTTCAACAGGGTGCCATAAATGACAGGTGACTTAGACGCGTTCTTAGAAAAATTTGACTATACCATATGACTGTAATCTCTATCATATTATACCCACTTAGTTCTTTATATATCATGTCTTTTACTTTGGTAACTTTCCTAAGGGGTTTTAATATTATTACTCCATTTAATAATCTGTAAACTCAGCAAACACATCAAAATGTAAGCCCGTTATGTCTTTATTATACTACCTTGTGCGAAAAATGAAGAATATACTCTGGAAATAAGTTTAAAATCAATGAGCGACGAGGGTAAAGTGTCTATATCGATTTGGTCGCCCTTTGTTCTTGTTGGTAATGCTCTGTTTTATGTCTGCAACAGTCAATATACCTCGAATCTTGGGGCATTAAAGTTAAGATGAGTTTCCAACGTTAATCTAATAACATACTAGTTTTTAATCATGATAGAAACGGACTATTACGTACGTATACAGGGTGTTCGGAAAATGCGTTATATGAAACTTTGAAGGCAGGTATAAGTAAAATAGTGGTAGCAGTTCCGTAAAAAATAGAAATATTGGCTATAAATCATTCTATGGTAGCATTAACTCCTATTTCCTATTGGCTAAATTACTGTGAAATTATCACTACACAACGCCCAAGTAGCACAAATATACTTCAGACAGTTCTATACATTGCTATATAACAATTTGTAATATAACTATGATATTTTAAAAGTCCTCTGTAAACCATAATATGGCTCTTAGAAACACGGAAAAGGCCCAGATTATAAAACAGTTTCATTTATTAGAAGTTTTGTTAGGCTCACATAAAATAATTACAATACACTTTTGGGTATTTTATGTAACGTTTATATAATCCATTTTATAAGAAATAATTAAATATTTTATAACTATAGCAAATAACCTCTCATAGATACTAATAAGATATTAATAAAATTGTTTTATAACAGGCTTAAAAATATTTTAACAATAACCATTTTGGGCCGATTAAAATATTTTTATTATATTGTGTTTATATTTTAGTCGTGTAGTTATTACGAATAAAATTTCAATATATTTACCTAATATGTCAACTTATACAAGAGATAGCATAGACTTGAAACATGGCGACAATAAAAACTTACAGCAGTTTGCACGAAAACGATTTTCAAGTCGAACGCTTTCCCACGGCCAAATTTCTCTGCCAGGCTGATTTTACTGACATAACATATCCATATTTTTAAGTACATTTTTACGGGCTTTCATTTAATTAAACATTTTGTTATTGAAGATATTTTAAAAATATTTTTAAAAGTTAAATAATAATTTATAAAGTTGAAAATCGACATCTTTTTTACTTGTAATGTTATTGGCCAAACGTTTTTCTTATTAAAATGACTACTTTAAGAGATATTTAAATATTTTATTTGATTAATATTATTTCGCCAACATGGCCGATTAAAAGTAGTTTTTAAAACATGGCGTCAACTCTAACAAATCACTTTATCGTTCCAAGCACACTTATAAAACAAACATATTATATAAATTGTTATATTATGCCTTTTTACATGACAAAATTGTTTTATTATTTAAAACGGCGCAGCATTACATGGTAAAATTATTGTGGTTCTCGCAATGTTGCCATGTTTTTGCAGAATATTGATTTTTTATAGCTATAGGTATACTGATTCGCCTGTGTTAAATGTTTTTGTAAAAGCCATTCTTTATTTTTATTATTATCATGATTAGTATTATTATTATTATCGTTTTGGGTACCTTTTTGCTATAATTCAAATATTTCCTTATAATTTTTGCGTGTAACCTTAAAGAACCCTTGCTTACTTTTATTAAAATAATTGTGCCTTGAAAAATAAAAGTGATTTGGTAAAGCATTCTAGTCCTTTTTATTTAGTGTTCCTATTTTAATATATTTGCTTCAAGAAATTAAGAATACTTTTAAGTAGACTGGCAGATTTTATTTTTATTCCGACAATGCTGTATGGCCGGCCAGTCATTCTCGGCCGTGGTGTTAGTAAGTGGCGCAAGGTAGCGTGACAGTAGATTAATTTCAAATAATGGCGACACTAATAAATTGATAATATGATAGTTTTCTTGTATAAGGCTCACTTTAGGCATCTTATTCGATACTATTATCGTATACGCTATTATGGTAACCGGTTCTATATAATCTTTTCATTAAGAAATTAAATCTAGTAGCCCATACTTTAATTTTTTTATTAGCTTCAATATTTTTGTTGATCTCAGTTAACTCTAAAGAATTTTCTTCATCGTCGCTCGATTCTACGGTATAATAATCAGAGTCTAAACATTGATTGTATTCTTTACTATGGGCTATGGGCTCATATTCTTGCTCGGATGAAAAATCGTAAAGCATTTTACCCAAATCAACCCTGTCTGTTATCTGTGCTGTTGTGTTTACACGTTGTACATTTGCATTTAAAATTCTTTGATAGTTATCTCTAACCTTTTTCTTAAAGTTTCCACTTTGTCTAATTTTTTTCCAGTGGGAAATTGGCCGACGGCTTAAGCTTGACATTGTTTACAAATTATAAATAGATACACTGACTGATCATAACAACTGATGTGGACGTAAAAAGTTAGGTTAGTACGGGAAGTGCTATAAATATTATATAAGGTTTACTAAATAATGATTTTGCATTTACAAAAGTATTTTTATATTTTAAATGCTTTTTAACTATTTCATTACGTTTTATTAAATAACCATTATAAAATAGTCGTTTAAGAGTAGCCGTAGTTGCTTAATTGTCGTCAAGATCAAATTGTTTTATAAATAAGTTTCCGCTACTGCTATATAATCTAACAATAAAGCTTCTATAAAATTAAAGTGAATGTTTTTATAGTTGCTTTATAAACTGTTTAAAATTACCCTTACAAAATAAGTATAAAATATATCTATCTTAAGCGAAAAGAGTTGTATAAGTTTTGTTACATACATGTTTCTAAGCAATCTGGTTTCTGTACTTTTAAAACTGTTTTAACAATTAACGTTATAAACACCTATATTACAAACTTATAAAGTAATTTTGGTTATACAGCAAGTTAGTGTTGATGGCAAGTGTTAAATAATAATTTAGTGTATTTAAAAGCTCTAATAAATCCGATATAAAACTATTTAGTCAAATAGTAAGATTATTGTGCTACTTGGACGGTCTAGCAATTTTCGTTGTCTAAGCTCGGAACATACATTGCGTTTTAGAGGTTCCCGTTTAACGGTTCCCGTTTGGCGGGAAGATGATAAGCGACCACACATTTTCCGGTAAATAGGAGCCGATAATTTTCAGTCTTAAAGTTTTATCCAAATGAGAAGGAACTGTGTGGCAGCCATGTTAAATTTGGAAGAAATTTGCATTCTTGAAGCTGCTGCATGGTTTAATAGAAGAACCAGTGGAAAGGGAATACTGGGTTTATGCTTTTAACGCGAAACGTGAAAGTAGCAAAGATTTTTAAAATTTTATCAGGATATACGAAAATGTGAAACTAAATGTCGGTGCGGTAAATCGTTTGATGAACTTTTAAACGTATTGCGCCCGTATATAACAAAGTAAGAAACATTCTGGAGAAGCCCAATAAGTGCAGAAGAAAGATTAACACATTGAATAAATTTGTCGGTGTCACACATGATAAATTTTGAAATTTTTACTATGCGACCATACTGTCTTAACGCCCTCATACAAATGAATTTGTTCTCTTAAGCCTTCTCCGGTCGTGCCGTTGTTCGTTTTGACGGCAGCATGGTGCGGTCGTATCCCGTCGATGCGTTTTGGAAAGAAGCGTGTGAACGCTCTAATTTAAACCAGTGCGTTGTTGACTTCCCGCCAAACGGGAGCCGTTAAACAGGAACCGTGGAAACGCAATGTACAGTGATGGGCTAAAATATGGAACAAATTCATTTAAAAATCAGGTATTCATTTTTTGAAAAAACGCTCGGACACGTCGATTATAATTCTTTCTTCCGGATTTTTTGCCTCAAAAAGAAATTATACCGGGTGTGTCAAAAAGTAGATGTAGCAAAATTTGTTTTGTTTTTTAAATAGAACCCCCCTATTTTTACTTATTACCCTAATTCTATGTCAAATTCTGCGCATAATTCATGTAGCATACTCTATCCTTATCTCTAACGGTTTTAGAGAAAAATTACATCATAAAAAAAAATTCTTTTATTAAGTGTTGAAAATGCTAACCATTAACTTCTTGACAATATGCTAATCTACTTAAAACCCTTCTAAAACATTATTTACAGTATTTTCATTAATTTGCCTAATTTCATATATAATTTTAAATTTTAAGTCTTCCAAATTTTGTGGTTTATCCTTATACACTTTTGATTTCAAATAACCCCAAAGAAAGAAATCCATGGGTGTAAGATCGGGAGATCTTGCAGGCCATTCTATGGGTCCTCTTCTACCTATCCATCGTTCGGGAAATACAGTATTCAAATACTCTCGTACTTGTCGAGCAAAATGAGGCGGAGCACCATCCTGCTGAAACCAAATAGACGTTTCTGGTAGATGAGGCTGATTCGGATTTGGAAAATCCGCTGCTAGTGTGGGAATTAATTAATTTTGAAGAAATTGTAAATACCGGTCTCCTGTAAGATTTCCATCGAAGAAAAAAGGTCCAATAATTCTATCATTTAATATCCCTGCCCAAACATTTACTTTTTGTGGGTATTGCGTGTGCTGTTCTCTCATCCAACGGGGATTATTTGTACTCCAATACCGAAAATTTTGTCTGTTTACTGAACCATTCAAACAAAACGTGCCTTCATCGCTAAAAAGTATGTTGCGATGGAAAAATAGATTTAAGTTGCAAATTTCCATCATAGTTTCACAAAACTGTAGTCGGCGGTCGGGATCATCTTCGTTTAGCTCGTGCAGCAACCTAATTTTGTACGGATGGTACTTTTCTTGTTTCAATACCCGCAACACAGATCGTCGGCTAACATCATTATTAAGGGCTACTTCAGTGGATGCACTATGAGGATTATCTTCAACCTGTAACAAAATGTTCAATTGTGAGTTTTTACTAATTTTTGGACGACCTGGCCGTAGACGATCCTTTACATTCCCTGTTTCCCTGAATTTCTTCTCAATTTTACTTACTGTAGATCTTGTAATCGGCCGTTCTGGATACTTAGCGTTAAACAAGTTACAAACTTCTTCTTGACTTCTTGTTTTGTCTCCACATCCAATTAAAATTAAAATATCGATTCTTTGTGTTTCATTTAAATGCACCATGATCACCGTTTTTCAAAATTATACCTAAACTAATTTTTGATTGACACATGACTTGCTATCGTAGTAACAATTCATTTAAATTTACCTGTTTACCTTTAAATAGGTACATGTACCTTTTTTTAAAGAATTTTTTTTTATGATGTAATTTTTCTCTAAAACCGTTAGAGATAAAGATAGAGTATGCTACATGAATTATGCGCAGAATTTGACGTAGAATTAGGGTAATAAGTAAAAATAGGGGGGTTCTATTTAAAAAACAAAAATTTTGCTACATCTACTTTTTGACACACCCGGTATAATTTCTTTTTGAGGCAAAAAATCCGGAAGAAAGAATTATAATCGACGTGTCCGAGCGTTTTTTCAAAAAATGAATACCTGATTTTTAAATGAATTTGTTTCATATTTTAGCCCATCACTGTATGTTCCGACCCGAACAAACCCGAGAGTAGGAAAGCGCGTTGCTGTCACATTATGGTATTAAACTGTTGAATGAGTATGTGAATTCTTATAGGAAATAGAAGACTTTTTCTCAATGTATGTATGTATGTATGTATGTAATATAAATTATTATGATCTTTGATCTTGCCAGTAGCATTAAGCTTTATTGTCTGTGACAGATCAAATATTCGAATAACTCTTCAGTATTGATCCAGTATTTTAGCTTCATTTACAACGTATGTATTAGTTTTCAATAAAGATAAAAATAATGAATTAAAGCGAAAGGGTTCACATATAAAATTAAGGTTTCATACGAATTTATCAAAATGTTTAAATCGATACGGAACAAGGGGAACATGGTTTGTTCTCATTGGTAATGTCTGGCATCAGTCTGTATACTGTGTACAGAAGTTTAGGAGAATTATTTAATTAAAAAAGTAAATATGACAGTTAAAAACATATATAACACACTTGTCTCTTGTTTTTTTTTGTAGTCGTGTCTATACACCAAAAATTTTATAAAAATTGAGTGGGTCGTATGGACTTTAGAATAGAAAGGTATAGAGGAGTGTAGGGGAGTTGGAGCCTAATAAAGATAATATAAAAAAATGGGAAAATATTTCTGATCGTTTATTATCATTACTTTGACTCCTTTTGGTTATATGCAATTATTGAAACTCAAAAATTTAAAAGTATCTTACAAAAAAAATAATTTTTCCAAAACATACCTTTGGCTCCAATTAGGTACCCTACTTGTCGGATAATGAGAGTCAAAAAGTGTTCATATGGGCAAAAGGAAATGTTAAACATGTACTTAAGTAAACATAATTTAAAAAACAAAAATTTTAAAATTACACATTCTATGAATCGAGGCCGCAGTAATAGAAGCCAATCATCCGAAAATCCGTCATTTTAAAAGTCGTAAAAAACGTAAACAACTATAAATATATATAGTACCCAAAATGCATGCATAGGCTATGCAATCGCCGCCAAATAAAACAAAATAAGTTAAACTTAACTACACACCGTAATAATAGACAATCGTTATTTTTGTAATAGACCAGTACAAAATGCAAACGTGGCTAGGCAGCACCTCTCCAATGATTTAAATATGCTGCTACCCTGGTATAGAAAATGAAAGCTTGAAATAATTCAAGAAAAGTTTGAATGCCCCCTCCAAAGGAAAACAAATAACCCACATAAAACAAAATATCAAAATAAATTTGAAATCAAACCGTAACGAAAACTTAAATATCTAGGGGTTGTTTTGGACAAAAGACTAAGATTCCTACCCAACACAACTTACCTAATCCGAAAATACTTTGCAACAACACAACAATATACAAATAATAAGACCAATAATGACTTTCGTTACCCCTGTCTGGGGCAGCATGTCAAATAGACAATTTAACAAAATACAAAAACTACAAAATAAAACATTAAGATTAGTTATCTCAGAAAGACGCACCACTACATCACATAAGAAATACCTCATACCTGAACATGAACACGAACTAGCAACAAATTTTTACAAAAATCAAATAGAAAAAACAAAACTAACAGAAAATATGACATGCCAAAAATCCTACACATAAACTCATAACAATACACATACTTCCCCTGTACTTTAACAACCCCTAAATTAAAAATTAATTAAAATCAAAATAATCCAATGTGTGCAAATAAGCCGTTCCTCTAAAAAAATGTATGCCACATACAAATCTATTGTCGCTACTCGGTACCGGAGCCAAATTAAGCAGGCTTTTTTCGCCCGCCTTTCCAACAGAAATACCTTCAAACCTTTCCACAAAAACAAGCAATTTAAAAAACCGTTAAAGCTCTTAAAAGCAAATCCCGTCAGAGCCGTAGAGGAGGATTACTGGAACTGGATGAGCTATTATAATAATAAAGTAAACTTGTCTTACTAAGGGTCACCAACAGCCCCATAGATTAGCCTGGAGCATGTCCTAGGTATTAAATATCCTTAGAGAGAAAAACAGTATGTAATGCCACTGATATATGTAAATACATACAGGGTGTTTTTTTAAGGTCGACGAGCGGCCATATATCGGAAACTACTGGGCATAGAAACTCAAGAAAAGAAAAATGATAATTAAAGTGGCCATGAAAAAATTCTGGAAATAAAATACGACAATTGAAGGTTCTTCCAAACAAGCTTAAATTTAGTAAAATCGGATAAGTCGTTTAGAAGTTACAGCGATTTTAATGTTCACACTTTCAATAGCTTCTCTTACTCTTATCAAGTGAAAGTGTAAACATTAAAATCGCTGTAACTTCTAAACGACTTATCCGATTTTACTAAATTTAAGCTTGTTTGGAAGAACCTTTAATTGTCGTATCTAATGGTACACGATAGTTTCTAATAAAGTTGCTAGAGGGCGCTATTTGTATTAATAATTATTATTTTGGCGATAACTCTGAAACGAACAAGGATATCGAACTGCGGTCTTCACATCTTTTCTTGCAAATTTCATCTACTTTCCGATTATGATGCCATAGGTATACCGTATGATTTATTTTTTCGGAGTAAAATCAAAAAATGTATTGTTATTGCAAATTGCGCCCTCTAGCATTTTTTTGAGAACTATTATGGACAACTAAATACGATTGGTGAAAGTGCATACATTTCTCTTCCAAACAGTCTTTAGTTTGCTAAAATCGGATAAGTCGTTTATAAGTTACAGCGATTTAAATGATTACACTTTCAACAGCTTCCCCCACTCTTATTAAAGTCGGTACGCTAATGAGCATAAGACGAAAATGATGCATAATTGTCCAAGCTTTAAAATGGTGTTATCAAACATATACCTTAATGTGGAATTTTCGGAGTTATGTAAAATTTTAAAATTTACTTTTCAATTACGCCCTCTTGCGGCAAAACGCGGAACTTAAAAATTATTTCCAGAATTTTCTCATGGCCACTTTAATTATAATTTTTCTTTTCCTGAGTTTCTATGCCCAGTAGTTTCCGAGATATAGCCGCTCGTCGACTTTAAAAAAACACCCTGTATAATTGAATAATAAAGATGTTTTAAAACTAAACTAGTTCAAAACAGATCTATGTTTGTCATGTGCGTATGATTGCTACTAAACGTCTGCCAAAGATTGGTCGACTTGGCCGAACAAGGACGAAGACGTTATAGAATGATTTTAGCGCTAGTAGGTATGCTATTTATAGTGGCCTGTATTGTCCACAGACACATATTACCCCATGCTCCCCTTCCTGTGATATAATACCGTGCGAGCAAAAATTATTTGCATCAAAGAGGGCTTGGATTAAAAAACGTAGGGCTTGGTTTAGATCACAATGATATGGGGACGATATATCTAACCAAATCTAGGTTAAAATTTTGTCAAATTCATATTATGACATGATATGCCAAACTAATGAGTAATAAAATAAGTAGACCAATACAAATTTATTTTTGTTGTTTACAAAATTAACAAAGTAAGAATATACAGAAAGAAAAAGAAAAATATTTACATAAATTGCTGAAATTGGCCACCAAGCATAAATTCACACGTATCTTCATATTTTCGAGTAATTCCTGCGTCTTTCAAAATATGCGGCTTGTATTTCTTGGAATACTTGCACTTTATAAGAAAATAAATTTAGCTGCTTCTTAAGAATAGTCCTGCATGTTCCATAAGATCTTCCCACTTCTTGGGACAGGCGTCTTATACAATTTGTTGGCGTATTTTGCATTATTTCACGAACATTTGCAACAAGTTCTTCTGTTCTTACAGATGGTCTTCCTGCTTCTTTTTTGTGTTGTATAGAATTAACCTGTTTCCCTAAACACAGCCACGATTCTTTTCAGGCACTGATAAAAATCCCCAGCAATAAAAGCAACGTTAGGAAAATGTCCGTGAAAATCGTCCATGCACAAACCCGGATTGTATTGCCACTCACCATTTACTTTAACCCCGTTTCGAAAATTCGCTTCAACCAGGCCATTGTGTGAATTGTTCAAGAAATTGGAAAAATTTGCGATGAATCAAATTACTTGTAACGACTGTCAAAGATGACGGAATCACTGATTGATTGTTAATTCAGGTAGGTACTGACACCCAACAGGTATTATTAAGCTCTACGGCTAAGCATTACGTCCTTAGATGCAAGGCCCTCTTTGATGCAAATAATTTTTGCTCGCACGGTATATTTTTCCGTACTTTTAATATACTTTTTTCGTTTATCTTTCAAGGGGCAAAAAATTAAATTAAAAAGATTTCATCCCCATTATCAACAGTTGTCATCTTGCCAGCAACACAAAAGACTAATAAGCGAAGTGCAAAAAGCATCGAACCGAACGATTTATCAGTACATTCTTGACAATCTTCTTTTGATTAAAAATAGTTCAGAGGGAAATTGAGTGATTGACAGAAAAATATTACAAAAGGAAGGTTGCATTTATATTGATTGTCACGCTAAGGGGATTGCTTCATTTTTTGTATACGAATCAAATAAATGCCTGTTACGCTGTTATTATTTATATTTTCAAAAGCTGGCTATGCAGTAATTACTTGTCTAGAGAATACGTTTCATGCCACATAATAAATAATTCGTAAAAGTTAATGAAAAAGCCGATAAAAGACGATGAATTTTAAAAAGTTATTTGATATTTCAGATAAACTATGGAATTTAGAAAATTTCATATATAAGTTTTAATATTTAATGTTAAGTTAAGGTCAATAAAGCGATTGTTATTTAAATTTTGCTTTTATAAAAATGTTAGGTAATATTTTTTCGCCCTTTGTCCTTGATAAAATTGAATTGGCAAAATGTTTTGGCTGTAAGTTTTTTTTAAAGTTTACCTATCGTTTTCCTAAAAATTGACTATTGTTATTTTTCGGCTCTTCCATTAAATACGTGATTTTGTATACCGCGTGTTTCTCAAAATACGTTCACCCCTATAACTTTTCTGTATTTATAGATAATAAAATGAAATTTTCAGATTATGCATAAGAGATGAGTCAGCATTTATTGGCATCATTGTTAATTTGTTAGCACTTCCGGTTTGACCGAAAGTGACCTTGACTTTGGTATTTTAAAAGGGACATCTTATATATTTTTACTTATTGGGATTCAGCATAACATTCTGAGTAGAATGACACCTCACTTGTCATTTTTTGACGTGTTATAACCTTTTTATGTTTATTTTTTATTTTCAATCTAGAGTGCTACAAATTAATTAAATCTGTTAATTTATAGTCAAGTAGTATACGAAAATTAATTAAAATTATGTCCTAATAATTGACTTTCTAAGTTTCACAAGCGTTTAAAAAATGAAATTTTGTTTTCTTGGCGTTTACTCCATTTTTCCAAATGGAACGATGTTGGTTCACTAGGATATTTAAAACGAGCATTTTTTTTCAACAATTTAATAACATTCACTCCTATGCTATTTTAAAATTGACACTGAAAAATTTGACTTAAGTCCCAATCGCAAATTTAAAAGCGTTATGCATTATTGCCGCCATGTCTTTTTTCAAGAAATGGAATCCGGTCAAATCGGAAGTGCTAATAAATTAAAAATTATGCCATTAAATGCAGACTCATCTCTTATGCATAATTTCAAAATTTCATTTTAATATCTATAAATATAAAAAAGTTATAGGGGTGAACGTCTTTTGAGAAACACCCGGTATAGTAAAGTCCGAGTCGCCGATTTTGAGCTGCTGAAGGAATGCGGGCAAAAAATAATACATTGTTGTCGTAGTGCTCAGCTCAAATTTCAATATAATAAAACGCCACGAATTTTCTTGTTTTCCGACAAATGACACCAATAATCTGTCATCGATCAGCTGATATTGGGACAATTATCCCTAGATTAGTAGTGGACCGTAACGAGCCCAAACACACCGAGTTACAAATTGCGTTTGTGTGCTTTTTGTTACATTTCATTACGTTACATGTTTGCTGGTTTTGGTGCGATTTATTTTTACTTTGATTAAATTTTAATTTCTTTTGTGCGGCCAGAAATTATCTACAATAATTATTCATTGGATCAAAAATGTACAGGTTAAAATTTTATTATTCTAGAGGTTATATCATTATGGATCATAATAATTATCGATTATAATAGTATATGCTTGATTAACCGTAGCAAGCAAATATACAGACAAAACCTTTTCGAATAAATATTATTATGATTAATGTCAATTTTCATTACAACTGCCAATTGGAACTAATACAGTATATAAAACCAGTTTACACCCCCAATAGAACTTGATAATTTCTGTAAGTATTCAGAGCAATAATGGTTATAAACCATTCTATGGTAACATTAACTCCTATTTCCTATTGGCTAAATTACCGTGATATGATCACTACACAACGGTCTAGAATTTTCGTTGTCTTAGAGTAGGAATGGGCATTGCTGTCACATATAGTATTAAACAGTTGTATAAAGAGTTTATGAATTCTTATAAGAAATAGAAGGCTTTTTTTCTCAGTGTAGAACTATACGTAATCGCTAAGAAGTTACGGTCGCCGAGTCCGGCGGCCTAAGGCTTGAAAACACTGAGTACGGCAGAATTGACGTCCGCGCCTTAAGCTGCCGGTCGGGGAAAAAACAGTTGCCCAAGCTTCAATGGTTCCGTTTTATTTACGATAATTTACCCACAAATATGTCGTGTCCCACAAATTTTAAATTATATATGCGGTTAGCTCTGTCCTATCAATTATTTTATCTCTAAATCAGGCAATATTTATACGAAACTCTTCGGCAAATCTCAAGGGATTCCGCATAAACGCAAATTAAGGGCTATACGCCGCCTGGCATTTATTACATAGGGCTAAAACCTAATTATCGTTGAAGGTGTATGTGAGTGCCTTGTCGGTATTAAATTCGGTTTAAACCGAGCAACGCATGTATGGCTGCGGCCCGAAGCCGTTTTGTCAAAAAGGCCCACTCTTTAAGGGCTTAAGCGACGATTAAAGAGGACAGCGAGCGAATTTAATCAAAAAACAGATTGGGATTTTGCCGTATAATTTAGTCGTTCTATAATTAAATTACCTGTTTTTGTCGGCTCAAAAACCGTTTTTCAGAAAACACCTAACCTGGACAAAAGATTAGCGAATCAGTACGCGAGGGTCGGTTTCGGCTTTTATTTTTGGTGAATTTAAGATAATCCTGTTTAAAGCCGGAGTTTATTCATTATACCGAATGGTGAGTTTTTGTTGCCGTATATGGATACTTTTAAAACAAAATAATCTATTTCGAAATAAATTCTTCCAACGACCACCTATGAAAATGAGAAATAAAGCACGCCTAACTTGGCTAGAAAGTCCTTTATATCACATGCGTGTTGAAATATTTTCTTTCAATACGTGTGTTGAAATATAAAACAGCTGATGGCCGACGAATTTGGCAGCAAAACTATTTAAAAAAATAACAAACTTACGGGACCCGTGGAGCGAATTGGGGTGCTGGGTGGGGTAAACTACACTAGGGCATTACTGCAATTATAAAAGATCCTTTTTTTTTGTTATTTTTGGGAACCTAAGAGTATTTATGATAAAAATAATAATATATCAAAAAGGGAAAATATGTCACCAAACATATCAACATTGTCAACTGAGTTGAACCCAAAAAAAAAAACAAGGGGCAGCTATAGAGCAGAAATAGAATACCCTAGGAAATACTGATTTATAATTTTACAATTATCTCGGATAAAAATAGCCATACAATCTTTACGGATATGGGACAAGTGAATGTGCTTTAAGTAAGCAAATTTATGTTAGCAACATTCAAAACAAATCGAATATAGATAGAACTTTTATAATTAACAAGCTATCGATATTTAACTTCATCTCTATCTTTCTATAATGTTGAGGTTATGTTTTAGTTTTGTGTTTTGTTGTTTTTGTATGTATATTTAGGTATATTATTGTTTTAGTGAAAGAATGCAAGCAGCTAAAATATCAAAAACGAAATTTATTCACTGTACATAGATAGTAGGTATGATGTGCGTAAGCAAATAGGAGAAAAAGTTATTCTTTTTATTTAAATCTAGGTAAGTTAAAATGTGTAAGTGGGCATTTTTTTATTTTTTTCAACTCTAGAGTTGAAATACATTTTTTTTTGGTAGTACCACTTTCAACACTTGTTATGTAATGTACTATTTGATTACCTCAGACGACGAAGTATGAACAGACAAAGCTATTCATTTATACGGCGGTCTTTTATTTATTATAGGAGTATCACTGAAAGTTGTTCGGGTTGTCAATACAGGGAGTCAGGATATAATTAATTAAATAATTTAATACACTGTACTGATAAAAAATGATAAATGCACAGGGATGTCCACTCATTGCATAGAGAACAACCATTTTATAGACCCAAAAAGTTTACAATTGATCCATGCTGAAAACAAAGGTAAAATATTGGACCTTTTAGAGCAATTAGAAATAAAGAAGTCCCTACATAATAATAAAACCCTGACCACTAATGAACAACAAATGTTCCAAAATACCCCAATTTTAGATAGGTGTATTTTGTCAACTAACCCCGGAATTTCCAATGATAAGCCCCAATAAACGATAAGAATAGCTCCCAGGTAACATAAATTATTATTTTCAATATTTTACAATAGTGGTAGAAAAATATAAATTTGTAAATTTAGAATTTAACTTTAGTATCATAAGTACTCTTGAAAAAGCCCTAGAAAGGCGAAACGTATGTAGAGCAATTCTATAATAAATACTAATGAAACATTAAAAAGTGTTTCACTATAAAATATATAACTAAATAATTTAAATGCCAATTAAAGTGTATTCTAAAAAATCTGTTATCGGGATCACCAAAAACATTGACACAACAAATTAAGTACGGACCTGTTTCTTCGTGAAGCACCTGCGCCCTAGCTGCTTTAAAGATTTAGTTATCGCAGAATTAGGTAGAGCATTTTTAAGCTCCGCCCTTCTGACGTCACTTTTGACGTTGTTAAAGTATATTTACTGCAATTTCTATATCTATAGCCTTTAGTACGTTTTGCGGTTTTGCTCGAACTTTAAGGCGCTAAACTAAACTAATTATAACGTCTGAAAGCTCTTTTAGTCATCCTAATATATTTTGTTAAAAAGCAGTTTTTTTGTTCATCGATAAAAATATAAGAATAATTTATTATCCTTTGTCTAAATTTTATTATTATAATAATTTTTAAGCATTCCTCATGGTTTATGTTTATAATTTATAAACAACTTATTTTTATATTATATAATACCTATAGTATCTACCTTTGATAATAAATATTCAGGAAACCAAATCCGCATATTAAAATCAAAAACGCAGTATGTATTTTATATATGACACTATCGAGTCGAGTGGTACCTACTGTTTGTTTTCGTTTTATCTCAAATCTGTAAAAATAAAAATCGAATCTACAAAAAGAAGACATAACCTTAACAGAAACTTTACATAGATTCGATTTAGTTTCCAGATGAAACAAGCCAGATTGCAAAAGACAAAACTTTAAAATTTCACGAACCATTTGAATACCTTAGGCTAACTCTGCAAAGTATTCTTTCCTGCATTTAAAATTGGCAACAATTTCCTTGGAGACCATTAGTCATCCTGAGATGAGCGAGAAAAGTTAGTAACTTGTTTTTGACTAAAATCTAAGAAAGTACATTTTGGGGATAGCGATATGGTAAAATATATGGAAAATAGTTTTTAAATCTTTCGCTTAGATTTCCATTTAGAGTGTACTTTCTTACTATATAGTTAGAATAGGTTTTTTTTAACAATTTTCCTAAGCTAGGTTTGGACACAATGTGTTATATTAAATCGGTTGCAAATTTTATTATAAATTTAACCACAATTCATAGTGACCGTTCATTAGAATATTTCGGAAAGTAATGCTGTTTGAATCCTGCAAATTTATATAATGGGGTTTTTGATTACAGCGATCATATGCGACTTCCGGTTTAACCGGAAGTTATCTCAAACTTGCTTATTTTAAATGGAACAGCCTGTATTTTTTTGATTTATTTCTTCATTTCCAATAAATTTTGTTAAATGTGTTTGTATCTTAATCTACCCGTTTTTGAGAAAAATATTGTTGTTCTAAAATTTTTAGACCTTTAACAGGTAGCCGCCTAAAATGAAATGTCTTCGGTATTATTGTGCTGAATTGTCAGAAAATTTAGTTTTAGAAACAGGGAAGTGGAAAAGTAATAATTTTTGATCTTTATTAAAATTTTTTAAAAAACTATTTTTTTTTTAATACGATGCTACAATTTCTAGTTGATTTAATAGATAGGCGAGAACATTTCCTGTTTGCCCACACAGGGTGTCCCTATACCTAACTAGAATTTATTTTCTCCACGACCATTACTGAATTCAATAATTCCAAAATCATTTTTGATAATAGAATGTAAAAATTCTCGCTCTTGAGTTGGAATATTTATTCTAAAACACTTGCTTCTTATGCGTTTTGCGTGTATTTTTATTTCATACCAAGATACGGAATGAATATTCTGTAATTGATATAAACGACATAGGTTGCCATGAATTTCGAAACTGTCAGTGTCAGATAAAAATGGCCGCGTTGTAATAATTATTTTCAGACAAATTTTAGTGCAAGTCAAAAAATGAGTGAAAAATCGGATGAATCAGATATGGAACTGGATGGTCGTGGAGAAAATATAGTCTGCTACTCGGTTAGAATGAAAATTCGATATTCGTGGTTCCTCACGCTCGCTACGCTCGCGTTCGCAATCTTCCACTCGGGTCGAATTTTTATTCCAACCTCGTTACAGAATCTACTATACGGTTTTTCACAAAATCCTTCAAATATCAAGCAGCCTTATTGATTTTTGTCAAGAAGGCCATGATAAACAAAGTATTAATAGCAGGTGACAATTCTGGAGGACTTGAGGTAGGAGGCCAATCGCAATTAATTGGATTCGGTCCCAAATTAGCATCGGTAATTCAGCTTTACGAGTCGCCGTAAGATGGCGCTCGTGTTCGAAGTGGGCTATCAAATAAATGGTTTCTTATGGACGCGATAACTATTTTTATTTAAATTAGTTCTTTAAGGAATAAATTAAGGACTTTTATATGAATTTACACTTACTTTGTTATACTTATTAGTAAACTCGGCCTGTATAAAGTTCCAACGATGCTTGGTTTCTAAAACACAGGGTATTAAACATTCTAACTACTGAGGATTTTGGTTTATAAACCAATTTTAACTTACCTTTGAAGCTAGAAAGAGACTTATTTGGCTGCGTTTCCTCTCTAGAAGATCCTGTCCTACACCCCGACATAAAGCAAACTCTACTTTTATAAATTGTACCATTATTCATTATAAATATAGAAATCAATTACAATACAACGTTATTTGTCTTGTCTTGTCTTCAAACGTTATTTGTTATGTCGAAAAATAAAATGTTAATTGTCAAAAGTAATAGTTAAAAACGAAGAAGAAGAAGACGACATCAGCCCACTTGCGAAGCGAGAGCATCTATCGGCCAACTAGCGAACTAACCAAAAAACCGGGACAGAAATTGAAAATGCTGCCATTGTCGATCGGCCTCCTACCCTCTAGTTCTTCATAGTGGCAATGACACTCGTCTGTGGATACTAGTATTACTTTGTTTATCATAACCCCCTTGCCAAAAATCAATAAGACTGCTTGATATTTGGAGGGTTTCCGAAAACCCGTAAATATCTTTAAAAACATCCTAGTTAGGTATAGGGACACCCTGTGTGGACTGATAGGAAATGTTCTCGTCAATCTATTTAATAAACCCTCAACTTATCACCATACCTATTTAAAAAAATTAATTTTTTAAAATTTTTATGATACAGATCAGCAATTGATACTTTTCCACTTCCCTGTATCAAAAATTTCTGTTTCGACAATTCACTATCGAGCACAATAATATCTAATTCCACAACCCAAATTTGGAGTTTCACTTTTTTATCTTTGAAAAGATATTCAATTTTAGGCAACGTGTTAAAGGTCAAAATTTGTGCTTAATGCTTACATTTTTTGCTTAGAAACGGATTGATACAAAAACTTTTAATGAAAGTTATTGGAAAAGAAGTAAAAAACACAAAAAAATTATATTAGTCATAAAAAAGTTTACGGTTGGTGATAAATAAAAATTTTATTGGGTAGTTTGCATGCTGTAGGTAAGTGGTGTAAGTTTATAACGATATATTTTTTTTTAATTTACTGACTAAAGACAATATTTCTATAGCTAGAAGAGTTTGCTGAGTTAGGTACTTACCTAAATTGACACCTATAAAATGTTTTAAAATATCTTTTACCCCACTGATTGAACCCTTTACCCTGTGTATTAGCTTTATTTTTAAATACCTTCTTTAATGTTCATCCTCGATTTTAGCGCACGCCCCCTGGCTATATCTGTACAGGACCATTTACTTGTGTGTGTACCTTACATCCCCTACACTCTTTAAATATTGAAAACCACCATTGCAAAGACTAAGGGGGTTGTTCAACAGTTAGTCATTAAATATACAGAGCTCTTTACATTTTGTGCGTAAAGGGTTGCGGATTATGCAGGGGGAATTTGGGGTATTAGCTTCGTTTTTTGTTTCCGACCCGGAGATTTTGCGGGAAATGATGTCCTCCTCTGGATTAAATTAAGTGATGGGTTATGTTAAATACATATAAGCGGGATTTAATGAAAAACCAGCCATATTATACTTTAATGGCTAACTGCGGTAACCCTATTTATGTGTGACTGAACTTATAAAATTGTCATGTTCATGTCCTTTTCATGGACACTTTAAGAAATAATTTTTATGAATGTGCCTTAGTATGGAGGTATAACATAGCAAATAATGTTTCTTTACGAAAAAGGGTTAATAACTTACGCAAGATTAAAAAAAGAACCCAGAAATATATAACATTTATAATATAAGAAACGTTTTTGTTATTAAAGTAAATGTAAAACCATAACGTATAAAACAGCAAATGACTGTCTGGACTGATACCTTTAATTTGAAAAAGTAGTCCTTGCTTAAAGTGGAGTTAAAAGTATGGGAAAGAAAGAAAAAAGTCTTCCTCCACAAAATTTAATAGAATAAAATTATTAAGGGTATCTACATGTTTCCAACGTAGAAACGTTCATCATCAGGAGACAGAAAATATATTTATATAGTGCTGATGGTTTTAGCAAAAGATAAAATGGTGAAGGACCTTAATGGAGCTTTCATGGAATTAAAAAATGATGTGTAAAAGAGACATAATATGGAGAAATTAATAAAAGTTAAAACATACTCAGTATGTGAGAAGTCAGCAAATGGGGTCTAAACCAACCAAATAAACTGGGGAAGAAGAAAAAATCTTTCTAAAAGAAAGTGTCAAAGATTATTTAAATTTTTCAAAAACATTTTTAGGTTTTTGTCAAAAAGACATTGAGAGGATAAAATTGGTAGTAATTATCGTAAGAAATTACATAAGTGCATCAAAATTACCGATAATTTTTTATGAAAGCATGTTGTCTAAAAACTGGATGAGTTTATTTTCATATTTTGGCTAAAGAGCCCGACACCGAAGGTGGAGGGCTCTTTCAACAAAATATGAAAATAACCGAATCCAGTTTTTTACTGACAACATGCTTGAATGAAAAATTATCAGGTCTATTTTGATGCACGAATGTAATTCGGTAGAATATTTCTCGAGTACGTGAAATGAAAGCACAAAATTTAATATTTTTATTTAAACGTTTGTAACGGTTTTATTTTTCCCCACCCTAAATTGTAAATAAATAATTAGTATTCACTTACCCAGTCCTCCACAAGTTGTTTTATTCAATAAAATAAGTCACCACTATTATAAATCTTCAATTTATTACCACTACTTTTGTACATCTCAATATCTTATAAGTATTGTTACCTCTAGTAATGCTTCTTGCAGAGTGCTTCGTTTCACTAAAAATAGCAGAATTTAATTAGTGTTTTATCGGTCACTGGTATAGTTTTATTTGCAAACTTAGGTAAAACTTTTATAGAGCAGGTTCATTAAAGGTTTTAGCATATAGTAATGGTTAACTAGTCCTCTAGTTGATTACTAATTAATTTATCACAGCATACCTGATATCCTATCACGATGTACTTGTTGAGTATATCAGTTATCAATATTCCAAAGAAAGCTTACTGTCATCCCTCTTGACATTCCATAGAAGTTCCCATAGCCTGTTTACTACTCCACTTGGTATTGTTATTGTATTATTATTGTTTCGAGTCCTAAAATTAGTTAAGTTAGTATCGACAAGGCAACGTAAACATTTTGGTTAAGTTGATAGGAGACCCTTTCTCTGTAAAATGACTGTACCTTACTGAGGTTATTTGAAAGAGAAATACTTTATCTGGCCGTTTTGGACATAATTAGGCACAAAATAATAAGAAATATACAGATTTAAAATACTTTATTATTGTTTTGAAATGTCAGTATTTAGGTGTCAAAATGTCAATCATTTGGTTATCAAGTAAAAATCCCTAAAAATCCGACGCCAGAACTTACCGCCTTTTTCGAGACAGAAAAACCATTTTTAGTGGGAAGCAAGTCCTCTTGCAGTGTGCATTTCGAGGTTCCCAAGTGCGTTTTTGCCAGTTTTGTTAAGTAACTGAGTATCCTAGCCAGTATAATTTGGTGGCAGAGTGTTTTCTGCATCAATCTGCCTATTTTGGGCTATTTAAATGCCGGTATAATAGGTAAAATCTCAAGTTGCTGATTTACTGTTCAACCAAAAGGCCACACAACATCCTCGGTAAGTTCCCCTCTTTGTATTATCTATTTAAATGAGGCATTATTAGTAAATAAACCATTAAAATTACATTTAAACTCTTACCTTCACGATGATATTCTCTAACACAAGGTTTCTTTACAGGCCTTCTATTGATTACTGCTATCGACTGTTATCTTCTATTGATTACTGCTATCGACTGTTATCTTCTATTGATTACTGTTATCGACTGTTATCTTCTATTGATTCCTGTTGTTTCCTGTTATTGCCTGCTGTCTTCTACTGCTTATGAACTATTGCTTACTGTTATTTTCCACTGTTCTCTGCTATTTTCTTCTGTGAGTCCCAGTGTCCGTTTACTGCTCTGGTACTGTTCTTTATGGTGGATGGCATCAATTTCCCATGGGCAACTCCTGCTTCTGTTAAACAGTTGACTCCTATATGCTTTGGATCCCGACCAGCTATTGAGGCTATCCGCAACTACAATTAGATAGTCAACTAATGCAGCAGTACAATGTCCCCGAGGCCTGAGATGTCTCATCTGATGTAATACCTTCCAGCCGCCTTGAAGTACTCAGGTTTGATGTGTTTGTGACGTCCTGATACCATCTTTTAAGTATGAAGTTCACATTAGGGCTTCGGCCAACTTTTAAGTCTATTTAATACCGTCACGTTTCACGTTTATCTTGTCTATCATTATTGTATTATCAACTCACTACATTTTACAGCACTAGGTACATTTTATTCCAAGAATAACGTGTAAAGCAAAGTAA
The DNA here is from genome assembly GCA_963969555.1 of Polydrusus pterygomalis. Classification (NCBI taxonomy): domain Eukaryota; kingdom Metazoa; phylum Arthropoda; class Insecta; order Coleoptera; family Curculionidae; genus Polydrusus; species Polydrusus pterygomalis. The sequence continues at coordinate 74,669,482 of OZ018377.1, forward strand.
GTAACCGTATAAACATGTGTTCATGCTATATTGTAAACCAGAGTACGTAGGCCTATTTGCTCCTGAGTAAAATGCATTTTTAGAAAAGGTATATGTGGTGTAATATTATTGTAACATTGAGTAAGCACAATTGTTTCGTTTTAATGGTCAAAAATCACTGAGCAGTATGATACTTTAAGCTTATTTTAAAACCTAACCTCTTTGCTTTTGCTTTCACTTTCAAAAACAGCTGGCGCCTGGTAGAGCCTACTTTCGAATTCTAAAAGACTCCACAGAGGAGGTCACCTGTAAGGGTGCGTCCACTTTGGGGCTTTAGCTACCATATTGCTTTAATTTTGAGCTTAGCATGCTTTATAAGGTCCAGCCTGTTGTATAATTTAATATTATTATCTAATCATTTAGCGTTTCCTGTACTGGCGAAAAACTTATATACATTATATTAGTGGTGATTAAATTTAGTTATTTTGAAGTCAGTGGTTTTTTTATGGCTTTATTTCCTGTTTTGTTGTGACCAATCACTGCCTTGACCTTTAGGGCCCCAAAACAGGTGGCGCTTATTAATTTAGTTTACCCACACCACTCTCCGATTTAAAGGAGCTAGTCGGCACCCTAAAAGGCAGTGGTTTATTAAAGAGGTCACCCAGTTTCGAGTAACTTTTGAAAATCTACCACCTTGGTTCAAGTAAATCAATAGTTAATATTTAAAAATAACATCACGTAAAATTTATATCTTAACAGAATGGCGCCTTTCAAAAGGGTGGTTATGTAAGTTTTTTTAGCCTTTCAACGTGGTTAGTGCTTTTATTGCTTGGTGAATTTTTTTTTATAATTTTTTCTAAATACTTTATTTTGGTTTAGCAGAACACATGCGCAGCCTTCTATATTTATTTCATTGGTGCTTTTGCTATATATTAAGTGAGTGTACACCGAAATAGTGCTTTATGAATGAGCTTTACTTGAACTGCTTAACGCTTTGAGTTTATGTTATATTATAAATTGTGGTTATTTGAATTTTTTTTTCTTCCATGCATTTTAGGAAGTTATAGCTTGTAACCTGTATGCATGGTACGGCATCAGTTAAGGTGTTATGCTGTTTTATAAGGAAATTTCTGTATTTTTTTTTTGTATGCTTTACCATGTTATATAGTTATACTTGCATTAACTTTCTTGTTGCTTTACAGGAACAGTAATAATATGAGTTATTTTGAGTGTTAAATTTATTGTGTCGATTTTTATTGGCATTTAACGTTGAGAAAAAAAAAATTTTGATTTTTTTTATTGCTTTAATTTATTGTGTGGGTTTATTTCGCGTTTAAGGTACGCGATACATAACCTAAAATTTTTTTTTGTTGTTTTTGTAGGGGTCGGGTGTGTATGTCTATTCTAGACACACACTAACATTAAGTAATTACGATTATTTTTTTCTTTCTCTTTTTCTTTTATTTAAATTAAGTGTAGACCAGCACGGTAACATTTTTTTTAGCTTCAGCTTTGGGAATAAATTAAGCTTGGTTAATCTAAGATTAAATTTAAAAGTTTTTTTTTTAATTTAAAAACACTTCGGTAAAATTTTCAAGATGGAGGTTAACCTATTAGGTTCTGAGGAAATTCGCTACGAACTAGCAGTTAGGAATCTTCCAACTACGGGTACGTTTCCACAGAAAAGAGCAATTCTGAGAGAGGCATTACGTAATGAGCGTGACGGACTTAATGATCCACCCCAAACTTCCTGTTTTGATACAACTAGCGAATTTTGCATTTGTCGAGCAAAACTATTTACCTTGTCCAGGGACATTACCCATTTAGATGCACAAAATCGCGAAAGTGAAATTAGACGAATTAATACGGTCCTATACCATGTAAGGATGAGAATCTTGCGCACTCAAACATTCGAACAAGCCGAACAGGACAGGAAGCAAAGACTTTTATCCCAATGTGTGGACTTATTAAGCCAACTAAACTTCGAAGAAACTCCCATAATGTCGATCTCTCAAACCACTACCCGTAATGTCGTGACGCAATCCCGCCATACCAGTTTGTTGGACTTGAATAATCCTAACCTCGGTCATGATGTTTTACCCCCCGAAGTTATTCCCCCTGCTTCTTCTAGGATTATGTTAATAGATGATGGCGATGATCGCTTATTAATGGACGAGGTCCCAGATCAAAACGTTAGCTCTCCCTTGCAAGTTTTTGATCCCCTGCTGGCGAATCAAAATAAACCCGATTCAAACCCTCTAGCTTCATCTACGAATAACCCTGTAAATATTTCTAACCCCCATAGTTCTGTACATAGTCCCCTTCAACGTAGAGTAATTTCTGTACCGTCCCGCCTAACTTTTAGTAGTTCTGTTTCGGAGCATCCGATTTCCGAGCCCTCTGATGTTCATAGAAATGCAGTTAGTCCTACGGCACAGACAAGTTTAGTTCCCCCACCCTTAGCTTCTGAGCCCTTGGAAAATTTTCCCAGATATCCAATAAGTTTAGATCCCCCTATCAGTGTTGCATCTGATAACATTCCAATTCATCGCCCTGTACTATCTCGAACCTTGGCTTCAAGTTTAACTGATCGACAGCCTATAGCTGACGTCTTGGAGCAGCCCCATAATACAGCTCAAATACCTTCTCGAGCAGTCCCTTTAAGTAGTTTATCTACACCATACGATCCCCAGATTGCGAGATCTCACCATAACCCTGTAGGACGAGTAGAATCATCTTACCCTCGAACTTCTGAGCAACGAAACAGACAAGATCTCCCAGATCATATTCAACATGAATATCCTGTTAATCGTACCTATACTGGTGCTACTCATACGTCTAGGAGACTGTCTCACCAATCAGGTTCTCACGTTCGGTTTGCCGATGAACACCCTGATTTTTCGTTAGCAGCTGAAGCAAACTCCACACGTCGAAATACCACTTTAGGTTTTTCAGATCCATATTATGTAGATATGGCTGAGAATCCACAAAACTTTCAATTCTCTCCATTGCGTGGCCCTCATCGTGAACCGTCTATTCGTTATGACACTATACCACAGTTCTACGATGTTAGTCGTTGGAATCTCAAATACGATGGTCAATCAAGTGTAAATGATTTCTTAGAACGAGTAGAAGAAATTCGTTTATCCCGCGGTGTAGCCAAAGAACAGTTGTTACGTTCTGCACCAGAATTGTTTACAAGAGATGCCCTCCTATGGTATCGAACTGGTTGTTTCTCTAGTTGGGATGATTTGGTACGCCAACTTAAAGAATCCTTTCAGCCATTCGATTATGAATATGCTTTGTGGGACGAAATCCGACATAGAACTCAAGGTGCACAAGAAAAAGTTTTAAGTTTTGTTGTAGCCATGGAAAATTTGTTTCGAAAGTTACCAGTCCTACCTTTGGAAGCAAATCGTCTTGAGATTATTAGACGTAACTTACTCCCCTATATTCAGTCACGTTTGGCTACACAAACTATTTCTTCCCTTCAAGAGCTCCTCAGATTTGGTCGTATAATCGAAGAAACCGAAGCTCGCGTTCGTCGTTTTGCCCCACCTCCAACTAATTATCGAAATCTTGTTGAACCCGCCTTAGCATATCATAAACCAGCGTACCCTATTGCTGAAATCGACATTTCGCCTGTTTTGAATGTTCCCCCTCAAAATCAGCTTTCTGAAACTCCGTCTTCGTCTTCGAGTTTGGACGCGGTCTCCTCTACCATTTTGTGTTGGAACTGCCGACAATCCGGTCATGGTTTCAGACAGTGTGATAAACCCCGTCGTCGATTCTGTTATCGCTGTGGTAAGCCAGACGTTACCACTAGAACATGTCCTGAGTGTACAAAAAACGTACATCAGGGAAGGCTGCAATAAGTTCGTGGTCTTCCCCTTCTTCCATCCAAGCGGATATATCCAAAAATAAGATCATACTTGACTACATCCTGTCTTCTGCTAAAGGCGATTCTCGCCCATTTCTCGAAGTTTTGATTTATGGAAAACCTTTTCAAGGTCTACTTGACAGTGGTTCATCCAGAACCATTATGGGTCATACAGGATGGAAAGCTATTCAATCATTTTGCCAATTAGATCAAAACGTAAAAGTAAATTGTACTGTAGCAAACGGTCAAACATGTCAATCTCTGGGTGCCGTTCAGTTACCAATTCGCCTCCGTGATAGACTTGTTCTTATCGAGACCTTGATTATCCCGTCTCTCCCCCATAATCTTATTCTTGGTGTGGATTTTTGGTCTAAGATGAATATCATTCCTGACCTCCATTCTGGTGAGTGGTCTTTCGGCACTGAAACACCTAACAAGCTCAGTCCACAAATTTTCGCTATTCATTCAATTGATTCATTAACACCCGATCAGCGAAAGATTTTGGAAACCCTTATCGACGAATCTTTCTCAGGTATGGGAGATAAATTGGGTTGTACTAGTTTGGTGGAGCTTGTCATCAAAACTAATTCTACGCCGATAAAGCAAAGGTACTATCCTCTATCCCCCGCTTTGCAAAAAGAAGTTAATTCCGAATTAGAACAAATGCTGATCGATGGAATCGTGGAACCGTCTGACTCTCCGTGGTCTTCGCCCATCGTAATGGTTAAAAAGAAGTCCGGTGGCTGGCGATTTTGCGTGGATTATCGTATTTTAAATAAAGCTACGGTGCCAGATGCATACCCAATTCCTTTCGTGTCATCTACGCTGGATAAATTGCGCGACGCAAAATATCTCAGTACTTTGGATATTAAATCTGCCTATTGGCAAATTCCTATTGCAAAAGAGTCCAGGCCTTTAACAGCATTTACCGTACCTAACCGTGGTCTTTTCCAATTTAAAAGAATGCCTTTTGGCTTAACCAATGCCCCCGCCGTTTGGCAAAGACTCATTGACCGAGTCATCGGTGTTGATCTAGAGAAATTTGTATTCGTCTACCTTGATGATGTCATCATATGTACTCCTACTTTTGAAGAACATGTACAAGTCTTACGCGAAGTTATTTTACGTATAACTCGTGCAGGTCTAACTTTAAACCGTGAGAAATGTAATTTTTGTAAACCAGAACTCAAATATCTGGGATATGTTATCAATTCTTCAGGTCTTTTGGTCGATCCCGAAAAGATTGACGCTATATTGCGAATCCCTACGCCGAAGAGCGTAACTGAAGTTAGAAGAGTTGTTGGTGTAGCTTCTTGGTATCGCAGATTCGTTCCAAATTTTTCCTCCTTATTAGCTCCTTTGACAGCATTAACACGGAAAAATGTGAAATTCGTTTGGAGTCCAGAGTGTGAAGAAGCTTTTAAGTCCGTAAAGGAATATTTGATTAAGGCACCAATTCTTTCATGTCCAAATTTTGATAAGCCCTTTACTGTACAGTGCGACGCGTCCGATTTTGGTTTGGGTGCCGTGTTATCACAAACTCAAGATGGCGAAGAGCACGTTATTGCCTATCTAAGTCGCTCCCTTAATAAAAATGAAAGAAAATATACTACTACAGAAAAAGAGTGTTTAGCTGTTTTGTTTGCCATCGAAAAACTTCGTCCCTATCTCGAAGGAACAAAATTTCAGGTCATTACAGACCACTACAGTCTAAAGTGGCTAAATTCAATTAAGGATCCAGTTGGTCGAGTTGCTCGTTGGGCGATTAGGTTGCAGCAGTATGATTTTGAGATCATACACCGCAAAGGAAAGGAACATGTTGTTCCAGACGCACTTTCCCGGTCGGTACCAGTTGTGGACACCATTACCGATCAACCTGTTGCACCGACTACTGTTGATCACGCTCCCCCAAAAGATCGTTGGTATTTAAGTATGATCCAGAAGGTCAAGGATCACCCCGCTAAGTATCCTCTTTGGTGGATTGATAACGAAAAACTTTTTAAGAGATCCAAAATGCCCTATCCTTCACTTGCTGATTCGGATAATTCTTGGCTTATTGTAGTTCCCCGCGAACAGCGAACTTCAATCATTAGAGAGCACCATGATCCTCCCACATGTGGTCATCTTGGAGTATTTAAGACCCTGTCCAGAATTTCCCAGCAGTACTATTGGCCAAGTATGAGAAGTGACGTAGCTAGATATATTAAACGCTGTCGAGTGTGTCTGCAAACTAAGCCACTTCAACAAGCTCCTGCCGGTCAAATGCTTAGTGTCCAGCCAAGCTGCTCACGCCCCTTTCAGGTTATTAGTGCTGATATTGTTGGCCCCCTTCCTCGTTCGGCTTCTGGTCACTCTTATATTCTCTCCGTATGTGATGTGTTCAGTAAGTTTGCTCTATTCTTTCCTCTCCGTTCTGCTACTGCCCAAAACATTGTTCGATGGTTAGAAAATTTCTTTATCCTAGTTTTTGGAGCAGAGACAATTATAGTAGACAATGGAACACCATTCCGTAGTAAACTATTTAAGGACGTTATGAGTCAGTACGGTATTAAAATTCGTCATACTGCAAACTATCACCCTCAAGCTAATCCTGTTGAGCGTGTCCATCGTGTCTTAAAGACCATCCTTACCAGTTATGTAAAGGACGATCATCGTCAATGGGACAAGCTCATTGCTAAAGCAGGTTTTGCAATTCGTTCAGCTAGACATGAGGTTACCGGTCTAACCCCTAACTTTGTTATTTTTGGTCGTGAGGTTCGATTACCTCGTGAGTCCTGTCCGTCTTCCGACGACCCTACCGATTTTGACCCTATTTCCCGATCTAAGTCCATTAGTAAAATGCTTGTAGATGTCCAAAGGAAACTTCAACAGGCTTATGAGCGAACTCGTCACACGTATAACTTAAGGCGACGAGATGAGCGCTTCCAACTAAACCAACAAGTTTGGAAGAAGAATTATTTCCTTTCTGATGCGGCACAACACTTTACGGCGAAGTTAGCCCCTAAATTTTCGGGACCATATGTCATTTCAAAGATCTTATCCCCTTGGACATATGAACTTACCGATCCTAACGGTCGGAATCTTGGTATCTGGCATGCCAAGGATCTCAAAGCTCATCCCCCCGATGATTCTACAGAATCATAAGTTTCTCCCCTGTGTAAATATTACCCGAAAAAAAAAATATTAATTTTTTTTTGTGAGGAAAGGGAGGTGTGTAACGGTTTTATTTTTCCCCACCCTAAATTGTAAATAAATAATTAGTATTCACTTACCCAGTCCTCCACAAGTTGTTTTATTCAATAAAATAAGTCACCACTATTATAAATCTTCAATTTATTACCACTACTTTTGTACATCTCAATATCTTATAAGTATTGTTACCTCTAGTAATGCTTCTTGCAGAGTGCTTCGTTTCACTAAAAATAGCAGAATTTAATTAGTGTTTTATCGGTCACTGGTATAGTTTTATTTGCAAACTTAGGTAAAACTTTTATAGAGCAGGTTCATTAAAGGTTTTAGCATATAGTAATGGTTAACTAGTCCTCTAGTTGATTACTAATTAATTTATCACAGCATACCTGATATCCTATCACGATGTACTTGTTGAGTATATCAGTTATCAATATTCCAAAGAAAGCTTACTGTCATCCCTCTTGACATTCCATAGAAGTTCCCATAGCCTGTTTACTACTCCACTTGGTATTGTTATTGTATTATTATTGTTTCGAGTCCTAAAATTAGTTAAGTTAGTATCGACAAGGCAACGTAAACATTTTGGTTAAGTTGATAGGAGACCCTTTCTCTGTAAAATGACTGTACCTTACTGAGGTTATTTGAAAGAGAAATACTTTATCTGGCCGTTTTGGACATAATTAGGCACAAAATAATAAGAAATATACAGATTTAAAATACTTTATTATTGTTTTGAAATGTCAGTATTTAGGTGTCAAAATGTCAATCATTTGGTTATCAAGTAAAAATCCCTAAAAATCCGACGCCAGAACTTACCGCCTTTTTCGAGACAGAAAAACCATTTTTAGTGGGAAGCAAGTCCTCTTGCAGTGTGCATTTCGAGGTTCCCAAGTGCGTTTTTGCCAGTTTTGTTAAGTAACTGAGTATCCTAGCCAGTATAATTTGGTGGCAGAGTGTTTTCTGCATCAATCTGCCTATTTTGGGCTATTTAAATGCCGGTATAATAGGTAAAATCTCAAGTTGCTGATTTACTGTTCAACCAAAAGGCCACACAACATCCTCGGTAAGTTCCCCTCTTTGTATTATCTATTTAAATGAGGCATTATTAGTAAATAAACCATTAAAATTACATTTAAACTCTTACCTTCACGATGATATTCTCTAACACAAGGTTTCTTTACAGGCCTTCTATTGATTACTGCTATCGACTGTTATCTTCTATTGATTACTGCTATCGACTGTTATCTTCTATTGATTACTGTTATCGACTGTTATCTTCTATTGATTCCTGTTGTTTCCTGTTATTGCCTGCTGTCTTCTACTGCTTATGAACTATTGCTTACTGTTATTTTCCACTGTTCTCTGCTATTTTCTTCTGTGAGTCCCAGTGTCCGTTTACTGCTCTGGTACTGTTCTTTATGGTGGATGGCATCAATTTCCCATGGGCAACTCCTGCTTCTGTTAAACAGTTGACTCCTATATGCTTTGGATCCCGACCAGCTATTGAGGCTATCCGCAACTACAATTAGATAGTCAACTAATGCAGCAGTACAATGTCCCCGAGGCCTGAGATGTCTCATCTGATGTAATACCTTCCAGCCGCCTTGAAGTACTCAGGTTTGATGTGTTTGTGACGTCCTGATACCATCTTTTAAGTATGAAGTTCACATTAGGGCTTCGGCCAACTTTTAAGTCTATTTAATACCGTCACGTTTCACGTTTATCTTGTCTATCATTATTGTATTATCAACTCACTACATTTTACAGCACTAGGTACATTTTATTCCAAGAATAACGTGTAAAGCAAAGTAAGTAACCGTATAAACATGTGTTCATGCTATATTGTAAACCAGAGTACGTAGGCCTATTTGCTCCTGAGTAAAATGCATTTTTAGAAAAGGTATATGTGGTGTAATATTATTGTAACATTGAGTAAGCACAATTGTTTCGTTTTAATGGTCAAAAATCACTGAGCAGTATGATACTTTAAGCTTATTTTAAAACCTAACCTCTTTGCTTTTGCTTTCACTTTCAAAAACAGCTGGCGCCTGGTAGAGCCTACTTTCGAATTCTAAAAGACTCCACAGAGGAGGTCACCTGTAAGGGTGCGTCCACTTTGGGGCTTTAGCTACCATATTGCTTTAATTTTGAGCTTAGCATGCTTTATAAGGTCCAGCCTGTTGTATAATTTAATATTATTATCTAATCATTTAGCGTTTCCTGTACTGGCGAAAAACTTATATACATTATATTAGTGGTGATTAAATTTAGTTATTTTGAAGTCAGTGGTTTTTTTATGGCTTTATTTCCTGTTTTGTTGTGACCAATCACTGCCTTGACCTTTAGGGCCCCAAAACAGGTGGCGCTTATTAATTTAGTTTACCCACACCACTCTCCGATTTAAAGGAGCTAGTCGGCACCCTAAAAGGCAGTGGTTTATTAAAGAGGTCACCCAGTTTCGAGTAACTTTTGAAAATCTACCACCTTGGTTCAAGTAAATCAATAGTTAATATTTAAAAATAATATCACGTAAAATTAATTTCTTAACACGTTATATTTAATTATATGAAAATAAACAAATTAAAAATTGCATGAATTGCAGTGGAAAACACAATTATTGTAAAAATTACTATTTTTGGAGTCTGCTGCATTACTTGTTAATGTATTTGAGTTTGCCATTGAATTAGAACTTGTAGAACCTGGCTTACAGATATTAGTTTCTGGGTTATGATTAGCCTTATCATTGTCTTCCCTAATTTTTTCTACTATATTAGAGTGTGGTGTTCCTCGTCTAGTTGAAGATACGGCTTTATGGATTTTGGGTTGGAATGTCCAGTAATTTTTATTAGCGTATTTTCTTCAACCCCTTGCTTTGCTAATTTCAAAACAGCTGTTGCACGCACGAATGATTGGTGATTTTAACCTTTTCAGTCGCTAAACCTGACTTTTTTGCTTCCATTGAGGTCCACCGAGTGATTATATTTTTTCCGACATGGATATTCTTATACCACTTGCCCAATTTCCAGAAAGGATTAACAGTTAAAAACAATCGCGGAATATTTATGTTATTTTTTTTTCTAAGAACATTTTAAACAACCTTACTGGACACAAATCCGGATTAATTTTGTTTTTAACTAGCCACTTGGATGGTGCACAAGGTGTTTCTCCTCCTTGTGTTGTTTTGTCGAATATTGGGTTGTATTCCATTCTGCCTGTTTTTTCTCCTGCGTTATTAATATCGTCTTTGAAATACGAAATTAAACATTTTACTCCCTCTCCTCCTCGCCATGCTAGTTCGTATGACAAAACAAAGAACAATTTTATTTGCAAGCCATCAGGCGTTTCTTCATCACAATTCTGTACCATATTTTTAAACTCATTGTATTTAAGTGATACAGCGCTTTCCTTTCTTTTCTGCCGGTCTGTCTGCAACTGCTTCCTTTTGGCACCTTTTGCTTCGCGGGCTGTTTTAAATTCCGTATCAGTAAAGGGATTAAATTTAATGTTATATTCGTTTTGATATTTTTCCCTTAATAATTTTGACGTAACGTTCCAAATAGTCTTTACAGTAAAATCTTTATAATCCTCACCATTTTTCTTTTTCATATTGTAGGCCCAGTCAGTCAGAATATTGGCCAGCGTCGGTATTAAAGTATTTTCGTTTAAACTATAATTTCTCTCTTTAATAAAATCCAAGAACTGTCTCCATATATACTGGTGGTTTGGTTATGTATTTTTAGGTTTACTTTCGGTAACTTTCTCTAAAATTAAACTTAATGAATCACTTCCAAATCGCGACATTTTTACGACTTTTTAAATTTGAGTTGTGTATGTCAAAATGACAAATACATAATATCAACACAATAATACACCTACAAGGTGCTATTGTAAATATTAATTATTGTTACTTAGATACGGACCTATAGGGAAATTTTCGGCGGGACATTTTCGCACCTACTGGGCAATTTTCGTCGAAAAGTTCCCGCTTCATATGGTACTTTTTACACATGAGAGAAATATTCGCAGTAACTGGGGTACTGCCAAATGTAACTTTCATTGTTACTGTGATAATTACTACCAATTTTATCCTCTCAATGTCTTTTTGACAAAAACCTAAAAATGTTTTTGAAAAATTTAAATAATCTTTGACACTTTCAAAGATTTTTTGTTCTTCTCCAGTTTATTTGGTTGGTTTAGACCCCATTTACTGTCTTCTCACATACTGAGTATGTTTTAACTTTTATTAATTTCTCCATATTATGTCTCTTTTACACATCATTTTTTCATTCCATGAAAGCTCCATTAAGGTCCTTTACCATTTTCTATTTTGCTAAAACCATCAGCACTATATAAATATATTTTCTGTCTCCTGATTATTTCTATTAAATTTTGTGGAGGAAGACTTTTAGTTTTTTCTTTCTTTCCCATTCTGATACCTTTAAGTTCATTTCGCAAAGTTATGCTGGGCACTCCAAATTTTCTAAATGCAGTTGCAATGGGAAGACTAGCTTTTGCTACAGCTAAGGCTTCTGCCATTTGTTCACTGGTATATTTTCTAAACTTATTTTATCCATCTTATGGACACCTGTAAAGAAAAGTACATTGAGTAACCTATAATGAACAACCCCTGTTTTCCCTGTGTTGAACACATGTCCAATTTTGAACCTTTTTTTTATATCAGACTGTTATTTAACCAAGATAATTTCTCATGTTCTTTTGATAACTATTAAAAACACCCAAAACACAATTTTTCTTTAAATGGACATTTGTGTCCATTCAAGGTACTTGTAGAAAATATGTTTCTTTAATGGATACTTAAGTGATTTTTCACGCCTATTTACAGATATCTTTAACTAAAGTCCATTTTAATTAACAGGCTTTAAATTGTAATGTGTCCAATACTGGTTCGATATCCACAACTGGTGGCACTACCTAACCTTTAATATTTTTCGTTTTTTCGTCAGTCAAAAAAGAAAAAATAATATAGGAGTTCCGCAAGGAAGTGTACTAGGTCCAATATTATTTATTTTATACATTAACGATATGCCTTCAGTTTTAAAAATGTGTAAATTACAAATGTTTGCTAATGTCACCTGAATTTATATTAATGCTTCCACTATTTTTAATGGTCCAAATGCTCTAAATTCTGAGATTCATATATTAATAAATTGACTGAAAGTGACTAAATTAAAATTAAATCTTTCAAAAACGAAATAAACGGTTATGGGTAATAATTTAAATTGCCAAAATATAAATTAATGTTGTGATGATGGTGAAAAATTGGAATTAGTGTATTAATAGGATTGTGCTAGTGAGGAAATATTTGATAAATTACAAATTGTATAGAATAAGGCTATGCGTTTTTTTGTTTAAACATTTTCGTTCTTTTAATTATGACCATCATAATTATAAAACAAGAACTAATAAAAATTTTTATGTGGATAGACTATATAAAATATTTACCTATAAATCTGTTTTTCATAAAGGTTTGATAGAATGTATAGTTATTTGCAAAATTCCATTAATAGACCAGGGTCGATAATTTTTGAAACCAAAAAAAATAATAGTAGGATGAAACCCATTGGAAAAGGAAGAGAATATAACAAAAATGAAAGGAAAAATAATTTACGGGCGATCCGAGGTCGGGAAGTGGAAGTGGAAGGGGTTGAGTTTTTAAGGGTAGAAAACGATTTATCTCGATTTCCGGCAAAACTACAAGTCCTATGAAAAAACGTTAAATTGCAAAGTTGTAGGTAATAAAAAGATCTACAACTTTTGTGTTTACACTTTTTCACATAACCTCAAAATTTATGTGAAAAATTCAAATAACCAAGTTTTTGGTTTTTTATTTTTATCTTTTACAAAAAAAATTCTTTTTTCACGAAATTTGGTGAAAACTTACCTTTTTATGTCCCAAACACACTGTAATTTTTTTGATTTAAAATATTTATTTTTTTACCTTATTTTGCCTTAATATCGAAAAAGCACCCTAATTTTCAATCGAAAATTCTCACGTCAAAATATCTGCTTTTTTAAAAAGTCGGTGGACTTTATGTTCGCTGAAATCTCTACTTTCTGATGGTGTAAAAAAATATACATTACTATGGTAAATGTTCTCAAAAAATGCAAAGAAACGAAAAAAACTCGAATCCGAAATTTTTCTTTTTAAATCATTATGTACGTACAATTTGGAGCTATTTATTAAAATGTATACTTTAATTACTCGAAAAACGTAAGATTCCATGTTACATTGATATTAATATAGCCCTGGTCTATAAATGTCAAATATCATTAAAACTTATTAAAAAAACTTTAAAATTACATTTAATTAAAAAACAAAATGATACGTGATATTTGATGCAATTTGCAAAATGTTTAACTTTTCGGTCTGTTTTTGTTTAAAGAAGGTTGCGTTTAAAAATTAAAAATAAATCTATAATAATTTGTTTAAAAAAAAGTATTAATAAATTATTTAATTATTGTAGCTTGTTGCTAAATAAAACATATTACTACGCAACATTGTCCCTGTAAAATATACAAAATACCAAATATTTGACCACTTATATTTTTTCTGTTGAGTCCGCCTAACACCAAGCTGTATATCTTTTATAGCAATAATTAAAACTCACAGGACAATAAAAACTAATTTTAAAATATGAAGGGTTAAATAGAAAGTTCTTTCCAAAATACACACATAATGGCTTTCACATTCGGTCGAATATATAAAGCAATTATAATATACATTCGATGTTTGTAGGAAATTGAAACTGAAAACGCTTTGATACATTATTTGTACCCGTTAGAGCCAGAAATTAAAAACTTATTTTTGTGTTTTAGCTTATCACAGTGTTTGTCAGTGTGGTGTTTGACTTTATTTTTTGTATTTTTGCAATGTTTTATATTGAAAGTAAATATTGATTTTTAACTCTGAATATAATTTTACACAGTTTCCTACAGTATGAGTTTGTTACTTGGAATAAATTCATTAAAGTTTTTTTTTGAAAAAATGCTTGAGGTCGGGTGTTAACATTTTAAGATGTGATTTTTTTATAAAAAAATATTGTGTTGGTGGTTGGTAGTAGTTGCACTGAGGGAAAACTCATAGCAAAAAATCTCCATTAAATAGGTGCCGAAAAAACAACTGAGGACTTTGCTGCAAGAAGAATGTAGCTCCATTTTTGGTACTTGTTGGGAAATTGAAAAAAACTGTTTAGAAAAAAAAGTTTGTATTTTAAACCAAAAAAGTAAACGTCAATCAATAATAGAGAGGTTTATTCAATATTTCAAACTGTTTTGAATCTCACAATTCTTTGAGAAATGAGAAAAAAATTAGCAAAAAATTTGGAGCTGCATCCTTCTTCCACTAAATACGTGAAAAAATATGTACTTACCACATTCTTTGTCAAAAAAAAAAACAAAGTTGCCAGTGTAAGTAGGTATCTAAAATCAAAAGAGTATGGATCATAAACTACAAAAAAAAACTAAAACTAAAAAATAATAAACAGGACGGAGCTGCACCTTTCTTGAACCAACAACGGAGGAGGCAGATACATAAATGCGTGTAATTTCTTCATTTCTTATCGGAGCTGCATCGATTTTGTACCAATCGATCCGCCAAATTTTTTTGCATATACCGTATATTTTAACTCAAAATGACCCAAAAATGGAGCGCTGCATCCTTCTTGCAGCAAGGTCCTCAACTATGTTGTAGCTACTAGGTTCATTTTTAAACCTCATTATATTTTTTTAAATATTATAATATTTTTTAAATATTGTTTTTTGCTGCTAAAAGACAACTCTATTGCCCTAAAAAAATATATATGATGCAGAGGTAAAAGAAACCTATTATTTATAATAAAAATATGATTTTGTGATTAATTGAGGTCATGTAGTTAAAAAGTATTTCTTTTTAATCTTAAAAAGTGTATGCCAGCTATAAAAAAAATATTTTCATCATTGGAATTCTACCTAGCTACTATTAAATTACCTTTTTCTGAGATCTTTTTTTTAGGATTTTCCCTCAGTGACGTATTCCCCATTTTATTTCACTTTTTTATTAGACTTTTATTTATTTAGCCAGTTACCTAGGTATAGGTACCTAGTTTCAAAGAATTGAAGGAAAAATTAATATGGCCAGTTGATGGCCTTAAAAATATATACAGTAGACTCCCGATTATCCGAAACCCGATTATGCGAACTCCACATTATCCGAAACGACCCATGAACCGGATTATCCGAAATGATTCTTGCTATTCCTCAGCATTATCCGAAATTTCTAAGAAATGTTTTGTTGTTGCGGCCAAAAATCGACAGACTTTAAAATTAAAACAAGTACCAATTACCTCTTTCTTAAATTTATGAATATGAATACATACTTATGTACGTATTAGAATTTAATATGTATGTATGTACATCTATAAAAGTACATAGATATAGTTACTTTTCCTATAGTTAATGATTTTCCTCAATCTCCGCATTATCCGAAATTTCGATTATCGGAAATCGGTCCGGTCCCCATCATTTCGGATAATCGGGAGTCTACTGTATATTACTTTTTAATAAGGTAAGGTAATCGTAATAAAAAACAAAATGACGTAGAAGTTCTTACCTAAAGAAATGATAAATAAAAATAAAAATAAAAATTTATATTTTACGTTCGTTTCTAGTTTCAGATTTAAAAAAGTTGAGATGTATTTACTTTAAAAAATGGTTTTTTATTGACCATTAGTAAAATTATAAAAATGCCCATGCCCAATTTTATAATAACGACAACTTAATATTGTATGATACACCATTTATTATATTACTCACCACTTACCACTATACGATTCGCATTTAATATTTTGTAAGTATTTGGTAAAAAAAATTTAATAAAAAATAATATTTAAAATTTTATGTATAAATTAATTATTTACCTATCAAGTTCGAAAAGTGGTTCTTTACTGCACGCGCCTTCAGTTGCATGAAAGACGCCAAGCGGAGTTCGAGCAAGCTGTTAAGGGCGCACTTTCCGCCCGTTTTAGGTACAAGATTTTTAACAAAAATCAAATTTAAAAATAAAAATTAACAAAAAGTATCAAATATTGATTGTGAAAAACTATAAATATTTTTATTTTATTCATCGCGCAAATGCAAATACATTAATTCCATTTTTTAAAAAATTTTAATACAGTGCTGTAAAGAATCTTTACCGCATTCAGTGCTGTAAAGAAAAAATATATTGAAATTTAAAAGAAAAATTAAGGACAAAACCGTGCAATTTGTAGCGCAATGGAATTAATAGACGACTGCTGCATTCGCTGCTTCGGACGTTGCCTAGGTATAGGTTGTAGTGACAGGGTCGTCGTATTTTTAGAGGCTAGACGAAAATCTTATACAATTATTTTGTAATATTTGTTTGTGTTTGTTTGGGTTTAATTTATATTTTAATGATATTTTTTTATCGGAGCTCGCCATCTCTAGAGAATAAATTTTAAGTCAGAAAATGAAAAATTTTAACCACGACACACAAACCTATCTTATCTGTCTACGTGGTACTAGAGATGCGAATTATAATAATGATTTGTAGCTGTTGAAACTGAAAATGCAATGCAGTCGAGCAGATTTCGATAAATGCCATCTAGACCAGATTTTTAATCAAATTCCTGTCGTAACAACTTTGATATAAAATGATTTATAATATTTTAGGTACAGGGTGTTTCATTATGTAAGTACAGAATAAACTTATAGGAGTATAAGAGAAAAAATTAGGTATACTTAAGGTATAGTGTGATACTTATTCGCGTTTAGTCGTAGTTAACATCATTATGTAGTAAATTGAAAAGGAAAATTTACATAATAATAAAATAGTGGAAACTGAAAATGCAATGCAGTCGAACAGATTTTGATAACTTCCATCTAGACCAGACTTTTAATCAAATTCCTGTCGTGACAAATTTAACATAAAACGATTTATAATATTTTAGGTACAGGGTGTTTCATTATAAAATGTTACCAGTAAAGTCCGCATCATATGGGATTTTTTTTTATTAATAGCTTTATTCGAAATTTGACTTTGGCATCAAATTCTGCTTCGATCGAGATGAAAATTAAGCAAAAAAAAAATAGAAGTCACGTGATTCGCATTATCTATTAAATTTTAATTTTTTCCAAATAATAATTCAAAAGTGGGGTAATTTCTGAAAATATCGAAAAAAGTTACTAGAAAACGTTTCTTTAAATGCAGTTTCTAGCCCACGTGCAAAATTTCAGCTGCATAAGATAATTTTGGTTTTTTGCCTATATTTTGTAAATTGCAGCACTTTTGCAAAATAAGACTCAACGCAACCTACATAAAACTTCTTAGTTTTGACAATGCTTGATTTCAGATACATTTTCTTTAAAGTTTAGCGCCAGATTAAATGTGAGAGTTATTTCTGAAAATATCGAAAAAAAGTTGTTAGGAAAAGTTTTTTTAAATGCAGTTTCTAACCCACATGCAAAATTTCAGCTGCATAAGATAACTTTGATTTTTTACCCACCACTAAAATAAATTTTCCACTTAATGAACACTTTACTGATGACACTGTGTCCTTTTTTGTCTTAATATTAAGGTGTATTACTTTCAGACACAAACTACGTTTTCAAAAATACTTATTTTATGAAGTTACCTTATACAGGGTCAAAAACAAATAAACTTTGTATCACATACGACCAAATTTTAATAGCCCAATTTTGATTTTGTAGAAAAACACACATTTTAATATGGTGCTACTTTAAAGAAAATGTATCTGAAATAGAGCATTGTTAAAACTAAGAAGTTTTATTTAGGTTGCGTTGAGTCTTATTTTGCAAAAGTGGTGCAATTTACAAAATATGGGTAAAAAATCAAAATTATCTTATGCAGCTAAAATTTTGCATGTCGTAGGCTAGAAACTGCATTTAAAAAAACTTTTTTTAATAACTTTTTAAATAACCCCACTTTTGAATTATTTTTTGGAAATAATTAAAATTTGACAGATAATGCGAATCACGTGACTACTATTTTTTTGCTTAATTTTCATCTCGATCGAAGCAGAACTTGATGCCAAAGTCAAATTTCGAATAAAGTTAGTAATAAAAAAAATCCCATATGATGCGGGCTTTACTGGTCACACTGTATAAGTACAGAAGAAACTTATAGGATTATAAGAGAAAAAAATTAGTAAGTATACTTAAGGTATACTGTGATGCTTATTCGCGATTAGTCGTAGTTAACATCATTATGTAGTAAATTAAAAATGAAATTTTACGTATAAAGAAATATATTATTAGAGAGTACGGTAAAGTTTACTTTACCGCATGCGAGTAGGAAAACTATTTAACAGCATTTTAATATTAGTTACATTTAACAAATTAGTAAATATGATATTTTAGAACTTTACACTGTTTTTTTATTTTTAATGTAATTTTCTTTGTTTCAGGTAAGTTTCATCACTTATCACTTAGCTACTGAAATTGTAAGTAAAAAATATATTTCTTATTTTTAAACCGAATCGGAAAACTTATATCTAGTGAAATGCATAGAACATTTATTGATCTGTTCCTTATAAGTTTGATAAGTAAACTTTATGAGGTCTGCGACAACATATTGACCAGAGTTGAAACCACCACTTTAACTAACGATAGTGGAGCGCTATTATACTTTACATTCTCAATAATAGAATAGATAAATAACGAGAACGTCTCTAGTACGGTATGTTGTTATCCTTTATGCACAGTGGTTACTTTACAAAATATAACTTATACCGTGCGAGTAAAAATTATTTACGTCAAAGAGGGCTTGGATTAAAAAACGTGGGGCTTGGTTCAGATCACAGTGATATGGGGACGATATATCTAACCAAATCTAGGTTAAAATTTTGTCAAATTCATATTATGACATGATATGCCAAACTAATGAGTATTAAAATAAGTAGACAATTACAAATTTATTTTTATTGTTTACAAAATTAACAAAGTATAGTGTTTCTTAGGTCAATTTAATGACATAAAACAGTATGAATTTCCTAACCATAGGCGTCCCAAACAAATAATTTAAATGCGTATACACACTTATAAGTTTGTTTTACATTAGGTGTTTGTACATACTACACTTTATAAACCCACTGTATATATAATAATATTATATTAAAATATAAATATAAGGTAACTTAAAAATTCCATACACAAAACTAAAATCAGAAAAATAAACCTGACACGGCACGACACTGCTCAGAAAATGCTTAAATTTTTTACCAAAACTCCATTCTCGGACCATTGTCCAGCCCGTCCATAAGTTCCAAATTACGTATATTTTATCTTCGTCTCTTCCACGCCATCGGCGGTCACTGGCCTATCTCTGTCTGACAGAATCGATCGTTGAACGGGCTGGAGACCGCTTCAGCTTATACCAGCCGCTTTAACTGGCGTTTGTATCCCTTGGCAACCGCAACACATTATGTTGTATGCTGTTGCCAATTCTTTAAAATTTTCGGATTTGTAAGCTCAATGTAAGAATATACGAGAAACAAGGGTTTGTTAATTAGTTGTTTTTAAACACTGAAAACACTTTTTGTCTTAATTTCAGTTACATATATTGTTTCTTAAGGACTAAAGAATGTATTAATATAACAATGAATGGCTTGTTATTTTTTTCTGTCACTCAAAACTCCTCGGTTTAAAGTATATTTGCAAACTAGCTTTCAAAGAAAGTTACTGACTAACAATTGAATACTGATATAAAAGAAATATTTTTTATAAAAAAACTTAAAGAATTGAAGAAGAAAGATCTGACAACCCTGGTTGTGAGGTCGGTCTCTTTGAGACTGTTTACCACCGTTTGTATGCCGTATGGAATGATTGGAATGTCATCACACTGACTTTGGATAAATTATAAGAATATACAGAAAGAAAAAGAAAAAGAATTACATAAATTGCTGAAATTGGCCATTGATCTTCCTACTTCTTGGGACAGGCGTCTTATACAATTTGTTGGCGTATTTTGCGTTATTTCACGAACGTTTGCAACAAGTTCTTCTGTTCTTACAGATGGTCTTCCTGCTCCTTTTTTGTGTTGTATAGAACCTGTTTCCCTAAACACAGCCTCGGTTCTTTTCAGGCAATGATAAAAATCCCCAGCAATAAAAGCAACGTTAGGAAAACGTTCGTGAAAATCGTCCATGCACATATGCTTCAACCATGAATGTTTTGTGCTGTTCCGTAAAGCCCACTGTGTGAATTGTTCAAGAAATTGGAAAAATTAGCGATGAATCAAATTACTTGTAACGACTGTCAAAGATGACGGAATAACTGATTGATAATTCAGGTAGTTACTGACACCCAACAGGTATTAAGCTCTACGGCTAAGCATTACGTCCTTAGATGCAAGGCCCTCTTTGATGCAAATAATTTTTGCTCGCACGGTACATGTTGCTCATATTAAAAGATGCTCTATCTTTAAACATAAATATCGCTAGAAGTTTTTAAATGAAAAAACATCCATATTTAAAGGGTTAAAATCCTCTTACGCTCGATTTGTCTCAAACTAGAGACAGTGACACATTGTGGTAGGCCACGGAATTGAATTTATCAATCAAAGGGGGTTTGGGACGTGACCCAGGCAGCTCGAATACGCGACGTGATCGGCATGTGGCAAGGCGGTTCTCTTTACTGGAATTTCGGCGGTTTTTGTGGACTTAATGGGACAAAATTGTCACTTAAATGCCCGATTTGATTTATAAACCTGTCTAGACGGACATTTTATTAATAATGGCAACCCTTTTTGGAGCATACATTTGATTATTACGTGGCGTTATGGTGAATAGAAATCTTAAGCGTGTATATATATATATATGTCTCTTCTTGTTGAGGAAAAATATATTTTTATTGACAGGAAAAGAAAAATTATTGAAAATGCGTATTGTATTCACAGCAGAAATGACAATTATTATTTACAAAAATTAAATTTACATTTGTATTATAGTCAGAACAAGATTTTTTTTCCTTTTAGTACAACGACTAACATCGACCTTTACTTATCTGTTTTCCTAATAAAAAGTACTTTTTTTTATTAAATATAAAGTATAAACGAACAAATCCCTGATGGGTTGTCTAAAAAGTCAGGTCAGTGCTACCCTTAATTAAAAATAGTTTAATTAATTTGTTTTCTTATTTTTACACTTATTTTTCTTAACATTTTTATCAAGAATGTTACGTAACACATAAATCATATTACGTAATACATTAAACACGTTACGTTAAACAATTAAGAAGTTAAAATAACATCTTTAATAAAACAATCGGTACGAATCTATATTTATTCTTCCAACATTTATTGCAAAATTCTTTAAACTTGTGTTGTTTTTCACTACCAATAAGATATTGCCAAATTTTTTTTATGTATGTAATGATAGTGTTGTTTAAATATAATTAAAAAGTTTTGATTTATTCTGATAACTTGTAAATCAAGTAAATTGTAACATTGAGAAAGATAAATAGATGTAAGGTTTTTAACACAGTCATCAATATTACCAAACTCTTCGCTTTACATTCATCTATCGAAATTATACCATCACAATTATCGTAAAAATAAGTATCTGTCATTTCTCTCAAAAAGTATTTTTAAATTTTCATAAATTAGTTCATCAACCGATTTAGTAAAAATACCTATATAAATTTTCATATAGAATCCAATATTTCCTAAAATTGTTGTTTTCCTCCTAATGAGTTTCCTAAAATTAAACATCTCAAATTAGACTTATTTTGTAAAAGAAATTGTAACTTTTTCTAAAAACGTATAACTTGTTTTCGATATATTCTTCCATTTATTCTAAATAAAAATGTAAATAGGCGCAACAAAGTGATCCCTGGATATGTTTTCAACTATATCATTTATCTTATTTATTTTTTATTTTCATAATGTTTAATATATTAATATATATTCGTCATCAATAGATCGTTTAGGTTTACTATTCTGAATTGCATGGTCTAATTGAGATTTTGTAACAAGATCCCAACCATCATAAGCTTCTATTAGTTAATATAATATAAGTTGGAGTTATACAGGGTGGAATTTTTAACTGGAATAAATTCAGTATTAGGAAGCCTTTTTTTCCGAAAAAATACAGAACTACGGCTGCGTTTATTTTTAGTTTGACATTCCTTTTTCCTTCTCTTCATGAAATTTACTGGCTCCTTTTTACAGATGAGTGTGCTTTTGAAGTCAATAAACAGGAATATTGGCCAGCAAAAAAAATTACTGGATACGAGAAGCACACACCCAGCTGCCACAAAAACTTAATGTTTGAACAGGCATAGTTGGCGACGACGTCATTGAGCCAATAATCCTTGAAGGTAACTGAAATGGCCATGCATATCTGGATTTTTAACAAGGAGTCTAGCTTTGACTTTTATTTCTTCACGATGCAGATCTTCATGATGATCGAATATGGTTACATCAGCAGGATGGTGGTCCGCCTCATTATGCCATAAATGTTCGACAATATTTAAGTGACGTTTTTACAAACCGCTGCTGGATAGGAAGAAGGGTATACCATTGAATGGCCACCATGACCGCCGGACCTTTATCCTCTAGATTATTTCCTTTGGAGTTACCTGAAAATCAAAGTTTACGTAACAAAACCAGCAAATTTAGAGGAACTTAAGCAACGACTTAAACACGAAATTCGCCATATTATATCAAGAATGAATTTTTACTTTAGATTGGGGTTTGTCAAGAAAGAAATGGGCAATATTTCCAACAATTTTTACACAAATACAAAAGTAAATAGTGGGTCGTATTTCCTTTTTTATGCCCATTCCAACGAGCATAATACATACCTTTAGATTTGAAAAAAAAAGTTATGGGCGGTTTATACCTCCAAAAAAGAGGTAAATTTCATGAAGACACAAAAAAAGTATGCCAAATTAAAACTAATGGCAGCCGTAGTTTTATATTTTTTCAGCAAATAAAGAGGCTTTCTAATACTGAATTTCTTCCAGTTAAAAATTACATTACCCTATATATTAAAATCACGTAAATTTACTTTCAAATTTTGTAAATATTTCTTCAAACCATTTTAAAAGCATTGTTGCCATGTTTGCATTTCTTTTTTATTATATTTAGTAGATATATAATTTTTTATTTTATTATTTAAATTTTTTAATTTTTTCATTTATTTCAGCAATATCTAACAATGCAATAAGAGGTTCTTCCACATCTTGAAATTCATTTGTTTTTTGTGATAACTCTTTCAATTTATATTAAATTTCTTCTTGAATAGTAAATGATTTTCTCGTTTGTTCAATTTCTTCGTGTAATTTTTCTAGTAAAAAGACCCATGACCCGTTCTAGTAATTACCTCTTAATCCTTTTATAAAGAAATCAAATAAATGCGAATTTTGCATCAGAAGCCTTACCTCTAACAGTACGTTGAAGAAGGAATATCTCAAAAACTAAGCAAAAATTATTATTTTGATATAGTGATCGTAGAATAGATATGTACCGAAACCAACATTATAGAGTGGTTTTTCAAAGGGCAATTTGGTTATAAAAACTAACTTTTTTTAAATTAAATCCGTTTGAACTTATCAGGACGCGCTGTATAATTATGCTACGGAATTATACTTTGAGAGCTCATCTTACTGTATTATAGGTATAATTTATGTATTATATATTTATTTAAATTTGTATTACATAATTAAATTAAAAAAAAAAAAATATAAAATCGTTGCACACTATAAATTCATTAAATATCTCCTTTTATGTCTCCTCTAGCTCCAGACGATCCAAAAAGAAAATTAAACGTACAGAATTGCCGAAATCTCCAACTTAAACGAGAAAAATCGCGCTATTGGCGAACAAGGACAAAAAAAAACGTCGATAGGAAGAGATTTATTGGGGGATATTGCCGGATACGTTTTTATAGACACTTTATTCCTAAATAAAAGGGATGTTACGGTTCGCCGACATTACATCCCTTTATCCTTTTAAAATCCCTGCAATTCAGCGCACCTGCTAACTCCCTTACAAATGTGTCGCGCAGAATTATCTTTTTGTCCCAAAAAACCATCCATATGCCCGGATAATGTCCTCTTTCACTGCACGTATTACCGATAAATTTGTTATGGAAGTCTATGAGAGAAACTAATGTACTTTTATTAAGGGTGCGCTCATAAAATATCTTATATTTAACGCATAAGGGTTATTCTCGGGTTTATAAAATGTGTTATCTTTAACGCATCAGTGTTATTCTCGGGCTTGCTTAAAAAAATTGTTATACCCAGTCAAGCACTGCCTGCACTGGTAAATACAATTTAGAATATTTCTTTTTCAATATAACTTATTAACTGAGTTTAATTGTCATTTGGAGCAGTGGCGGCTCCAGAACTTCACTAAGGGAATGAATGTTTTTTAGAGACCTAAATGTTTTTTAGAAGTGAATACAATAATACAAAAAATGTGTTACTCCAAAACAAGTACACATATTTATTAGGCAAGAGAGAGCTTACAAGTAAAACTCTGAATATACTATACCGGGTGTTTCTCAAAAGAGGTTCACCCCTATAACTTTTCTGTATTTATAGATATTAAAATGAAATTTTGAGATTATGCATAAGAGATTTCTGGCATAATTTTCAATTTGTTAGCACTTCTGGTTTGACCGGAAGTGACCTTGACTTTGGTATTTTAAATGGGACATCTTGTATATTTTTACTTATTGGTAATTAGCATAACATTCTGAGTTAAACGACACCTCACTTGTCATTTTGTGACGTGTTTTAACATTTTTATGTTTATTTTTTATTTTCAATCTAGAGTGCTACAAATTAATTAAATCTGTTTATTTATAGTCAAGTACTATATGAAAATTAAAATTATGTCATATAATTTTATTGACTTTCTAAGTTTTGTTTTCTTGTCATTTACTCCATTTTTCCAAATGGAACGTTGGTAGTTCACTAGGATATTTAACACGAGCATTTTTTCCCCAACAATTTGACTAGTCAATATTGATTTACCTTTAATACACACTAGTGCAGGTCAGAACTCTATTTATTATCAAGGTATGACATTTTACAACGAAATACCTCAAGAATTAAAATTTTTAAATATAAAACGTTTTAAAATGATAAGAAAATACTTAAAAAAGGAGAAGCTAAATTTTAAACTAAAAAATATTTAAACGTGCGCTTATTTTATGATTAATTATTATTTTCAAATTATTTATAAAGGATATCTAAACGATATTAGTAGTTAAGTAAGTATATTATTTTATTAATGGAAGTAATAATTGAATAATTTTATACATATTTAAATATTTTTATTATTTTTATTGAATATTAACATTTTAAGTATTATTTTGACTTACATTGTATTTTAATTAGTTATATTTAACAATTATATTTTTAGATGGTGTTACTAGTAGATAATCTTGCATAAATAAATGTTTTTGGGATTTTATTTGGAATAGATAAATAAAAATAAATAGTGAATTTATAACAATTGAATTGCGGGAGCGGGTACCCGTTTGTATTTTATAACATTTATTAAATATATAAATATGAAATTAAACTAACCCTCAACCTAACAATGAAGAACATTTTTAACCTTAACACTGGTTTAATCATAATATCGGTTATGTTTATTTTAATCTAACATGATTTATATTACCCTATATTAACCAAATTATCTCATTTAATATTTATATATTACCTTATAGTCATAAGAGAGGCTGAAAATAAATTAATGGCGTGCATTTGCATGCCAACCTGCAACGACATCAATTCAATAAATAACAAAAACACCAATAAATTGGCGTTTGCTCAATTCGGTCTGTCAAAATTTATAGCTGCAATAAATTTTTATGTTCTCGATTAAATTAGGTAGAATAATTATTTTGTTATCGTTAATTAATCGTGTGGACAATTTTATCATTTAAATCACTTTTTGTTCTGTTTAGATTAACAACAACTATTACAATAGACTCGATAAAGCACACTACAGAACTGTCAGTATTTAAATTAGCTTAAATAATGATCATGTATATGATTGATTATTTATTATTATTATTATTATTATTATTATTATTATTATTATTATTATTATTATTATTATTATTATTATTGTTATTATTATTATTATTATTATTATTATTATTATTATTATTATTATTATTATTATTGTTATTATTATTGTACGGCTCTAATATAGAAAACGGCACGAATTCTCTCGTTTTAAAATAAATGACAGCAGAAATTTGTCATCGATCAGCTGATATTGGGTCATAATAATATCCCCAGATTAGTGGTGGACCGTAATGAGCCCAAACACCGAGTTACGAATTGCGTTTTTGTGCTTTTTGTTACATTTAATTACGTTTTTAATTGTTTTTCATTAGGAATCATAATTATTAATGTGTTGCCTTGCACGTTATAGTTAATTTCATCGATAAGTAATAAGTTTCAGTTAATCTAAACGCCGTTTTTGTCAAAAAGTTAGTTTGTGAAATTTTTGTTCTTAAAATGTTTGTTCGTAAAGGTTAGGTTTTTAATGTAGGCCTATAATTTTTGCATTTTGCATTATCTAGGTATCCTTTTCTGTTTCAAGAAAAATAAGTAGACATTATTTCTCTGACTTAGGTAGGGGTGAGTTGGACAAAACCGGGTACCCCTAGTTCTGCCAAATGCCAAAACAGCTTTGCATATTCATATTATTAACCTTTAAAAATCAGCTATTTGATTTCGAAGGATTTATTTTTATTATTGTTTGGCAATAGTAAGGTTGAAATAAACTATTTAACATTATGTTAGCCTATATATGTGGTACTAAGGCAGAACCCGATATGTCAAGAAATATCCACTTTCCGTTTTTAAAGCCAATATATGCAGTTAGTGGTGACGAATATGATGGCAAAACCCGATATGGTTCTGTTACTCCTATACAATGTGGGTTAATAAAATAAGATCCCGATATGTTTCATAAATGAAAATTGGTCGCTGGCAAAACCCAATATGCTAGACATATCGGGTTGTGGTGTCGTCCCGCACCGCCAAACATTTATTTGTATATCCCGGTATGTCTGATATATCGGTTTATGCCACAGTTTCAACTTGTCGGAATTGGTTTTACCACGCGACATGTCAATTTTATTGGTGAAACTAAAGAGGGAAAAACACGATATGTCCAACTAATCTAAATATCTTCGTTATCCGAAAAAATTATAACTTGAAATGCTACAAGCGAAAAGGATGTTTATTGTAAAATATTTTACTGGACTTGCCAAGTTACTGTAAATGCAATCTTAATTTTGGCGATATCGCGAACTTTAAATTTCGTTTTCTGAAAAATCAAGTATTTTGACATATCGGGTTCTGCCTTAGTACCACAGATATAGTAGTTTAAAAAGGTAACCATGTTAATATGTGATAGGATAGCGAACAAATATATAATTCTATTTTCTGGGTCTACGTACCCCACATAAGTGAAATTATTATTAGATATTACTATTATTATTGTTTGTATGGCAATAAAACAAAGTTTTTAACATTAAGCTAGAATTCATATAAGTTTAGAAATAATGTAACAGTATCAATAAATTGCAAAATCAAATTTATCTTATGCAGCTGAAATTTTGCATGTGGGCTAGAAACTGCATTTAAAAAAACTTTTTCTAATAAATTTTTTGATATTTTTAGAAATAACCCCACTTTTGAATTATTTTTTGGAAAAAATTTAAATTTGACAGATAATGCGAATCACGTGACTACTATTTTTTTTGCTTAATTTTCATCTCGATCGAAGCAGAACTTGATGCCAAGGTCAAATTTCGAATAAAGCTATTAACAAAAAAAATCCCATACGATGCTGACTTTAGTGGTCACACTGTAAAGTTGTTAACTCTATTTTGACACATTATCTTTAAACCAAATAAAAACTCATTATTACACTGAAAATACATATAATATGTATAAAGCAAAATTTTCAAAATAAATTGACACATTATCTTTAAACCAAATAAAAACTCATTATTACACTGAAAATACATATAATATGTATAAAGCAAAATTTTCAAAATAAATTGACACATTATCTTTAAACCAAATAAAAACTCATTATTACACTGAAAATACATATAATATGTATAAAGCAAAATTTTCAAAATAAATTGACACATTATCTTTAAACCAAATAAAAACTCATTATTACACTGAAAATACATATAATGTATAAAGCAAAATTTTCAAAATAAATTGACACATTATCTTTAAACCAAATAAAAACTCATTATTACACTGAAAATACATATAATATGTATAAAGCAAAATTTTCAAAATAAATTGACACATTATCTTTAAACCAAATAAAAACTCATTATTACACTGAAAATACATATAATATGTATAAAGCAAAATTTTCAAAATAAATTGACACATTATCTTTAAACCAAATAAAAACTCATTATAACACTGAAAATACATATAATATGTATAAAGCAAAATTTTCAAAATAAATTGACACATTATCTTTAAACCAAATAAAAACTCATGATTACACTGAAAATACATATAATATGTATAAAGCAAAATTTTCAAAATAAATTGACACATTATCTTTAAACCAAATAAAAACTCATTATTACACTGAAAATACATATAATATGTATAAAGCAAAATTTTCAAAATAAATTGACACATTATCTTTAAACCCAATAAAAACTCATTATAACACTAAAAATACATATAATATGTATAAAGCAAAATTTTCAAAATAAATTGACACCTTATCTTTAAACCAAATAAAAACTCATTATTACACTGAAAATACATATAATATGTATAAAGCAAAATTTTCAAAATAAATTGACACATTATCTTTAAACCAAATAACAACTCATTATTACACTGAAAATACATATAATATGTATAAAGCAAAATTTTCAAAATAAATTGACACATTATCTTTAAACCAAATAAAAACTCATTATTACACTGAAAATACATATAATATGTATAAAGCAAAATTTTCAAAATAAATTGACACATTATCTTTAAACCAAATATGTGTGTGTGTGTATTTGTTTTATGGCTCTGGTGAAACCAACTGGCCAGCATCTATAAACCAAATAAAAACTCATTATTACACTGAAAATACATATAATATGTATAAAGCAAAATTTTCAAAATAAATTGACACATTATCTTTAAACCAAATGAAAACTCACTATTACACTGAAAATACATATAATATGTATAAAGCAAAATTTTCAAAATAAATTGACACATTATCTTTAAACCAAATAAAAACTCATTATTACACTGAAAATACATATAATATGTATAAAGCAAAATTTTCAAAATAAATTGACACATTATCTTTAAACCAAATAAAAACTCATTATTACACTGAAAATACATATAATATGTATAAAGCAAAATTTTCAAAATAAATTGACACATTATCTTTAAACCAAATAAAAACTCATTATTACACTGAAAATACATATAATATGTATAAAGCAAAATTTTCAAAATAAATTGTCACATTATCTTTAAACCAAATAAAAACTCATTATTACACTGAAAATACATATAATATGTATAAAGCAAAATTTTCAAAATAAATTGACACATTATCTTTAAACCAAATAAAAACTCATTATAACACTGAAAATACATATAATATGTATAAGGCAAAATTTTCAAAATAAATTGACACATTATCTTTAAACCAAATAAAAACTCATTATTACACTGAAAATACATATAATATGTATAAAGCAAAATTTTCAAAATAAATTGACACATTATCTTTAAACCAAATAAAAACTCATTATTACACTGAAAATACATATAATATGTATAAAGCAAAATTTTCAAAATAAATTGACACATTATCTTTAAACCAAATAAAAACTCATTATTACACTGAAAATACATATAATATGTATAAAGCAATATTTTCAAAATAAATGACACATTATCTTTAAACCAAATAAAAACTCATTATTACACTGAAAATACATATAATATGTATAAAGCAAAATTTTCAAAATAAATTGACACATTATCTTTAAACCAAATAAAAACTCATTATTACACTGAAAATACATATAATATGTATAAAGCAAAATTTTCCAAATAAATTGACACATTATCTTTAAACCAAATAAAAACTCATTATTACACTGAAAATACATATAATATGTATAAAGCAAATTTTTCAAAATAAATTGACACATTATCTTTAAACCAAATAAAAACTCATTATTACACTAAAAATACATATAATATGTATAAAGCAAAATTTTCAAAATAAATTATTATTATTATCATTGTTTGGCAATAGTAAGCGGTAGAATCGATGAGACTATTAATTGCATCAATTGTTTTAGAAGGTATCACATAATCTTCAAGTTCTGTCCTGGAATTCGTACCAACTTATAAAAATTCAATAGACCAGAATTGATAGGGTGTCACGTGACTTGAAATCCATCTTGCGACAGGAATGAAAACTTTTACGGTATCGTAAAAATTTCGTTTTATCCACTAACACATCTATACTAAAATAATGATCGTTTTTTACAGATTCGAGTTCAACGAATATGATTATCATTCCGTGTTCATTTTATAATGAATAATAATTATTACTATTGCGCTTGATCAGGCTGTAGCAAGGCCGTAGCCAGGGGGGGGGGGGGATCAAGGGGGATTGATCCCCCCGAAATAAAAAAAAAATATTTATTTTAGACTTTTAATAAGTATTAATGAGACTGCAGTTATATAGAGTGCGCCCGTCTCACTTTATTGTTACACAACATAATAGTTAAACTTATTTACGGGCTACAATGGCTGCAGATCGCCTTAATGGTCTGGCTTTCCTATATGCCCACCGTGATATAAACGTAGATGTAAACAAAATCATAAATATTTTCTCTTCTAAGAACAAGCAAACTTGATTTTGTAATTTAGTACAAAGTAAGTAGGTATTTCAGATATTCTTTATGTTCCTATTGTTTATTTTTCGTTTTCATTTTTGTTTTTGATCTTATTATTACATAATATAATTTATTATAATAATTATTATGACTTAATATAAGAGACATGTTAATTAGTAAAATAAATAGTTTATTGTTTATTTTGTCGACCGACCTTTCAAATTTCGAATTTCTTTTAAATTAAAAGAGTGTTTTAAAGTCTGGCATATTGCCGCAGATTAAGCTTTACGGTTATTTTACCAAAAAAAGGGCGTGGCACCCAAAAAATTTTCGCCTGCGGCGCAGTTCCCCTTCGCACCCCCCCCTAGAACGAATCCTAAATCCGCCACTGAAACAAACCCCCCCCGAAATTATTTTCTGGCTACGGCCTTGGGCTGTAGTGCCTAATCGGTTTGGGTTAGAAAAAGATGGTGCACATTTTAAGGTTATAATAATAATAATATATAGCTTTTATTCTATAATCAAATATTCCATCTTCTGATTCAACAAATATCCGATATCGGGGAGTCTCATAACGCGACAACAATTTTTCATTGATTATCCGTAATAACCGACAAACTCAAAAGTTTAAAAACGTTTTTAGCTTGTGTCATGATGTTACTCGACTTAATTTATTAAGACAGTAAGCCAGCATTTTTTTTTTATATAGAACTTCATTTTATATTTCGTTTTCATTTAGTGCACATCAAAGCTCAGTAATGAACTTTCCTCTTAGTAAACACACATCAGGTCTCATTGTAATCAGTTATTTTCCTCTTCCTGCCAATCAACAGGACTGTTGAATTCAGTCCTGAATCTGACGTTTAACTGATAGTGTTTGCTGATTTACATTTTCGAACAGTGGCGGCTCTTTCACAAGGTCTTTTGGTCAATGACCCCCTCCCCCTCAATTATTCTCTTTTCTTATTTAACTTAATCTTTATTAAGTTTAAATTAAGTTAAAAAAATCATCCTACCAGCCAAACTTCCTTTGTTTCGGTATTATTGCTTGCAGTAAGTACTTATCGTAAAGTACGTACCAATATAAAGGCAAAATTATCAAAAAAACAAATTTTGCACAGGAATGTATTTAGTATATTTATGAATAGTTTATTTTATGCTGTAAAATGTTCAAAACAACTATTTATTGACAGTTTGCTGTTTTATGATAAGGGACTGCTGAATGTTTACTTAGTTATGGTAAATAAAGTAATGATACCATACTAATTTTTTTTCCCTGTGACAAAAAGTAAGCAAAGAGGATTGTTAATTTTAATAATCAATTTTTGGCAACAAATCGGTACTATAAAGCAGAACTCTAAATACTTATGTTTAAAATTCACTGTAGCCGTGACCACAGGCCACGGCTGTATCCTGTTTCCTTTACCAGACAAATTTTAATACGCAAGTGTGCAAGAGAGAAATGAACGCATGCTACTACTGAAAGGAAAGACAAGGAAAAATAATCTGTTGGGGCTAGAAGCCGAATAAAATGTCGATAAGGTTCCGACGAACGTTGCCGTTTTGCAGAAACGTGTGAGAAGAAGACCAGAGTTACATTGCGGAAGCAATTCTTAGTTTATTTCCTAGGAAAATTTGTTGGCTCAAGTGCTCGACCGATTTCTGCAGTAAGGAAGATTGTATAATTAATATTCCAATGTTCATTATCAGTTTGTAATTGTTTGCATTTAATTTGTTATTATCGAATTTACGTACGGGTGCCGGCCTGGCTTGATAATTTCTATTTTTTTTTAAATTATTTACAGTAGGTACTATGAGTGTTGTGTTGAAAATTTGCTTGTGTAAAATGTCATTTGAGCAAGATATTAAAGACTTAAGAAACAGTAATACCTAGTTTGAATTTTCATAAACGTTTTATTAAAAGCGAATAATTGTGGCATATCGGACAAGTGTGTAACTGTTTTTTTTTTTATATTGGAATGCACAGGGATCAAAGCACAATAGATACACTGGGGCGGGTAGACCACGACGGCCGCGGGCCGTTTCGTCCTTGTTAGGACTCTACGGGCAGCCATAACCCAAGCAATTCTGGCCCAATCCACTCTGCTAGGATCCATGTGTATTCCAATATAAAAAACAGTTACACACTTGTCCGATATGCCACAATTATTCGCTATTAATTATTTTAGCGGACACTATATTATCTTCTAAACATTTTTATGACTTTTCTTAAAGGATTGGGCGCATTCTAGTGGGTGCCGGCGTTGACCTGTTTATAATCTGCAAAACGGCAGATCGTGGTGTATTTAGTTGTCTACCTTTCGATATTACCAGTGTGACTGCCTTTTATATACCTTTCGATATAACCAGTGTGACTGCCTTTTATATTGGAGTTAATTCCGCTGGGATGGCGCTACGGTGTATTGATGGCCACTTTGCTTTTGTAAAAGGCTTTTAATACATCTTACTGCCATTGTCGGGATTGCTTGGGTTAGGGCTGCCCTTAGAGTCCTAACAAGGACAAAATGGCCGTCGTGGTCTACCTGCCCCAGGGCATTCATTGTGCTTGGATCCCTGTGTATTCCAATAAAAAAAAAATAACACACTTGTCCGATATGCCACAATTATTCACTTTTGATTATTTTCGCGGACACTATATTATCTTATAAACGTTGTATGTTTAAAACAAACGGTTGTCTACAACCCAATTTATTAATTACGCAAACAAGTTAGTACAAAAATAGGGTATACTAAATTTTTATAATTTTTTTATTATGTTTTAAAAAATTTTAATAGGCCCAAAAATACTTTAATGGGCGTGACACCCAAGAAAATCTTTACCTTCGGCAATTGGCCTGCTTCGCTTTTCATATTTGCTTAGTATACTAAATGACCCCCCATTTAAAATAACCACGAACTGCCACTGTCTTCCAATGATGTTTGCGTTGCAATTTTTACACTCTCGGCTGTAATTAATTGAATTTTCAATGAATAGACACTCATGTCAGCTTGTCTGGATTCCCTAATGAAGGCCTACTATAGATTGACATTTTTAATGATTTCGTAATTTATCTGTTTTTTTTTTGGTCTCGTGGGTAAAGTATAATATTTTTATTTTTTACAAAACCAATTAAAAATTCAATAATATATTATAACAAATAATATTTGAAATGGTGCGTTTCATAGTTTCATCCATATAATAGATGCTAACGATACCTAAGACTTACTGCACCTGGTCTCTATCGATCTTAATAAAATTGTATATTAATATGCAGAAGTAGGTTTGCATATTTAAATAATAGAAAGCCTTCCTTTTTTTAAATCTGTACAATTACAGAAAAACAAAACCTGCTACTGATATCTTAGTAATATTGTGGTGGGTGGTGCTTGCATCAATTTTAGACTATGAGGAATCCAGTTTAAGCCCATTAATGTGCAAATAACAATAGACACGTTATCAAAGTAATCTGGATATCCGCACCTGAATTACAACAGTTTGAGCTACCTTTGACGTCCGCTTTTGATCCTTAATCTGGCTAAGCTACATGGCGTTAGAACAATAATTATTATTAAAGGTTAGACATTTTGCCTGTAAAATGAAGTACAAGAAAATAGAGAGAAAGTTTAATATGCCTAGACTTCTTTATTTATTATTAACCACATTAAGCCTGTACCAGACAATGGAATGTCATCATAATACAAAGATTTGAGAGTTAATCCAATGATTCCAGATTCCTTGGATACTGCAAAATTATGCCAGGAATCTCTTAGTCCTTCTATATACATCTTATTCTCTTCTTCTGCATAGATATCCATTAATGGATGTTTGCGACCACATTTTCCATGGCTTCTCTATCTCTGGCCGTGTGTATTAGTGTTTGAATGTCATTCATGCCCGTCCATTGTCTTACGTTCCGCAACCATGACATCTGCTTTCGTCCTAGTCGTCTTCTACCCTCGATCTTGCCCTCGATAATCAGTTGCAGAAATTGATATTTATGGTTACGCATATATACGTATTTACCTGCAATGTAATTATGGTTTATTGTATTTAGCATTTAGGCATCTATCTAATAAACTCGTTGTGCACCCTTGTGACTTAGGTCTTACAGGAGACCGATTTTCTTAAGTACACATTGGAATTGGAAGCCTTCTTCTGGTTAGCATTACCTTGACGTTAAACGGGTGGGCTATCGCAAAGAATCCCAGGTTTATATTATATACCTGAAGGCCTTGCGATTTCAGGATAAAACTGGAGTTCTTCTTGTACAGACCCACTCCAGGTGCTCATTTAGATGACAGTGTCTGTGACCATCTGCATCTGCAAGTCTGGTTTGTATACGTTCTTATGATTCCTAATTTTACTTGCAGATTAAATTGAATTCCTTAAATCAGTAAATAGTATTTCGTGGGTTATTAAATGCAGTAAACAATAATTCACGGGTTGCATGGGATCAATAATTTTTTTAAAAACTATTTACAACTTAACGCCAATCAAATCATGGTAATAAAGATTGGTAGATTGTTCTATAAATAAAGAACAGTGATAGTTATCCTTTGCTAATAACAAAACGTCATATATGCCGTATTAACTTGAGTAGCGACCGAACTATCTGTATCCCTCAGCTACTGTGCTAGATTTCCAGCCTTCTAACGGCTTAATTTGCATGAGGTCGTCAACATTATTTGCGAGCCGCTGTTCTTCTAAAACAGTGACCAGTAAAACTTTCAATATTCACCTTCAGAAAAGCTGTACTTTTTTTTTGGAAATAACTTTTGTGCCCAATATATTGTTTTGTAATTTTTTCATATATTATTTGCATCAAAAGCTTTCCATCCTGTATATAAGTTATGTACTCCTTAAGTGGTGCAATCCATTTCTTATCAGTTCATCAAAGAAAATCGTGGCTAGTTCGTTTTGCTATTCTGTATTTCAACCGCGACCTTTTTTTCTGAAAAGTGAGTCTGTTGTTTTTGTTTTGTATAATTCATCTGATCGGCAGGCGCCTGAAATACCATTAACCAATGCAACCTACAAATGTATAAAATAACAAGTCAATATAGAAATGGTCACCTTTTAGCTTAAATACCTTTTAAACAAAAAATTCCATTGGTGCTTGTTCCCAGTGGTGGCTCGTTAATGAAGGGCTCTGGGGCGCCGCCCTCCCTGCAATTATTTCAAACAGAATCCAAAAATACTTTACTTAAAAAACCAATAAAGCAATCTATGTAAGCAATCCATTAAAATAATTCAAACCAAACATAGCCCTATTCCAACGGGCAGGTTATACTCATAGACAAGCGAGTTGCGCGCTCTCAATGTTTTTTATACTAAGCGCGGGCGGGCGACCGATTATCCGTCCCAATTCAACCCGGCTTCTCGATGAGTTGTCATGACGACAGAGGCGTGACGTCACCTACACATCGCACAACAAGCGGCCACGATGAGCTCCAATTTTCCGCGCCCAACAACAGCTGTTCGCGATGCCACGGTAGAATAATCAATATATTATGTACTCTGGCGAGGCGACCTGTCGATGCCGCTAGGCGCTAACGTTTTGTTTATTTGTTTTAATTTGATTTATTAGTTACGTTGTTGTTGTTGGAAAATGTCGTGTAATATGAAGGTCAGTGATTTACAGAAGCTTGTGTTTAGTTATCTGAGCTTAAGTGAAAAACTTGATTTAAAAAATGCAGGGCGGCCACTAGAAATTAAATATAGTACAAGTGCAATCAAAATGTAAAAGTAAGGCACAGTTTACGCGTAAGTTTGACAAAGAAATATATAATACAAAATCCTAGATATGCGGTTGTGAGGACAAAATTTTTTTTTTGTTTCGTGTGTCTTCTTTTTGACGGGGATGATAATTGGACTATAAATGGGGTGCAGGACTTAAAATATCTTTCAGAGAAAATAAAAAAACATGAAAATAGTGCAAAACATCGTCATAATATGGTAAGTTTTGAGATGTTAGGACAAACTAATACTTTAACTTGTTTAAGTAGTGCTTTTGCTGATGAAATTAAAATTCACAAGGAGAAAGTTAGAAAAAACAGATACGTACTTTTGAAAATAATAGACATTTTATATTTTTTTAATTTAAAGCCAGCGCCCCCCTGACTCGCTTGTTCCAAAAAAATTCAATATTATCCATAGCATAGGTGTGTTCGATTTTTTCGGCTTGTATCATTTGTTTTGCTTTTTTTAAAATGTCAATAGCTTTGCGTGTTTAGATATGTCTACTTTTTCCCTAATTGATAGAGTGATCTTCCCCATTGAATGTACTAACCAAAGCGTTGATATTTTCTTTGTCTTGACATTTTCGCTAAAATAAGCTAGTAGCTGATTTTCGACTTTGTTTTCCGTATACCATGCTTTAAAACTATTATAATAATATGCCTTGTCATATCTCGAGCGGCTTTTTGTTAGTAAAGGATATTATACTATTTTTGCTGCTTCCCGAATTTCTGGTGGTGTAGCAGCAAACTTAAATTCCCCATCTGTCAAGTCAAGAAACATCATTGTCTCTAACCTTAAAGCTGGAATTATAAAATCTCATTCGCGTCAGCGTTTGCCTTTCAATAAAGTATGCTCTTTTCTAAGGCCTTCTGAGATTCAGGGAGGGGTAAGTAAAACAGAATACCTACAGGCATGTTTATCAATTATTCATAAAAAAAAATTAACTTTTGACTTGTACCAGGTGAAGCAAAGATTCAAACTAAACTGTATAGGCGAGAAGCGAACCAAAATGGTAGTTGTATTTTAATAGTTTTATCACAAAAAAAGGGTTGATTTTGCCAAGTCACGACTTTTAAAAAATAATAATTAATTACCATTTTTTTTATCGATGTCGGTACTTTTTGGACTTTGAAGAAATGATGATAAAGGGGCTTATATCCGAATCATTTAGTTGATGTTTTTTGTTGAGCGGCCCGAGAATGAGCTAATGTAGAAATATACTTTTTGCCACAAGTCTTTTCTTTTATAATATAAGTAATGTATGTTAATTATCATTCTTCATTAAAATTACACCCCAAAACAGAAAATGTATAATGAATCAAATCGAGTTTAAAAAAAAACTCTTTTGTAAGGTTTAAAAACCTCTCTTTAAAGGCTCCTTTACCCATATAAACTATGTATATGTATTTACGGACTTCTAAATTATTTCATAGAATACCTACCGTACCTACTTTTGTGTAATGTCAATAAGTATTTACTTGTTTTTTTAAAAGTTAAAACAGAAATATTTTGACAGCCCTTTATATAGTTAGACTTGCCTCCAGGAACGCAACAACAATATAGCATTTTACTATAAAACTTGAAAAGCTATACCAGTACTTTATTATTCAAAGAAATAGATAACTTATTTACTTATTTAATATGTATAAAAGAAAATCCGTGCAAATTTAAAACCAACATCGAATAAAATCAGCTGGTTTTGTAAGGTCACGTACCAGAGAATTAATGGAGACGACAGTGGATGGACTGTAGTGCTATGATAAAATGATGATAATAGTTCAGTCACTTTAAAATATACTGGGATTAGCGTTGATTGTATCTTTCCGATAAGTTTCCTGATTTTGGCAATTATTTTTAAGGTACTTTAATAAAATTTCATAAAAGACTACAAGTCCCTAGTTTTATAAAGCAATAAGGCAATTTTAAATTTGAATTAACGATGTCAACGTGTTGTCATGATTTGACAAGCTAAACTAACCTAACGTCAAATTATTGCGTTGAATTCCGACATACTGTTAAGTTGAATTACGTCATATGCCGTATTAACTTGAGTAGCGACCGAACCATCTATGTATCCCTCAGCTACTCACTCATTTCTTTAAAATTGAGAAAGCTATCCTCTTTTCAATGAGAAATACAAAAAATATCATTATTATACACATTTTTCAAAAAAACATCGCACCACACACATCTGTTGGTTATTATTTTACATAGTAGGCTCAACGAGTAATTGTTTGCTGTGATACTCATGGTCTGTTTGACACATCGTTAATCGATTGATTAGCAAACAACCTACACAACGATTGCTGGCCGCACTGACGTTGTGTATGAGCCCTATTGTGCTGTCGTTGCGCGTTGTTTTTTACCCCTCGGGCATCATTTCTGGGAATATGCCGTATCTATATCACATCGGCCTATAATACTGTTTGGGATTGTCAATTTCATGTCAGAATTTGTATAAAGTTGATTGTTATGCCCGCGCTTCCAAACAATGTCCTGGAGTCAATGTTGGAGAGAAAATGGAAATAACTGAAGCGATTATGATTTATGGGGGTACAGGGTGTAATGGGTGTATTATCTGCTTAACCACTGATTTTTTTAAAACTCATAGGGTGCTTTATAATTAAATGCTAATCCTAAATGGCGATTATACTTGGATAATTTTAAGAAAAATTGTTTATACAACATAGGTATTTCTAATATGTGGTGTTGAAAATTAACAAAAAATGTTGAAAAATGATCCGAAGCCTAAATTAAACATTATTGTAGTAGTACAACTGGCTATTTTTTTGCAATAACGGAAATACTTGTTTTTGTTCTCTTGTGTAAAATCCCCAATAAAATTTGCATCTTTTAAAACTTAAGGTGATTGCTTTTGCCATCACTCGAGTCCGCATTTTTCTTCCAATTTAATAATTTAATTCTTGAAAGAACGAGTTGAAATGATTTTTCTTTATGGTGCTCAGGGTATGTGTTATTTGAGAACTTAAAAGGAAACTACATATGATACAACATTATGTTTCTTCTTTAAATCGGCGTATTTGCCCTTATATAGCCCGCCACATTTTTTAGACTCAGTCCGTCCCTGCTATGCATAATAGACCTGGGACAATTATAACTTCTTATAAAACAAATAGGATTATTATGAAATGTTAATAGTGCTAGAGCCACAACTATTTTTAATAACCATAATCGGCATAGCAAATACCAGAGACTCATTCTCCAGTTAATTTTGTGATCAATATTTCCTTACTTCTTTGTTTTATCCAAGAATGGGCAAAAAAATGTTTTTACCTACTGTATTACGTTAATAATGGCAATGAGCAACAAACAATCTCTACACACTTGGAGCTCAACATCGAATCACCTTGTGTTGGGTTGCTGGATATATATTACAACGAGACTGCTGATGCGCTCGCCAGTAAGGGCGCAAGCACGTCTGTCGAACTAGCAGATAATACTGTGGCTAGACCACTGGGATCAGTCATAGAGGAGATAGATCGGATAGCTAAAAAACTTGCGCAAAGCAGATGAACAGGGCTGACAATCTGTAGCATATCCAGGCAATTGTGGCCCCTACTTGACGGCAGGAAAACCGCAGTGCTATTACAGCACAGTTGGAAGGACCTAAGAAACATCACTGCCGTAGTCACCGGACATTGCCTGTTCGGTAGACACGCTGAACGTGTGCAAATACCAGCTAACGACTTCTGCAGAATTTGCAAAGATGAACAAGAGAAGGAAAGTGTAGCAATTTCAAAATTGCTACCTATTTGGTTTCCTTTTTTATTAAAGTTTTATTATTGTCTAGGTAATTCGGTACCCTTTACTTCTCATACCGTTTCATTTATTATAACGTTAACCCGAATGCTCTCATTCGACACCGTGTAATTCCGTCATTACTGTACTCATCGGAGCATCTGGTTGTCGTTCGGAGTTCTCGACATATGTCAAGGATGAGATATTCGGTAATTGTTTTTATTCTTTTTATTCAATACATTTTATAATCCAATTTTAATTTTATCTTCGTTTAACTAAACTTGCATATTGCCGGAGGACTGATCTGGAGTCACTCCAATTTGATTTTCAATGTTGGGATCTGTCAGTTTTCATTTGGCAAATTCGACCTTTGAGGGGTTGGATCGTTCGCACAAGCCATGTGGTAGGAACACCACGATTGAAACTTTGAGTTTTAAAAAACCAAAAACCGAAAGGTTTTAGTTCACATCCCTTTTAGGTAAGTCGTTTTGGATTTACAATTTTGTTTTCCATCACTGCCGGTACAGATCTCAGTTCAGTTGCTAACCCCTTTCTTTTTCTATTCTTTTAGAGAGAAAAATCTCAAAAATCTTAGGAACACATGTCCACCTAAGTGCTAAGTTTTATTACCCTCAGGTTCTGAATACCTGCCATAGTTCTCATAAGGAACATTTACTAGTACCTAGCAGTCGAAGCTCTGTCACATGTGGATGCCGCAGTTCAGGCCTTCTTCGTATAGTGCCCCAATATCGTACTAATATAGCCAGTAGCAGCAGGACATCTACTGTGTAGAGCCCATGACAGGCTTGTATTATTTATTTAATTGATTCGATAACCATAAAGTACCTTTTTTATTTCTATACTTTGAACTTAAATAACTATAAATATTCAGCTCTTTAAGCCACTCTTTTAATACTTATGTAAGGCCATCTCGACAATGGGTCCCCTTTTTATAGCGACACGTAATAATAGAGAGGTTCATGAATTTCCCTACGGTATATAGGTGATATAAACATAATTTTGGTATAGAAATCCTAGAGTCAGGAGAGGCTACATATTAAGTACTATTACATATTAAAATTATTTTCTTTTAAATTTCAAATGAGTATACGCTTGTGTGATACACACACAACCCCTTTAAACATTATTTAAATAAACTTTTACCAATAAATATTAAATGGTAGGGTACCAAATTTAACAGTAAGGTATCGTTTTATTGTTTCCTTCTCCAATTATTGACCATCAGTACCATTTTTGACGTTTAGGCAGAGTAAACGGCATGGCGCCCAAAAGACTAGAAAGTAAGTTGTAGTAAGTATTAATCTAACCTTAAAACTACGACCTTAGGCCTTCGCATTAGAGCTACCGTTCGCCTGGTGACACAAGAGAAAAAAAGTGTCACAAAAGTATTCAGCATTTCTTGTTTGAATGCCCCGGCCTCGCGAGAAGAAGGTTCAATGCCCTGGGCGAACCATTCTTTTAATGATCTGGAGGAAGTGAGCAGCCTGCAACTGGGTCGACTTACGAAGTTTATTAACAGCAGTGGCTGGTTTGAATGAGCTGTCAAGATTCTTTTACGGTTTACGTCGCATAAGCCATCAGGAATAGGGTTTCCATATTAGTTTTTTTAAAACCCAGGACATTTAAGACCCAAAACCCGGACCTTTAAAAAACTAATAAATATGCATTTTGCGCTTTGTAGAAATGTATGTCAGTTCAGTGGGTACCTATCAATATCGAATATAATATAGTATAGGTACTCACTCAAATATTACATTTTATTATATTCTATAACCGTTTCACCTCGCTTTTAAAATAAATTTATAAAATTTGTTGATGAAATGTTATTTTATTAAATTATGATTTTCGGCATTAGCCCGGACATATTTTGAAAATCCGTCCGGACGTCCCCGGACACCTTGAAAACCCAAACCATGTCCGGGCAAATCCGGGGAGATGGAAACCCTAATCAGGAAGCTGATGCGGATAGGTTCCGCGGAACACGTGTGGTATCCCAACAGTCCTCATAGGACTACGTGTGACTGTTTGGACAATGCCAGAGGTCTGCCACTCTAACCTAACCTAACCTACATTAATACAATTGGATTTATAATTTAATTAAAGCAAAAAGAGAAATATAGGAAAATTTTACCAAATTTCGTTTTTTGCTTTTATTAATTTATCAATTATATTTTTTTAAACTTGAAACTGTAGGTAATTTCTACCCAAAGACGGGTATTCGGCCACTTTTTGAAGAGAATGATAAAAGAACGAAATATTGATAAGAACATGAAATGGCGAATGCGTCAATAGGGTTCGCTCTTAAGCAGAAAATTAATTCAAATAAGTGTTTATTTTTACTTACAACAGGTAAAAATTTGTTAATTATAGAAACATTTGTTAATCCCGTTTAGTTTCCCCAAGTTAAACGTCAATAAAGTTAGTCGATTAATACCCATTCGAACATCATTAAATATTATTAGGTCCAATTTGAAGCCAATAACAAAGTCATCTAGTTAATAGGCAATTATAAGGACTTATTTGACATCAAGATAGCCTGCTACTGACAAATCAATCATTCAAGGTTTATAGGATATGTTAAGAACCCCTCACTTTTTTTATGAAAAATAACCCTCGGTTAAATTTCCTAAATTTTGGTAATATGCAGGGTGTTCTAAATAATTAAAGTGTTCTTACACTATATTTAGCAAATAAGAACCATATAAATAGAATAAACAAGCAAAGTTTTAATAGAAATATTGAATTTTATCCAAAAATAATAGGTAGGCCTTGAGAAAATAAAAATAGCTGCTATATATAGAAAAATGTAATAAGCTGTAAGTAGCTGTGTGCTGAAATAAGCTCACATACCAAGAAACTATAATAACTCTAGCCAGACAAGTAGGTTTTTATTTGTTATGGTATTTTACATGTCAATATGTCTTACCTTTCATCTACAATAATAATATATATGTACATGATTTGGTTTCTCTAGGTATTAGGGACTGTTGTTGCAACTATCCGCTACCTAGGATACGCGCCTGGCGACGCCGGCGGGGTTGGTTTGACGATTTTACATTTAGCTCAGCTTGGTTTGGCCAGTTCCGTAGTCTTTACTGCCATGAAAGAATCTATTTGCTTTTGCTTGATGTAGGTATATTTTGTGACTTTTCGTACTTTATAAGGTTTCTGAGTACTGCTTACTGGAAAACGTTTTTAAAAAATCAGCTTGATATTACCTTTTGAGCT
Source organism: Polydrusus pterygomalis (assembly GCA_963969555.1). Classification (NCBI taxonomy): domain Eukaryota; kingdom Metazoa; phylum Arthropoda; class Insecta; order Coleoptera; family Curculionidae; genus Polydrusus; species Polydrusus pterygomalis. The sequence continues at coordinate 74,713,214 of OZ018377.1, forward strand.
AATATTCTACTTGATCTTTGACCAACAGTTATGCCCCTTTCATCGGCATTAAAAATAGGGGTAGGAGAAAGCATATATTTTCCCATAACATCGTTTAATTTGGTATTAAGTTCTCTGTTAAAACCTGTTAGCCCGTTTATGCTTGTGGGTTGGAGGTTTTCTAATTGCAATTTCTGGACTCCGCTACAATAATCGTTCAAACCAGTCTCTCCCAGCTATTTAATTGTCTTTATGGACTGATGCTTTATGTTGTTTACGTTGTGCGTAATTAAAAGCTTATTGTTTTAACTCCTGGCTTGTTAAACCATAAAATACTGAGATAATCTGATTATTTCACCAACAAGTTTTTTCTCTTGGTTTGTTGAGAACACCGGACCTAGTACTGCTTGTGAAGAATCGCCTATTTTCTGGCGATCTTGCAATGTGGATCTGGGAATGCCAAATCTAATACTAACTTGCCTTACTTTCTGTCCTTCGCCAATCGCATTTAAAGCTGCAGCCATCTTTTCAGCAGTAAAAGTTAACCGTCAGAATTGCCGATACTATGCCGAAGAAAATCCGCACTGGATTGTTGAGCAACATATCCTACATTTGAAAAGAAACTTTGGTGCCAGAATTAATTTAGTCATTCCTCAATGGAAATAATAGTTTGGACGAAAGAATTTTCTGAGGAGATACCTGAGTACCTCTTTCCCTGGCAGGTGGATTGAGCGACGCGGTGTTATTGAATATCCAGCAAGCTCGCCTGACTTAACACCCTTAGATTTTTATTGATGGGGTTATTTAAAAAGCATAGTGTATTCTATAAAGCCTAGAAACATCGAAGAACTGAAAAATCGGATTAGGCTGGAAATAAGAATAATACCACCTCAGGTTTTAAGCAGCCTGCAAAATTAGTTTTATAAACGACTGGCTCTTTGCCGAGAAGTGAATGGAGCACATTTCGAACAACTATTGAAATAATAAGGAATATTAATATTGTTGCTTGGGCTAGATTTCAATTACAAACAATAATAATTTATGAATTTAATAATAAATTTGGAAAATGCCCCATTTTTATGACAACATTGGACTAGTTTTTTATTTTATTTAAGATTTTATAAATTAATTTAACCTTGGATAATGTCCATCCTAACTGTCAACGCAAACGTCAAATAATTAGCACAGTAAATTTTCTTTTAGAAAGAGGTTTTTCTTAGTTTTGCATCACCTAAAGTGATGATCTGCGAGAGCAGTAGAACTGCAAGCTCTAAAAACTTTTGAGTTTAAAAGTAAAATTTAAAGCGAATTTCCTATAGAAATTGAATATCATTATCTTTTAATTTAAATCAAACATCGGATGTTTTTCTGAGAAATTATCATGATTTTATTAACTTCCGGAAAACTTTGAGCGAAATAAATTTTAGTCTTGGTAGGTATTCAGTGAAAAACTTTTGTGGGTATTAGAAAATCCGAAGATAAGAAGTTCCTAAATTTATATGATAACGAACGAATAGAGACTTTGCGGGAAGTTTAATCAATTCTTAATGGGAAAACCTTTAAGAAAAATTTGTCTTGACTGTCAACCTAATTTTTGAACTTTGACTTTGAAAACAGAAAAATATTGCGGGTGAAACAATGTAAAAGTTTAAATTTACATAATTGATGTTTTTGAGGGTTCTTAAGGTGGAATTCTCAACGTTATTCAAATTATTGCCAACCAGTAATCTATTTCACACCCGATATCGTTTGTAACTTTTACAAACTTTTACAACTGCTAAATAATTTTTGAAATTCCTTGATATTTATTTAATCAATTATCAGGGTTGCATTTTTAACTGACATAAACTCAGTATTAGGAAGCCTCTTTATTTGTTAAAAGACCATTGAAATGCAACATCAAGTAAACAAACAACCTTATCAATAACATGTTTCCTTTTTTTTAAACAGTCTGCGCTGGCAAAACCCAAAGTGTAGTATCAATTGCTGCTAAAAAAAGTTGGGGGAGATTTCTACCCCGAAAAGAGGGGTAAATTTCATGAAGACACGAAAAAGTATGCCAAACAAAAAACAAACGCAGCCGTAGTTCTGTATTTTTCTAGCGAATAAAGAGCCTTTCTAATACTGAATTTATTTCAGTTAAAAATTACACTCTGTTTAATATGCAGTCGACATTGATTTTATTTAACTTTTGTGTAAAAGCTAAAAAAATTGTACGCGAAATAGATTATGCAAACATGTTGATACTCCCACCTTAAATAATTGATTTGCGATCAAATCTGCCAAAGCCATTTATGCCACAAATAATGCTTAGTTACAGAGAGATGTTACGCAAGAAACTAGACAGCTGCAACATCCGACATAAGTATTACAAACAATATTCATACTTTTATAATTAGGTTCAATATATATTTTAACCCCGAGATGCACAATTTTTAGTTGTATGATTCGCATTTTCTGAAATGCCTTCACAACTTCTTAATATATCATCTTTCTTTTAGTAAAAGCAAAATAATACTAGTATAAATTATTATGTAATCATTAAAAGTGTATATTTAACTTAGACTCCAGCAGTATATTACAGAATATATTTGACCAGTTTACGATATTTACTCATGACCAAAAATAAGAGTGTCCTAATATACAGTGTGTTTACGGATGGAGTTCACTATACTTGTAAATAATCTTATTTTCACTTTTTCGAAAAAAAGTAATTCTTCATCATTTCTTCTGCTTATTATAAAAATACAATTCGCGTTGAGGAAATTCGATTTTATTGTACAGGGTGCGTAAAAAAATAGTAAAAATGATGAAAATGATGCTGCTACCATTTTGGTGTTAGATTCGATTCGTAATAATCCTCGACTTCCTTTGAGAGCAAGATCGAATCAGGTGGGTGGTATTTCTAAAAGTCACGTACAAAATATTCTGTCCACAAATAAATTTCATGCATTTAAACCAACTTTTATTCATAAACTTTAAGAAGGCGATGATTCATACCGACTAGAATTTTCTTTATTAATAGGTGAACGCATACTGGCGAGCCGTAATTTTCACCATCATATCGATTCAGTGACGAATCTACCTTTACAACAAATGGAATAATCTCTAGTCAAAATTGTCGATTTTGGGCTAAAGAGAATCCCCACTTTAGAATTGGTAGAAACAGCCAGAAATTTAAGAAAGTAAACGTATGGTGTGCGTTGACGTTCAATAAAATAATTGGTCCATTTTTCCTGGAACAAAGGCTAAACGCAAATTATTATTTATAAATTCTTAGTGAATACTTTTTACCTCAATTGGATGAAGAAAATTTGGAATATAGAAGAAATATGATAGGTCGCAATGGACCGATACACTGGCCAGCACGTTCCCCGGACCTCACTACAATGGATTACTTTCTGTGGGGATATCTTAAGCCAATAGTGTATGCCATTGACTTGGAGGATAATATTGAAACCCTAAAAAATAGAATCACTCATGCCATTGCTACTGTGACACCAGATATGATTCAAAATGTATATAATGAATTTCGAAACAGGATGGAGAAATGTGTTGACGTAGGAGGGTTTCATGTTGAGGAAAACTTTACTATTTGTAATTTTTTTCAAAATATTAATTTAAATAAACATTATTATTGAGTTCTTTCATTTTAATTTCGTTAAAATTCTTACCATTTTTTACCCTGTACAATAAAATCGAATTTTCTCAACGCGAATTGTATTTTTATAATAAGCAGAAGAAATGATGAAGAATTACTTTTTTTTTCGAAAAAGTGAAAATAAGATTATTTACAAGTATAGTGAACTCCATCCGTGGACACACTGTACCTATATATGTTATTATTTTTTATTGTTTTCTTTTTGTTGGTGGAAATAAAGTACCCACATTATTGCGTATTCCGATTAATTTTGTAATGTATTTTTAATATATTTACCTGGTTTATCGTCAAAATAAATTTTGCTGCGCTGCCATGTTACAAAGGAAAATGTACTTTAAATTGTAAAAGATCTGCAATAAATCCGCTTAAGTAAACAGCTACAACTACAATATATTCAATGCTGCCTTTTCTTGCATCTTTCCAGTGCACTAAGTCTTAACCAGGGCCGCGAAGAAAAATCACCCCTCATCTAAAACCGCCCCTATTTTGCTTGGTTTTATTTTGTTTGCGTACGTAGCTGAAATAAGAAATTGAAAGTTAAAAGCTCTCTATCCATAGTAATTTTAAACCGGCACTAAATCTACATCGCGTCGGGTCATTTTAGAACAAATACAAGCTGCCGGTAGTAATACAGGTGTCAGGTGACTTGCCACACTCCCACAGAGCACCTTTTAGAGACACCTTGTATATACAGTGTGGTTGTTTCAGTGTGCAACATATGGGTATTTTTTTTATTCTATTACCGATATCTCAGAAAATGTTATTCTTGATAAAAGTTAAAAGTTCGATAATCATATTATTAGGTGCACTTGGAATGGTTGCAAGTCAAACGATGTACAGGGTAGGCCAAAAAATATAAAACTTGTACAAGAACAAAGTACCCCTATTTCAGAAAATTCAGCAAAATGTTATTAAGAAAAGTTGTTTAGAATTAAAAGTTATGCATAGATTCAAAAACGTGACCTCCTAAAATAAAAAAATATATTTTTCAAAAAAACATTAATAATTTCCTAAATTTTTTTTTATTCACCATAAAGACCTTCATAAATTTATCAAAATCAAATCAATTTCACATATCTTTGTTCAAATTCAAGCATATTTGTAAAATTTACTTGAATTTTTAATTTATTAAGGAATCACAAACTTCATGTTTGTTGCAACTATATTAAACACAACTTCAAAATATCCTAAAAATTCTTTTTAACAAGATAAAACATTAGTAGGTAATGATAATATGCTAATTAAAAAACTATCATTTAAAGTGCAAAATTTTTATTTTAAATGTTTATTAAAAAACTTTATTCTTGTACAAGTTTTATATTTTTTAGCCTACCCTGTACGCCGTTTGACTTGCAACCATTCCAAGTGCACCTAATATGATTATCGAACATGCACCAACTTTTATCAAGAATAAAATTTTCTGAAAAATCGGTAATAAAAAAAGTGCCCAATATATTTCACACTTAAACAACCACACTGTATATATAATAAATTCAATAAATCCAGTACTTTTTTTTAAAGAAATGCTTGGACACGGATATTAATTTACATTTTAAGTTGTGGTATTTTTTATAAAAACAATATTGTTACAGTGTGTCCCAAAGTAGAGATATGACGATTTCGATAATTTTTTTTAAAGGAAACCCTAGTTTTTTATGAAGATTTTGAAATTACATAATTAGTTATACATATAAGTAACAAATTTCGAATTTATATTCCTTGTCAAATGTTAAGCAGTCGAAAGCACGAATAAGAAATTAGTGTAGGTTAATTTATCCCGAAGTAATTAGATTCACTATTATGTGACTATTCATCTACTCCACAATTTTTTTAAAAAATTTACAGCTTTCCAATGTCAACTATTCTTCTCTCCTCACACTTACATCACTGGTTCACCAAAATGTGACTTTTCAGTTACTCCTCATCTGTTTATAAAAGTCTTTACAACATTTATCACTCCAGTTTTATAATTTTTCTTCTCTCCTCACACTTATGGTGCGATGTCACTAATTTGACACTTAGCTTACTGCTATATTAGCTTAATATCTTGGTTTTTACCAATTCTCCACGAATAACCTCTTGCTAGGTATACCATTACGGTGGACGTTTTTCCAATTACTTTATTTGTCATTTCCATCATCTTTTGTCTCCGTTTGGACTGTTTGCACCTGTTGCACTTTACTTATTCTCTTCTCCTGATGATGACTGTTTATACAGTCGAAACATGTAGGGAATTTACCCTTAATTAAAACTTATCTTAATATACCAGTGGAGGAAGACTTAAAGTGTCTTATTTCTTTCCCTGTAATTAGAAATGTTCAAAACAAGTTTTACCTATTTGCGTTAAGGATACTGCCAAATAGTGAATGGAAAACAATTTGAGCATTTATTGACGAAAAAGTATTAAAGATGGATAGAAGATTTTTTTTTTAATTTTCACTTATAATATCACAAGAGCTTAAATTATTTCCGGAAATTTTCTTGAGGGCACGAATATTTTGAAAATTATCAAGAGTCGCGAAGCGACGAGGGATAATTTTCTTAAAGTATTCGTGCCCGAAAGAAAATTTCCAGGAATAATTTAAGCTCTCGTGGGATTCGGTAAGAAAATTTTACACCACTTCACACCATAATTTGGAAAAAAAAGTATTAATCAAACTTAACATTTTAAACTAATTTCACTGCTTGTCAAGTTGGCCAGGGTATTTTGACATAATATTTTGAATTGTCATTTTTGTTTAACCGGTTCTGTCACAAAGCTTAATAATTTCTAGGTATATAGTTTAAAACGTCTGTACGTTGTTGAGTTTAATAATAAAAAATACATTTCTACCACCTTTAGTAACCTAAAATTATGAAAGGGCGATAGACTGAACTAATACCCATCTGGGTTTTAGCATTTGGTGTAACTAAAGTTGGTAATTTTTTTTTATTTAACGAAATATGATGGATATACCTATTATGTATATATATTTTAGAATTTATTTCATGTTGAACTAATATCTTTATTGGCAAATCTCTAATGATATCGACTAATAAGCAAAATAATAACGAAATAAATTTAATTATAATAGGTTATATAGACATCTAATTAATTCGTCACCTTCCTATTCGCCATTAAGAAGAGAGGATGGGTTAGAATTCAAGCAACATTTAAATCTTATGTTCGTACATCCGACGTTTGTTGAAATATAAATTGTTAATGCATAATAATTAAACAAATTTGTGTTTTCTGTTTAATGAAACGTTATAGCGAATAATAAATAATAATGTTACATAATTCAGATATTTTGCATTATTCACAAGTATATGTACATTATTTAATGGCTGTAGATCATATGTTTACCTTTTCAACTGTCAAAAATTTCCACTTAAATATCGTGGCGCCTCGAAAAAATTTCCGGAAATTCTTTTAGTTGCCATGGTAACTAGTCATAATTAAGGTATCTTATTGGTTAAAAAGTACAGGTGTGAAATTTTCAATTAAATTAATTTTTGTTTGTTTAATATCTTATAAATGACAAGAAATAAAAATTTTCATCAAGATTCTAGTTTAGATAAGAGTTTAATATGTGATACTGTATTAAATGCTTTGTGTAAATCTAAGAACATGCCAATTACTTTTTTACCGTCATCATTTTAAAATAAAATGAGTAAAATTAAAGATTGCATTCTCTCTGCCTAGTTTTTCTCACAACCCAAATTGATCAGGTAAAATTAGGTTGTTGCTTTCTAAACATGGATATAATTGATCTTTATAATATTTTTCTTAAAGTGTTCCTATTGTATTTATTAAAAAAATTCGTCTATTATGATCGCACAGTATTTTATCTCCAGATTTATAAATATGAATAATTGTAGACGTTTTTAACATTGTCAGAAAAGATAACTAAATATTAAGAAAATGTTATTAGATTATTAAATATATTTATTATTTTTTAAAATAAACCAATTTTTTTTTCAATATTTGTACTTTCATTTTTTTAAATATTTTTGCAATACACAAATTTAAATTTGCTTTTAAAAGAAGTTTACTTAGATTGCTAAGATCGTCTGCTGTTAGTTTTTGTTTACGTTTTGCAACCTTAAAATATAATTGATCCCAATACATTACAAGTATGTTACGTAGCAAAATGCACATTAAATTGTAAAAGATCTCCAATAAATCTGAGTAAATATACCGTTGCAATACCTTTTATTGCATCTATCCAATGCAAGTTTCAACCTACGCCACGAAGAAAAAGTTGTTTTATTTTGTTTGCGTTCAGAGCTGAAATAAGAAATCGAAAGTTAAATGCTCTCTTGTCCATAGTTATCGTAAACCGGTCGTAAATCTACTTAAGTACATTAGACATTTTAGAATAAATGATTAGTGCTGCTATTGTAATACACCTCTCAATAGATTTGCCGTAATTCCCACAGTTGTGTTGCAATTTCATTCCGTACCTAACTTACCATCATTTGCGAAACTTATCTAATTTTTCCAATAGCAACTTATATCTCATCTGCGTTCTTTAAAGATAGTTTACCGTCATATATGTTTATATTTAATACACTAACTTTCCTTTTCTGTATTTACATATATACTCTTAAATGAGACAAAACTTATAGTTATAATTCTACGGATTTTTCCGCTGACTTCTTGTGGTCAAACGTTAACCATGTCGTCTATAGGAAAATAGTCCAAAAAATGAATTACCAAATAACTATACTTGCCTTTGAAGTGACCCTTTATTTACAATTTAATTTCTGACTAAAGTGATTCTCGATAGACTGTTGCGTTCCTATGTCCTCGGTGGCGCAATTGGTTAGCGCGTTATACTAGATATAGAGAGGTTGTCGGTTCGATCCCGGCTCGGGGATTACTTTTTTCCGAAATATAAATTGTTAGTATTTAATACACTAACTTTCCTTTTCAATCATCATTTTGTTTAAGATTTTTTTATTTATTACAGAGTTCTCAAGTTCTCATATCCTAAAAAAATTTAACAGAATTATTTATTTGTCATCTTACTTTATTCGACAAAATGCACATTATTATTATTCGATAATTTAGATATTAAAAATGACTAATACTTAAAAATGTTCATTTATTATGTTTAAGCAGTTAAACCACTTCTACCGTGATTAAACGACTGTATTTCGATATTTAAATATTCGACTATTCAAATAGTCGACTATTCAAAATTCGAATATTTGACTTTTCGATTATTCAAGTATCTATTCAATTATTCGAATTATTCAACTATATTTAACTATTCGAATAACATACCAAACGACTATTCGAATACTTATATTTTAAAAATTCCGAGCCCTCATTTATACCCAGCGACTAAATCTATCTTTGGAAATCGTCGAAAAACTGTAATTTTTCTGTCTTAAATTTTGTGGCACCCGTTCGTTTTGTTTTTGATCGTTTTTATAGTTTTCATATTTTCTCATAGTTTTTGTATCAACTAATTAATAACTCTGTGTCAATATTTGGTCCCTTCAAGTTTCGATACCAAATTCCTTTCTATTTTAAACGGGAAATACTGACATTACCCTTTGGTTAGTTGTTAGTCTAACCTTATAAAATTTACCTGCCCACATTTCAATTATACTACGTAGCGAAATGCACTTTAAATTGTAAAAGGTCTCTAATAAATCTGCTTTAGTAAACAGCTGCAACTAAAATTTATTCAATGTTGCCTTTCTTGCATCTATCCAATGCATTAAGTCTTAACCTAAGCCACGAAGAAAAATAACCCAACATCCAAAGCCGCCCTTATTTTACGTTGTTTTATTTTGTTTTCGTGCAGAGGTGAAATAAGAAATTGGAAGTTAAAAGTGCTCCATTCATTGTAATCTTAAACCGACCCTAAATCTACATCGGTTTTTTTTTTAAATAAATTAAAGCTTTTGCTAGTAACATAGCTGCGAGTAGACTTACTGTACACATGTCACAACATTTGCTAGCGATATTTAGTTTTAATTGAAAAATATACTCTGCATACAATGTTAATAATTATTGATATATATCTAATAAAACCGTACAAATGGGCAGCTCCCTGGATTACCCAATTACGTTATTTTAAAATGTTTTACAGTTTATCAAGATGATATTTCGACCACCTGCCTTTTTAAGCTACCAAGCACTACAAAGTTGGATAATGGTAAATTTATGTAAAAATGTGATCATCTTTCAAATGATTATCGCTTGGCGGTTTTACTGTAATTGTCAATTTTTGACAAGGCAAAAGAATGATTTTAGATAGTAAGATTTTACTGCCTCAAGTCGAGGTATAATAAAGGTGAAACCAAAAAAAAATACGTTTAGACAAATACGTTTGGAAACAATTTGCTGAGTTTTGCCTTGCACGAAGTTACAAATTTGAGAATACGATAACCGAAGAGGATTTGTCCAACATTTAAAAAGACTCCAGGATCTATATCTTAAAAAATATAATTACCGCTGTTGCATTCAATGACATAGTCCTTCAAAGCGCCTGTTTTGTTTGTAAAAACCAATTAATTAAACCAGGTATTGGTACGACTAATGCACTTCAAATCCAGACAGGACATCTAGAAGACTTCGAACAACGAAGTAACCTGCGTAACAAAAACTACGGCACGCGGCTATTACCGATCACAACGAACCCCCACTAACGTATTGTGGATTATAGGTTCTAACGGATACAATTCGTTTTTGGGGACGCTGGTCTGTTTTCTTAATTGTAGAGAAAGCGCTTTGCTGGAAACAAAATGCGTCGCATTGAGAAGATACAATGTATTGCTTAACAAAATTGCTGTATTTAAAGTAGTTCATTATTCATCAAGACTGTGCTGCTAATGGAACTGATTACTACCAATAAAAACGCGCAAAAATAGCGAATCTGGAATTGATATAACACTAAAGCGGATTTGATATACTATAGCAATTTATTTAATATTGGTTAATAAAAAAGAAGCTATCAATACAAACTAATGTCTTAGCAAACCTGTTGTATTAGATCATTTTGAAGCAACTGAAACTAATTTTGGACGTTAGTAAACACAAACGATATCCGGCAATAATTGTAAGGTGTTTTACAAAAAAATGGAAAGCATATAATATGTACTGTTGGTATTTATTAATAATTTAATCATTTTGGGATGATTATGTAGACATCTCAAATAAACAAATTATATTTCATTTGTTTGTATCTTCATTGCGGAAACATTTTATCCTTCCTCGTCTGAGTATATATTACATTTTCACATGTTTTAACCTATATAAGAGAATATAGGCCAATAATCTCATAAAAAATGTCCACCACGCACAACCCCTGATTGCAACATAAATATTTCGCAAGAAAAACTTAACTGGCCCGATAGAACCATATCATAAATAACAGTTAATAGCTTTCCACAAAAGAGGCGAGAAGCAACTTATTTCCTAAATAAAACGGAACCAGCAAAAGAAACAGGTAGCCTTTTTCTAAAATGGACTGTTATGTATTCCAGTAAGAAAGTTGCCATGTTTTCGCTGCAACCGGAAACGGAAGTGGGTAAAACAAACTAGGAGTAATTTCAATATCGAAATTTTGTAGCTTTGTGAGCAGTTTAATGTATTATTTTGGGTATTTAATAAAGTTACCGTGCGAGCAAAAATTATTTGCATCAAAGAGGGCTTGGATTAAAAAACGTAGGGCTGGGTTTAGATCACAATGATATGGGGACGATAATCTAACCAAATCTAGGTTAAAATTTTGTCAAATTCATATTATGACATGATATGCCAAACTAATGAGTAATAAAATAAGTAGACAAATACAAATTTATTTTTGTTGTTTACAAAATTAACAAAGTAAGAATATACAGAAAGAAAAAAAAATAATTACACAAATTGCTGAAATTGGCCACCGCGATGCTCCAAGCATAAATTCACACATCTCTTCATATTTTCGAAAATGTTCACCAGAATCTCCATTGAGACCATTGAGAATAATTCCTGCGTCTTTCAAAATCTGCGGCTTGTATTTCTTGGAATACTTGCACTTTATAATGAAATAAATTTAGTTGCTTCTTAAGAATAGTCCTGCATGTTCCATAAGATCTTCCCACTTCTTGGGACAGGCGTCTTATACAATTTGTTGGCGTATTTTGCATTATTTTACGAACGTTTGCACCAAGTTCTTTTGTTCTTACAGATGGTCTTCCTGCTCCTTTTTTGTGTTGTATAGAACCTGTTTCCCTAAACACAGCCACGGTTCTTTTCAGGCAGGGATAAAAATCCCCATCAGCAATAAAAGCAACGTTAGGAAAACGTTCGTGAAAATCGTCCATGCACAAACCCGGATTGTATTGCCACTCACCATTTACTCTAACCCCGTTTCGAAAATACGCTTTAACCATGAATGTTTTGTGCTGTTCCGTAAAGCCCATTGTGTGAATTATTCAAGAAATTGGAAAAATTAGCGATGAATCAAATTACTTGCTAAGCATTACGTCTTTAGATGCAAGGCCCTCTTTGATGCAAATAATTTTTGCTCGCACGGTATTAGTTAATCTAATTCTACAAAGAGTGATGTTTGTTATTCAAATTAGAAAATTTAGAATTTTTCCACTTATCATGAGCTGTCTGTTGTTGCCTTGATTATCCAAATATCAATGTCTGTTTACAGACATAATTTAAAGGGAATTATTAGCTATAAAAGGGAGAACAGATGCCAAAGCAAGCTAGGCAATTAAAAAAAAAGCATAGTGGTATATCAACATGAGCGACAATAACAAAATGTGATCAGCAGAGAATGTTCATGCAATAAACCATTACGATTCGAAGAGAACGTTCTTTTTTTCTCAAAAAACCTGACATTAAATTATTTTGTAAAAAAGACACAACTCGGCCTCAGGTAAATACTTTTTTATTCTAGATTTGTTGGCTGTGATGTGCTTGTTGTTATTATTTTAAGAGCAATTTTTAAAAATTTACAACTATTTATAAGGTTTGATGATGCCGAAATATCATAAGACTTTAACATGTAACCGAACAAAAACAGACGAAAAAAATTATATGAGGCCGACACTTTGTGTCTGTTTTACAAGATATTGGCTGATTATTACTTAAACATAACTAGGAAAAGCATTAGTTTATATAAAAGAGAGAATATTGTGGCTAATGGATACAATTAGTGATGGGAAGATCGGATACAAGCTGCTTTAATGAGCCGAATCGTAAGAAAGATTCGGACTGATCCGACTTCTTAAATAAAGTCGACTATTCGCGGATCTTAAATTTAATGGACTTGAGATGACTGTTGATCATAGATAAGCAAACAATAATCACGAAAGTGGCAAATTGATGGCCTCGCGCATGTAAACAAAGCTACACTGGATTAGACATGCGCACTGCAACATTATCTTTGACGAATGAAAAAATAGACAGGTCCGGGCTTTAAAATTTAATTTCTTGCTCAGGAAATTGTAAAAGTTGACCTTTAATTTATTTTTACGTGTAAAAAGCTCAAATTTGCCCCAAATTCTTGCCAAAATATTGGAATTTCTTCTCAATTTTTAATCAAGTTGGGAAAAAATAATTTGAGGATAGATTGTTTTTAAGGGTTTGTTTCTAGAATTGGTTTAAAAATGATTCGTCGTCGTGTTTTTCGTTCGAAAAGAAAGAGAACAAGTCAATTAAACTAGTCTTATAAAATCAAATATAATAAATAAACAAAATCAGCAAACTAACCAATCTTCGATGTTATCGCGTACCACAAGTCAAATGTTAGTTGGTATATAACTCGTATTGATTTTTACAATTTGGCAAAAACTTGGGTACGTGTAAAACATTTTCAAGCACAATTACTTGTTCAAGAATTTTAAAAAGTTTTTCCCAAGAACTTGACCCCGTGGAATACTTTCACCATTTGTCCCTTTGATTAATATAAACATACCTGGGTTTATATAATATAATATAAGCATAGAGAAGTGTCTTTTAAAATTTTTGAAGCAATATATCGCCCGAAAAATAAGTATACCTAATTAGATTGCAGCGATGCAAATAAAATATACCAAAACATGCATCGGGATCATCTGTCTTGGTGTGTATTTCTCTTTATTTTTATACCTTGTTTGTGTAGCCTAGGCCTAGTTTGATGTGTTTAAATTGACCATAATAAAATAAAGTAATATATCAAGATACATCACAACCACAACTCCATACTTACATATTTAACCTCTATTTGGGGATAATCATAAAGCGGCTGTTACTAGTCATTGTTTATATTCAAATCCGAGTATTCGAGTCACTAAGAGCACAAACACAATTTACTAAACTGCCCAAAAACTAGAAATCCGTAAATATTAAACACCCACAATCCACAATAGCAAGGAAAACAACAAGGAACCCACAGAGTAAACTTAAAATACAACAACAAAAATGACGCCGAACCGGTTCTGGAGTGTATTTTGAGCATGCCACTAAAGAAGGACAGGCCGATAATAAAAGGTTTGTGCGCATGCCCAATGCTGGGAAGGCATCTGACCGGTGAGCCGTGCGCTTGGACGTATTTTTTCACTCATAAAACTTAATAAAGCTACGCTTAGCTGTATTTTCTTTTAGCTATTCGACCAAAACCTTATTGATAATTCCATCAGAACTTTGATTGTCACACAGATTACTTTTCTGACGGATTATATCTTGGTTTACTATTAATTTTTGCGTTTAATAAATAGGAATTTTAAATGTTATCCAATTCGTAAAAAAACAGGTATTTTAAATTTTTTTCATATTACGTATAACATTAAAATGTTAAATATCTTTTCGCTACCATATTCATCCATTATTTTATGCGCTAAACTTGACTGCTACCATATTCATCCATTATTTTATGCGCTAAACTTGAAACAGGTCTAATGATTATTGGATTGAGGTGATGATCTAACCCCAGATTTCGGGCAGTGTTCGTACTAAAAAGCTTTACTAATTTTGAAAACATATAGTATAAACAATAAATACATATATATTTTATATCGAAAAAATTTTTTTTCAGAAATTTTCCAAAACATATTTTAGGTGCAATAATATTTTATAAGCCTAGGACTTTATTTTACTACAAGTGCATGTATATTCCAGCCCTTACCTTTTAGTGTAAATCCTTCTTAATGCCAGAATCAATTTTTCAAATCCCCAATTTTCTCCATACCCAAAATATACGCAAACATCCGGGGGGGTTAAAGTAGCTTATAAAGCTCGTAAAGCCAATTAAAGATTGCAACTTTTCTCCCCAACTTTGGGGTGCAAGGTGTATCACCCTGCAGCCGTGCCCTGCATGATAAGCCAAAACTTTTTCTATGATACAGTGGAATTATAGTCGACTTAGGAATCTGAGGGGGCGCGGGTATCACAGCCCTTATTCTTTTGTTATTGGAAGAGGGATTAATATACCTCGGGTAACTTCTTATTTTTGTATTGAAATTGAGTTATGAAATGCAGGAGGATTATATTATTTTAAGGTTATGGCCTCATAATATATAAAAATATATTATTAGTTATTTATAGGATATTTTTTTTTTCAAAGTATCTGTAAATGATAAGAATTAATTTGCTATATTAACATTTTTTCCTGCTCTTCAAAAGGGTCTAAGTGCCTCCACGACGTATTTTGTTCATTCGAGTGGGGTAAATATGACTATTACACTGAGGAAAATGATGTAATGCAACAGGTTTGCTAAGAGATAGTTTGTATTGATAGCTTATTTTTTATTAGCCCAAATTAAATAAATTCCCAGTGTATCAAACCCGCTTTAGTGTTATATCAATTCCAGATTAGCTAGAACAATGTTTTTATTGGTAGTAATCAGTTCCATTAACAGCACAGTCTTGTTGAATAATGAACTACTTTAAATACAGCAATTTTGTAAAGAAATAAATTGTATCTTCTCAATGCGACGCATTTTGTTCCCTGTAAAGCGCTATCTCTACAATTAAGAAAGCAAAACAGCGTCTCCAAAAACGAAATGTATCCGCTAGAATCCCCAAGACGTTGGTTAGGATTTGTAGTGATCGGGAATCGCAAAGCGCCGCGCGTCGTATTATTAGTTTTAACGTATTTGTTGCGCAGGTCACATCGTTGTTCGGAGTCTTCAAGCTGTCCTGTCTGAATTGAATTTTATTGATCGTACCAATACCTGTTACCAATTAAGTTAGTTTTACTTTGTATTTAAGTTTTTTTAAACTTTGCATGTCAGATAAAGCAATAATGATAGACATCATTATTTGGAATGGCATACAGATGTTAAATTTTATTCCATTACTGCAACAAATAGGTAAGCAACACCTATTTTAAATTTACTTTAATTTTCTGAAGGAATAATTTAAAAGTTAATATCTTTTGTCCTGTCACATAATAGGTATACTCGTATACAGTGTGGTTGTTTAAGTGTGCAACATATGGGCATTTTTTTTATTACCGATTTCTCAGAAAATTTTATTCTTGATAAAAGTTGGTGCATGTTCGATAATCTTATTAGGTGCACTTGGAATGGTTGCAAGTCAAACGGCGTACAGGGTAGGCCAAAAAATATAAAACTTGTACAAGAAGAAAGTATCCATATTTAAGAAAATTCAGCAAAATGTTATAAAGAAAAGTTGTTTAGAGTTAAAAATATGCATAGGTTCAAAAACGTAACCTCCTAAATTAAAACAATATATTTTTTTTAAAAACATTAATAATTTCCCAAAAATTTTTTTTTTATATTCACAATAAAGACCTTCATAAATTAATCAAAATCAAATCAATTTTACATATCTTTGTTCAAATTCACGAATATTTGTAAAATTTATTGAATTTTTAATTTATTAAGGAATCACAAACTTCATGTTTGTTGCAACAATATTTAACACAACTTTCAAATGTCCTAAAAATTATTTTTAAGAAGATAAAACATTAGTAATGATTATATACCTCAATCCGATTCTGACCAATTAAACGCTGTTTTGCGACCAGTCAGATGCATATTATACTGAATATACCCCGCATAAGTGGATATACCCCGGGCCATCTGCCACAGCAATGCCAATGCATAACAATATCATAACAAGTTTAAAATATTTGATGGTTGCTATAGACCGTTTCTATAATAACAAAAATCCCTTTCAACAAATCAAGTTTTTGATGTTGTCAGATTCATATCACATTTTTTTTAAAATGGAATCTTGCCGATTCGGTAATGTTTCAGTCGAAAATATAAGAAAAAACGCTGAAAAGACTATCCCAGAAAATACAACAAAAACAAAAAAGTATATATGGACCCAATTCGAGAAATTCTGCGAAACACGGCAGTATATATTGACCAAAAATACAACTATAATACAGCTTGCCGCTATATTGGAAGACTGGAGTTTTAATATGAAGAAAAAAGATGGTTCTGACTACAAGGAAGGGGTTATCAAGACAACGTGGAACCAAACAGCTCAACTGCTTCAAGAAAGGTACTTCAATAAATACAACATTAAATTTGATCCTTTTAAAGATCCTGAATTCCAAAAAGCACGTATGGCTAGAAATTCTAAAAGAAAACTGCTTCAGGCTGATCCAAAAACTCACCGGAAAAGTGCAAGAGCACTAACCTACGACGAGTACAAAAAGATGGTAAAATTTTTTGACGAAAATAACCCCGAGGATTTACAGAAAAAGTTCTATCAAATAGCGGCTGTGGAATTAGCATGGAGAGGAGGAGAAGCCGAGACATGCCTACGTATTTCAGAGAAGAATATTATAGCGATGGTAGAAAAAGTAATAGAATGGAATATAACCCAATCTTTTCAAAAACATCCCAAGGCGGAGACAAGAAGCTTTCAAATTCAAAATGTTTAGTGGCAAACACAAAAGATGCCGATTTATGTCCAGTTCGCCTTTACAGAAAACTAATTTCAAAAAGAGGGCAAAATATAACTACCCAAAGACTATTCCTGACAGTAAATCCAAATTGGAAAATGGGAAATTGGTACAAAAACTGTCCCATTGGAAAAAATACTCTTTCTAATTGGACAAAACAAGCAGCACAAAAAATTGGACTAGATACTGAGAAAGAAAAAATCACAAACCATTCCAATCGAGCCACAGCTGTCTCTACATTAAGCAAAGCAGGTGTGAGCGAACAAACTCTTATAAAAATAACTGGACATAGTAGTGCTGCATCCATAAAGCCATACTTGCAGATGGACAAAACTCATCACGAAAACACTATTCAAGGTTTAAGAGGTCACCCTCCAACTAATGGGTTGGACCAACACGAAGCTCCAGTCTCTTGCAGCTCGAAGAATTTCCAGCAACACCAGCAATCCACTACTGTTTATTATAATAACTGTGTGTTTAACAATAATACTTATAACCAATTTTCTGTTAGTTTTATTACTTTGTCAATTGTTTAGGTTTTGTTTCGTTTTGTCCGTTTTTCTAGTAGCTACATAAATCATTTTAAAAATCTTGCATTTCGTTGTATTTTTTCTTTTTTTTGGTATATAAACATATACCACTCGAGGTAAATATTTTATTTAGAATATTTTTTGACATTTTTCCGCAAAATTTCTATAAAAATTGCCCTCGACAAAAATTCTTTTAAAAAAATATCCCTCCAGCTTCGCTGTCGGGATATTTTTAAAGAATTTTTGTCTCGCGAAGTTTTGACAGAAATTTTGCACAAAAATGTCAAAAAATATTCAAAAAAATATTCACCTCTTGTGATATAACTTATGATAATATGCTAATTAAAAAACTATCATTTAAAGTGCAAATTTTTAATTTTAAATATTTATTAAAAAACTTTATTCTTGTACAAGGTTTATATTTTTTGGCCTACCCTGTATGCCGTTTGACTTGCAACCATTCCAAGTGCACCTAATATGATTATCGAACATGCACCAACTTTTATCAAGAATGAAATTTTCTGAGAAATCGGTAATAAAAAAAATGCCCATATTATGTTGCACACTTAAACAACCACACTGTATACTGTATAGGAAAAGAAGTACACAGCCCAATTTGAAAAAAAAACCGGTACTAAATGCACTTATCTCCAAAAGAATACAATTGTGAAAAACAACCGGCAATGTTTTGTAATACCACTACATTATTTCTTTATTGATACAATTTGTTACCTCAGTATACGGCTAAAATTTAAGTTCCTGCTTTTGTCAACCATTTCCGATGTTTGTCCAAAATCTCCAACAAATAATTACCCACCTTTTCTTTAAACGTTGTAACGATAAAGAGCCCTTTTATTTGTCTTGGGTCCAACAAAAGTCCCTTAATAGACTCTTCTATGGCCATTACAGAAACCGTGTCCTTTTCCTTTTAATCTCTTGAATACTAATGGAAGGTTATTACTAGAATTGCCCTTAGCTTGTTGTTGCTTTATAGCGTGTAAGTAAAGAGGATAAAAAGAGGATAAACATTTTGTTCTTATATAAACTACCGCTCAAAGTAATATTTTTGAAAAATTTGACCAAGTTTAGTGGTTATGAGCTTTGGTATTAATAATTCTCCTGTCTTATCGAAAATAATTGTAAAATGCCGTTTTAATGCCAGAACAGCTATGGCTTTAAAAAGTTTAACCATTTTCTGTTTACCTGCTGAACTGTGGTACTTAAAAAATAACTACAAATTAAAAAATAAATCAGTTGTTTCCATTTTTGGCTCTAAATTGTTTTACTATTATTAATAGTCATAGTTTTTATCTTAAACCTAATTATGACTACAACTCGATAATTGCAGATATTAGATATACTGAGAAAAAAGCCTTCTATTCCTTATAAGAATTCACATATTCTTTATGAAACTGTTTATTACTATATGTGACAGCAAGGCGCTTTCCTACTGTAAGACAATAAAAATTGCTAGACCGTTGTACAGTGATAATATCACGTTAATTTAACCAATAGCAAATAGAGTTAATGCTACCATAGAATGGTTTATAGCCATTATTGCTCTGAATACTCACAGTAATTATCAAGTTCTATTTTTGGGGGTGTAATCTGGTTTATATACTTTATTAGTTCCGACTGGTAGTTGTAATGAAACTTGACATTATTCATAATAATATTTGCTTGCTACGGTTAATAAAGCATATTATTATACTTACCACTAAAAATCAGTACCGTAGTTCTTAAAAATTTAAATAGCTTCTAGTAAGATATTGTTCTTGTCGTTTAACATTGCATATTATGATTATGTATTATACAACATGCTTTACTGAGATGGTAAAATTCGTCCATAGATTATAAAGTCGAATACTATAATGATGGGTTGTGCGAAATAAGAATCTTCTATTGCTTTATCTGACATGCAAAGTTTTAAAAAACCTATATACAAAGTAAAAATAAATTAATTGAAACAGGTATTTGTAGGATTAATAGAATTCAAATTCAGACAAAACAGCTAGAACACTCTGAACAACGATGTGAGCTGCGCGACAAATACTTTGCCGATTGCCAATCGCTACGAACCCCCCAACAACTTCTTGTGAATTATAGGTTCTAGTGGATACAAGTCGTTTTTGGGGACGCTGTTCTGCTTTCTTAATTATAGAGAAAGCGCTTTACTGGAAACAAAATGCGTCGCATCGAGAAGATACAATGTATTTCTTAACAAAGTTGCTGTATTAAAAGTGGTTCATTATTCAACAAGACTGTGCTGCTAATGGAACTGATTACTTCCAATAAAAACACTGTTCTAGCAAATCGCTCTCTGTGCTGCTAATGGAACTGATTACTTCCAATAAAAACACTGTTCTAGCAAATCTCGAATTGATATAACACTAACTGGTTTTGATATACTAGCAATTTATTTAATATGGGTTAATAAAAAATAGGCTATCAATACAAACTATGTCTTAGTGTACATAGTTTGTAAAACTCCATTAGCTCCATACATTTTTTTTCATATGTAAATTTATAACGATAGATAGACAGATGGCTAACATGATTAACAACCTAAATTTTTGGCTATTTTTAGTCTTTTGTATTTACACTGTCATTTTTCGTAACATAATAACAAAGTATAAGAAATAGGCATGAATTTGAACTCGCAGAATTAAATCATTTATATTTTTTAAATTCTGCTACAAAACTATGCTTTCACTGCAAAAAGATAACAAGAGAAACCATAATAAATAATTGCTAAGAATAACTGTAAGCTTATAGCTAAGCAAATATATTCTGTGATAAGTCTTCTTTCCCTTATGAGTACGAAAAGTAATTTTCTTGGTTTGATATCAAAACGACAATATGGTAAAAAGTAAACGTTATACACCTAAAAAAGTTGTGTCTAACTGTGTTCTGTAGGTGGTAGTAATAAATCCACCTGGGTTATACAGGGTGCCGGAAGTTGGCGATGACAGTATTGCGATTTCAGAAACTATAAGAGATAGAAAGATGGTTAAATGACAAAAATTTTAGGCAATTGTTTATTTGAAATTTAACTTTTTTGACTTTGGCATCAAGTTCTGCTTCGATTGAGATGAAAATTAAGCAAAAAAATAGTCACGTGAGTCGCATTATCTGTAAAATTTTAATTTTTTCCAGAAAATAATTCAAAAGAGGGGTTATTTCTAAAAGTATCGAAAAAGTTATTAGAAAAAGTTTTTTTAAATGCTCTTTCTAGCCCACATGCAAAATTTTAGCTGCATAAGATAATTTTGATTTTTTACCCATATTTTGTAAATTACACCACTTTTGCAAAATAAGACTTAACGCAACATACTTCTTAGTTTTGACAATGCTTTATTTCAGACCAATTTTCTTTAAAGTGGCGCCTTATTAAATGTGTGTTTTTCTACGAAATCAAAATTTGGCTATTAAAATTTGGTCGCATGTGATGCAAAGTTTATTTGTTTTTGACCCTGTATAAGGTAACTTTATAAAATAAGTATTTTTGAAAATGTAGTTTGTGTCTGAAAGTAATACACCTTAATATTAAGACAAAAAAGAACAGTGTCATCAGTAAAGTGTTCATTAAATGGAAAATAAATTTTAGTGGTGGGTAAAACATTAAAATTATCTTATGCAGCTGAAATTTTGCACAAAGGCTAGAAACTGCATTTAAAAAAACTTTTTCCAATAATTTTTTTCGATATTTTCAGAAATAGCCCCACTTTTGAATTATTTTTTGGAAAAAATTAAAATTTAACAAATAATGCGAATCACGTGACTACTTTTTTTTTATGCTTAATTTTCGTCTCGATCGAAGCAGAACTTGATGCCAAAGTCAAATTTCGAATAAAGCTATTAATAAAAAAAAATCCCATATGATGCGGACTTATATTCTATGTAAAAAGTTGCAATAAGAATGTGTTTACAAGTTTAAATAACTTTGGCAAATAAAAAAGTTACATCTTAGTTTATTAAAAATATCTTAAATACCAAAGGAACCAGAATCGATCCGCAATCATGCACCAATAAACTACTAACATTCGGACACCCTGTATATAACTTGAGTGATATTTTAGTTGCGTATCAACTTTTTATTTCGTTGTTGTTGCACTATATTAAACAGACACAACAAAATTTGAAACAATTAATTCAAGCCGTTAATAAAGGTTAAGAGCACATTTAATATTGGAAAAGCTTTGACTTACCATCTGCCTCCTAAATCTGGAAATAAAAGCAGCGATTCACGGTTCGAGACCGTAAATTTTCCTAGAAATAAATAAAGTCGAACGACATTTACTCTAGTAATCTCGCGTAGTGTGGTCTAGCTGACCGGCGCCCAGCGTCAAGATCGGATATTGCATCCCCAGACAACCCTCCCTTTCAATCAGTGGTGGTTCACTATGTTATACTAATAGCTTAAGAAAATATGTATAATTTAGTGTTCCACCCTGCATGAGGTATGGACTTAAAAGCGGCATATTTAAAAACATATTTTACATTATATTAGATTGGTTTAACAAAGTGTGGCGGACTAAACTGGCATTTTTTTAAATGGAACACCCTGTATATTATTGGTCCAAAAGATGGGCATAGAGCTGCTGATCATTTTAATATAAAGTTATGTGCGTTTATTATTAGTGGTTTTAGAAATAATAACGATTTCATTTTAAAAATTGTCTAAGTTTAGTAACCATTTTTCAAAACTAAAAACAATTGAATGAAACTAAAAAAAATTAAAATATTGTCTATTTTTACACTGAAAAATATTTGCATATAACAAAATATCATAGCACAAAATGCAAAGAAAAAAATGTAGGAACCTACAGTCCGTCAGATCCCTATATGAATAAATATTCTATAAAGTCCGCTTTTGTTTTTACTAATATATTTTACATTCCATAAATAATTTGTCGTTAAATCAGTAAGGTCTATTCAATGACCGCTGACCGTTACGTCATATTCTCTATATTGGGGGTACGTCGTAAACTAATTCAATCAGTTTAACTTACTGGTGGTAAAGGTTATGATTTTTCTTAGGCTTGATCTACATAAAGACGGATGCATGAGAACAAGTAAAATACAAGCGCGCTTTTTCAAATTTTTAATTATTATTTTTATACTGTTAATGAAGTCAGAAATAAGTAGTTTATTAAGGGGAAAAAGGTATCGTGGGATGAATACAACAAAATACATTTTTTTAGTAATTAAAATAAATCATCTCTGCAAGAATCATCGTCATCAGATTCGTCCAAGTTCATAATAAGGCGAATAGTATCTGAGGCATCGATAAATCTTTCCCGTTCCCACAGATCATTTATAATATTATTAGTGTGTATGTTACATCATTTTTTAATTTTTCCACTGTAACACTTTCTATTGCTTCATTCCACAGATCTAAAGCTACGTTTGTTACAGGATGTCTAGAACTTATTTGAATTTAAATTGGCCCAGAATGATAGGTGGCGTTATCCATGATAATAAGCGACGGTTCTTCCAAGTTTGGTAATAATTTTTCTTCAAACCATTTCTTTCAGTTTTCACTATTCATTGAATCATGATAATCACCGAGTTTTAGGCCAGACTTAAATATTAACCAGCATGTAGAATAATATACCGTACACCCTCTGACGATTTTTCTTTAACTGTATGAAGAGTATCATCTTGCCAACTTCTCC
The DNA here is from genome assembly GCA_963969555.1 of Polydrusus pterygomalis. Taxonomy (NCBI): domain Eukaryota; kingdom Metazoa; phylum Arthropoda; class Insecta; order Coleoptera; family Curculionidae; genus Polydrusus; species Polydrusus pterygomalis. The sequence continues at coordinate 74,736,921 of OZ018377.1, forward strand.
TAAAAGCCTCTTTACTGTATATCCAGGTTTCATCCAGAAAAACAGGTTTTTAGAAAAATTGAGAGTTGCGGTTATTCTTAAATTCTCTTAAAAATTCTACCCGTTTTCGGGCTCTATGGGGTTGCTCTATTAAAAAACGCCTGTTTGATACAGTACATTTATGCCATTTAATTTTTTTTTAAAACAGTCCACTAATGAACGAGTGGATATGTCAACACCATTAACGATTTTAAGGTTTAGTTGTATTGAGAGAATGGTAACGTGTTTACCTGCTCTATACATCCCATCAATACGCTCTCTTATGGTATGTTCATAAATTTCGTGAACTTGTCGACCACGGGATGACAAAATAGCTACATTATTGCTATTCTTAAAATCTACATCATTCTCTATCCCCTTTGCCTTTGTTGGATTGTTGAACACGAAATTCCCAAAGCATCAGAAACTCTCTAATACAGATTTTAGGTATTTATAAAAACATTCCCATATATTTTTCAGGTTTACTATTTACGTTTTCACAATTTCTGCTCCATTATATCTACTTACCTCGTAAACTGCGTTAAACGGTAAAAGAGTCTTTCCGGCATCATTTTCTCTTTAAAAATAATCAAATACTTTTACAATTAATGCTTGTTCTTTTTCACAATACCGGTCAGCGGTCATTAAACAGACTTTATGTCGATACCACCAATCTTAGTACGTTTATTCCAACCTAATTATTTTAACCATTTGTAGGAGATAAAACAATCCTGGATAGCTTGAACGGGCATGATTTTTCGATATATCATAATTGAATATATAAAATCGACTTACTGCTCGTAGGTCTTTAATGAGCCCTCTGTTTTTTGAAAAACGCAATATAAGAACTTTCTGTCAAAATTATCAATTAATTTTGAAGAAGTAGTCCATACTCAAAGTGGAGTTAAATGATATAGAAAAAAGAAAAGCACAAAGTCTTTCTCCACAATTTATTTATTAGAAGAACTAGGCGAACCTAGAATAATTCATAGTAATCTAATTCGACCAAAGGTGTAAAAATTGAATAGTCAGAAGACCTAGTACATCATTGAAAGCTCCATTACGGCTCAATCCCACTATTATTTTCTCTATTGCTAACAACATCATAATTTTACCTTTCACTTTGTTTTCCTGATGATGAGTGTTTCTACACTCGAAACATGTCGAATTGAATTATTATGAATTATTCTAGGTTCGCCTAGTTATTCTAATAAATAAATTGTGGAGAAAGACTTTGTGCTTTTCTTTTTTCTTTATCAATTAATGTTTTATAAATGGTATATTATTACACGTCACTGACTTTGATCAGTCCATCAATCTAGCGCGCTTACGTCCAGGCTTTCTAAGTGTCGAGCACAGCCCCCGGTCGTTATCGTACGTGTAATACTTGTCGCAATATATGCCGTATATTAGCACCAGCAGGAACGCTGGTTAAAGCAAAGAGAGCCCGGCGATTTAATTGCTTTATCGTTGATATATGGGAACTAAACTTTCTTCTTAGTATGTTTTTACATAAAAAATATTTTTTTAAATCCATATCTTAAAAACGGTTAGAGATAGGTATAGATTATTATTAAGAAAACTTACTTAGGTTGTAGTGACGCCTCTAAAAGAGCTAAAATATGCATGGTGTTCTATTTAAAATACCAAAGTTGCCCATAACTTCCCATATAAATAAAAATTATTCAAACGTGGAAATAAAATATTTTTTCTCCTCCCTATATTGTATACAACACATTTTGACACTGTTTTGAAGGACGTAAGTAACAATTACCAAAAAGGTATCGATTGCCCTTAACGACGGGTTGTAAGTCAACTTACCACCCTTGGGTGGTAATAATTTATGCCATATAAAAACAATGATTTATAAAAATTGAGTAATATTAAGTGATATGAATATTAATAGTACAATTATTTACAAAATTTGAACAAATGGTTTCTTGTTTTTTTCTCAATTTGTATGAAATGTTCTGACTCCATAATTACTCCATCTCCAACCAAGTTTTCTGTTACTATTGAAGTAGGTACTGCGGGAGACTTCTGGCTTCGTTATATTGTATAAAATTTTATTTGCAACTTCCTTTTTATTGTTGACGCTCTCCGCTACATAACTTTCCGCAATAATTGCAGATTTTCATCCGCCATGTCGCTTGAGGGCTAAGACATCAACTCCAGTATTCGCTAATAAAGTGGCCGACGTTCTTTTAAGGGAGTGTCCAGTAAACTCTTTAAAGTTATGAAAGTTCAGAAATTTTGCAATTTTACTTGGAATTGAAGAGACCGAGTTTTTCCCGACAGGCTGGTTGTAGCACTTTCCATTTTAATATCGCATGAAGAAGCGAGAATTAAAATTCGTCATGTGGGATCTTTTATCAATGTAATTTCGAACTATTTTGAAATAACAAACCTTCTCATCGTCACTTTTAGTCACTATAAATTTACGTGCCATTCCATTTTTGGAATCAGGAATAGTAACAAATATGACTTCATGCCCTAATTCAACATTGTACAGAGTTCAGTAGAACGGCACGCTCTAGCAATTCCCATTACCATTACAACCTTCATCATTAAATAAATATCATCGGGGGCTTCAAACAGGAATTTATTTACATCTTCCCTGTCAAACACATTCGATGTTTTGGGTTTATATCCGTCATTTTTTCTTTTTTAAAAATGCTCGAAGTTTAGGATACTTGGAAATATCTATGTTTTCCTCTATGAAAAGGATGGACTTCAGCATGGAATATTAACACCATAAACTTGATGGAGACTTTAATACATCAGATTTTTCGTGAAAGTACGCCAAAAGCACGGTTTATGAAACTGCAGTAGCAGTCTTTATTTGGCACCATTTCTTGAAGAATTGATACGTTGCTTCATATCTCTTCCTTGAATGTAAGTATATTTACATCCCTTGTAGTATAAATAACTATTAAACGTTCAAAGTCAATTTATGCCTGACGCTGTCAAATTTTATAAATGATACTTCACTAGTTTTCGAGATTTTTTAATAGGCGTGAATCACCCTATATATTTTAATATTATATCTTGATATAAAGTACGTTGATCATTGAAAGGAATATCCTTAACATCTCCCTCAGCATCGAAAACAAATTTGTGGTAAAATCTTTTGATCGGTTCTGTAACTAACATATCACCGTAAAATACAGCATACGGGTTTTTTTTATTGGTTAAGTAACGGGAGACGATACTAATATCCTTGGGGGAAGTTTACTACTTCGTATCTCGGGCTTTGGGGGAAATTGATATCTGTTATCTTGGCGTCAAGTCTTAGAATTATATTAAACGGTGCAGTGGGGAAGGAAAACAGCCGACTCACAGGCATGGACATTTCTGCCGATTATAGCCTGTCGTAAACGTCAGAAATATAAGCTTTTATTTCATTAAAGGCGGTAATACTTATGTTCAAATGATAAGATACAAGAGCGAATCCTAAAGAAGAATATAAAAGAAACTCTAGTAAATTTCTTAAAATACAGTGTCACCAGTACAGTCCGCATCATATGGTATTTTTTTTATTAATAGCTTTATTCAAAACTTGACTTTTGCATCAGGTTCTGCTTTGATCAAGATAAAAATTCAACAAAAAAATAGTAGTCACGTGATTCGCTTTATCTGTCAAATTTTAATTTTTTCCAAAAAATAAATCAAAAGTGGGGTTATTTCTGAAAATATCGAAAAAAGTTATAGGAAAAAGTTTTTTTAAATGCAGTTTTTAGCCCACATGCAAAATTTCAGCTGCATAAGATAATTTTGATTTTTTATCTATATTTTGTAAATTGCACCACTTTTGCAAAATAAGACTCAACGCAACCTACATAAAACTTTTTATTTTTGACAATGCTTTATTTCAGATACATTTTCTTTAAAGTAGCGCCATATTATTAAATGTGTGTTTTTCTACAAAATCAAAATTGGGCTATTAAAATTTGGTCGCATGTGATGCAAATTTTATTTGTTTTTGACCCTGTATAAGGTAACTTCATAAAATAAGTATTTTTGAAAACGTGGTGTGTGCCTGAAAGTAAAAAAATAACAAATAAAGTAAAGGGGTTTTATATAAAATCGTTGAAAATAGATAAACTTTACGTTAAGTTAAACTAAAATTTATTTTCCACTTAATGAACACTTTACTGAAGACACTGTGTCCTTTTTTGTCTTAATATTAAGGTGTATTACTTTCAGACACAAACTACGTTTACAAAAATACTTATTTTATGAAGTTACCTTATACAGGGTCAAAAACAAATTAACTTTGCATCACATTCGACCAAATTTTAATAGCCCAATTTTGATTTTGTAGAAAAACACACATTTATTATGGCGCTACTTTAAAGAAAATGTATCTGAAATAAAGCATTGTCAAAACTAAGAAGTTTTATGTAGGTTGCGTTGAGTCTTATTTTGCAAAAGTGGTGCAATTTACAATATAAAGATAAAATATCGAAATTATCTTACGCAGCTAAAATTTTGCATGTGGGCTAGAAACTGAATTAAAAAAAACTTTTTCTAATAACTTTTTTCGATATTTTCAGAAATATTTGATTTATTTTTTGGAAAGAATTAAAATTTGACAGATAAAGCGAATCACGTGACTACTATTTTTTTGTTTAATTTTTATCTCGATCAAAGCAGAACTTGATGCCAAAGTCAAATTTTGAATAAAGCTATTAATAAAAAAAAATCTCATATGATGCTGACTTTACTGGTGACACTGTATATAATTAACAACCTTATAAAACAATGTTAATTAAAGAATATGTATAGTAGCTTACAATCACGTCAAAATAATGGGATTTTATTTATGATAGCAATAATGTATACCTACTGTACTAAATAAATATCTCCGACAAAGATATTATTGTTCCTAACCATAGTTAATTCGTTGGTCCAAACACAGAAAGAAACTGTCGTGGTATTGTAAAACACTCTGTTTTTTACAATGTTAAAGTATTTTATTAAAATACCATGTTGTTCAAAGTAAAACATCAGTAACACAATCTTCTGTGAACATCCAAGAAGAACATTCGACAATCCCATGCTTACATGCAACTCGGTGAACTTAAAGGAACAGATTTCTGCTATAAATCTAGCCTACACGTCCAAAAGTTCTTGTGAGCTGGCACACCTGTTTAAGTGGGAAGAAATGTAAATCTTCTAACCCGATTAGCACTTGATATTTACTATCTTATAGTGTGGAAACAGTTGTGTTTTCAGGCTTTAGTATGTTTATCTTTTATGTTTCTTGCTAAAGTCCTTGTGAGATTTACGAGCAAGACAGGGATAATTAACCTAAAATGGAGCATTAATTAAACTTGAGGTTACATTACATACTTTGTGCTAGTTTTACTTATGTGTTAAATAAGTCTCTCATAGGTTTTGTTGTTTATAACTTTTTAGGGACTCTTAGGGATTGGGTAGAATCTTTTGCTGGTTAAGTAATATAAATAATTAGTAAAAGTCCACTTTTGCGCCCTAGCACGTTTGCTATCTGTAACTTTAAGGTTCGTAATATCAATGTCCGGTTTAGTTAGCCGTAAGATCCGATGTGACAAGTACCACCCAAATAATATTAAAACTGTCAAATTATATTCTACCAGCTTTTGCTTACCTCTCAGGATTTAAGCTTCTGTCATATCCTGGCTGATCGACAATTGAACAGCACATTGGTCATGATCAATCGATACCTGAGTCGCTTTTTTTTTCTTGTTGGTTTTTTACAGCCTTACCCAAAAACGAATAATTTGTATGTCTACCTTTTGTTTGTACCACAGAGAAATGATAGGTCGATGCTTGATGCTGGTGCGTGTTTACAGGGCACCGTACTAGAACAGCTTACAGGACCATAACGACTAGTCGCTAACAACGCAAAGTTGTTATACTAAGTACTCCAATATTGGAATTGTTAGGATTTGAGAGAAACCAATTCACCAAAAATCAAGTAATATAGACTGCAGTTACAAATCAGTGTTCCCGTCGAAGTTCTCCTCATCATTTCATGGCAGCTAAACTGGTGGAGGGAAACCCACGTTCGCCATCCTGTCAAGAAATATTTTACAGAATTATTTATTTATAACTCGTCTCAGGATTGAAAATTTGCTAATTTTTGGGATTTCCTTTCTTTAGTATTGACCCCCGTACCAAATTTTACCCCTCTAAAGTAGGGTTTCCTCCGTCGCAATTTTCTACACTGTCGAAGTTATAGTAAAGAGTTACTTTACCGTTGTCATCATTTTCGAGTATTTAGGTAAATTATTGCGGCAATTAATTTAATAAACCTGTCTCCATAGTATTTTTTATAGGTTAAACATACATACAAATAAAACTAATATCACAGTCATTTTACCGCACTACATTTTAAAATCGCAGAGTTGAAAATTAACACAACACGCACACACACATCAACATCTCGATTGGATTGCGTATAAATTGTTTTATTTGCATTTGCACTATTTGGCGATGATTTCGATCCTATCTAGACAAAAGATACCTCGTTTCCACCCCGACAAAAAGAAAAACCTTACCTAATTGGGTTCCTGGACAAGCAATATATATGGCAACGAGACTGCTGATGCGCTCGCCGGGGAGGGCGCAAGCATGTCTGCCGAACTAGCAGAAAATACTGTGGCTAGACCACTGGGGTCAGTCAAAGAGGAGATTGATCGGATAGCTAAACAACTTGCGCAAAGCAGATGGACAGGGCTGACAACTTGTAGCATCTCCAGGCAATTGTGGCCTCTACGTGACGACAGGAAAACCGCAGCGTTATTACAGCACAGTCGGAAGGACCTAAGAAACATCACGCCGTAGTCACCGTACATTGCCTGTTCGGTTGACACGCTGAACGTATGCAAATATCAACTAACGACTTCTGTAGAAAATGCAGAGATGAAGAAGAGCATAAAAGTACTCAGCATTTCTTGTGTGAATGCCCCGGCCTCGCTAGAAGAAGATTCAATGCCCTGGGCGAACCATTCTTTAATGATCTGGAGGAAGTGAGCAGTCTGCAACTGAGTCGACTCACTAAGCTTATTAACAGCAGTCGTGGCTGGTTTGAATGAGCTGTCAAGATTCTTCTACGATTCACGTCGCGTTAACCATCAGGAAGCTGATGCGGATAGGTTACGCGGAACACGTGTGGTACCACAGCGGTCCTTATAGGACTACGTGTGACTGTTTGGGCAATGCCAGAGGTTTGCCACTCTAACCTAACCTAACCTAACATACCTCAATTTGACCCTATCTAGACAAAAGGTACCTCGTTTCCATGGCATTAAACTTGCAAAAAATCATACCTGATTTCGACCCTATCTAGACAAAGGGTACCTCGTTTCCATTGCGCCAAACTTACGACAAACCGTTTCTGATTTGGACCCTATCTAGACAAAGGGTACCTCGTTTTCATCGTGCCTAACTTGCGACAAACCTTACCTGATTCTGACCCCATCTAGACAGAGGGTTCCTTGTTTCCATCGCGCCAGACTTGCGACAAACCGTACCTGATTTCGATCCTATCCAGACAAAACGTACCGCGTTTCCCGGCGGTACAATTAGAACTGCCAATTTTTGCCCTATGGTGAATACGTATCTAAATGCCTTAATGGTTAGTTATTAATCAGGCAACTTTAATTGTAAATAAATAACGCTGTACTTAAACTGCCGTCAAACGGTAGCCTACTAAAATGCCGTTAACAAATATGACGTCATTAAAATGACGCGTCTGACGGCTTTTTATTCGCTATGCTTAAACTGCCGTCGAACGGTCGCGTACTAAAATGCCGTTAATTAATTTTCGTGTTCCAACAGCTTATCTGTATGTTAATGTTGCCATTGCAAGTCCTCTTGGCATTTGGCTGCCTTCCTTAGGGGCAATCGGTTTGTTCGTTGTTACCCAGATCATTTTTTTAAAATTTAATTAACATTTTATGAAAGGCAATGGAAGTCCAAAACACATCTATTTTATGAAATATTATGAAATTAATTGGATTTAAAAAAAATGCTCTGCTAACAACGAACAAACCGATTGCCGATATACCTTTTTATACCTTTTTGCCCATAACAAATGCCAAGAGGACATATGCGGCGAGACGCTCGTCATTTTAGTACGCCTTCGTTCGACGGCAGTTTTAGCATAGCGAATAAAAAGCCGTCAGACGCGTCATTTTATTGACGTCATAGTTGTTAACGGCATTTCAGTAGGCTACCGTTTGACGGCAGTTTAAGTACAGCGAATAAATAAGGTCTGCCAATGTATTTAAGTTTTTTTTTTCAAAAATAATTACGGATCGAAATTATTGTAAAGAAGATACGAACAAATATTTTTATAATTTTATCAGTGTCAACTTCAAAAAAAGGTTGACAAATTTCTATATTGTTATGTCATGTCGGTTATTGACTTTTATTGGTGATTTTATTATGAAATTTCAGAACCGTATACCTCTGCACAACCAAGTGTGACAAGTGTTTACCTCAGGATTTGAAGATTTAAATTTAATAAACCATTTCCATAATACCCTGTACATTCATCCTTTCGCCTTTACGTGGAGATAAGCAGTGTCGATTTCAAACCTCTCATTACTGCAACTATTTAACATCAAAGCCCAAGTTTCCCTTATGTCCCATATATCTATATAGGTATACCTGAAATCAGTTAAAGGCCTTCTGTCGATTTCTCAAAAGGTAAATTGAATAGACCCTCGTCGTATCTATAACAACCGAAGTTAGAGTAACTTTATTGTCTCGACAATCAATAAACAGAAGATTGTTATTTTGCTCGAGGCGGAAATTAAAGCCCCATTAGCAGGAAGTGTTCGCAGGATATTAGAAATCGAAAGTTTCATGGCACGGCACTACACGGCATACATGTAGTTACGGTATAAATAGTGTGTAGAAAATGGATTTAATAAATAAATTGGGTGGATTGTTGGCGAAATGCAATATTGAATTACAAATTAATGACTTACAAATATTGGTTGTGTAGTAAGCACAATAGTGGATAATTTAGGAAAATGAAACCATAATTTAATTTTAAGGTTAAGTATAAGTAAGAATAGTATTGCCTTCCTATGCTACATATTGTATTCTTTATTATCTTAAATAAAAATCAATTATTATTATTACATGGCAACAATGCAATAGACGAATTCAGAATAAGTTGGTATACTCGCACAAGGCATCGATCATCGATGGGGAATTGGGATAAAAATCAGAATTCTGGAACAAATTAATATTATTACAGGATTTATGTACGACAAATTTGTTGGTTATTATTTTATATTTAAAACAAATATACTTATTTGACGAAATAGTACATACTTTAAGTGGAGTGTATGTTTAAAAGGGAAAGAAATAAGACACTTTAAGCCTTCCTCCACTGGTATATTAAAATAAGTTTTAAGGTTTAGGAAAGGGTAAATTCTCTACATGTTTCGAATGTATATACATTCATCATTAGGATAATAGAATAAGGAATAAAAGAAATACAATAGGTGCAAACAGTCCTAACGGAGCTACGAGGTCTTCTTTGGACTGTCAGCTCCATTTCACCTCTGCAAAAATTTTCCTAAACTTTAATTTTAACTAGCAATGTCTAGAACAAAGATTTTAAATTATTATTATTTCTACTCCTAAATAAGGATACCCACATGACATATAAAAAAATTGTGTGTGCTTAAGACCACACGACAGAAGTGAAAACTTCAACAAGGTGAAATTAACAATATCAAATACACGAGTGTCTAGACAACGCACACTGACTGTTTCCACGTCGATACGTCGATACTGAATGCGACCGATGGCGGCATGCTCTTTCATATAACGTTTATTCAGGTCAGGGTCAGTTCGGATTAAATATAGCAGTTGAATTCGAGCGTAGCACACCCGAGTCTGACGCCTGACGCGTGACGGCGACGCGTGACGGCTCAGTTTAATTCAGTGCCCACAAAAAGTGCTAAACGCGCCTAAAGAAGTTTTCACTTCAAAAACTTTAACTTTAAAACATTTTTTTTATTGATACCCTATTTCGCTTATTTAAAGTACGCCTCAGCGTGTTTAAATTCCACTTTCAAAAACGCGCGTGTTTTAAAGTTACCATGGCAACATCAACAACCCGTGAAACGTGAAGTCTAAATATGTCAACTTTTTAATTATTGATTTGACATAATTACCTTTTAACTTCAAATAAAATATGTTTTTAAGGTGGGAGTATCAACATGCTTGCCAACCTATAACCTATTTCGCGAATGTTTATTTAATTTTTCTAGCTTTTACACCAAATTTAAATAAAATCATTATCGGCTTTATATTTTATAGGTAATAATTGACATATTAAATAAATATCAAGGAATTTCATAAGTTATTTAAGGAGAATTGTATATCGAAAAATATCGGTTAAGATTTTTTTAACATTATTATGTCATTGTTCTTTCACTATACAATTATCCCAAAATTAGCAATAAAATGAATAGATATTTTTGTTATATGTTAGATATTACCTAAATATTGTACCGACGATATTGATTTTATTTAAATGTTAGTTAATCTAATAATAAACTAAAAAAAGCAACGCGAAATAGGTTATAGGTTGGTAATAGATTAAATGACGTTGAGAATGCCACCTTAAGCAATACACAACCAATGTCAACGGTGACAACAATGAATTTTATGTGACAGATTGGAAGTTATTTTTTGTTCTCCTCATTTTCATGACAACGACAGGTATATCACATCACGAATTCGACCATTTCACTTACTTACTAAGTTATTATTTCCATTTTTTGTAATATAAATACCAATAAGTGTACCAATAAAAAAAAATAATGTAAAGTATTCGTGGATAACTAATCTTTAAAACACTTGCTCTATTTCAAGCACTCCGGCTACGCCGTCGTGCTTGCAAAATCGCGCGTGTTTTAAAGACCTTAATATCCACTTATATTTTAATATACTATTTCTATGCCAATTTTTCAAATACTCCCTCCTCACATTTACGTTGCTGATTCACTAATATGTGACTTTTCAGTTACTCCTTATTTGATTATAAATAAACTTTTTACAACATCTACCATTCCAGTTTAAATATTCTACTCTTCTCATACTTATGGTGCTGTCTCACTACACAGAAAAAACACTATCGTATCTACAAAAATAATATTATTGCGGAAAGGTTATAATACTTTCCCCATTCCTCGAGTATAACAGTGTTTGATTTAAAATAAATTATATTATTGGTTACGAAATATACACTATCACTGTCTCAACTGTAGGAACTCATGGGTTTCCAATAGAACATTTAACGATATGGTTAATTGGATTTCAATGAGAGTGTTTTTTGGTAGCAAATATAAAATGATACTGACTAAACTTAACCCTGTTTGCGACAATATGTTATTAATCGTGATTAAAATTAAGTAGTATTTAATTGACGATATTATTTCCAAATAATAACGATTTAGACCCTGATAACGGGCATTCCTTGGGGACAACGAGACATAGTGTCGAATTCCGTTCCGTTCAAAACGGAACATATAGTCACGTTAAGTATACTTGGTAGCCGTTTAGTGTGGCAAAGTACAATAGCTTCGTTACTATTTAAAATAATTCAAAAATGTTAATATAAAACTCGAAGAACTTGTGATATTTGTGAGCGTAAAAAAATCTAGTGCCCCTCGTACTTAATTGCTTATCGATTTCTATGTTTTTTAATTCGGGATAGTCTTACATCAACAGCAATTGGTGCGTCAATATTTTATTAAGCGGACTGCTTATTAATCCTTTGTAAAGAGATATATTTAACATTATAAAAGTTACGATTTAGGTAGAGCTGGGCAACTTCTTACTTTGCTGCAAAATTCCTCCTAAAATTGAAGTTTTTGGCATGAAGTAACAACACCCAAAATCCCTTTTATCCCTTTTATCTCATAAAATTGACGTTCTCAACATTAGAAAATGGCGGACAGGTTATTTTCAAAATATATAATTGTCACTTTGATAAACTACAGCAGCTCTTTCTTGTGTAACTTGAAAAAAAAACGGCTTATATTTGTTTTTATTCTCTACTAAAAATGCTATATTTCGATTTAAAGGTCTGGTATACTATTAAATTTGTTTCTTTTCGGTTTTATCTCGGTTTCACGAGTGTTATAAAAATTAGTTTTTGCCTAACGATTTTATGGAGATAACACTTCTGGGAAATTTAGAAAAACAAGAAAGATTTGACAAGGACGTCCATTTAAAAGAGCGCGATAGCAGCAAGTTTGAAAAATGAGATCAAAGCCTTATTACGTCATCCTATTATCCGCACAATTTATTTTATTTGTCAGCTTAGACTGATTATCTTTATTTTGATCAATTAATTAGACAAGAACAGCTTAAAAATAGAAAACAACCCGCCAGATATTCAGGTAGATGCGTCGCTCGACCTTCAGCGTGAATCTCTGCGATCCATGGGTCGAGGCGAATATGACGTCAGTCAGTTTTTTTTGCCTGTTTTTATTAAAGAGCGTATCTTGTTTCTTTATTCTCTTAGTAAATAATTCAAAATTTTTAAAACTAAAACAATAGAAAATTTTATTTTTTCTTCTCTATGTTGTAAGATAAAAATCAAAATTTGGTGAAAAAACCCATTACGAACAAACAGATAAAGAGTAAACTAAGACCTACGGCTTCTCATGTTGCATAAAATAGTCTTTAGTCACAGAATATACAGGGTGTCCACGGAAGGTGGTTCGCCCCTCTAACTTTTTTGTTTTTCAAGATAATGAAATAAAATTCGGGGGATTTGTATACGACAAAAAACTGCATTTTTTGACAGGTGACTCAACATGATGGAACTTCCGGTTTAACCGGAAGTGACATAAACTTTCAATTTTTAAATGGGACACCTGGTATATTTTTCCTTTTTTTTTACTCCATATCACATTCTAAATACAACGATATGTGACTTATCACTTTTTGTCACCAAAAAAATATTTTTTTCCAAATTTATTGTTTCATCTAGAGGGCCTATGAATACCTAAAAATCACTTATTTTAGTTCTTTAATCTTGGGAAAAACACAATTTTACTGTTTTTGGTCCAATGCTATGTGCTATGTAAAATTTAATCTTTAAAGTTCTATAACTAATTTGTTTTAAACGGCAACATGGTGGCTCGTCGGGTTAAGAAAAAAGAGGATTTTATTACGATAATTTTGATACCATACACTATTAGGTTTTAGAAAAGCTGCCATTAAAAAACTTTAAAAAGTTAACTTAGAACATTCCAGTTAGATTTAATGTATCAATTACACTGTGGCCAGCAAAACTGATAAAACAAAATCATTCCTTTAAGAAAATTGACATGCCAACAGCTTCTGCCAAAGTAAATTCGTTTTTTTTTGAAAAACATGGAAAATAATAGTTTGACAAGGAGTGAAAAAGTTTATATATTATTAAATGTTTGGAGAATGTAGAAATAATTCAACCGATGCTGCACAAAGATATTGTAATCGGCGTTATCCAACCCGGCACTATTAGGTACCCAAAACTGGTTCCGAAAATGTGAAATGAGCCTGACGATAATAACATATCAACTTTTTCATTCCCTGTAAAACTAGTATTTTCCATGTTTTTTAAACAACAAACTAATTTATTTTGGTAGAAGCTGTTGGCATGTCAATTTTCTTCAAGGCATGATTTTGTTTTATCAGTTTTGCTGGTCACAGCTAAATTTATTCTCAAAAGATGCTTTATTTTAAGAAAGTTCCAAGTTAACTTTTTAAAGTTTTTTAATGGCAGCTTTTCTAAAACCTAATAATGTGTAAAATAAAAATAATCGTAATAAAATCCTGTTTTTTCTTAACCCAACGAGCCACCATGTGGCCGTTTAAAAAAAAATTAGTTATACAACTTTAAAGATTCAATTTTACATAGCACATAGCATTGGACCAAAAATAGTAAAATTGTATTTTTCCCAAGATTAAAGAACTGAAATAAGTGAAGCCCTCTAGATAAAACAATAAATTTAAAAAAAAATAATATTTTCTTCGTGACAAAAAGTGACAAGTGACACATCGTTGTATTTAGAATGTCATATGGAGTCCAAAAAACGAAAAATATACCAGGTGTTCTATTTAAAAATCGAAAGTTTATGTCAGTTCCGATTAAACCGGAAGTTCCATAATGTTGAGTCACCTGTCAAAAAATTCAGTTTTATGGCGTATACAAATCCCCCAAATTTTATTCCATTTTCTTGAAAAACAAAAAAGTTAGAGGGGCGAACCACCTTCCGTGTACACCCGGTATAGCTCGTAGCTATATAATATGTGCTTTAGTTTTATTAAACTACATAATTATATGCTGCACACCCCGAATCCCGAATACGCGATTGTCTATCATTATTAAGAAAAGTAAGCCTGAGTTAGCGATAGAATCGTCACAGTGAGTGCTCTTAATTCTACGCCTAGCTTAAGTACTAACGCAGACAAATAAAATTTCCGTTTTTATTAAAAGGTAATGTATTTAGGTTAGGATTTCCTATGAGGACAATGATAATAAAATGTTGAGAAACACGGCAAATCGAATCCAAACAAAACAAAGTAAAAGCGTGCAGAAATTTTAATGTAATTCAATTCCAAAATATTTACGGCGACAGTAGCGGTATAACACAGCTCTACCATTGTTCGTTTGTTTCTTTTATATGTATCCTCTTCCTTAAGTTTGTTTCGCTAACAAACGATTAATTAAAAGATGAGACGCTTAAGTTTAGTTGAACAACTCTGTTATTTGACAGCAGTGACAAAGTAGTTTATGTTTTGTTGAGTATAAGTCTTGTTGGTGGAATGAAAGTTTTCGTGTATTTAATTGTCGTTTTTATACGATAGGAATCTAGTGAAGTGAACTATGACGGCGTTTTTTAGTTGCAAGTGTCAAAAGTATTCGAGTTATTCATATCAGAATTTATCGGTATGTGTTAGTTATAAAAAATATATTTATTAAGGAGGTTATTTTCTTTATAAAAAGTAGGTTAATCCGTTAACTATATATTCCTTGACCAAACATAATATGTCTTTTATAATTTATATTTTATTTTTGACCCTCCTGTTCGATATACAGGGCGTAAAAATTTGAAATCAAAAACCGATTTTTTTTTAATAATTTGAGTATTTAATAAGATATTAATTTCAAATTTGATACATTGCTTCAGTATCAAAAGTTACATGTTTTGAAAAAACACAAGAAACAACAAATGTCAAATATTCAAAATAGGAGGGGTCCAGTACCGGCTGAACCCCCCTTTATTTTTAGTACGTGCGACAGTGACTTCGGAACTATATTTTTCAGGTAATCATTTGTTTGTGATTATTTTTTGTCTCTTATAAAATTTCGCTGAAATGACGCGTTTTGGAGATAATGTGAAAAGTATGGGTCACTAACTGATGCCAACGCGGCTTACGTTAATCTCATAATTTTTAAATGCTAAATCAAGCCAGCCGTTGCGGCATTACCATGCATAAAAGTTATAGTTACTTAAGTGAAACTTTGCAATAGGTGACAATACCGAAAGCAAAGGACTAGCCAAAAATAATGCAAGGGCAGTGGCGTACAGATAAAAACCTACAGTACTTAACCAGTTAAATGAAGTTTCTTTATTGCCCTACTGCAAATATTCTTCACATAACAGTAAAACGCCACTGATGTTATACTAAATATCACGAATAGTCTCGTTTTAAAACAGATGACAGCGGTTATTTGTCATCGATCAGCTGATATTGGGACATAATAATATCCCTAGATTTGTAGGGGACCGTAATGAGCCCAAACACCGAGTTATAAATTGCGTTTTTGTTACATTTAATTGTAAATACCTACAATTATTATTCATTTGACCAAAAATTTAGATACAGGTTAAAATTTTTTAATTCTTTTTCATTAGGGATCATAATTATTAATGTGTGCCTTGCTCGTTAAGTTGATTTCATCGATAAGTAATAAGTTTTATTTCATCTGAACGCCGTTTTTATCGAAAAGTTAGTTTGTAAAATTTTTGTTCTTAAAATGTTTGTTTGTTAAGGTTAGGTTTCTAATGTATAATTTTTGCATTTTACATTATCTAGATATCCTTTTCTGTTTCAAGAAAAATAAGTAGAAATTAAGTATTTCCCCGACTTAGGTAGCTAGGGGAGAGTTGGACAAAACCGGGTAGGTTGATAAAACCGGGTATCGCCTAGTTCTACCAAATGCCAAAACAGCTTTCCATATTATTAACCTTTAAAAAGCAGCTATTTGATTTTGAAGGAATTATTTTTATTATTGTTATTAGTAAATATTATTATTGTTTGGCAATAGTAAGGTAATAGTAAGTAAAATTATCTTACTATAATACTTAAAATAGCTAACCATATTAGTATGTAATAGGATAGCGAACAAATATATAATTCTATTTTCTGTGTCTACATACCTTACATAAGTGAAATTATTATTTGATATTACTATTATTATTGTTTGTATGACAATAAAATAAAGTTTTTAACATAAAGTTAGCCTACATACAAGTTTAGAAATGTAACTGTATAAATAAATTGCATTTTAACAAACAAATTCCATAAAAACCACTTTTGGGTCTACGTACCTTACGTAAGTCAAAAACTGTTAAAGTAGGGTTTCCACTGACAGAAAAATTGAATCCCTGGCTATATTGAAACTTTTAACTTTATGTTAGCCTACATACAAGTTTAGGAATGTAACTGTATCATAACCAACAAATTCTATAAAAACCGTATTTGGGTCTTCGTACCTTACGTTAAGTCAAAAACTGTTAAATTCGGGTTTCCATTGACAGAAAAATTAAATCCCTAGCTATATTGAAGCTTTTAACTTTATGTTAGCCCACATACAAGTTTAGAAATAATGCAATTGTATCATAACCAACAAATTCCATAAAAACCATTTTTGGGTCTACGTACCTTATGTAAGTCAAAAACTCAAGTAGGGTTTCCACCAGAAAAATTAAATCCCTGGCTATATTGAAACTTTTAACTTTATGTTAGCCCACATACAAGTTTAGAAATGTAACCCTGCCATAGCCAACAAATTCTATAAAAAACATATTTGAGTCTACGTACCTTACATAAGTCATATATGGGGATTTTCTTGACAGTGAATGTAATAACTGGAATTCAATTAGTTTATGTTGAACTGTAGGTATTTTACCTATAGGTATAATCTGAACAAATAAAACAAAAAAAAAATCTGTTCTAAATATGAGTGGCAGAATCCTATTTTAAGTTGTGTTTCAGTTAGTTTAGTATTTTTAAGGTTTGAATATTTATAATATTATAAACTTTTTAAATCTATTTTGACACTTTATCTTTAAACCATATAGAAACTCATGCTTATTATTACCTACCTTAAATTATAATATTTAAAAAACAAAACTTTCAAAAGAAATTATTAGGTACATATTACTTATTATTTGGCAATATTAAAGCGGTAGAACCGAGGAGGCTATTGCATAAATTGTTTTAGAAGGTATCACATGTATAATTTTCAAGTCCGGTCCTGTAATTCATGCCAACTTATAAAAATTTAATAGACCAAAATTGACATAGTGTCACGTGACTTTGCCCCCATCTTGCGAGAGTATTCAAGATTTTTACTATATATACTATTGCAAAGTTTTACTTAATTTTTATTTTTAGTTGCTTAATCCGAAAAAATATAAAAATTACCAAAAACTCAGTAGCGTCTTATTTTTTACCAATATTATTTATTAAGGCGCCCCCTGAGACGTCACTGGGCGTAATAATTTAGCGCTACATGAGCGTTTTATCACTAAAATTATCATTACCAAAATTAAATTAAAATCTGCTAAAGAATATTAAAAATATTTATAATTAAAATACTCGTTAAAATTATTTAAAAAGAAAAACTTAACCCCAAATATCTCCGTTCATGTTGGAATTATCAAAAAATTTTATGGGATATATATTTGATCAAAAATTAATTATGATTTTTAAGAACCACAACATTTAAAAGTTCCTGTCATCGAAAAAATTCTTTGCACCGTGGCGCCACCTACATCTTGTATTATTCAAATACAATTTTTACACAGTTGTGAAGCCAATCATAAAGGCTAAAAACTGGCGTTTACAGAATTTACAAGTCACTTTTAGTTTTCGAAATAATAATTGACCTGGGAGTTTTTATTGAAACACCCTGTATATTAGATTTATGCTTTTTGTACCTGTTTTGCTAAGAATATTTTTGAAAATTGGCTACATGGTTATTATTTGTACTAAAATTATATTTTAAAGCGCGCCTTAGATTATTCATCATGTTTGGCGTGGTGAGCGTATAATAGATCAATTGATGCAAACCAGGGTTTTTAACAATTAATGGCGAATATCGGGTTTTGTGCGGTTATTAGATTAGATTAAATATCTGCCAGGACGTCGCGCGTCTTACGACTTTTAACTTTGTTAATAAAACTTTTAACAAATTAACCTTCCACCCAGCTGGGCCTTCCGGTAAAGGACCTCCATGACTTTTAAGGACAAGGTGTCTTTGCAGGCTGCGAGCACTTTAGGGGTGAACTAAAATTTTTTTTTTTGGTACCTTAAAGATTTATCTAATAATTTAGGATATTTTATTGAAAAATTTAAATATATGCCCGTCCAAACATATCTTTTAACGACATTGAGTTATTTTTTCTAAAAATCTGTTTATATTCATGTTTATTTTCTGTACTACAATATCTACATTTTTGAACATTTGATCCATTGGTCGGCAAAACGCAATTAAATATTTCCCTAAAGAATACTCAATCAATGCTGGTATAACCATCAGAGATATAATCCTACATTGGAATTTTCGATTTCCAGTGAACAATTTTAGATTTCTGTGATGAGTTATCGAAAATTGTTGTCCTTTAGGTACATTAGGATGGAGAATGGAGATATTCTATAAAATGTTTATGTTTTTTTTTTCTTGCAGAGGGAATCAGCTCAGAGGGATGCTGACCGCGAACGAAGGCTGCGTGTTGACAGCGAGACGCGGGCTAAACAGGCCCTGCAGGAGGCAGCGCGGTGTCGGTCGCGACTCAAGTTACTCACCCAGGAGTTTGCTAGGTAAGAATTGGTTATGGTTTATTCCTGACAATTCCTGTACGTTTACTGAAACTGAAAGGTTTTAGAGAATAAGGTAGTGCTGCAATTTATAAAAGTATTTTTTTGGTTAGTACCGGGTGAGTCAACGATTGCGCGGAGTAAATTTATGCCTTGTCGATAATAAGCTTTCGTAATAAGGTATGGTTGGTTATCTGGCACATTTAAAAAATATTTTGAATTATACAGGGTGCGCCCAAAAAGTAGGGTGTCATAAAGATACATTTTTTAAAATGGGACACACTATATTTGAATACATTTATTAATTCTACGTGTTATTTCATCCATTTTTGTTAATGGTTTAATCTACGAAAAAGTTATAGTTTTACAGATAATTCGACTTATAATGAAAATTTTGCATTTGCAAGCATCTCGTTATTGTGAAAATGCTACTTAAATTTTGACACTAAGCGATTCATAATTTTTATACTTACTAAATAAAGTCAAAAATACATAATATTCACTAGTAAATATTTGACGTCTCATTTACAGGGTGTTTACTTTCTAGGACCAAAGTCAGAAAACTTCTAATTGAAAAATATCACTTTTATTAAATGGAACACCCTATATATTTTTCTGTCATCTTACAGCTCGTCATAAACTCTTCAACTTTCGTGAAAAACGTCCTATCCTATCTCTAATAGTTATTGAAATATTTTGATATTTCGAGATTTAATGTCCTCGTTATAGCATTTTTTGTCAATGGATCACAATAGCCTTGGAAAATAAATGAAAATAATGGCAGTGGATGACACATTAAGAATCAGATCAATGTAAAAATTAAGCCTTTTTACTGCAAAGTTTATTGTCCAGTCATTTTATAATTTGGTACTTAAAATGAATTTTTCAAAAAATGTATAAATCAATATGATTTATGTTTTGGACGAGGCGCATAAAAAGTGTCTTTTTGCTGAACAACTATACAGGATGAAATATCTTGAGCGGCGAACATCCAGTCCTCGAAGTTTTTAAAATTTAATGGAAATGTTTGATTCAACAGGCGTGATCCATTGACAAAAAATGCTATAACGAGGACATTATATTTTATATTTCAAAATTTAATAGAGATAGGGATAGGACGTTCTTCACGAAAGTTGAAGAGTTTATTTATGACGAGCTATAAGAAGATTGCTCTAAAGTTTATATCGGACAAACAAGTCGAAACTTCGAAAAACGAATGAATGAATATCATGCTAGTTTTATAAAAAACAAAACAGATTCTAATTATTCTAACCATCTGTTAGAAGCAAATCATACTTTTAATCATAACTACGATATCTTGCACATTGATAACAAAATTACAAAATTAAATTTGCTTGAATCCTTAGAAATAAATAGGCTTAAAAATAACAATACTCTTCTTAATGATCAATGGGATTTAAACGGATCACCTCTTTTGAATCTCTTTAATTAGTTTGTAAACAGTATTATTGGTTTTTCCAACAATTTTAAACAACCTGAAAATTACCTGCTATTTTATTGTTACACCTAAGTTATAACTTTAACACATTCGCTGCCAAGCCAAATTTGTAAAAATGGTCGGCCAGGCCAAGGTTGAATCCTATAAGATACGGCAATTCTAAGACTATTGGGTATGGCAGTTTTTTTTTGATGTATTGTTTGCCTGTTTTTCTTAAATAAATCCTAAACAGACACCGGTGTCTGACATGGCGTGGTGAAACCATTTCCCATAACGCGCCACAGAAGACACTCTGAGAAGACATTTTTCTTACATGATTACGCCACAGCGGACACCTTAGCGGACACGACGTAGATAGCGGACACATCAAGTCCGCCCATCGTATAGAGCTATACAGCTATAGTCCTACTGTAAGGAGTGTAAGGAGACTTCAGTTGGAAGTAACATAACGTTGTGTCTACTGTTAGTTCTCCGTTGCAAATTTAGGCCGATTTACGTGATTTATTTTATTACATTCTATTTTTGTGCAAAAATGAATAACAGAACCGGAAGAATTATGTATTTTGTGACCAATGAAGTAACCAGGGAGTGATTTCTTTATATCTGTTTATTATAATACAACACCTGATATAATGTGTTAACATTTTGATTACATTTCTTAAAAGAAAATAAATAAATAAATAAATACAAAACGCGCTTTAAATTTTTATTGAAATATTGGGTGTCTGCCCTGGCGTGTATGGAAATTAATTAAAAAAATTAAGTCTGCTCGCCATAGTGAACACAATAGCAGACACGTGTTATAAAATCTATTTACATTGTCCAATCAACCAAGATAAATGGACTGTGCCGCAGCGCCAATACAGATACCTCATATGAAAACTTTTATAGAAAAGTGTGTCCGCTGGGCAGTGTCGTTGAATAACTGTAGCGGACACGGGTGTCTGACGTGGCGTGGTAAAATCATAGCTGATCAGACACCGGTGTCCGCCATGGCAGCGAATGTGTTAATGATACCATTTTTAAGTACTCCTTTGAAGAAGCAACTGTGTTGCGAAACATGTCGAGTCAAAATAAAAGTCTGTGGAAAGTGTAAAATTATAATGTTTTTTTATTATTTTTTTACCATTTATTTAACACAATACATAATTTCCATAACACCTTGTATATTACCAAACCAAATACCTTGTTTATATGATCTTTCATACTCGGCAATAATAGTTTGGGTAAAATTAAAGTTCCTTGCGGCTCCTAATCCGGCTCCCGGTAATCATTTGATAAGACTGCATTTCCCGTCTGTAGCTCGAGGCTACGTCTCGTCCGTCTTAAACTGTTGACTGATTGTTTTATTCCCCCTTAACTCGAGACTATGTAAATTTGATAAGACAAAATCAAAAGGAGCATGTGGGAGTGCTCATTGGTGGAGGGTTTCATAAGCATTATTTTGCGGCTCTCTCGCTAATTGATCATTAATTTGTTGCTGTTCCTTTGCCTTATCATCTTAAATTTGGTATACATAAAAGTTGAAAGGTATAGTTAGTGATGTGAGTTGCGAATATTTCCGCCCGAATGTTCCCGAATATTGCGAAAATTTCCGAAATATTCGCTTCTAAATAAGCCGAATATTTCCCAGGAGGCGAACTTTCGAGGCGAAGAATTTTTTTTTAGAATGTATACTACCAATTAGTAGACATGACGTAAACCAGACTAGTCACAGCTCGCAGTGCGGTTGGATCATTTGTCTTTGCGGCACCAAGCGCGCGACCAGAGGCCATTTTTGTTGAACTGACAAAATAGTATATGCAAAGACCGATCTTTGGTCAATGGAATTTATCTGGCTTTCCGCTAAATCAGTGGACTGTATTGGGTGGTGGCAGGGAATGTGCACCAAAACTAATTTAAAAGACTTAGCTATTGCTATATTAGGACTGCCAGCTTCCTCTGCTGCCACCGAGCGCAGTTTTAGTACCTACATATTCATTTATACATAGTAAGAAACGAAATCGACTTAAGACAAACAGAACTGGCAAGCTAATGTACATAGCGCACAACATTACATTAAGAAACCTTACATATAAAAACAAAGAAGACGTAATTCCGCCAAAAACTCAAAGAAACGTTCGCAATAATATAAATATAGAAATAGAAGCTACCGGATCTGAGCAGTCTGAGTCTGATACCGAAAGTGATGATGGATTTTCTGTACACGATACCGATTCTAGTGTCGGGCCGGAAAATTTTTCAGATATGGATATGGATTATTAGTTTGGACTTTGTTATTAGTGGTGTTTTCTCATACGTGTTGTTAAAAAAATCTTTTTGTGTTTTTGCTTTTTATATGTGTTCTTGTTTTACATTTGTACGTTACGTAAATATAAGTAGATTTTAATAAAAAATGGCTTAATTTAAATAGTGCTAACACAACATTTTGCTAATTTGTGGGTTAGGTTTAAAAGACAAAAAACCTCTACCTAGGCGTTATTTTTTTACGAATTTTCTTGTCTCCAAAGATGGAACACTACCTAAATGTGTTTATGCGGTGTGAGTCTGCAACTTGGAATAAATTCAGTAATCAATCTTAAGTGTTTATCAAAAAATGATTGATACAGTCCTTGAACGAAACCGGCAAACGTTGAGGAGTTGAAAGTACGAATAAGACACAGAGTGTAGGTTAATTTCTCCCGAATTAATTAGAAATATTCAAAACGAGTTTTACTTGCGTTTAGAATATTGGCACATAGCGAAAGGACAACATTATGAACTATTATGGACGAAAAAATAATAAAGATGGATAAAAAGTTTTTTTATTTTTCTATTAAATAAATTTTTAAATATCGTATAAATGACAAGGAATATAAATTTGAAATTTGGTACTTATGTATAACTATATAATATGCAAAAAAATTATTACCTTGTCGGACTTCCATTGTCTTTATTTTGTTACTTAACACAACGTTTCGGTTAGTTAGTATCTCTAACCGTTTTCAAGTGTAAACCGTCAAATTGGAACAACAAGACACATTTGTCAGTTTCGACGTAGAAAGTCTATATACCAACGTCCCAATAGGGGAATCACTGCATATCATCAAGCAAAAGTTACAAGAAGACCCAACCCTTTCAGAACGCACCAGTTTGCCGCTGGGTGAAGTGATGGAACTTTTGGAGTGTTGTCTAGGTAGTTCCTACTTTCAAGAAAAAGATAGGTTCTATGCCTAAGATGACGGTCTTCCAATGGGTTCATCTCTCTCTCCGGTGGTGGCTAACCTGTATATGGAATGGTTTGAGTCACATGCTATTAACACTGCCAAGATTAAACCTAAACTTTGGCTTAGATATGTTGATGATACCTTTATTATCTGGACAGACAGCAACGAAGAGCTGATACGGTTTTTGGAACATATTAATAGTATAAGACAATCCATTAAATTTACCATGGAAACAGAAAAACATTTCACTCTACCTTTTCTTGATGTTCTCGTAAAACGAAGTGCTGAAAACATAAAAACTTCAGTCTACAGGAAACCCACTCACACAGGGCAATACCTTAATCACGGATCGAATCATTCAAACTCCATAAAACAGGGCATAATTCAAACTCTGTATCACAGAGCATCTAACGTTTGCAACAATCAGGAAGACCTTAATATTGAAATTTCAAACATCAAAGAAGATTTAAAACAGAATGGTTACCCTGAAACCTTTGTAACCATATACCATTTCAAAATTTTAAAATTGCGAAGTAAAAACTAATGCAGAAACGAAAGAGGAGCAAGCATTTCTTACAATACCCTATGTCAAGGGGATTTCTGAAAAGATTACAAGAATAACCAAAAACTATAATATCAAAACAGCCTTCAAATCCGGAAATACGCTTAGAAGTTTTCTTACAAAAGTAAAACCCCCCAGTAATGAAAACACAAAAAATTGTATCTATCAAATCCCTTGCGAGTGTGGCGAATCGTACATTGGAGAAACAAAAAGACCTCTTCCCGTACGAGTTAAAGAACATCTAAAACATACTCAAAGAGGTGAAACTTCGAGATCAGGTATAGCGGAACATGTATGGACCAACCAGCATAATATGCAGTGGTCAAAAGCCAAGGTTTTAGACAAGGAACAGCACTGGAAAAAACGAAAGTTCAAAGAAGCAGCTTTCATGAATCAAAATACCGATATATTTAGTAAACCAAGTATAGATATCCCCAATATCTGGAAGCCTCTTCTTGTCCAAAACCAACACCTCAAACTTCACACTCCAATAAACACGTAGGCGGAGTCATCAAGCTTCATTGCACACGGATAGTATTTAAGACAGTAGCCTTAGAATTATAGTTTAGTTTACACTTGAAAACGGTTAGAGATACTAACTAACTGAAACGTTGTGTTAAGTAACAAAATAAAGACAATGGAAGTCCGACAAGGTAATTATTTTTTTGATATTACTTTATTGACTACCACCTTCAAACAAATATATAATATGCACTTTAAACATAGTTAATAAAAACTCAGGTTGCCATTTAAAAAAATTATCGATATCGTCATGTCTCTAACTTGGGACACACTGTATCAATATTTTTTTTATAAAAACGACCACAACTTAAAACACAAACCCGTGTCGAAGCATTTCCAAAAAAAAAAGACTGTACGGGATCTGGAGTTTATTCCAAGTTGCAAACTCCCACTGTATATTCAAACGCTGTAAATAAACCGCTTACGCATTGTTTACTTCGTTGAAATTTATACATGTATTTAAATATAGTAGGTAAGATATTGATGTTAGAGCAGAAATATCGTCAGGTAACGCCAGTTAATTTACTGGTAATGTGAAATATATTAAGTGATCTGTACTATAGATGCACAGGCCCTCAATTTTGAAACTGCGTCCTGCAATAGTGCGTCATGCTTCCATAGCTCCTATATGATTTACGTTAGTGATTTCATTCTTATATTGACACACCGCTTGGTGGGGCGCATTTCAGGAAAATATTTTCGTATATACGTATACTATGTAGCCCAAAGAAGTGTGATAACATATAGTTGCATTTTTTTAAATGGGAGACCCTGTAATTTTCATATTTTTAGGTTTGTACTAGACTAAGGACAGCTCCTAATGAAATGCGATGCTTCAGTGCGTAAAAATGGTTATTCCAGAATTGGATACTGTAGCATTGGGTCATTGCATACCTAGTATTCTTACATGTTTCCAAAAATTTGGGTGTGTGTTCGATGGTCCCTCCTTGCTTTCGCATTTTGAAAATGGTGTAGTTAATAGTAGCGTAGTTAAAGCAAATTATGTAATGAATCTTCTGTAATATAGGCCTAAAATTGATAATGACTTTTACGGCTTTTGAGAATGGGAATTTTTGTATTGATGCAATTTTTTTAGGATTTGGTTTAATACTATCTTTTGTAACTAAATGTTCCAAAAATGCTACTTTAATTGAAAGAAATTCTTATTCATCCCATTGAATTATTAAATAAGAATTTCTCAATTTTTCGAAGACTAGTTGTAAGTGTTTAATCTGCTCTTTTAGGCTATTTGAAAATATTGTGAGGTCATTCATATTATATACTAAGCATATTTTTCCTTGTAGGCCCCTCAAGACATTATCGATGAGGCCCTGAAACGTCACCGGTGCGTTTTTCAAACCAAAGGGCATGCGCACAAATTAATAGTATCCATTCTCGACACTAAAGCCTGTTGTTCTGATCGAATTAGAGTCCATTTTAGTCTTGTGAAGTCCTGATGAAAGATGTATAGTTGAAAAGTAGGTACAGCAGCCTAATTTATTGAGAATATCGCTAATATTTGCTAATGGATATCTATCATCGATTGTTTTTGCAATACGTTGTGGAAATCACAAACTATTCTCCGTTTTTTCTTTCCACTAGCATCTGGTTTTTCAAGCCTACCCATATTGGACTACTCTAGAGTCTTTAACTGAATCTAATAAATCATCATCGAGCATTTTATGGATTTGTCTTTGTACTTCTTCTTTGTGAATAAATGGGTACCGACGATTTTGTAAGCACTGAGATTTTATCAGTTGTTCTTATAACGTGTTTAATTTTGTTTATAAAATAATTTAATTAACGAGGTTTTTCCTCGGTATTGTATGTATTTTTGTGGGTTCGTTACTTTGTTTTAAAATATTTTCCATGTGCAGAAAATCAAAATTTTCTTTATGGAAATCTGTAAATTACCAAACATCCAATTGTTCTGATAAATAAACTGTTATGACTGATCTCTCACTTATTCCAACCTCTTGCCCCATAGATGCTTTATTAATATTTGGCATAATAACTGTCAAGAAAACTGTTAATTGATTTTCCTCATTTAATGTCGTTTTTATTTTTTCTTTTCTTTGTAGCTTGTTTGCTGATTTAACAAAACTAAAACTTAACGCTTTTGCAGGTCGCATATCGAAAAACCTAGTCGAAGAAACAGTTTTTTTTTACTCTCGCCCAATACAAAAACCATATTAATGAGCTCTTTCATTTAAAAATTTATCAAAAAATTATCCGTTACTTATTTCTTACAAATAACGTCAAAATGTATTTAATTGTTTAATTTGCTTGATTTTCCATGGCCGCCCAGCGATATAAAACTTTATCATTTATGTGATTTGATAAATATTTCGAAAACAGTTTGCAAGTTCAAATAAATTTACTATACTAAGGGTTTGTATTAACATTATTCATTTTGATGTTTAATTTGAATAATATACACCTTGTTCCATTTGAGAAACTGGTTTAAGTGAGTGTCATTTTTGAAACCTTATTTTGAACACTCTGTATAAAATAGATAATACCTATTAATTTATAGTATCTCTAGAACCGTTATGTATTATAATAATGTTAAACAATGCCTTATTTAAAAAAAATGCTTTGATCTTTTTTTTTATGTTTTCCAAGGCTGCAAAACTTTTTTTAGTTTTTAATTTATTTCTCCTAAACTAGCAAATTCACTATAATGATAAAGCATTAGAAATTACACTAATACAAACCTAAAAATACAATAAAATCTAATTAAAAAGATATAAGTTTATATTATCTCACTAATTTGCTTATATGCGAAAATGTTTTCCTGAAATACATCCCCTATTGCAGTATAAGTCAGCATATCAATGAAATTCTTAACTTAATTCGTTTAGGAGCTATGCAAGCTTAACGCACTATTACAGGACCCTGTATAGTAGCTGAATCTTTAAAAAAAATAGTTTCTTTGCCAACATATTATTATATTATTCATTGCTAAAATTGTTTGAAGACATACGTACTTTGACCAAAAGGTTAATCATTAAAATGTTATCATCTAAGAGGTCACTGAATTGACTTTTCATTGTTTCTATTTGTCAATAAAGGTTCGCCAAATAATATTTACATTTTAAAGTATTATACGAACCTATTCGTTAATACCACAAATCTCCTGATGTAAACACCGCTTACATAATGCACTATCTCTCAATTTATTATGAGACGCCCGCTTGTCGAAATTGCTTCGTTTCCTATGCGATTTACGCCCTTAGCAGGAACGATGATTGAACTGGTGTTTGCCAAGCGGCACGGAGTTCTGGTTTTGCCGACTGCTCTATGAATTATTTAGCCGAATGTTTTGGCATCTTAAGATTGTATTCTTTGTTTGACTGATGAGGTCTAATAATTTATCTTCTTTCTGCTGCCATTTTCGCAAATTCGAAAAAGAACTTAATATTGTCAATTCGTGTGTCGTTTCTCAATGTTTGTTTTAAGTATATCATCCAAAAAATCCTGATGCATGGACATAGAGGCTATTTTTATTAATGCGTTATTAAATCTGCCAGTGCTTAACCAAAATATGACTTCCTAGATTTTTAAACAACTGCCTGCTGAAGAGCTGAAGTTTTCCGAAACAATTATTTGGTTTAATCGGTGAACGTATCTGGTAATACCTATTTCAGTTCAACCGTTTCCTCCTTTGCCAATACCATCAGCAACATATCTTATTTTCTGTCTCCTGATGATGAGATTATCAACTCTCGAAATATAGAATAATATTCACTTATTCTTATAAACTTCTGGAAGAAGATTTGTTACTCTTTTTTTTGTTCCCCCAATTATTACCGATAAAAGTCAAAACCCTATATTCTATCTCAAAGTTTTATTAAGCCTATTTACGCGTCCATCATGTGTTGTTCTAGAATGTTATTAATATTTTTACGATCGACTAAATAATATTTTACCAAATTTAAGTTATTTTTATTTCTTTAATTTACCATTAGTTTTCTGTATATTTATTATAATCTATGCAAGTTAAAATAAAAACGGTACCCTCATATAATATCGGTATATAATCCCCACCGATACCAAGCTTGTTGAAGCTTTTCCCATATTTTTTTTTGCATTACCATAAAAAAGAAAATATCAAAATTATATGCAATGTTCTGACTTCCAACTTTCTAAAGCTAAGATTGATTATTTTTTTCTTGTGTTTCGACGTGTAGAATAAGGGTGATAACAAGCTCACTATGTAAATATACAAGACGAAAGTTAGGCCTATTTATACGGAGCGTGTTTGAGAGATTATATTTTGGGGATGATGGCGCATACAGGGTAGTATTTTTGTTTTTCACACAACAGCGATTTATCATCGACTAAGCTTGTTGGTGCGTTCTATCTTCGTCTTGTTTTTATTTTCTTGTTAAAGCTAATACCACGTTTATACATTATACACGACCTATTAAATGGCTGACTACTTGAGTGTCCTAGATAAACATTATACTTTTTTTGAAATCGAATGTCTAAAAAGTTAGGTTGAAAGTCTAAAATTGGACCAGATGCGTCACACGCCTCTATCGCTAAAAAAAATGCCCCAAGTTGGGCGCCAAATTTGTCACGGACGGGTTTGCCTCTTGCTGTTTATGGATTAATCAAATTTTAAGCGATTTTATGAGATAATGTACCTTTTTTGGTAAATACGAATCTGCGTAAAAAACTACGTACGTATACAAAAAGGTTTGATTGGCTCCCCTGCTAAGTAAATTATGATTTATTAGGTTATAAAATTCAAAAAATACTTTACTATTTATCGTCTGTCATGCTTCAGAAGATGTTCGAAATATCTCCCTTCAACTTCCAAACACTTTGCCATTGTTTTTCTGAATAAGTATCGTACCCGTTGTAACATTTCAGGTCTCACTAATAAGCATGCAACGCGGATTTGGTCTGTCATATCATCTAAAGTTGTAGGTGTAGCCGCCATGACTTTGTCTGTTATAACCCATGGGAATAAAAAAGTCAAGGTGGGTCAAATCCGGGAACCTAGCAGGCCAGTTTACCGAACCAGCTCGACCAATCGACTTGTTTTCAAACAATTTATTCAACTTATTACGGGCCTCTAACGCATAATACGGTGGAGCTCCGTCCTGTTGAAACCACAGGTCAGAAGTTATGTTTTGGTTTAATAATTGGGGTAGTTGGTTCCTTAAAAAACCTGTATACATTTCTCCATTTAAGTGGCCTTCGAAGAAATGCGGGCCAATTACTCTATCTCCGATTATATTACACCATACATTAATTCACCAAGGATGTTGATTTGGCAGAGTTCTCATCCAGTGGGGAATTTTCGACGCCCAATAGTACATATTATGTCTATTTACCTTTAAAAAGACAAACAATAAAAAAAAAAGGAAATTTAATTTCTACTGACAATGGATAACTTAAAATCCTACCTGGCCACAATTATGGAAAGTACCTTCGTCCGAAGAAACAACATTCTTGAGGAACCTGTTATTTCCTTGCATGTATCTCCTAACCTAATTGCAAAAAATAACTCGATTTTCAAATAATTGCCCATATATCTCTTGGTGGAGTGTAACATGGTATGGCTGAAATTTGTACCAGTGCAATATGGTCATAACTGATTTCTGACTTATTCCAGCATCTCTAGCAAGCCGCCTGGAACCTACATGCGGGTCAATAGCTATAATTCCTAAAACTCCATTTTGATTCGTTTTAGTTCGCTTTTCGAACTCGTGGTTTCGTCTTCAGGTTGCCGGTTGTACGACTTCTGGATTTCAGCCTTTTAAATTACAAGTGAGATTTCGGATTATTAGGAAACCTCTTCACCCACACTAATGCAGCTTGTCTGTAGTTTTTTCTGCACTCCCCCAAAATTAACAACATATCAACTTGCACACTAAAATTCGTTTCCATGTTTAATTAACCTAACTGAGAAATAAACGTTAAACTGAAAAAATATCAACTGACATTAGTTAAAACAACGCATTTCCATGGAAACAAGTAATAATTTTGGTATTTATTTTTTTTTATCAAAATTTTAAAATAAGTTAAAGTTAAAAATGGTAAATTATTTGAAATAAATCATAATTTCGTAACCAGGGGAGCAAATCAAAACAATTTTTGTATACGTACGTAGTTTTTTACGCAGATTCGTATTTACCAAAAAAAAAGTACATTATCTAATTTAAAATTTCAAAGTTACCCCCCCCCTCAAAATGGGAGGGGGTAAACATCAAACATATGTCTAAATATGTCCCCCCTCTTTCTCCATTCCCTCACTAAAATTTCAAGAAAATATTTCATAATGTTTTTGAGATATCGCCTTGTAACACTGTAACAAAAACTTTATCAAAAATAGAAAGAGTGCAATAAAATTAAATAATTAAGGATGTAAATAAAACAGTGGAAGGGGTACAATAGCGGGAAATTCCAACAGAGGGTTGAAAAATTAAATTAGGTACAATAATAGTAGTGTACAAAATCTTAAGTACCTACATGGTTAACAGAAAAAATTTAACAAAGGTGAATAATTATTTAAATCTAATTCATCATTAAGTAAAAGGTCCGTATTTTTAAGTTTATTTATTTCCATAGATTCTAACAAATTTAGTATTTTTAAACCTTTGTTTTCTGTATGTAAGATTTTAAAGGAAGGGTCAAAATTATGTTGATTATCAAGTAAACGGTTAACATGTGTAATGTTTTAACAAAAGAATGCAGGCAGGAACATTATAACAGTTTTCTAAAAAACAAAACCGCCTCAAACTATGCTCACCATTTACTTGATAATCAACATAATTTCGATCCTTCCTAAAAAATCTTACATACAGAAAATATATATATATATATATATGTCCGGGTTCATAGCGTCCTACGCCTTCCGGTTCCCAGCTTCCAACCTCTTCTATCCTCCCACTCTCCTGGTCTTAGATTTCGTTCTGACATTGCTCTTTGAATGCCGCTTATCCAGGTGGCTTTTGGTCTTCCTCGTTTCCTCCTTTCTGTTGGTATCCACTGAAATGCGAGTTTTGGAATTCTTTGTTGTGGCATTCTCTGCACATGTCCGTACCAGATCAGTTGTTTTTGCTGAATGTCCTCTATTATTGTTTTTTCTACCTTTACTATTTCCCTTATTCTTTCATTTCTTATTCTATCTATTCTCGATACTCTAGCTGATCTTCGCCAGAAATCCATCTCGGTAGCTAATAGTTTTTGTTCAAGGTTCTTCGTTAACTGCCAGGTTTCACTTCCATACAAGACGATGCTTTTAAACACTGTGGAGTAGATATAGCGTTTCTTTTCAAAAGAGATGTTTTTTGACCATAGCATCGAGTTTAGGTATCTAATTGTTGTTTTCCCTTTTCCTATTCTGCTCTCTATTTCCTTTTGTGTTCTTCCATCTGTTGTTATTTTTGTTCCCAAATAAATGTATTCATCACAGGCATCGATCTCTATACCATTATTTAATACCAGCTTGCCTTTCTCTCCGCCAATGCACATATATTTAGTCTTTTGAAGATTTACTGTAAGACCCCAGTTTTCGTATTCTCCGAAAAGTTTTCTTGACATAAATTCTAGATCCTCTTTATCCTGTGCTATGATTATCTGGTCATCAGCAAAGTGAAGTGTGTAGAGTGTTACATCATCTGTGAGCTGTATTCCCATTCCTTGGCATGATCTTCTCCATCTCTTTAGTGCTTCGTTCAGATAGATTTTGAATAATGTTGGGGATAAACAGCAGCCCTGTCTAAGGCCTTTTGTTACTGGGAATGTAGTCGAAACAGTGTCCCCCAACTTTATCCTAGAGTATGACCGTTCATATAACTGTTTAATGGCACTTATTGCTGTGTTATTGATTGGTGATATCTCTAATGTCTGCCATAATTTTCTTATCGGTACACTGTCGTAGGCTTTAGTAAGATCAACAAATAGTAGATGAACTTCTCGATTTGTTGCTGCCTTTTTCTCGTTTACTTGATTTATGGTAAATATATTATCTACACCCGACCTTCCCGCTCTAAAGCCTGATTGTTGTTCTATATCATGTGGATCAAACTCATTTTCAATTATGCTCCTCAGTATTTTACCATACACTCTACTGAAGGTACTGGTCACTGAAATACATCTGTAGTTTTTGCACTCGTTTTTGTTTCCTTTTTTGTGGATCGGTGTGATCCAAGCCTCTTTCCAAATTTCCGGTATTGGTTCTCCATTTATGAACATTTCAAACAGATGTCGTAGCATTTTTATTAGTTTTTTTGTGCCATTTTTTAACAGCTCTGCTGGGATGCCTTCAGGTCCTGCAGCTTTCCTATTTTTCATTGATTTTATCGCGTTCCATACCATCTCTTCACTGATTTCTATATGTTGGCCTTGAATGTAATAATTGGTTGGTGATTGTGTCAAGTACTGTTGTCTATTTTCGTTTAGCTCTTGTGCGAATTGTTTTTGCCATTTCTCTAATTTAATCGGGTTTAAATTTACTTTGTTGGAGCTTTCAGTTCTTAATGATTTTATCAATTTCCATGACTCTGATGACCTTGCACCTCCCATGTATGATTCTATTTCTTGACATTTTCTTTCCCATGTTTCGTTTTTGTTTTGGATCACCATTCGTTTAAACTTTGTTTGTTCGAGTTGGTATGTTACTTTATCGTTGTCATCCTTCGTGTTTAGCCACCTATTATATGCCTCCTGTTTTCTCTGTTTTTGTTGCTCCATTTCGTCGTTCCATGTCAGCTGGCCGTTATATTTGGTGTTGGATGTCTGCTTATTTCCTAAAGCTTCTTGGGCTGCCAAATGTAGCATTTCAACTATGTGTTTGTATATTGTTCTCGGATTCTGTTGTAGTAAG
This sequence comes from Polydrusus pterygomalis, assembly GCA_963969555.1. Lineage (NCBI taxonomy): Eukaryota > Metazoa > Arthropoda > Insecta > Coleoptera > Curculionidae > Polydrusus > Polydrusus pterygomalis. Next base: position 74,770,655 of record OZ018377.1, read on the forward strand.
TTTCCATTTAATTTCTGATCGAGGCGATTTTGATAGAGTATTCTGGTGCTCTGATGGTGCAGTCCGTCCAGATTATATTTAGCTTCCTCCAATTTTCCTTCTTGTGGTTGTGTGTTCTTTTGTTCTGTACTATATTTAAAAGGTATATTAACGTGAGCCTTTATCAAGTAATGGTCTGATGCACACTCTGCTCCTCTATACGCCCTTGTGTCTCGGACTTTCCATTTGGTGTTCTGTTTGATAATTACGTAGTCTATTATCGATTGCAAGCCTCTAGTTTGTTGGTGCCATGTGTATTTGTGTATCTCTTTGTGTGGGTAAAACCCATTTAAAATTCGTAGTTGTTGTTGTTCGCATAACTGTATTAGTCTTTGTCCATTATTGTTTAAGTTGTCCTCTCCATACCCGCCAATGACTTTATCATTTACAGAAAATAAAGGATTAAAACTAAATTTGTTAGAATCTATGGAAATAAATAAACTTAAAAATACCGACCTTTTATTATGAATTAGATTTAAGTTCATCTTTGTTAAATTTTTTCCGTTATACTTAAGATTTTTTAATTTACCCTTATTGTACCTAATTTAATTTTTTAAACCCTCCGTTGGATTTTCCCGCTATTGTACCCTTTCCACTGTTTTATTTACATCCTTAATAATTTAATTTTATTGCACTCTTGCCATTTTTGATTCTCAACTTTATTAAATCATTGTCATCTGACGAAGCTACAGTGTTAACCAAACATGCCATCTTCTTGTTAATATAGTGGAAATTTACAAGTTCAACTTTGTTTTACTGTATCCCATAATACTATAGGTAATTATGGATTTCCACCTAGTATCGGCTGAATCAATGAATTAAATAACTTGTAAATTAATACAACCAATGATATCAAGAAAATATCACACTGGCAGAAAACCGAAATACTATTAATTACTTGGATCATAGTTAAGTATGTGCAGTAATATTGGCAAACCTTTTCACACAACCCATAAACTCCCGTCAGATACAAAAAGGGTTTTTTCTAATTTTGTATCATAACAAAAATCTATTACGATACGCATTTGCGTATCGTAATGAAGCTATTTCGATACGCGTTTTTTCTTTATTTGATGTTGGTAACATTTAAAGTTTTATTTCATTGACTTGCGCGGCCTTTGTGACTTACGAGAAAACCCATTTTTCGCATAGGAAAAATAGCTTGATAACCTACTTTTTTATTCTGTGTGGATAAACGTCATGTATGTTGGTTGCATAAATCTATAAATCTTTTGTAGATGCTTCAAGCTATCATTTTCTGCCAAATCCTATCCAAAATTCAATCTACTAACCTTCCAATGTCGATTTTAACTTCAACTTTATTTGAATTTTTCATCTTCCTTCCCTATACTAAATTGCAATGCCGTGACGTAAAATCACGTCTTTTGAAATTCGAAAAAACGTAGCAAAATCGCCCGAATTTCCGAACGCTCTGTATTGTACCGAATGTACAAGGATCACACAACGTATTCCGTCCAATTTCAAATCTCATATCGCTAAAATAACTGTAGAATCTCGTGGTGAAAATGGGTCAATAAATCAAAAAATGACAGTTCGCAAAATAATTTTTGTTGTCCAGAGGCTACTATGATAAAAAATAGTATTACCACCATAAAATTTAGACATAAAAATTTACAAAATTTGAAGGATTTATTTTCTTTGTAAATATGTGTTTTTTATTGAAAAAACTACAAATTAGAAAAAATAGTATAACGTACGTGTTATATAAAGCAGTTTTAAGCACTTGTCCCGTTATAAAACTCGCCGCAAGCAGCTCGTTTTTAAACATGGACGCGAGCTATAAAATGATGCTTTATAAAACATGTACGTTCATATACTATTATTGCACTCTTTCTATTTTTAATTCTCAACTTTATTAAATCATTGTCAGCGAAACGTCATTTTCTTGTTAATATAGTGGATATTTACAAGTTCAACTTTGTTTTACGGTCTCTATGGATTTCCACCTAGTATCGGCTGAATCAATTAATAACTCTAAATAACTTTTAAATTAATACAACCAATGAATGATGTCAACAAAATATCACACTGGCAGAAACCGAAATACTATTAATTACTTGGATCATAGTTAAGTATGTGCAGTAACGTTGGCAAACCTTTTCACACAACCCATAAACGCCCGTCAGATACAAAAAGGGTTTTTTAGAGTCCATAGCCGGAATCCGTTACTGTATTTGTGTACATAAATTGAAGTAACTCGCTGGTGGCACGGATAAGATAACTAGATTAGCGCGCTGCCGAGTTGAATTGTTACGTTTATTTTGTGTAGCGATGAGAGCGAGCGCGTTAAACTAGATAGAAATTTGGGCAAATCGGGTAAACAGCCACTGTGTCATGATGACGAAAGGGGGGTCTAAGTGAAATGAGGCCTGATTCGTAAGATCTGCCGGGAGCGAGAATATGTAAATGGGGGCTTAATTTTGGGGGAATTGTTTCATATTGAATTTCTGAAGGGAAATGACAAAAGTTGGGATTATATTGATGACAGGAGTATTAACGTAGCTTTAAAACAATAAAAGCTACCTTGTTAAAATATACCGGGTGTTTCTCAAAAGACGTTCACCCCTATAACTTTCCTGTATTTATAGATATTAAAATTAAATTTTGAGATTATGCACAAGAGATGAGTCAGAAACTTATTGGCATAGTTTTCAATTTGTTAGCTCTTCTGGTTTGACCGGAAGTGGCCTTGACTTTGATATTTTAAATGGGTTATCTTGTATATTTTTACTTATTGGGATTCAGCATAACATTCTGAGAAGAATGACACCTCACCTGTCATTTTTTGACACGTTATAACATTTTTATGTGTATTTTTTATTTACAATCTAGAGTGCTACAAATTAATTAAATCTGTTAATTTATAGTCAAGTAGTATATGAACATTAAAAGTATGTCATAATAATTGACTTTCTAAATTTCACAAGCGTTTAAAAAATGAAATTTTGTTTTCTTGATGTTTACTCCATTTTTCCAAATGGAACGATGGTAGTTTACTAGGATATATTTAAAACGAGCATTTTTTCAACAATTTGATACCATACACTCCTATGCTATTTTAAAATTGACACGAGCCTTAAGTCCCAATCGCAAATTTAAAAGCGCTATGCATTATTGCCACCCTATCTTTTCTAAAGAAATATAAAGGCGGCTTTGAAAAACAATGGAATGGTTTTGAAAACCAATATGGTTTCAAAATAAAATTGTAATGTCATTCGTTTATTAAACTTACATGCAAATCAGATTAAATGGTTAGTTTTACTTGAAATGAACAAATTGATATGCTCCTAATTTTTGGAGTGACCGAAGCCGCAAGATTGTATGTATTGTATGTTTTATAAACTAATGACATTACAACTTTAAATTAAAGTCATATTGCTTTTCAAAACCATTCCATTGTTTTTCAAAGCCGCCTTTATATTTCTTTAGAAAAGAGAGGGCAGCTATTAACGCTTTTAAATTTGCTATGGGGATTTAAGACAAATTTTTCAGTGTCAATATTAAAATAGAATAGAAGTGTATGGTATCAAATTGTTGGAAAAAAAATTGTGCATGCTTTAAGACCACACAACAGAAGTGAAAACTTCAACAAGGTTAATTCAGTGCCCACAAAAAAGTGCTAAACGCGCCTAAAGAAGTTTTCACTTTACCTTACTTCACCCTACGTAAATATATAATTTAAAAAATGCCAGAACATACCTGAGACGCAACAAGTGTCGCACACTGTTTCCACGTCGATTGATGCGGCAGCGGAGTCGAATTCGAGCGTAACACAGCCGAACCTGACGCCTGACGGCTCAGTTTAATTCAGTGCCCACAAAAAGTGCTAAACGCGCCTAAAGAAGTTTTCACTTCAAAAAATGCTCGTTTTAAATATCCTAGTGAACCATCATCGTTCCATTTGGAAAAATCGAGTAAACATTAAGAAAACAAAATTTAATTTTTTAAACGCTTGTGAAACTTAGAAAGTCAATTATTATGACATAATTTTAATTTTCATAAACTACTTAACTATAATTAATTTGTAGCATTCTAGATTGAAAATAAAAAATAAACATAAAAATATTATAACACGTCAAAAAATGATAAGTGAGGTGTCATTCTACTCAGAATGTTATGCTGAATCCCAATAAGTAAAAATATACAAGTTAACCCATTTAAAATACCAATGTCAAGGTCACTTCCGGTCAAACCGGAAGTGCTAACAAATTGAATATTATGCCAATAAATGCAGACTTATCTCCTATGCATAAATATCTATAAATATAAAAAAGTTATAGGGGTGAACGTCTTTTGAGAAACTCCCGGTATAATGTCCCAATATGCGGACAAAGTAGAATAACTTTCTTATGGTGTTAGATAGAAACAAAGAGTTTTTATAAAAATTGTTCAGGATCCTGAGGGGCACATTTTAAAAATAAATTGCGATATACCGGGTCTTTCGTAAATCGAGGCCATATCAAACATACCTTTTTTAGGGAACACCCTATATTTTATATTACTTTTATAAAGATCTTTAGCTCTTTTATTAAGCATACCCTATACCCAAATTCACAACTTTTTGAGATATTTCACTTTTATAGGGAACATATCAAAAAGTAGCTATGGAAATGTAAAAAAATTCCGTTCTAACAAACAGCTTATTGTAACTTATTATATAGTATATTCTATCAAATTATCACTACATTATTTTTCACACTAAAATAATAGCATAACAGTCCCTTTTATTCGCTTTTAGGAAAATTTTCCATATTTAATTTATGAACAGCTTGATTCTTAGTATAGGCATACCACCAAAAGACAAAAATGAGGCGTAGTTATCCCAAAGTCAGTGAAATATATTTTAATTTTATAAAAAAACACCTCCTATTCTACATTTAATTATTTTTTCAATGAATTACTCAGAAACATCTTTTTTTTAAATTTAGAAAGTTATGATCCTTATTTTGTTTCGTATTTTGACATAAACAACACTAATTGTTATATTTGACATATAACTACAGTGACAGAAAACTAAGAATCACGTTGTCCATAAATTTTGTAGGGAAATGTAAAAAGCGAAGAAAGTGGATGAAATAAAACTGTAAATGAAAGAAAAACCATACAGAGTATCTGAAAAAATTAGTTAAAAGGGTCTAAAACAACCAAGTAAAACAGGGAAGCAGAAAAAAATAATACTAATTGAGTCTCTCAAACTTAAATTTCAAATCGATATAAAAACAATTTGTTAAACAGGTAATAATAACGCATTATTAAGTGACAATAAATAACCCCTAACAATATACCTGCAAAGCCCGGAAACCCCCAATAAATACTTTGAAATGAGTACCGAACTGGACATTAAACCTTTAACGTTTTAAATTTTTTGATAAAGCCGAAAACATAAAAATATGCTCTTAAAATAATAATTTATGAAAAATATGCATTTTATTATAAAATTGACGGAATATATGCAAAATGCATATACAGTGTCACCAGTAAAGTCCGCATCATATGGGATTTTTTTTTAATAGCTTTATACAAAATTTTACTTTGGCATCAAGTTCTGCTTCGATCGAGATGAAAATTAAGCAAAAAAATAGTACTCACGTGATTTGCATTATCTGTCAAATTTTAATTTTTTCCAAAAAATATATTTCTGAAAATATCGAAAAAAGTTATTAGAAAAAGTTTTTTTAATGCAGTTTCTTGTCCACATTTCAACTGCATAAGATAATTTTGATTTTTTACCTATATTTTGTAAATTGCACCACTTTTGCAAAATAAGACTCAACGCAACCTACATAAAACTTCCCAGTTTTGACGATGCTTTATTTCAGATACATTTTTTTTTTGCGCCATATTAAATGTGTGTTTTTCTACAAAATCAAAATTGGGCTATTAAAATTTGGTCGCATGTGATGCAAAGTTTATTTGTTTTGGACCCTGTATAAGGTAACCTCATAAAATAAGTATTTTTGAAAACGTAGTTTATGTCTGAAAGTAATACACCTTAATATTAAGACAAAAAATAACACAGTGTCATCAGTAAAGTATTCATTAAGTGGAAAATAAATTTTAGTTTAACTTAACGTAAAGTTTATCTATTTTCAACGATTTAATTTAAACCCCCTTTACTTTATTTTTTATTTTTTTACTTTCAGACACAAACTACGTTTTTAAAAATACTTATTTTATGAAGTTACCTTATACAGGGTAAAAACAGATTAACTTTGCATCACATGCGATCAAATTTTAATAACCCAATTTTGATTATGTAGAAAAACACATGAAATAAAGCCTTGTCAAAACTGAGACGTTTTATGTAGGTTGCATTGAGTCTTATTTTGCAAAAGTGGTGCAATTTTCAAAATATAGGTAAAAAATCAAAATTATCTTATGCAGCTGAAAATTTGACAGATAATGCGAATCACGTGACTACTTAATTTTCAGGCAGAACTTGATGCCAAAGTCAAATTTTAAATAAAGCTATTAATAAAAAAAAATCCCATATGATGCGGACTTTAGTGGTGACACTGTATATGTATTTTGCATATATTCCGCCCTTTAATCTGCAGGGGCGGATTTAGAGGGGGGCGCGGGGGGCGCGCGCCCCCTTCCCGAGTTGTACCATTTTATAATATTTACCATATAATAGTATAGGTACTGTACAAAATATTATACAGATACGTGAAACTAGATAAGTTTTTAAGATAAGGTAGGCAGATACGTTTTGGAATTATACTACCCTTTCTTGTTTACTAAGTATAGTTTTTAAGTTGTTTTATTTAGTAAGTGTGAAGCTCATTTGTAAATTTATGAACGATTAATAAATGTTGGGTTGCACAAAGATTTCTAACAATAATTAACAATCCAACAACTTTGACTGTGAAGAAGGAATTAAAAGTGATGGGGCAGAGGCAGATACTGCAGAAAGTACAGATACAGCTAATACCCCCACACAAAATGCACTTGAACTTGAAATAAGTATTACAAAAAGTGGCAGTAGCGGCTGTATCCAAAGTATCGATTCCGATTCAAACTTGTTTATTTTGTCGACCTTTCGAATTTCTTTTAAATTAAAAGAGTATTTTAAAGTCTGGCATATTGCCGCAGATTAAGCTTTACGGTTATTTTACCCAAAAAAGGGCGTGGCACCCAAAAAATCGGCGCGAATTAACTTGCGCCTTTGGCGCAATTCTCCTTTGCACCCACCCCTAGAACAAATCCTAAATCCGCCCCTGTTAATCTGTATTTTATTGGTATTATTTTCGTGAACAATGCTAGGAGATAAATGACATGTTTAGTGAAAGAGAAAGTACCTACCAAATCATTTTTTTTTTTAATAATACGGGTATAGTTCTATTGAGTATAGTATGTATAGTGGATTTCACCTTAGTTTTTAATGCTTTGACGTCGCTCTTGTCAAACATATTAGCCAACACGTGATTTTAAAATCCCTAATTCTATAAACGGCTTTCAGGCACGGGCATTGGCTAGATTAACAAGAGATGGATATATAACTGACCGTATAGTGGCATGTACATGACGAAGATGCACACTACACAGTTCAATACGTTGCCCTTCACAATGAGCTCAAACTCGTCAAAAGCACAGCATCGCTCCTATATGCCGTTAGTATGTGCATCTTTGTCTTACGCATTTGCTCTCGCATATCTCTTTTCGTACTTCATTAATTCAATTGTCTCGTCGCGTTCTTTAAATATCACAGAGCCGCATTGGGACACACCGCGCACCGCGTGCATTCTGCTGTTAATTCTTGATCGTTCGTGTAATTGTTTTTGGTATTTTTCAGACAGCATTTTGCTTATATTTTGTGCGTATTAGACTTTTTGGTTTTAAACTGCCGGACTGTGTGTATCTGTGACGTGTTTCTTTTTATGCAAAAGTAAGTAAATAATTATTAATGTATCGGACGGTGACGACGACATCGACAGCTTGTCAGATGAAGACCAAAAATAATAGGGAACTTGCAACAAAATTAAATTTGAAAACCACAGTGAACCATTATGCTAAAATAAGTTTTACATACAGCTGTATTGAAGAGTGCTTGAGGTATCTGTTCTGCAAACGCATGGACAAAAATCTTTTTTTGTAGTATCTACTTACATTATTTTTTCTTTATTCATTAAAAAAAAATACCTAATTCGATAACATTACAAACTTTTGTTGTTTTATTATAAACCAACGGAAAGTTAGACCTATTTTGTAAACTTCAAACTCTTTAGAACCTAGTCTAAAGAAAAAAATATCTACCCGTGAATAAGAAAATAAAAAAGTAAACAATAAGCTATTAAATATAATATATAGATTTTTTCAACTTAACACTGCATGGTCTAAAATCAAATTAAAAAACAAAATAATTCTTTAATAAAAAACGTAGTTAATTATTGATGATACTAGATTCACGACTGCCCCTTGTATATTTTTTATTGTACTAAATTAAGAGTGTGTTTTTACCAAAATAACAGCACTTTCTTATATTATAAATAAAAATTAAATGAAATTGTTTTTCTGATACTCTATCCTATTTCCATTCCCCTTCAGTGTTTTTTTTTAAATATCTTAAAAATGGCTTAGGTAATTCTCGTTTCCATCCATATAATTACAACTACAAATAAATTGACCCATGTTCACACATAATTTTTAAGTCCGGCCCTGGCCAATCCTTAAGTTCTGTAAAAAGAAATGTTATAAATGACATGTGTCAGCGGCGGCCATTAAAAACTAAGGTGAAATCCACTATATGTTACCCGCTTTCGATGACGAATTTATAGCGATTAAAATGCGCAAGCGAAGCCGCAGATACCCGCTAGTATATTATATTTTTATTTTATTTAATTGTCCATACATTCGTAACTTTAAAACTCTTTCGTTATAAATTGGTCTGCAAACTTGTTTAAGAAAGAAAGTTGGCAACTGTAGTAAATTTTTTAGACAGAAGTTGTAAAAGATTTTGGCACCGTAAAGCGATTTTCCGCTTATATTTTATCGAGTTAAAAATATACTTTCTTACAATCTTAAAATATGGATGTTTCCTCCAATTCAATAGTTTTATTTTCACGTAGCCAGACTACCACTGTCTTTTATGGTGTTATTTTTATCATTTTCTCGGTTGTATTGTAAAACTGTTACATGTTCACTACGTTCGTACACAGAATAAGCTAGAATTACCTCAAGGGTTTTTGTCTTTGTATTGTGAAAATCGTACTAAAATATTTGCTTTGCTTTTAGTGAACTAAAAAGTGTTGGAATAAATTCAGTAAATCCAGTAGGTACATCTTTTTTTTGGAAAAATGCTTGGGCGCTGGTATAAGCATTTTAAGTCGTGGTTTTTTTTATATTTTATAGTGTCTTGCCTTCAGGTTTTTACACTCCCATCTGACCTTCGGCATTTTCCATTAGGTGTACTTTACTTTTAGGTTGTATTATAAATTAAAATGGAAATAAAGACCTTATTTATTTATTTATTTATAAAAAAATATTGATACGGGTGTCTCAAATTAGAGATATGACGATATTGATAATTTTTTTAAATGGCAACCCTAGTTTTTATTGACTATTTTTAAAGTGCATATTAAGTTATACATATAAGTACCAAAATTGATATTTTTGTTCCTTGTCAAATGTGGAGATTGAAAGCAGAAGTAAGCCATAAGTGTAGGTTACATTCTCTCGAAGTAATTAAAAATATTTCAAACGGGTTTTATTTGCGTTTAGAATATTACCAAATAGTGAATGGACAACATTTTGATCCTTTATTGACGAAAAAGTGTTAAAAATGGATAGAACATTTTTTTATAATTAATTTGTGTTGGGTTACATGCTTGGTGAAACTGTTGTTCCATTGCACAGGAAGAAAATCAATTAAAAATAAATGCCATAATAATAATAATAATAATAATAATAATAATAATAATAATAATAATAATAATAATAATAATAATAATAATAATAATAATAATAATAATCTTTATTGTCTAACAGATACATGATATATCAATTTATAAGACAATGTTACTAGTATGTGATGAGTATTACCAATAGTTTACAAAAATAATACATGTGGATATAAGAAAGAGAAAAAATTAGAGAAAAAATTATATAATAATTGAATAAAATAAAAATGTTGAATCACTCATTATTGGATAAGAATTTTTGTTTAAGAATTTTCGTTAGCTGATTGGTTGAGAGTTCATGAACATCAATGTTACAGCAGGTGTTATTAAATAAATTCATAGCTCTATATATCGGCGTTTTGATTAAAAAATTTGTTGTGGGGGTGGGGAGGAAGAAAGCAGGAGGAGACCTAGTAGGACGGGGCGGGATGTAGAAAATTATTTGTGCCAGTAAGTCCGAACAAACAATTTGAGATTTAAGTATTTTAAGCAAAAACATAGTTAGTAAGTAATTTCTGCGGTTTATTAAAGAGGGTAGTTGAAATCTTTGTAACAGTACACGTTGCTCGGTACCCCTAGGAGGGAAAACTCCATCACTTTTAAACGCTAAAAATTTGACAAACTTCCTCTGCACATTTTCGAGTTGTACAATATACCGTTCGTATATTGGGTGCCAAATGAGGGAGCCGTATTCTAGTTTTGATCTAATATAGGTAAAAAATAAAGTTTTGAGCACTTGTAGATTATGAAACTCCCTACAATTTCTAATTATGAAACCTAGTACTTTTATAGCACTAGTACAAATCTGGTCAATGTGGGTGGCAAATGAAAGTTTAGGATCGTAAGTAACGCCGAGATCCTTTATTGAAGAAAATTGTATAATAGTAGAACCTCCTAGTTCATAGTTAAAGGTTGTATTGTTTACTTTATTTGAAAAAGTCATATAACAGCATTTATTAATATTCAGCGGCAGGTTATTTCTAAAGCACCAATGTTCGACAGCTGTTAAATCTCGCTGGAGCGCAAGGCAGTCTTCAACACCACGAATCACTCTAAATATTTTAAGGTCGTCAGCAAACATTAACACTTGACTCGAAATAGTCTTGTTTATGTCATTTATAAATAGTAGGAATATAAGCGGTGCGAGGTTGCTGCCTTGAGGTGCTCCGCTTGAGGCACTGAATTTAGGTGAGCGGTGGCCACGTAGCTCCACGTATTGTTTCCGGTCTTTCAAGTAAGAGCCAAAAAAGGCAACAAGGTTGTCGCTGAAGCCCATGGCATCTATTTTTTTCAGAAATATATGGTGATCCACCTTATCGAAGGCCTTCGAGAAGTCAGTATACAGCACATCTACTTGCAGGCGGTTATCCAGTGCCTGTCCAACATACTGGGTGAAGCAGGCCAGGTTACTGACTGTGCTGCGCCCATTAAAGAAGCCATGTTGGTAAGGTGAGACAAGTTGTCGAACCTGGCCAAAAACGCACTCGTATACCGACATCTCAAAAACCTTCGCGAATACCGACAGAATAGAAATGGGACGATAGTTTGTGATGTCGCTTAAATTTCCTTTTTTGAATATGGGTGTAATTCTTGCCTCCTTCCAAACGTTTGGAAAGGTTCTTGATTTAAGTGATAAATTAAATATATAAGATAAGGGCATCAATAGAGCAGATGCACAGTCCTTGACGAAAAAACATGGCACCTTGTCTGGGCCTTGAGTACTTTTATTTTTTAGCTTTTTTATTGAATTTAGAATAATTTCATCTGAACTTATAATATGCAAAGCAGATAAAGGTAACACTGTAACTATTTTAGATAAAACAGATAAAACAGATTACATAACAAAGGTCAATAATTTCATTCGAGAAAATAATTTCGAGCATCTTTAGAAAGGCCCGACAATTTCCTTTCAAGCCAAATAATTAAAGAAATTAAAACAATCGACAGTATATTACCTAACAATGAAACGTACAAATTAAAAGTCATGAACCCGACAGCTCCGGTCCTGTACGGACAACCCAAACTACACAAATCCAACATACCCATAAGACCAGTAGTCACCTATATCAATGCCCCCTCATACAAATTATGCCAGTTTCGTAATAACTATCTCCAGGGCCGATCCTAGGGTGTCGGGCGCCCGCGTGCAAAGACCTATTATGCCGCCCCTCTAAAGAAATTTTTCTATTTTGAGTAATACTTAACGTTGACGTTATAAACTCATCTACATGTACATAAGAGTAAAAAGTTAAACATTAATAAAAATGCACACTACAAATAATATTTTACGGGAAAGACTTTATTTTTGGGCCATATTAGATGTTATAATTATTAGCGACACCTTTTTTCTTTTTACTTTAACAAAATAATAAACCAACAAAAATATTACTTTTGAAACAAAAATATACATTTTATAATTAGAAATGTAAAACAACAGTATTTACCAGAAAATACAAAATAACAAAAAGTACTAACGCATAAATCTTGCGAAACGAAAAGTATATAAATCAGTTTTTCCTCGAAGACTACCTAATAATTAACTATAAAATAATTTTTCTGGCTTTCTGAGAAGCAAATTTGTCAATAATTGCGGTGAGATCAATTTTTTCAAAGATTTCGGATTCAATAGAGATGATGGCCAAATCTGAAAGTCTTTCTTGTGTCATATTATTTCTCAAGTAATTTTTAATAATTTTTAATTTACTGAAACTTCTTTCACCTGAAGCCACAGAAATAAGTAAGGTTAAAACAATCCTTATTGCTGGAGCAAAATTTGGAAAACAGGGAATGAGATCATTTTTGACTAAAATTTCTAATATCTTAATTGGCTGTTTTTTACCTGGAAAAATACCTTTAAATGAAGTTATTTCATTAAAGAGTTGTATACCGTCTATATCTTTCACGATAGTTCCTTCCTCCTGTACCTGTAACTTAATATCTAAGTCCATGCAGGCTTTCATGAGGTCATCATTAGAAATGGTGGGAAACTCATACAGAAAGCAGAATATTAAATAGCACTCAGATAATAAGGTAAATCTTTTATTTATCGAAGAGATCGCGTAATCAAGAACTGCAAAATAGAAAACAATCTTGAATTGCAGGAAGGGATTTAAAACTCGTTCATCACTGCCCTCGTAATTAAATAAACGAACTTTTTTTCTGTGCTTCGAGATGGGAAATTCGGGATCAATACCTAAATCTCTAGCAAGTGTTGTTGCTGAATCGACAAAAATTTTAAAAAATTATTGTCAGATCTTTGGAAAACTAAATATTTTTTAAGATTATCTAAGCCTTTAATGCATTCCGCGATGTTTAATTTAGGATTTTGAAGCATTTTACTCAATACATCACATCAATTCTTCATAATAAATCATGCCAAATTAAAATTGAACACAAAAACTTAAATGTTTCAAGACTTTTAATAGTTTGATAAATGTCATTTTATTTTTATTTCGAGAAATTCGTAAAAAGTTTTGCTTGATTGACAGAACTATCTGCGGCCTACGGCCGCCCCTTGGTTTGGCCGCCCGCGTGCGGTGCACGCGCTGCACACCTGCTAGGATCGGCCCTGACTATCTCGCTAAAATCATCAATTGTTCCTCGAAATATGCAATAAAAAACACTTTTGAATTTATAGAACGAACCCAAAATATTAAAATCCTCAGCAACTCCGTCCTAGTTTCCTTCGATGTTAAGAGCCTATTCCACTTCAATACCAATAGCCGAACTAAAAAACATTATACACAACAATCTATCCAATAGCCACACCGCAGTTAATATAGATGAAATATCTGCGCTCACCAACCTTTGCATAAACCAAAGCTATTTCAGGTTCAACGACAAATTCTACTTACAAAAGGAGGGACTACAGATGGGCTCCCCCTTACTTTTTATGGCATATTTCAAAAACAAATTATTTAACATAAAAAATCCTCTAATTAAAAACATACATTTTTGGCGTAGGTATGTCGACGATGTGTTTTGTGTTTGGACCGGTACGGACCGACAATTGGGTACACCAATTTCTCAATCTTCTTAATACAAACCATAGAATACAATTTATCATAGACCGCTGAATCTCTAACCGTTTACGAGATCCCAATAGTGAGCGTCGAATTTGTAACACCATGTTCCATGTACAAGATTAAAAAGTTATATTCTAATTTTTAGTCCAAATGAAAAAAAAGTTATGATGGATAATATTGCAATTAATATAATTTGTATATATGAAAGACAAAAAAGTATTTATAAAACCATGCAAGCATTATTAAGCCTCCTTATTTGAAACTCATTTTTTATTAAATATGCTTTTAAATTCATAAATAAATTGAAGTCAATTCATTTAACTTCTTTTATCAATACGCTTTCAAAACAGTTTTTTATTTAACTTTTTAATATTTAAGGTCCTTACGAATTCAAAAAGCCGGCTTTTACCTCATACAACCTTCATTAAATACTCTTTCATACCCGCAGTGAGACTTCATAGCGCTTTCGGTTCCGAGACCAAATTAATTTTAAGTTTGCATTACTTCAAAATTGCTATTTCAAATGCAACCAACACAATATGACTGCATAACTTTTCAAATAAAACAAGAATTAAGCACTTACATTACTTGTACAGCGGCAGGACCGGCAAAACATTTAATATGTTTTTCAGTGTCAGTTTCAACTTCTTGTTATTCTTTGTTTATTTTATCTAACAAGTGGATTTTACGTTATATCTGTAACTGCAGGGCTGCAAGTTATTGATATACAGGGTGTCCGGAAAATGGTGGTCAATCCTTTAACCATGCATATATTCCTTGAGCAAAAATAATATGACTTTTATAATGCCATTTTTTATTTTCGACCCTCATGTTCGAAAGTTTAAAATTACAAAATTATTTTTTTGAATAATTCGAGTATTTAATAAAAAGTAAATTTCAAATTTGGTACATTTCTTCACCATAAAGAGTTACATCTTTTAAGAAAAAGAAAATGAAAAACAGTTGTGACATATCCAAAATAGGGGGTGTTTAGTACACCCCCCACCCCCCCCCCCCTATTTTTTAGTACGTGCGCCGGCGACTTCCGAATTACATTTTTTCACGTAAATGTTGGTTTTTGATTATTTTTTACCCTTAAAAAAAATAAATAAATAATAAATTAATTAATTCAGGAAATGAAAAACTATGCCAAATAGTAAATAGAAGTAATAATTTCTTTGAAGAATTCAATGAAATATCATTAAATAAATTAAAACTAGCAATTTCAAAATTAAATTCAAATAACAACTATGGAGAAATTTGGAATAAAAAGGTGTTAAAAAAATTTAATAAATTCTTGTTTAAAATATGGAAATATGCCTGATGAATTAAAATGTTCTTACATTACACCAGTGCCAAAAGTAAAAAACACTAAAAGATAGGACGAGATGAGGCCAGTAAATGTTTTATGGTATATTGAGAAATTATTGGAAGAAGATAGAATATAAACAGTTTAGTTTCCGTTCAAGCTGGTTTTCGAAAAGGGTACTGTACCGAGGCAGCCATTCAATGCGTGATTCAGACGTGGAAGAGAACCACTGATCAAGGGGAAAATGTTATAGCTGTATTTTTGCATTTTAAGCGGGCATTCGAAACAATTGACAGGGCTAGATTATTGAGTAAATTCTATTCGCAAAAACGTTTATAAAGGGTTTAAAAATTATTTAAGTAACAGGTCACAAAAAACAAAAATATTAAAAACATTCAAATAAAAAAATAAATAATATAGGAGTTCCTCAAGGAAGTATACTAGGTCCAATATTATTTATTTTATACATCAACGATATGCCTTTAGTTTTAAAAATGTGTAAGTTACAAATGTTTGCTGATGACACCTTAATTTACATTAATGTTTTAAATATTTTTGATGGTCTAAATACTCTAAATTCTGAGATAAATAAATTATAAAATTGTCTAAAAGTAAATAAATTAAAATTAAATAAATTTCAAAAACTAAATGTATGGTTATGGGTAATAATTTAAATTGTCCAAATATAAATGTTGTAATTGATGGTGAAAAATTGGAATTAGTAAACAGTTTTAAATATTTAGGGATAATCATTGATTCAAAATTAAAATTTTTTAATTATTTTGAATGTATCATATCGAAGATTGCCGGAAAATTAGGTTATTTTAAAAGAATCAGTTTTAATTTAAGTTTGTTTTCTAAAAAAACTATATGTATTACTATTATATTACCACCTTTTCTTTGTTGTTCTTCCATTTTATACTGTGCTAGTGCTAGTGAGGAAATATTTGATAAATTACAAATTTTACAAAATAAGGATGAGGATTATTTTAAATTGTGACAAATATACAAAAATTAATTTTATGTTAAAAAATTTAGATTGTCAGAAATTTAATTTTTTATTTAGTATGTATCTTTATAAAATTAAAAATAATTTAATGCCTGATTGTTTAAAAAAATGTTGTTCTTTTAATTATGACCATCATAATTATAAAACAAGAACTAATCAAAATGTTTATGTGGATAGAGTGTCTAAAACGTTAGGTTATAAATCTATTTTTTTATAAAGGTTTGATAGAATATAATAATTTGGAAAATTCTATTAAATCTCAAAAATCATTAAATTTGTTTAAAAAAACTTTAAAATTACATTTAATTATTAAATACGTAATATTTGATACAATTTACAAAATGTTTAACTGTCTGTTCTGTCTGTTTTTGTTAAAAGAAGGTTGCGTTTTAAAATTAAAAAATAAATCTATAAAAATGTGTTAAAAAAATGTATTAAAAAATATTTACTTAGGAATAAATCGTACCTATACATAATTTTAATAGATAACTTTCAAGAAAAAAGGAAAGTCAAACATTTTTCAGTGTGAAAATATTTACCTACCTGCATTGGGTGGTAAAAAAAGTTTAGAAACCAACTGTTTGCCGTTGCTGATAAAATGTTGTTCTTGATAAGGGTTTGTAATTGAATAGGATAATAAATTCATTGAGGCCCAACTTATTAATGACCTGTTAGTACTACCTGCCTCATATTCAACTAGATACCATAACAACAATTATTGTTGTTCCAATAATGGCATCCTTACCCCAGCCCCATACATGCGGATGCAAATGTTTGACAATTCTGGGAATATTTGGTATTAAATAACCTTGTATGAATGTTCATTTAGGAGGCCATCCGCACATTACACTTTTAGAACCGAATTTTTGCATTTATTAATCAAGTTCTTTGATGTGTGTTAATTTACCGACTCAATACGGCAAATATTCGTGTTCGGCTCAATATCTGAATATTCGTTAACGAACACAAATTCCTTATCCACATAATATGCGGTTAAATGCCCTTATATCAAATATTTGTAAACGAAAAACGGAAGTGTGGCGCCGGGATTAGAAGTTATATCATAGTTAATGTTAACTAGATACCTATTAATAATTTGAGCCTTAATAATTTTCAATTATTTTTATTTACTCTTTTACTAATTACTACACTACTAAATGGGCAAACAATAGATATTATAAACTTATCTCACTTTATCTAATAATTCTGTGGTCTAAAATAATCTAATTTTCCACAAATCTGACACTGACGTACCATTTTGTTAAGTTTGACAATAAAATCCGTTACAAGACACTCAAAAAAATACAAAACTTCACAAAACATCTACAAATACAAGTATTCCGGCGACTAACCACAATCGCAAAAACAAATACTAGGATTACTCACAGAAAAAAGAAGCGTTTGTTGGATTACTACAGCTGTTTTTGTTGCTACCCATGAATGGCCGACGCGTGAAAATAGAAAGTGACGTTACCGCTATCATTCTACAGTTTCACACCATACACAAAAATAAATACAATACAATACCTGTTACTAAATACCACATATTTATTTCATTTAAACCAACTCCTTGGAGGCATGTGTTAAGTATAGTGGACCATACGTATCTAGACCATACAGCTAACCAGACAAACTGTGAACTATGTCATCTTTGATTTCTTTAAAATGTAAACAATCTCGTCTATTCTATAAGAGGTCTTGGCTTAAAACATATTTCTTAAAAAGTTTAACGTCAACTATGTCTGTAACCAGTTTTTTAATAAGTTCATTTTACTCTAGACCTACCAATAGGTAAGTCAACGTGAATCACTCAATATATTAAATTCAACGAAGTAGTCCTTTTTCCAAGGGACCCGATTCTATTAAATATTAAACAAATCAAAAGAATACAAAGTCGGCGTCTACCCTATATATTAGATATTATATAAAATTTGCTGAGGTTTAACAATTTTAAATTAACCTTTAAACCACATAAATTGAATTTTGTTGCCAAATTTAATGTTGTTAACTTTTAAAAGGCATCAATACTTTTAAATTAAACACCGTCTACCAGTTGGTCATGGGGTATTTGGCAAACATCCGAAAAATAATATATTTCGATGTTTGTTGATGTTTATTGAAAAGTAAAGCTAATATTTAATCAGTTCTTCGCAGGGATAACAATGTTTACTTACCCAGATAAACATAGCTCGTTTTTCTACGTCACTGAAGTCGACATTTGCATTACTCCAAATTTAAATTCACCTTTAAAATTTAATTAAAAACGGGCCGGGGCAACCGAGCGTATAAGAGATAACACCAAAACAAAGTCAGACTGGGCGGGCAAAATATGAACATAAAATAAAACAAAGATACTCCGGAACGAGCTGCTAATTAAAAGAAACATTAAAAGAAACTAAAAGTGTAGCGTTTCCAGCGAAATGAGCGAAATTACTAATTTAAATAATTAACTGTAAGAAAAATAACAAAAAATGGAAGCGAAACATTTGAAAATAAATTTTTAACTTAATAATGAGGATCCAACGGCTATTATTACAGTAAGATATACACTTTAATCCGGTCGACAGTTTTCGTTGACAACAATCAGAAAATCGTTACATCATACTCAAGGGTATTTTTTTTTACCAGGAAAATATTCTAAAGACTGCACCCTGTGAGGCAGAGTAGTGTCGGATTCAACCCTGATGGGGTCGCCTACCGACTAAACTCCCCGTGTTCCTGCGGTTTCCGCGCCATAGGCGTATAAACCTTCAGACCACTCGCTTAGTATTTCCGCTCTGTACGCCTAGTGTGTGCATTGCTTAGTACTTCACATATGCCTATATAGGTAGGGGTGTATAGTATGTGCAGAATTATACCGTTGACTCTTACTGCCAAAAATAAACTACCTGATTAAACCCTTTTGTATAGGCCTCAACCTCTTCAAAGGGGATTAAATGGGATCAGGGTCGGCTTGAAAATGTACCTACACCACATGATTTATTTTTATAATTTAAAATAAATAGATAGGTATTTTTAGTTTTAGGTAGGTACCTATAACAAATGTAAAATAATGATAACCATTAATGATAATTGAAAATAATATAATTTAAAAGTATAACTATTAGGATAACAAGTACAATAAAAATTAATTAAATTCTAAAAAACTATTGATAATTTATTCAAAATTTAACTCTGTATCACTATCACTATCTTCATCTAAGCCTAAACTTATAATTAAGGGTTGAACATTTGTAATCATACAATTGTAAGAATTTTCCACCTTAAGTACATGCTGTACACAGTTTTTCCAGGTGTCTGCAGAAATTTTTCTTACTTCGTTTTTAATTAATTCTACTACAGATGCATTTCAATGTAGGAGAAATATTATTTCTCCTAATATTGGATTTTAATTGGTGCCATATTAGCTGAATAGGATTGAATATACAATAGTATGGAGGAAGACACAACACTGTATGTCCATTTTCTGCTGCAAGTTTATCACACTTGTATTCCTTATTTATTTTAAAAGCTTTTAATACTTCTAGCAGTTCTCGTTTTTTGTAAGTTTCTTCAAAATATAAATAATTTTCAATCATAAAATTTTGAATTTCTGCTTTTGTATTATTATAATTGGGAATGATTTTTGCTTGCCGACTATGATAACTAGCATTGTCCATTACAATGACGCTATTTTCAGGTATATTTTTAAGGAGTTTATGTTTCAACCAATTTTCAAAAAGTTGTGCATCGGTATCTTGATGGTAATCTAAAGAATAATCTGCTATGTTTTTAGCTGAAAGCAACAGACAAGTTGGAACAAACCCGTTCTCTGAACCAGCATGTAATATTGTGATTCTTTTGCCTTTATTTGATGGTGCCTTGGTTTGACATTTTTTGGAAGAATCATCCCAACCTTATCTTGGAGTGTCATGGGTATCGAACCATGTTTCGTCAAGGTAAATAATTGGACGATTTTCTTCTCTAAATTGTTTAACAGCTGTTAAATATTTAAGTCTCCATTCCCGTAAATGTTGAGATTCCATTAATGTTTGTCTTTTATTAATGCTTCGGTAGGTATTTAAGACCCATTTTACGCAATATTTTCCGAAGGCTTAAAAGGCAACAAAAGATATTTGTTTCGTCTTTAATCAGCCGCTCTTTGAGGGAAATCAAAGTGGGTACAGTTTGTGCCTCATACATTTGGTAAATCTTTCTTCTTAATAAATCCATGTCATTTTCGTCAATGCTTCTAAATGGGCCAGAATCACTCCGATTTTTTCTAGGATTAACAGGTTTAAGTACTATGTCTCTTACCGAAGATAAAGGAGTTTTTGTCAAAGTTGACGTCTCTGCTAAAGCATCCATCGAATTAAAATTTCTACTCAACAAAGATTATACACATTTTTAATTATTAGTTTGGCATCGGTAGATAAATGCTTTCTTTTAAAAATAACACTTAAAGATGCCCCCCTATCAGCACAATTCCAAGGACGCCACATTCTACCACTAATAAGCCTAACTAAACATTACTCGCCAGAAAACCACTAAAATTATTAAAAATCAGTTTGTATTTATATATGAATCAGGCATAGGTATAAATTGAATTTGTACCTGGTCCGGCTCTGCTCGAAAAGGTTTTAAAATTTGGAATTTCATTATTTATTTTATGGCTAAAGGGATAATGAGGGTTTATTGCAGTCAAAAGATCAACGGTATAATTCTACAAATACTATACCTAGGTTTCGGTTTTATCATAGTACTTGTTCATTCATTTGCAGCTTACTGTGAAGGTGTTTGTGTAGGTGTAAGGCTTTTGGTGCAGTGTACGTGTTTGTGCTTCAGAAGAGATAACGCCCCATCCCATGCTTCACGGCCATGAGGATCCCACTATTTCAGGAAGAGTACTTGTAATGCTGATCTGAAGCAGTAGTAAGCTGTTAGAAGTGTTAGTTATGTTTGTTGTTAGCTACTTACTGTATAGGTGTTTGTGCTTCAGAAGAGGTACACGTGCGAAAGCTTCACAGCTATGAAGTGTTCCTTGAATGTTTGTTCGTGTATCTAATCGTTATTAAATCCCAATATCAGTATATTTGTAATATTAAATACTTTGTTTTGGAGGTGGTAGACAATGAAGTAATATAAAAAAATTATCTTGTCGGACTTCCATTGTCTTTATTTTGTTACTTAACACAACGTTTCGGTTAGTTAGTATCTCTAACCGTTTTCAAGTGTAAACTAAATTATAATTCGAAGGCTACTGTCTTAAATACTATCCATGTGCAATAACGCGTGATGACTCCGCCTACGTGCTTATTGGAGTGTGAAGTTTCAGCTGTTGGTTTTGGACAAGAAGAGGCTTCCAGATATTGGAGATATCTATACCTACTTGGTGTACTTATGGGTATTTTGATTTATGAAAGCTGCTTCTTTGAATTTTCGTTTTCTCCAGTGCTGTTCCGTGTCCAAAACCTTGGCTTCTGACCACTGTATTTTATCTTGGTTGGTCCATACATGTTCCGCTAGACCTGATCTTGAAGTTTCACCTCTTTAAGTGTTTCAGATGTTCATTAACTCGTACGGGAAGTGGTCTTTTTGTTTCTCCAATGTACATTCGCCACACTCGCAAGTGATTTGATGGATACAATTTTTTGTGTTTTCATTACAGGGGGGTTTTACTTTTGTAAGAAAGCTTCTAAGCGTATTTCATATGGTTCCCAATAGTTGTGAAAATATGTAACGGTAACTGAAAATTTTTAGGATTCAGGCAATGTGTGTGCATAAGATAACCCATTGGATCTAATACTTGTGAAGGTATGCCAAAAACCATTGCTTCGTTGTTAAATTTTCCACATCCAGAAACTTACACTGGTCACTGCGTTTGTCGGTTCTCAACATCCATACTGGCCGATTCGGGAGTGGACTTTCTAAATAGCAAACGTCATGGAGAATGGAAAACCAACAGTGTAGCTGAAGGTTACAGTTATACCTCCAAAGAAAAAAATGCAGAAGAAGAGACTTGTTGTTGGGGAAGAAATTTTGGTAAATATTTCCTCAACAACTACTTCAAACAATGCTGCAAGCACTTCTTTTAAAATCAGAAACGTTAAAAATGCAAACCAGGTGCTGTCATTAGTATTAGGTATTAATTTTACTTTTAATACTTATAATAAAAAACATTTTTTTGAATAAATAAATTGTAAAAAATTGCTGTTTTTTTTTATAAAAATTCGTTTCTTCCATCACTAGTAATGTAATGAGGTCATTACATCACTAGTACGATAATGCAACTTATTACATAACTCAAATAAGCCGAAATGAATGATGAAACATTCAAGTATCGTGTGGGTAATAAATAAATGATTTTTTTATAATATCCAGGGCGGAAACTGTTGAGTAAATTGTAAAAATTAAAGTTTTTATCATAAGACTAAAAAATATGAAATACCCAATACATTAAATGTTACTTTCCATTCTCACAGGCGTTAGTCATTAAGTCAAAATTGTTTATTAATTACATGGATTAACTTAATTATTTACCAATAACTCCGCTTTACCTACACCTTTTTATAAATTATACATACACATTTAAAACAAATTATAGAATATTTGTAAAATAAATCTGTTTCAAAGACAATTTCAAATTAAAAATAAGATCCACGAATTTC
The DNA here is from genome assembly GCA_963969555.1 of Polydrusus pterygomalis. Lineage (NCBI taxonomy): Eukaryota > Metazoa > Arthropoda > Insecta > Coleoptera > Curculionidae > Polydrusus > Polydrusus pterygomalis. The sequence goes on from OZ018377.1 coordinate 74,793,604, forward strand.
TTGAATTTCTTTATTTTTACTTTAATCCAGAGGTGAACGTGCTGAATATGATGATGCAATCTTTTATTGTTACGTCGTTTCTATAAATTGAATTTTTATTGGGTATGAGGTTTGCAACTTCAACCAATTCCATTCACAGCTGACATAAAATAGATCGGAAATAAATTTATGTGTAAAAGAACGTGTTTGGTTTTGTCTTCACGTGTTGTGTTTTCTAATGTTTATGTAGGATATTTTTATATTGGCCCTCAGAAACAATGTAAGGCAGTTGGTCTCTATACAAAATGGCGGCTCTTTTAACCAAACCTTTGACTTTTTGTCTTAACTCTTTGACTAGAAATAAATCTGCTTATTTCTAAATTGATTATGATTTTGGGAAACAAATTATAACGGTCTCTCTTATCTTTTTAAAATTTTTCTAAAATTAATTGCGTTATTAGAAGTCTGTCAAAACTGAATTTTTCTTTCGCTCTCTTCATTTTTCTACCCTTTGCACTAGCCCTTGACTTTCCAGTATGCTGAAGTCTTGTCGGTCTTCTGACTTTTCAATTTTTACACCTCTTGTTCACCATTGAAAGCTACATTACGGCTCAATCCCACTTATTATTTTCTCTATTGCTAACAATATCGGCATTGTACTATTTACTTTCTTTTCCTGATGATGAGTGTTTCTACACTCGAAACATGTCGAATTATTATGAATTATTCTAGGTTCGCCTAGCTATTCTAATAAACTTGTGGAGAAAGATTTTGTGCTTTTCTTTTTTCTATACATTTAACTCCACTTTGAGTAAGGACTACTTCTTCAAAAACAATAATACTTAAAACATTCAATCGTAAAAACTGAACATTTTCTTTAGTAGTATCATTTCATTAAATGCTCAAATTGGGCTTCTTGATTTTCAATTGAGTGTTTCTACACTCGAAACATGTCGAATTATTATGAATTATTCTAGGTTCGCCTAGCTATTCTAATAAACTTGTGGAGAAAGATTTTGTGCTTTTCTTTTTTCTATACATTTAACTCCACTTTGAGTAAGGACTACTTCTTCAAAAACAATAATACTTAAAACATTCAATCGTAAAAACTGAACATTTTCTTTAGTAGTATCATTTCATTAAATGCTCAAATTGGGCTTCTTGATTTTCAATATAAAATTTTTCCTGGTTATGTAATAATTTGTGCCGAAACGTGAGTAAATTAGACGAATAGATTGATTCATTATCGTATTTGTAGTAAAACTTTGGTACAGAAAAAATTACGGCAGTTTTTATTTTAAGAATGATTTCCTAAAATTAAAACCATTCGAGTTATTAAAGAAAATAATTTTAAATGTGTTTACCAAATCACCCTGTACACTGAGAAAAAGGCTTCTATTCCTTATAAGAATTCACATACTCTTTATACAACTGTATAATACTATATGTGACAGAAACGCGCTTTCCTACTGGCAACGAAAATTGCTAGGCCGTTGTGTAGTGATAATATCACGGTAATTTAGCTAATAGGAAATAGGATTTAATGCTACCATTTATATTTATAGCCATTATTGCTCTGAATACTCACATCAAGTTCTATTGGGGGGTGTAATCTGGTTTTTTATGCTGTATTAGTTCCGGCTGGCAGTTTTAATGAAACTTGACATTAATCATAATAATATTTTTTGTGGAAGTAGTCCATCTCTCAGTGGAGTGACATTATAAGGGAAATAATACACACAGTCTGCTCCACTAGTTTTAATCAAAGGAAATCAAAAAATCCTTAGACCGTACATGTTTCGAAGGCAAAAACCTTCATCATCAGCTGTATATAATAATTGATTACATGAAGATAAACACCGACATTGTTGGTGGTTGAGAAAAAAACTGTAGGGCAGAAAAAGAAAATTTTTAAATTATATTTTTTAAAAATATGACTTAAAATTTTTTTACAGACTGTTTGTATTATTTCCCTTAATAATATTTGCTTGCTACGGTCAATAAAGCATATACTTACCACTAAAAATCAGTACTGTATAGTTCTCAAAAATTTAAATAGCTTCTAGTGCTAGTGTGATATTGTTCTTGTCGTTCAACATTGCATATGATTATTTATTATACAACCTGGTTTACTGAGATGGTAAAATTTGTTAATAGATTATAAACTCTGGTACGATCAATAAAGTTCAAATTCAGACAGGACAGCTAGAAGACTCCGAAAAACGATGTGACCTGCGCAACAAATACGTTAAAACTAATATCACGGCAATCGCCGCTCCTTACGAACCCCCACCAATGTCTTGTTGATTATAGGTTCTAACAGATACAATTCGTTTTTGGGGACGCTGTTCTGCTTTTTTAATTGTAGAAAAAGCACTTTACTGGGAACAAAATGCATCGCATTCAGAAGATTTCTTTTTATCGAAATTGCTGTATTAAAAGTAGTTCATTATTCAACAAGATTGTGCTGCTAATGGAACTTATTACTACCAATAAAAACACTGTGCTAGCAAATCTGGAGTTGATATAACACTAAAGCGGGTTTGATACACTAGCAATTTATTTAATATGGGTTAATAAAAAATAAGCTATCAATACAAACTATGTTTTAGCAAACCTGTTGTATTAGATCATTTTTCTCAGTGTAATACTGTATCTTATAAATCGAAAATAATTTGGCAAAACAGTTGGTTGTTCTAAAAAAAGCTGTAAAAAGGCACATTTGTCTTAATTTAATTAACTTTGTAGAAATTGTTTACTTGATTTTTACTTTATAATTGCTTATTATACATTTTATTGATAATAAATTAATGGTTTTAATTTATTTTTTTTTTGTTTCAGGTAATACTTCAATTCTATATACAAAAAATACTTGGTGCTAATCAAACAGAGCAGGTAGGAAATACAAATAAATTTTATAAAATAGCTCAATGGTGGAATAGAATTTTTGATTTAAGAAATTTCCCGAAGTTTGAAGTAAATATACCATTTAAAAGAGGGCCCAATACTACCTTGTGGTACACCCACGGTGACATCAGGAGCTTCAGAAAATTGGCCATCCAGGCTAACTCTTTAAACCCTATCCGATAAAAAGGGTGGCACAAGTAGTAGTAGTAGTAATTGAGGGGAGGTTCCGAAAACCTGGCAAGTAGACCAACCGCGATCCTTTTTGCCTACCCCAGAGTCTTCCCCCAATCACGCTAACCACCTTGGCCCCCGCCAAAGCGTCCCGACCTCTTTATGAAGTTGAGTATGTCGCTCCAGGCCAGGGCTGTGATTTCTTCCTTCTGGAGAGCCGCTGATCCCAGGACCTGGTGCTTGAGTCTTCCCAGGGCCTCGCAGGTACCCAGAAAATGCAGTGGGATCTCTTTCTCCTCCAGGCATCCGGCACAGATTGGGTCGTCTTTGACACCAATCAGTTATAGGTGCTTCCTCAGCTTGCAGTGTCCTGTCAGTATCCCAATCAAGGGATTTAGGACACATCGTCTTCTATTTAGAATCCAATCTAGCTTAGCCTTGCTCGGCCAAGCTATAAAGTCCTTAGCTTGTCTGCACCCTTGGATCGTCCGCCATTGCTCCTTAGAGCGGCGTTCAGCCCACTCGTTGAGTGCGGATCCTACCTGCTTTTTTGGTATTCCTATAGCCGGTTCTGGTCCAAGGAATGGGGTCTCAGCTCCACCTCTGGCAAGTTCGTCTGCCAGCTCGTTACCCTGAACCCCTTGGTGTCCGGGGACCCAGACCAGGTTTACCTCTTTCCTCCTCGAGAGTCTCTCCAGGGCATCGACGCATTCGCTGACGAAGTTGGTTGTGACTCTTGGTTTACAGATGGCTTTTAGGGCAGCTTGACTGTCGGAGCATACATACACCGCACGCTCTTCGCAGTCTCTGACCTCTGCCATGCTGGCCGTCATTAAGATGGCAAACACCTCTGCTTGAAAGACTGGGTGACACAAAATGATTCTTAATAAAACGCGTACTTGTTTCACACATAAATCTGGAAAGTTTTAGTTATTGTATCCAGAAGCCACCTATTTTCATTATTGATAATTAAAATAAAAATCCGGGACAGAGCCGGGAGTTTTATGCTTTTTTTAAACATCCGGTGCTTTTAAACATGGGACATTAATTTAAAAATTTAAGTTTGACTTTTTTGGGAGTCGTTAAAAGCGTACGTATATATGCTTTTAAGCCTTTTTTATTACTCTTGCCGTTATGTGTACTGTAAAATAAAAAAGTGTGGGATTTGTTACTTTTTTTTTATTACTAAAACGACACGCTTGCATACTCCGACTATTGTAATGTTTTCTGTGTCCTTTTTTTCTTATTAAAAGCTAACTTATTTTTTATACTACACAGGAAGTAAAAATAACTACTTGTCACAAATTTATTCAGTGTCCTGACACGTGTTTCGGCCCTTGCGGGTCATTTCCAAAAGAGTACAAGAGAATACGAAATTCTGCGTGACATTACAAAGGTATTTACATCTTATTATGGTAATAATTATAAACATGTCATAAAATTAAATACCCCACAATAATAAAAAATCAACACAATCAATTAACCTACCAAATTTATAGAAAACCAACTACCACAGATATAGTTATACCCGCAGATTCAAAACACCCCCAACAAACAAAACTAGCCGCATTCAATAGTATGGTACAGGGTCTTCCAACGAGGACTGAACAGGGGCTCATTTTTGAGCTTCCTTGTATTTAAAGAAAAATCCAAAATAGCCAATCGATGTACTTTTTCCTGCAGAATTCAAAAATGAAACCAAAAATTTATTTGAACCAGAAACAAAAGAGTTACGCTATGGATGCCGGTGTTTTTTAAATGGAACATAGCTTTTTTTATACGATTTTTGGAACGAGTGATTTTTTTTTGTCCGTTCTGATTAAAATATTTAATATTGTGACGGCTATTTTTATTAAATTTTAATGTTTTATCCAGTATAATTTAACTTTAACCTGTTTGAAACATACACTAGGTAATAAAGGTATAATCACCTTTGAATCCTTCAAAGTCAAAAGATTTGACAAATTTACTATAATATTGCCGAAATGACTTTGAAGGATTCAAAGGTGATTATACCTTTATAACCTAGTGTATGTTTCAAACAGGTTAAAGTTAAATTATACTGGATAAAACATTAAAATTTAATAAAAATAGCTGTCACAATATTAAATATTTTAATCAGAACAAACAAAAAAAAAAAAAACACTCGTTCCAAAAATCGTATAAAAAAAGCTATGTTCCATTTAAAAAACACCTTATCCATAGCGTAACTCTTTTGTTTCTGGTTCAAATAAATTTTTGGTTTCATTTTTGAATTCTGCAGGAAAAAGTACATTGATTGGCTATTTTGGATTTTTCTTTAAATACAAGGAAGCTCAAAAATGAGCCCCTGTTCAGTCCTCGTTGGAAGACCCTGTACATCGACTAGTTAACATTCCTCTGTCAAACTTCGAATATAAAAATTTAGATTTAAAACAATGGTCACAAACAACAGCCACCTAACAAAATAATAAGGAAAAAGCAAAAACTTCTCTACAAAGAACACAGCAGTAAAAGAAGTTATTTATATCTTATGGTAATTGTAAACATGTCATAAAATTATGATTGGAATGATTGAAAGGTCAACTGTGGGTTTTTCTATTTTTAAAGTACAGATGCATATTTTGTCCTAAATTAGTGTGCTATTAAGAATTATTGAAGCGCCTGAAAGTATTTCGGTTTGATTCACTGGCCGACAAAAATTTTTTTTTTGTTGTAACACAAAGCTAAATAGCATCTTGTGGTAGAATAGACCTATCCAAATATGAAAATGAAAAAAAAAAGTTGTAACACGTAACGTTTTCTTGTTACAGTTATAGAACCACATTTAATGTTACAATATTTAATATCTATTAAAAAAATAATTTAAGAATTTTCTAACTGTGTATATCGACTATATTTAAATTTTTACACCTACTAAACAAACCTTACATCTAGAAAAAACACAAACATTACAAATATTAACTGAACACACTAATTAAATTTAATTTTTTCCTTTTATGAGGGGTCATATTATCTTCTCTTTTCAAAAACCAACAGGAATCACCCATCATGGCTGGATCCTATCGTCCTTGATAGCGAATTTCCATTGTCCTGATATCCTGGTGGAACCTTTTACCCTGCTCGTCACTGACAGCTCCCAAATTTTCAGGAAAAAAATGACAGATGGAAATGGAGGAAGTTAATTTTTAATGACATTCGGGCACCAAGCGATTTGTAGGAATCTAAAAGTTCATCAACTAACTGTTGATAGTTTGCATCCATATTGTTGCCCAAAAATCCCCTTACTATACTAACAAATGAGTTCCATGCTCTGAGTAAGCTTCTCTGTAAAGTTGACATCGTCCAGCAATTTTCTGATTTGTGGCCCAATAAAAATACCTTCCTTTAATTTGGCATCACTTAACTGGGGAAAGACTTGTCTTAGGTATTTAAATCCATCACCGTCTTTATTCATAGCTTTCACAAAGTTTTTTATCAGCTCAAGTTTAATGTGAAGAGGAGGCAGAAGGACTTTTTTGGGGTCTACAAGAAGTGCAAACTTAACATTTTGAGATCCCGGCTGAAATTCACTTCTTTGTGGCCAATCTTTTATTACATAATGCTGATCTACTGCACGACTGTCCCACAAACAAAGAAAACAGCAATATTTTGTAAATCCTCCCTGAATTCCTACTAAAATTCCTACAGTTCAGGTAATTTTTCTGTTATAAAATGCATCCATTTTTACCGCCCCTAATTCAACTGACTACCTGCTAATGTAAAATGGTCTTATTAAGCTATTGAAAAATGGTATGTATTGGGGCTTTCCCAATATTTTTTCTATTATTAGAAGGGTATTTTCATTATAAAAATAAAGAGCTGACCTGTGTTAGAAAAATCGTGTCGGCCAGTGATATTAACAACATTACAATTGTTTTTTATGTCTTTTTTGATAGCTATTGTTTGTAATAGGTTTAGTTTTCTGCTTTTATTGTGTATGTATATGGGTTTTATGTTGTTAGAGATTAAGTGATTGTCTTTTATGCAGTGATCGGCTAACCCTATTTTATTTGGTTTTTTAGATAGATGTTTTGTGTTCTTTAAGCCTGCTGTCAAAATGTCTACCTGTTTGTCCAAAGTAGATAGAATCGCAGTTATCCGCGATTTTCTTGGAAACTGTCTCAGATATGTACATGATATGATACATGTTTTATCCTTAGAATTCTTCGTAGAATGCATATTTGTAAAAATATACAGGGTATTCTATTTAAAATAACGAAGTTGTATGCACTTCTGGTTCAACCGAAAGTGACAGTCAGACGTTTGAATACTGAAAATATAGGTACAGGGTATAGCAATCCCGAAAATCCCGAAAAACCACTAGAACTAAACCTAATACTAATAGGGAACTTGACAAAATTTTAAATGGGGAAAAAATTCTATAAATCATAAGTATATATTGTCATAAAACATATGGTAGCAAAAAAAAACAACATATTTTGTCCCAAAAGACCGCTAGCAAGATTTAAAAATGCCCCAAAATTCAAATTATCCCAAGCGGATAAAAACGGGTCGTTATAGTTAAGGAGCTAGCGTGCAAAAAACGCCATAGTTGGCTGCCCGTCAGTCGAGTTTGAAAAAACGTTGCCATTACTCCACTGAACACCCTGGTGCTTGAAGTTTTGCTTTTACCCATCAACTTTAAGATTTATTGGCAATAATGACATAGGGCGATTGGCCATAGTAAGGAGCCCGTCAGTCAGGTTGAAAATTAGGTTCTGTAGGTTGCCAAGATCATGTATCAAAAATTTCGTTGCGATCTAACCACTAGATCGTGAATTAGGCCAAATGGAAGATTATAATTGGTTTTTTGACCGCCATTTTGTTGGCCATAGTAAGGAGCCCCTCCAAAACTTGTTTCTACCTCTTCGTTTGGATAAAATGACAGGAAAAATGCACTTGACTGACAAATCGAATCACGACGTTCTTCCCTGGGTGACCTACAAAATCTCGAAAAATCCAATTTTTCAGTCTTTAGCATGGCTTTTTCAGAAATTCAACCAAAATCATCAGTCAATCATTTTTCCTGATTTTTAGACATCCAATTAAGTAGAAATCACAAACGACTGACATTTTTCTCGAATATCTTCAATTTGGCCATACTTTGAAAATTTTCTGATTTTGGACTTTTTTATAATGGCTTAATAATGCTGTTCCAAATGGACTTAAAAGTAAAACAATGTATGACGATGATGTAGTCACCCAGAATGTTTTATTTATTAAAAAAGAAAATACGGTGTGCAGCCAAAGTATTAAAGACTTTGCTGTCTGACTACTCTGACATAAGATTTATAGTTATAAGTAGGTCTACAGAAAGTAGTATTTCCACACTGTATAATTGCGATCTACGTTTTATACAGGGTAATTTACGAAAAACGATTAATTCTAATTTTTTGTTCAAAGTAAGTCCCGTTTGTTATTTGAATAGAACTTAAAAATTAAAGTAACTTTTCTTAACAGTTTTTCTAAATTAAAAACTTAAGTACTTTACTCATAATGCAAATTTTTCACTCTTCCTCGTATACCGTAGGACTTTGACCGTATTTGATGGATTTAATAGTAAAGAAAATAAATTTATTAAATTTAAAAATACCAATTTTTCTCTTATGCTGCACCTTTTCTGGCGGTCACTGTAAAATATACAGGGTGTCTCACGGTCGATGGTACCATAGACATTTTCTGAAAATATGGCAACATAGGTAATTGGCATTGCTCTATCGATGTAAAATATTTTCCACAACGCAACGTTGCCGCTTATACAAAAAAGTAGCATTAGCTTTGATATTTTAAATGAGACACCCTATATATTATTGCCTTTTCCGCTACGCTAGTATTTTCTGATTATTTTTGTATAATACGTTTCTATACCTATTTTTAGCGGTTTTCGAAAAATTAATTCATTTCCATATTTTCTGTTCAAAACATAGCTCCAATAAAATGTTTATTACTGCGGTATTTCGACTCGTAGAAAGCTGAAATTTAGGATGTAGTTTATCAATGTCTTGTGTATTAGTTAGGTGTAAGGGAATTTGTTCTGTGTTATACAGGGTGTTTCAAAATTCATCATTTTACCGCTTCATATAAAAATGGTGAAAAGTATTTTTTTTTAAATGGAACACCCTGTATATAATTAAATATCTTGAAAGAAAATTAAATGTCCTTCCAAATAATATATTATGTTCCTATACCTAAATAGTTAGGTTTTCGAAATAAAACCAAGTTTCTGTAAAAATCGGATTATTTGGTCATATTTGTCTTAGATAGCCATGAAATACAAAGATGAAACAGGTCATTATGAAAATTTGACAATTGGTACATTAATAATAAAAAAATTTACGCGTTTTTAAAGTTTATTAGAGAAAGTGACCTAAAAATAATTAAAATGGAACTAGATAACTATTCATTTGAATTTTTAATGAAATTGTTTATTCTTCATGGACAATGAGTCCAAACGATAGCAAGAACATGCAGAAGGTTCAATGAATTGTTTCCTGATCAACAACCAATCAACAACAGAAAGTTTCTACGATAACAAAATAATTTTATTAATAATAAAAAACATAATGAACCCACTTTCTCTTGTTGATTGGTTGTTGATCGTGAAACAATTCATTGAACCTTCTGCATGTTCTTGCTATAATTTGGACACATTGTCCATTAAGAATAAACAATTTCATTAAAAATTCAGATGAATAGTTCCATTTTAATTATTTCAGGTCACTTTCTCTAATAAACTTTAAAAACGCGCAAATATTTTATTAATAATGTACCAATTGTCAAATTTTCATAATGACATGTTTCATCTTTGTATTTCATGGCTATCTAAGACAAATATGCCCAAATAATCCGATTTTTACAGAAACTTGGTTTTATTTCGAAAACCTAACTATTTAGGTATAGGAACATAATATATCATTTGGAAGAGACAATAATTTTCTTTCAAGATATTTACTAATATACAGGGTGTTCCATTTAAAAAAATTCACTTTTCACCATTTTTATATCAAGCGGTAAAATGATTAATTTTAAAAGACCCTGTATAACACAGAACAAATTGCCTTAAACCTAACTAATGCACAAGACATTGATAAACTACATCCTAAATTTCAGCTTTCTACGAGTCCAAATACCGCAGTAATAAACATTTTATTGGAGCTATGTTTTGAACAAAAAATATGGAAATTAATTAATTTTTCGAAAACCGCTAAAGATAGGTCTAGAAAATTATTATACAAAAATAATCAGAAAATACTAGCGTAGCGGAAAAGGCAATAATATATAGGGTGTCTCATTTAAAATATCAAAGCTGTTGGTACTTTTTTGTATAAGCGGCAATGTTGCGTTGTTGAAAATATTTTAAATCGATAGAGCAATGCCAATTACCCATGTTGCCAAATTTTCAGAAAATTCCTATGTCCCGTTTTCCGTAAACGTCTAAGGTACCATTTACCGGGAGACACCCTGTATAAGCTTTATTAGCTTTTTATCCACAGAGACGTTTAATTTTGTCCTACACCTGATAAATTTTCAGAAAATTCCTATGTCCCGTTTTCCGTAAACGTCTAAGGTACCATTTACCGGGAGACACCCTGTATAAGCTTTATTAGCTTTTTATCCACAGAGAAGTTTAATTTTGTCCTACACCTGATAAATTTGGAAAAATCTTTAAAATTCAAAACTAAAACTGCATACTCTCATTACTATTCTTGTCGAGTGTACAATATCATGCAAAAGAATTTTCATCATGCGCTTTGTCGAGCTTGGATTTGAAATTGTTCCGTTTCAGAAGCAAAATTGCTTTTTCCTGAGAGAAAAGTCATGCACAGTTTGATTACGGTTTTACGATACAGCGGTATTGTTTTTTAAAGTGGTTTTATTTAAACGTTTTGGTTTTATTTAAATTGTTTGCTACACTTTTAGAATTCTTTGTTTTGACCACAAAATATGTTTAATTTGAATACTTAGTTGGCTTATTTGTAAGTAATGAACCGGAGGATGTTTCTGTTTAAAAAAATGAAACTTTCTGTGGAGTTTGTTCCTTGTTCGAACAATGAAATCAGGTACACAAACAAACAAATTATTTTACAAAAATTTGTTTACAATTTTTTTCGAATCACTAGATGTTCCTACATTACAGGCCATATAAGAGTTCGCCTATTAATCTAATTTGAGGAAAAATATCAGGTGTGTGTTAATGGCGTTAAAAGTATGGGAACAAGAACAAGTTTACAATAAACAAATATTATTCTAAGAATTAATTGACGTTCGTTACTTTGTAACAATATATTTTAGCTACGTAAAATAAAACGAATATATTATACTTTGTTATTTGTCACTATATTTTATAAAAGTTTTGGCGTTACCGCCGTTTCGTAGTACAACTACATCTTCATGACGCTAACATAGATTAACTAAACTAAAGGTATATACCGGGTGTGCACGGAATGTGGTTCCCCCTCTAACTTTTTGTTTTTCAAGATAATGGAAAAAAATTTGGGGGATTTGTATACGACATAAAACTGCATTTTTTGACAGGTGACTCAACATTATGGAACTTCCGGTTTAACCGGAAGTTACATAAATTTTCTATTTTTAAATGGGACACCTGGTATATTTTTCCTTTTTTTTACTCCATATGACATTCTAAATATAACGACGTGTCACTTGTCACTTTTTGTCACCAAGAAAATGTTTTATTTAGAGGGCTATGAATACCTTAAAATCACTTATTTCAGTTCTTTAATCGGGAAAAATTTTACTATTTGTGGTCCAATGCTATGTGCTGTGTAAAATTTAATATTAAGTCGTATAACTCATTTTTTTTAACTGCAACATGGTGGCTCGTCGGGTTAAGAAAAAGGAGGATTTTATTACGATTATTTTGATACCACACACTATAAGGTTTTAGAAAAGCTGCCATTAAAAAACTTTACAAAGGTAACTTGGAACTTTCCTAAAATGAAGCATCTTTTGCGAACAAATTTAGATTTAAATGCATCAAGTAGCCTGTGACCAGCAAAACTGATAAAACAAAAATTCTCCAAACACTAATAACGTAATCAACTTTTTCACTCCTGGTAAAACAATTATTTTCCATGTTTTTTAAACAACAAACTAATTTACTTTGGCAGAAGCTGTCGGCAGGTTAATTTTCTTCAAGGCATGATTTTGTTTTATCAGTTTTGCTGGTCACAGGCTTTGATGCATTTAAATCTAAATTTGTTCTCAAAAGATGCTTCATTTTAGGAAAGTTCCAAGTTAACTTTTGTGTGTGGTATTAAAATAATCGTAATAAAATCCTCTTTTTTTTAACCCGACGAGCCACCATGTTGCCGTTTAAAAAAATAGTTATACAACTTTAAAGATTAAATTTTACACAGCACATGGCATTGGATCAAAAATAGTAAAATTGTATTTTCCCAAGATAAAAGAACTGAAATAAGTGATTTTAAGGTATTCATAGCCCTCTAGATAAAACCATAAATTTGGAAAAAAAAATATTTTCTTGGTGACAAAAAGTGACAAGTGTCACGTCGTTATATTTCGAATGCCAAATTTAAATAGTATTATTGTTGTTGGTATACAGTGGGTTTTTTTGTGTTAGGAGTATAATTTTAAAAAAACAATATGAATAATTTACTTCGTTATAATATCACTTTATTTAAAAAATATTAGTGACCTCAGTTTCGTAGTACTATTACAGTATTCAAATTCAAATTCAAATTCAAAATTCAAAATTCAAATTCAAAACTTTATTCGAGTATTTGATACAAATAATATCATTCCTTACGTCAGCAGGTACCTTGTATAAGGACTAAAAAATTTAAAATAAAATAAAAAATATATATAAAAAAATCTACAAAGACAAACTTTACTTAAGTAGTACACGAAACTAAAATACACATTAAAATATCATAGGACTATTCAGAAACTCGTCCATGCTATAAAAGGCTTTACTTAAGAGGAAGTTCTTAACCTTATTTTTAAATTGATTTTCCCCAAGCAACTTGACACTATCAGGTAGCCTGTTGTAGAAGGCTGGAGCATAATAATTTACTGAGATACGGCTCCTATGTAGTCTTAGAAATTCCAAACGAATGCTGTGCCCATTTCGAGTTTCATACCGATGGTAAAAATTATTCTGACTATACCTCGCAACATTAGAGTGGGCATAAAGTAGGCACTCCAAAATGTATCTACTTGGTATAGTCAGAATCCTTAAATCCACAAAAGATCCCCGAACATCCTCCCTATACCCCAATCCAGCAATTACACGCACTGCCCTCCTTTGCAGCGCAAATATGCGGACGGAATGAGCAGAATGACCCCAAGCCAGAATCGCATACACACCCACTGACTGAAAGATACTGTGAAATGCCTGCAACAACACTGCTGGTGGTAGAATCTTGAAGAGATTTTTTAGCAAAAAGATATTTCTGGATAGTTTTCCCGCTAACACATCAATGTGCATCTCAAAAGTCAGAAGTGGGTCAAGATGTACTCCCAGAAATCTCACTGTTTTAGCATTACCTTCGGGAATTTCTCGCAAACTAAAAGTCATGCACACTGTTTTATCTTCATTCATTGTCAGCTCATTTGCACTGAACCATTCTTGCAATTCATGCACTTCCCCATTTACCTCACTTACCAACTCATTCAGACTTTCACCACGGCCAGCTAATGTAGTATCATCAGCAAACAGCCAAAGCCCAGAGTCCGGTGATGCACCCTGGATATCGTTTATATAAATAAGAAACAGAAGAGGCCCCAATATGGATCCCTGGGGCACCCCATGCCTCATCACCAGTCTCCGTGAACTTTCACCCTTAAAAGATGTCTGCTGTTTCCTGTCGCGCAGATAACTCGTCATTAGTCCTATACTCTTTTGCCCCATTCCATATGATGCAAGCTTGGATATAAGTACAGAGTGGGAGACACAGTCGAAAGCCCTCGAGAGGTCGCAGAAAGCTGCATGGACATACTGACCCCCCTCGAAGGCATCCGCTATATACTCCAATAGGTTTGTTATAGCCAGTATAGTAGAGTATTTCGTTCTAAAGCCAAACTGGACAGCTGCAAAAAGATTTTTTTCGTCAAAATACTTGTAAAGTTGCTGTTTTAATATAAATTCAAAGATCTTGGACATAATTGGAATAAGAGATATTGGTCTATAATTATTTGTATCATTTACTGACCCTTTTTTAAAGACTGGTACCACCCTAGAAATCTTAAAGCACTCTGGAAAGACCCCGTTTCTAATGCTTGTATTAAAAAGCTTTGTAAGACATGGTATTAAATGATGCTTTAGTTTCTTTACCAATGAAACATTCATACCATATGCATCCTTACTGGCCTTGTTTTTAAGAGCATCAATTGCATCTCTTACCTGCACAAATCCAACCTCACAAAATTCAAAGTTTAAATTGTTTTGTGACCTATCTGGTAAGTATTTTTGGAAGTTGTCGGCTGTGTTTTGTATGGATGCTGTTAACTTCTCTGCTACTCTGGAAAAAAAGTCATTAAACTCATTTGCAGTCAAATTCACATCTCGATCAGACACTCTATTTACACCTCTAAACTGGTTTATTATATCCCAGGATGTTCCGACAACATTGGTTGAATTTAAAATATGGTTTGTATATGCCGTCTTTTTTGCATCCTGAAGTTTGCGATTGTAACGTTTTTTAAAAGCATTTATCTCATTTTTTAAGACTGGGGATGGATTATTTTGATGGGCTTCCTATAGGAGGCGTAAGGTCTCCCTCATCTGTCGAATTTGGTTATTAAACCAAACAATGCCTCTACTAGATGATCTAGGAACCTCCCTAAATTCAGGAAATGCATACCTCATACCAGTCTCAAATACCTCCAAAAAGACCTTGTATATATCATTCACACAGACGTTCTGGTCACTCAAAAAGTTTTAATCTTGTTGTTCTAACCATACATACATCTTATTTATTCCTCTTTTTGTGATAGGTCTATATGTATGCGACTCTGGCACAGAATCCGTACCCATCCCAACCAATATATGGACAGCCGAATGATCAGATATGTGTGGATTATAAACCTTCGTATTCATTCTCAGTAAACCATTAAAGTTGATAAAAATGTTATCCAAACAGTTTACCTTATGTGTCCTTTCAAATATTTGTTGGTCCAAATTAAATCCCCTAAGTAAATCTATTAAATCAGACTTTCGTTGGTTTATTGTATTGAAACTTACACTAAAATCGCCATTGACAATTACATATTTAAAACTTTTGCAGTCTACGACTTGATCGAGAATCTGACATAGAGTATCCAAAAATATATTAAAATTTCCATCAGGAGATCTATACACAGTTATAATTACACAATTAAAATCTATTAATTCTACGGCAGATAATTCACAGTGAAACTCCACTGACCTGTTTACTAAGTTTGGCAAATTTCTACACTTAATACTAGGATTTGTCATAATAATGGTACCCCCGTTACGTAAGGTTTTTCTACTAAAATAAGAGCTAACAATATAGTCATTTAGTCTTAGAAAAGGAATTTCATCTTCTTTTAGGTGATGTTCACTGAAACATAGTATGTTGTAGTCCTCTGGTGAGTTTCCAACAAAGTCTTCAATCTCTTCCACTTTATTTCGTAATGACCGTACATTTAAATGCAAGACTCTAATGTTAAAGTTTACTTGTTCGTTTACCTTCAAGTTCGCATGTATATGCTCTATTGTCGTCGTCTGAGATTCACAAAATGGTTTACGACCACACCATTTGGCCATGAAGTTGGGCATAATATTTGGTCTTTGTAATTTATATCTACTCCTACTCTGAAGCTACTCCTTTCATTGTCTCTCTTGGTACGAATTTTCTGACATATACTTTCTAGTTTTAATTCAGTTTCGATGTATTTTTTAATAGTATCAGCTGATGTTTCTGGAGCAAGTCCCGAAACAAAGAACCAACCTTTTCTAGCAGCCACCTGGAGGTTGTCCGTTGGCTCTGTCTTTTCACCCCTGATTGGAGTGGGTCTGTATACTTTTTGATATTCTGCAATGTAATTTTCTGCTGATTTACGTCTTCTTCTACGTGTGACCAAATTCCAATCAGAATCGTTTTCGTTATTGTTTTGGTGTTTTTGTTGATTCTGTTTAAGTTCGTCCTCTTTTCCTTCTTTATCCCCATCGACTTTCTGTACTGTAGCAACATTTTGTGTAGTCGCCACCTTTGGTGCGGTTGTGCCAATGCTTTTGTTGTCAACTTCATTGTTGTTTACGTTGACTTGACGTTCATTTGACACTAGGATTTCTGACTGGGGCTGGGGGGGCTTTCTGGCCCCTTTTGGATTTTTTATGCTGTTAGAGCTCTGTTTTTTAAAACTTTCCTGCTCAAGAAGCTGGATTCTTTCGATTAAAAGTCGATTATTCTCTTTTAGGATGCCATTTTTATCCGTTGTTTCTTCAACTAACCTCTTCAAATATTCCACTTCCATTTGCATTTTTTCATCTGGTCGACTAGCCCTTTCTTCAAGTTTTACTTGGTTTTCCTTTAATAACTTGACTTTATCTTCCATCTGCGCTAAGATTTCTTGTAAATGGGTTATTTTATCCTGTTGTATTTTAATTTTTTCATCATGCGTTGAGGTTATGGTAGCTTTACAACACGTTAACCGCGATTCATCAATAAATCTCACTTTTCCAGCGAAATCTCTTTGCGCACATGATTTATGAAACACATTTCCACATCCTACACATACTGCATAAGAGTGCTGACGCGTTTTACAGCAGTGAAATAGTTATTTTCCTAACAAGTGCGCAAAGTGATACTTTTCCGCACGCAAGTACAGTTGGACGAACGACGCGAAGCGGAGTTCGGATAAGTTCTTGCGTGCGGAAAAGCACTTTGCGCACTTGTTAGGAACAACATTTTTCCTACGAGCTTCATATCAGATAACAACAAAAATAAAAATATGATAATTTATTTAATAATTTTTAATTCGACTTTAAAGAAAGAACTATAATATACTTACAACTAAAAATTACATAACAAAAAAAAATAATAGAAAATTAAAAAGTTACACTTTTCCGCACCCAGTGCGGATAAAAGTCTTATCCGCACTAGTGCGGAAAAGTGTAACTTTGCACACAAAAATGCGTGCGCAAAGTACTACTTTGCGCACGCTCGTAGGAAAAATATTTTTACTGGCCGCATTATTTTGATCGTCACCTGTCAACGACATCGCGTACTTGATCAAACTGAATACCTTAAAACTACGGTGTACCCTCGTAAATAGATTTACTAAAGGATGTTTATAGCAATATAATCCAGATCACTTTAATCTAAGGGTAACGTAAAAGATAAGTGTGAAAAATATAAAAACATTAGGAGTTTATACATTAAAGTGTCATGAATAGCTGTTATACAGTGTGTATCAGCCAGATGAAATAAATTCGATAATAAATACATAGGGGCGTGTCCGAAAAAATGCTTGCACACGTCGATTGGTATTTCTAGTTGCGCATTTTTTTATTACAATCTTTATACAATTTAATACAATACTGACTTTCTTTTTTTAAATGCAACACCCTGTATATTATTCAATTTTTGTATTTTTAGACATATTTCATATACAATATCCTATACCTATCTTCAACTGTTTCGGAAATATTAAGTGTTAGATTTATTGCATTTCGGCATTTCTTTTTACTGATATGAAATAAAAAAAGGTATAATTGTTTACTTTCGTTTAAAACTGATGAGAAGAAATTCCAATTTTTTGACATGAATTAGGGGCAAATTTTAGCTGTTTACACGTAAAAATAAACTGAAGGTCAACTGTTACAATTTCTTGAGCAAGAACTAAAATTTTAAAGCCCGGACCTGTCTATTTTCCCATTCGTCCAATGATAATGTTGCAGTGCGCATGTCTAATCGTGTGTAGCTCTGTTTACATGCGCATGAGTCCATAGGTTTGCCACTTTCGTGATTATTGTTTGCTTATCTAAAGGTAAATGTCTATGACCTTATACCAGGAATAGTAATTTACGTTACAAGACCGGAAAGTAGTGTTTTTTAGGTCGAGACAAGCATTTGCAGGGCGAGCCGTAGGCGGGTCCTGGAAGCTTGGAGAGACCTGCACAACACTAATTTTTGGTTGCGTGACGTACAATATTTTTTTTAAGACCGACACTTCGATATACTTACATTAAATTATTTTATTTTATATTATTTTTAAATGCGTCGTATGACATCTCGTAACGGGCTTTTCATTTTACTGGCAATATATCGTAAGTCGCTTTCCTTGTTGCTTCCAAAATTTCTTCTGAAATCTCATTTTCCGTGTCGGATAATTCAAAATCTGAATTCATATTGTTAAATTTGCGAACTCGCGAAACAAGTTTGACATAAACAACGAACTAAAAATCAACAAACTGTCACTCGACAATACATCGACATGTTGTTGTCATAGTAACGAAATCAAGGTAGCTTTTATTATCAAAGAGCGATTGGAAAAACAAAAAACAGGGACCGGAAAAATCTTTTCCGGTCTCTAACGTCAATTTTCCGGTCTTGATCGACAAAACGTTATTTTCTGGACGAAAAATTGTCCAGAAAGTGTATATTTTCTGGTCGGTTTAAAAAAAAATATTTTGTGACCTTATTAATAAAATAAAGTTCTATTTGGTGCGAAACTGGTGACAATGTAAATGCGAGACTGTTTAATAAAACAACTTTAGTGCTATGTGCATTTTTTTAATGGTAATTATTTGGTTAAAATGCTTGGAAAACTTGTTATTGGTTTTCGTATGGTAGCTAGGGGTATGCAACAAAATCGATTAATAATCGATTATTCGATTAGAGATCATTTTTTTATCGAATAATCTAAAAATCGATTATTAATCAAAAAAAATTTTTTTTTAATTATTCGAAAAAAAATTTTTTTCCATTATCTAATCGATTATTCAAAAAAAAATTTCACGATTTTTTGATTAGTAATTGATTATTAAGTAATCGAAAAAAAAAACGATTTTTCGATTAATCGATTAACAAAAAAAAAATTTTTCGATTAATTTTGAAGGTATTCGAAAAAACAAAGTTTCAATCTGTGCGCCTTTCATAAAATTAATATTCTAAACGATCTAATATTTGAACCAACTTTTTGATTCATTTTAATTAAATCATTCGATTATTTTGGAATAATCAATTATTTTTGATTAATCGATAATTATTTTCGATTAATAGAAAATAATCGCTTATTTTCGATTAATGGATAATTTTTGATTTTCGATTAATCGGATATAACTAACTATTTTCGATTAATCGATTATTTTTGATAAATGGATTATTTTCGATTAATCGATTAATAGGATATTAATCGATTATTTCAAATAATCGAAAATCAATTATCTTTTTCGGTAATCGCACAGCCCTAATGGTAGCTGCAATAGATCAGTATAAGATTTATTTTTATTTAACAGCAGACCATAAAAAATTAATGTACTGGGCTAAAAAATTATTTCCAGGGGAAATGGACAGAAAGTAAACTTTATTCCCAGCCAATAGACTGTCATGATTTAATACATATTGACTTCGTAAAATATCGGGATCGGATATGTCGTCTAAATCAAGCCACCGCTGCCTGTCTCGGGACCCCCGGTCTTGTCGAACTTTGGTTGTCATAATTTAAGTTCTGAATCTGTTTTTTATTTGCAATATTTTTCCTATTTCAATTTCGTACATGAAAAGATAAGTAAAATGAAATCTTGCGGAAAAGTTACGTATTAGTTTTTGTAGCTTTTCAGCGTAAAGTTTTTAATATTTTGCCCTATCGTGCTGTTTATGGAAGCCAGATAGCGCATCTAATAATACTTTTTTAAATAAAGTAAGCCTTTAATTTTAACTAAAATACAGGAAAGAAGTAAGCTAGGCGTGCAAACCTATTTTATAATGCACGGAAGGTTGTTTTTCTAATGATACAGTATACCTGGTAAACGAAATTAATACCCAGCTTGTCACGTATTTATAAAAAAACATTATTGTGATGTTTCCAAATAAAACTTAAAGGGCAATATAAAGCTATTTGCAGATGATACAACAATACAACAAAATTTTGCTGAAAATTTTGCAAAAATGTATTTTGATATTAATAATGATTTAAAAATACTTCTTTCTTGGCTTCAGTCAAATAAACTTGCGTTAAATTTTACAAAATCTTCTTTTATGTTTATAACTAAAAATAAAATAAATTCTATCATTAACCCCTTAACATTTTATAATGAAAATATTCAATATTCAAAAACGACAAAGTTTTTAGGATTTGTTTTAGACGAAAATTTAAATTGAAAAGGCCATATCCAGTATATTATCAACTCGATATCTCTTGGTATAATAATTGTTTGGTACAGAGCCAGATATTTCATTCCTTTAAAATACTTACTTAAAAAATATATTTTTTATTAATATATTCAAATTAACAATACTTAGCTTCTTCATGGGGGATCTGCTTGTTTATCAAACTTAAAATCATTACAAAAATTGCAAAATAAAGTTATTAAATGTATACACAAATTGCCACATTTAGAACCAACTGTTAATATAGACCGAAGGGGTATTTACTCGTTCAAAACATTTATTAATTAAAAATTTGTATTCTAATTCACTTTATTATTTTAAAAGAAAAAAAATCAAACATAACACTTCAGGAGAATAAGACATTAAATGATCATAACATCAGACGTTGTATAAATTATCAAACTATACCAATAAAAAGTAATTTCGGAAAAAAATCGCTTTTATATGACGGAACAATAAAATATAACAATCTTCCAAAAAAATAAATATCAGAGAAATTAAAAAATTGGCAACTTTTAAAAAACAATTAAAAGTATATTTACTAAATTAAATTATTTATACTTTATTTTTTTTTTATTAATTTTATTAATGAATTAAATTGGATTAACTTCCGTTTTTTTATTGGTATTTTTTTAATAATTATTATTTTCCGTATTATGTTGTCACTTTCCATGTAATGAACTGTAAAAGTTAGTTTGGAATAAAGGCATTTTGAAAGGTAAATGATGGTAGGTTAGATGTTTGCATTGTGTGCCCATTTAAAAAAAAATTCAAATATCTTTTGAGTATGTTTCTTGTCTCCTTAACGAGTAAGTATTCTCACGTAGTTTGTTCCTGCTGTTTTTACTCTTGTTTGTGTTTTTCTTTTAGAACCTAATGATGGCCTCATAATGGGCCGAAAGCGCTAGGCGATATTAATTAAATTACGCTTAATACAAAAAAAAATGTTTCATTTGTTAAAATACGGCGTACAACCGACTCTCCTTTTCATAAAAATATCATAGAAGCTGTTTAAATTTTAGAGCACTACAGTACTCATTTTTAGTGGTAAGTATAAATACTTTTTTATAACTTTTATTAACCGTATATAGCAAGCAAATATTATTATAATTAATGTCGCGACTTTATTACAACTGCCAGTAGGAACTAGTACAGTATATAAAACCAGATTACACCTCCAATAGAACTTGATAATTACTGTGAGTATTCATATCGATAATGACAATAAACCATTCTATGGTAGCATTAACTCTTATTTGCTATTGGTTAAATTACCGTGATATTATCACTACACAACGGTCTAGCAATTTTCGTTGTCTTACAGTAGGAAAGCGCATTGCTATCACATATGGTATTAAACAGTTATATAAAAAGTATTAGTCCAAGAGCTAGTAACACCCGTTTCATGAAGTGTTTGATGCACTTCAAAATTTTGTGTCATAGTATCTACTGGATAGATGAGCAGGTAAGCAAGTGTTGGCCTGCTCTACCTGGGGACACCAGGTACTGCGCATAGGAGAAAGGTGTCCAAAAATTTTGCCAAAAAAAAGTGTTCCAGGAATGTGCATTAAAATGATTTTTATTTTTTACTCGAAAACGGTGCACCGTACGAAAATAAGTCCAGAGACCGAATTTGCTGTAAATTAGACGGGAATTTCAAAAATTTAAAGAAAAAGCAGTGGTGCACCATTTTTTTTTTCAAAAATATTAAATGCAAGCCCCGCACGGACGCCACTGCTAAAATTTAAAAAAATTATTTTACACCGAAAAATGCCTTTCGATGCTCAAAAGACGTGTACCAAATTTCATAAAAATATCTAGAGTGGTTTGAAAATGGTAATGAAAAAATATTTTTTTAATTAAAATGTTAACACCCTGTAAACCCCCAAAAAAGTGTCTGCCTTTTTGTAATTATTTTTTATTATATGTAATTAAGACACTGTTAAAATGTCAGCGTGAATCAAACACTTCATTTTGTATTTAAAAAAAAAACAACTTGGGGGTGTTTTTATTAAATGTTAACCCCCTCAAAAGTGTCTGCCTTTTTGTAGTTATTTTTTATTATATGTAATTAAGACACTGTTAAAATGTCAGCGTGAATCAAACACTTCATTTTGTATTTTTAAAAAAACAACTTGGGGGTGTTTTTATTAAATGTTAACCCCCTCAAAAGTGTCTGCCTTTTTGTAATTATTTTAAATTATATGTAATTAAGACACTGTTAAAATGTCAGCGTGAATCAAACACTTTATTTTGTATTTTTAAGAAACAACTTGGGGGTGTTTTTATTAAATGTTAACCCCCTCAAAAGTGTCTGCCTTTTTGTAATTATTTTTTATTATATGTAATTAAGACACTGTTAAAATGTCAGCGTGAATCAAATACTTCATTTTGTATTTTTAAAAAAACAACTTGGGGGTGTTTTTATTAAATGTTAACCCCCTCAAAAGTGTCTGCCTTATTAATTTTTGTGTTTTGTGTCATTTTAAATTTTGATTTCTGTTTGTTGGCCTCTGAATCAAACACTTTTTTGGCAAAATTTTTGGACACCTTTCTCCTATGCGCAGTACCAGGTGTCCCCAGGTAGAGCAGGCCAACACTTGCTTACCTGCTCATCTATCCAGTAGATACTATGACACAACATTTTGAAGTGCATCAAACACTTCATGAAACGGGTGTTACTAGCTCTCGGATTATATGTGAATTCTTCTCTGTGGTGTGTAGTGGCGTAAATTTTGAAACAATTATTCTTGATCTCCCAAAAATATGTTCTCGTTAAAAGTTGATAAATGAACGAAATATTATCTTAATTTAACTTAAGCTTAGCCAAAAATAAGGTAACCTATATAATAATCTTATTTATTGTAAATGTATAGGTATACCATGTAAAATTGGTCAGTGAATAATGGTTATTATTCCTTATAATAGTTAATATTACAAATGATATTTTATCTTGAAAACCCAAATTGTTTTTATCAAACGTTGTAGATGTAGTTAAAGACTAATTACATCACGGTTTGTGTTTTATTATGTTCACCTAAAATAGACGAACATCTATTTGTCAATCAACGGTCGGAAGAAGTTAAGAGATTAAAATAGCATCAAGTCATGAATCTTTCTCTCCTACCGAATTGACAAATGAATGTTAATTATAACGCTGTGAATTTATTTAAATTTTTTGTACATACTTCTTAAATTAAGTTTTGGAGGTAAGAACGACAGTTTAATAAAAAGAGATGTGTTTTTAGACGAAGAGTTGGCGTTATAATTTTATTTACGCTTTGTCAACTAGCTTCGCATTTTATAATTTACGAGCTGAAAACAAAATCATGATTTTCCATGGGCTTTGCACGAGCATCAGGATTTGTATGACCGTTTCTGTTTCGACCAACTCAGATCTCCAGAGTCTTGCTTTTAAAGAAAATGAGGTCTTGAAGGCCTTACAGACACTTGACCCTAAAAAAGGCGCAGGACCAGATAAGTTGCCTTCAATTTTCATTAAAAAATGCGCTAATTCACTTAATATACCCCTTACGTTAATTTTCAATTATTCTTTAAGATTAGGTGAATTTCCCGAAAGATGGAAAACTGCTATAGTAGTGCCAATTTTTAAAAGCGGTAGAAAGATAGATGTTTCAAATTACCGACCAATCAGTAAAATTTCGGTTATACCAAAACTTTTCGAGAAATTATTGTATGAGTACTTTTTCTCATTAGAAAAAAACGTTATAATCCCGCAACAACATGGTTTTTTTCGGGGGCGCTCACTGGACACCAACCTGCTGACGTTTTGCGAATACGTACATCAACAAATGGACATACGTACTCAAGTAGATGCCGTCTATACCGACTTACATGATCAAGTAACAAGTAAGACATTTCTTTCGATAAGATTAGTCATAACATCTTGCTGAGTCGCTTGGCCGAAGTCGGCGTGGGCGGGAGTCTTCTCAGATGGGTCGAGTCGTACATTAAAAATCGCTTAAAATATGTTTCAGTTTAAGGTTTTTGCTCTACTCTAAATCATTTGTTACTACTTCGGGTGTACCTTAAGGGTCCCATCTGGGACCGTTATTTTTTATTATTTATATAAATAAAATTTGCTCGTGTTTTCATTACTGCAATTTTCTCCTTTATGCAGATGATTTAAAAATTTATTTATAGATTATCAACCCCTACGATTGTTATTAGCTACGAAGCGACTTGGACCGCCTGGGAAGGTATTGCAATGAAAACGGCCTGTTCCTTAATTTGTCCAAGTGTGTCTCAACAACGTTCTCTGGAAATCTTAATCAACTAACAACAACTTATCTTATAAACAACACACCCCTAAAAAACGACTAAAATAAAGGATTTGGGTGTTATATTTGATTCTAAACTACTCTGACGAACACGTTGAATCCGTCGTCAACGCTGCTTCGAAAATGCTGGGTTACATTATAAGAAAATGTAAAGCATTTTATAATACTAAACCAATAATCTACCTATTTAATTCCTTCGTTCTAAGTAAACTAAATTTTGCTAGCCTTGTTTGGAGCCCCAAGCAAGAAAGCTTGGTTGGAAAATATTCAGAAGCTAGGTTGGAAAATATTCAGAATAAATTTATCAAATACCTTTCGGTAAAAAAGAACTTTATTATACCCAACAACGATATTTCTCTGGCCCGAAATCATTTTCACTTAGCGTCCCTGACTAGTCGAAGAAGATCTACTGATGTACTCTTTTTATACAAGTTATTTAATAATTTAGTACAGTCTAGATATTCTCGAACAAGTTTATATTAATATCCCCCAGAGGTCTCTAAGGACAGCTGAATTATTTTTTTTGCCATTTAGATACACTTGTTCGGCTTAAAACTCCCCATTGTGTAGAATTATAAGAAATAGTAATGTGTTTGAAAATATTAATTTTTTCTCAATGCCCCTGCGAACAGTGAAAGGCATACTGAAAAATGTTTAAAATCTGATTATTTTGATGATTGTATTTATTGTACTTATATTGTATTTTTTTCTCTCTGATTTAAAATAATGAATAATCTAATGTGAAATATTAGTCAATGTATTTATTCCTTTTTTACCTTATTTTACAATTTATAGGCATTATCAGACTGTTTTATTATAGTTTATAATTATATTATGTGGATACTCCAGTGGGTATCTTGTTACCTGTTTGTATCCCTTTTGGCGTTAATAAATAAATAAAGGTGCTAAAAATACAGTTTATTTAAGTCATAGTTCAATAATTGTTCATTTTAAAATGTTTGACATAGAAGAAATTCATATGAAGTGCTGTCTTATGCAGTAGTGCATGTCATGTTAAAACGTTATTTAATCCTTCGTTTAGAGCGAAAATTGGCGGCATATGGTTAAATTTATAATAAAATTAATCGATTTTATAGCGGATAGTGGCACTACCAGACTGGTCTTGGAATAAAATTAAAAATTTAAATTAGGTAGGTAATTATTTATAACTTAATACTGTCGTATATGGATTACTCATCTCGTACTTCGCTGTGGTGCTATACTAAATATCACGAATAGTCTCGTTTTAAAACAGATGACAGCGGTTATTTGTCATCGATCAGCTGATATTGGGACATAATAATATCCCTAGATTTGTAGCGGACCGTAATGAGCCCAAACACCGAGTTAAGAATTGCGTTTTTGTTACATTTAATTACATTTTAAAAATTTTAATTTAATTACTTTTGTGTAAGTATGTACCTACAATTATTATTCATTTGACCAAAAATTTAGATACAGGTTAAAATTTTTTAATTCTTTTTCATTAGGGATCATAATTATTAATGTATGCCTTGCTCGTTAAGTTGATTTCATCGATAAGTAATAAGTTTTATTTCATCTGAACGCCGTTTTTGTCGAAAAGTTAGTTTGTAAAATTTTTGTTCTTAAAATGTTTGTTCGTTAAGGTTAGGTTTCTAATGTATAATTTTCGCATTTTACATTATCTAGGTATCCTTTTCTGTTTCAAGAAAAATGAGTAGAAATTAAGTATTTCCCTGACTTAGGTAGGTAGGAGAGAGTTGGATAATACCGGGTAGGTTAATAAAACCGGTTATCGCCTAGTTCTACCATATGCCAAAACAGCTTTCCATATTATTAACCTTTAAAAAGCAGCTATTTGATTTTGAAGGAATTATTTTTATTATTGTTATTAGTAAATTAAATATTATTATTGTTTGGCAATAGTAAGGTAATAGTAAGTAAAATTATGTTACTATAATAGTTAAAATAGCTAACCATATTAGTGTGTAATAGGATAGCGAACAAATATATAATTCTATTTTCTGTGTCTACGTACCTTAAATAAGTGAAATTATTATTTGATATTACTATTATTATTGTTTGTATGACAATAAAATAAAGTTTTTAACATAAAGTTAGCCTACATACAAGTTTAGAACTGTAACTGTATCAATAAATTGCATTTTAACAAACAAATTCCATAAAAACCACTTTTGGGTCTACGTACCTTACGTAAGTCAAAAACTGTTAAAGTAGGGTTTCCACTGACAGAAAAATTTAATCCCTGGCTAAACTAAAGCTTTTAACTTTATGTTAGCCCACATACAAGTTTAGAAATGTAACCGTACCATAGCCAACAAATTCTATAAAAACCATATTTGGGTCTACGTACCTTACGTAAGTCATATATGGGGATTTTCTTGACAGTGAATGTAATAACTTGAATTCAATTAGTTTATGTTGAACTGTAGGTATTTTACCTATAGGTATAATCTGAACAAATAAAACAAAAAAAAATCTATTCTAAATATGAGTGACAGAATCCTATTTTAAGTTGTGTTTCAGTTAGTTTAGTATTTTTAAGGTTTGGATATTTATAATATTATAAACTTTTTAAATCTATTTTGACACTTTATCTTTAAACCATATAGAAATTCATGCTTATTACCTATTACCTACCTTAAATTATAATATTTATAAAACATAACTTTCAAAAGAAAATATTACCTATTACTTACTTATTATTTGGCAATATTAAAGCGGTAGAACCAATGAGGCTATTTCATAAATTGTTTTAGAAGGTATCACATGTATAATTTTCAAGTCCAGCCTGTAATTCATGCCAACTTATAAAAATTTAATAGACCAAAATTGACAGAGTGTCACGTGACTTTGCCCCCATCTTGCGAGAGTATTCAAGATTTTTACTATAAGACGCTTAGTGGGTGTTGAGCTTGATAAGAAGAGGTGTAGTGGAAAGATAGTGTATAGAACAAGGACAAGGACATTTCTACTTTCGTAGGAGGAGTCAGTAGACGGATGTTGATAAAAGATAATTGTTTGTAATTGGTTGAGATAAAGGGTTCCACTTCTAATAGTACATCCCGGGAAATCCCATCTTTTATTAACGTGCAAAATTATTGCTAACATAGCAAAACGCAACCCCCTCTTTCAGTTGATAAGGGTCGCAAAACTGTATAAAAACTCTAAGGAACACTTACTCAGAGAGTTGTAACAATTGTTCAAGTGTAAGGGTAATTTCTGCCCGCTTGTCTATTTATTTTAAAGTCAAAAACAATTTTTGAAGTCATGAAGAGTTAAAAAAAATCAGTACTATATATAGTTCTCAAAAATTTAAATAGCTTCTAGTGTAATATTGTCCTTGTCGTTTAGCAAAGATATATAATAAGAATCTTCCTTCTATTGCTTTATCTGACAAAGTTAAAAAAAAAACTTAAATACAAATTAAAAATAATTTAATTGAAACAGGTATTGGTCCGATCAATAAAATTCAAATTCAGACGGAATAGGTAGAAGACGACGAACAACGATGTGACCTGCGCAATAAATACGTTAAAATTAATACTAGGGCGCGCGGCGATTGCCAATCGCTACGAACCCTCTACCAACACCAACGTCTCGTGGATTATAGGTTCTAACGGATACTATTCGTTTTTGGGACGCTGTTCTGCTTTCTCAATTGTAGAAGCGCTTTAGTGTAAACAAAATGCATCGCATTGAGAAGATACAATTTATTTCTACCAAAATTACTATATTAAAAGTAGTTCATTAATCAACAAGACTTTGCTGCTAATGAAACTGATTACTATACCAATAAAAACGCTGTAAATCTGGAATTGATATATTATTTATGTATTTTACACTATTTCACAGTTACAATGAACCAATTAACAAATAGGTATATAGGCTAATTAAAATAAAATAGGTAATAATATAACAATAATTCAAAAATTTTGTGATAACAAGAAATTATTATATTGAAACGGAATAATATTATGCCTAAAGAGACACCAACACGCTAATTTAGATTTATACTGGATAAACCACAGCTAAAAATGTCAAATCTTTTGGGTGCAGATTGTATGTGTTGCACAATCGATAAATAGGAGAGTATTTACAGATATTGGTACGCGCGGTTGGTACATAAAAATGTGGGAATGACGTGTTCTAGGGACGAGGAATTAAAGGTTTTCTAATATATCACTGCATTCAACTCTATTATTCAAGATATTATAAAGAAATATAAGTTGAGAAACTCTACGTCGATCTTTTATGGAGCAAAACGAGTGCCTTTGCAATAGAGCTTCTTCTAGAATACCGATTTCAGGATACTGACCATCATTTTTTAAACTTTAAGGTGCACTTGATAATATGGAGACAATACAACCGAAGCGTACTCCAATTTAGATCTTACAAATGCATAAAAAAGTATTTTTAGTGTATGACAATTTAAAAAATCACGAGAATGTCTTATTATAAAACCTAGGGACCTATGACAGGAGGCAACAAGGTCATTTATGTGGGGAACAAAAGATAGTTTACTGTCAAAAAATAAACCCAAATCGCGAAGTGTCTCAGCTCTGTCCACTGTAATGTTAATAATTTTGTAATCATACACAATGGTATGTCGTTTTAATGAAAGAGGTCATTATGTAACACTTACTGATATTTCGGCAATTTATTTTAAACACACCATCTATATATCATGTCAATGGACAATTGAATCTTTTCACAGTCTGCCAGGTTACGAATACGAGCATAGATTTTCTTGTCATCGGCACAAAGAATACCATCACTGTCAAGATTATTAACTATATCATTAATAAATATTTTAAACATTAAAGGACCCAAAATGGACCCCTGTGGTACACCCGATGTAGCATCCAATGGCACAGATGATTAGCCACCGTACTCCACTATTTATTGTCGTTCATTTAGATAACAATGGAAAAACTTTATAAGATTATCTGAGATAACAAACGAGCTGAATTTATTAAGTAAAATTCTATGAATGTTATTGCAAAGTAAGTCATCAATACAAACTATCTCTTACCAACTTGTTGTATTAGATCATTTTCCTCAGTGTAATACCCGTGTCTAATATATACAGGGTGTTCATTTGAAACTGTGACTTCCCACCACGGATTTATCGAAAACCACTGATTAAAAGAAAAAACGCCGAGACACGTCAAACGATTTGCCAAAGGGGACAACTTTTTAACCAAAAACTACTTCACCCCCTCTTACCCTCTGCCCCTCGGGGTCATCCCCTTAAAAATTTTAAATGATAAGGGGTATCAAGTAATAGCTTGTTTGAAAGCGATCCGTTTTCGAGAAAATTAGAAAAATCTTTATTTATCTTAATTTGTTCAGATAAAAAAAAAAAACACGAAAATATCACTTTTTATTTCAATAAGTGTTCAAAATATTGCCCGTTATTGGCCAAACAATGATATAGGCGATTTTCAAATTCCTGACGGACATTTTCAAAAACATGTTGTGGAAGATCATGGCAGCTTTCGATGATGCGTTGAAGTTCTTCCAAACTTTCAGGTTGGGGAGTGAACACAATAGACTTCAAATGGCCCCATAGAAAAAAGTCTAATGGCGTCAAGTCAGGAGATCTAGCAGGCCATTCTATAGGCCGTCTTTGCCCTATCCATTTATCTGGAAACTCGTCGTCTAGCCATTGCCGAACCGGAAGAACATAGTGAGGAGTGAGTCTTGCTGGAAATATATTTCAGCCTCATCAAGTATATGGTTTCCATCGTCTTCGATTTGGTTTTTAATGGTTTCAATGATAAGCGGATTGATGGTATTTTCCAACATATCTAAATAAATGCCTCCATTCCCATTAATAAACAATGGCCCAATCACTTTGTTTCCTAAAATGCCTGCCCATAGATTAATTTTTTGGGGGTACTGAGTATGCCCTTCTACAAAAACATGAGAATTTTCATTGCTCCAATACCTGCAGTTATGCTTATTAACAAATCCATTTAGATAAAATGTGCATTTATCACTGAAGCAGATATTCTTTACATGAATGGTATTATCATTAATCGCTGCAGTCATTTGTTCACAAAACTCAACTCGCCTATCGAAATCATCTTCGGTTAACTCTTGCTATATTTTTATTTTGAATGGATAAAATTTATGCAATTCAGTAACTGTGTGTACAGAGCCTAATGAAATACCACTCGCATCAACAATTTTGCGTAATGAAGTATTAGGATTTATGCCAAAATGACTCAAAACTTCAACTTGAGCGGATAAGAATAAATACATGTTATCTGTGTTGATAAAAAATTCGAGTTGTTATTTGGTTGCTGCCACGTCTAATCTTTTTAATTGCTGTTTATGTTGGTTTTTGAACACTTATTAAAATAAAAAGTGATATTTTCGTGTGTTTTTTTTTCTATCTGAACAAATTAAGATAAATAAAGATTTTTCTAATTTTCTCCGATTTTAAAAAATCAAACGTCAAAACAAAGCACTTTGAAAGACCTTTCAAACAAGCTATTACTTGATACCCCTTGTCATTTAAAATTTTTAAGGTGATGACCCCGGGGGGCAGAGGGTAAAAGGGGGTAAGGTAGTTTTTGGTTAAAAAGTTGTCCCCTTTGGCAAATCTTTTGACGTGTCTCGGCGTTTTTTCTTTTAATCAGTGGTTTTCGATAAATCCTTGGTGGGAAGTTTTCAAATGAACACCCTGTATATAAATACAGACTCCGAATAGTATTAGTATCAAAATGCCCTTGTCAATGTAATCAATTTGATCAAATTCGTGAATACTAAATTATTTGTAAATGTCATACTATGTGTTTCTTAACTAACCATAAAACAATAATTTTAATCCACAACCCCAGCAATCGCCCGAAAACAGTTGTAGTGAAAGCACATCGTTGATGTCGTTGATCCATCTAAACGGAACTACAAACAGAAACAGGGATTTAATGTTTGCAGTTTAAACGTTAATAAGATAAGAGACTGTGGAGTAAACAGCCCTCTCAAACATTTACCCTCAAGTTGCGTCCCTTAATTCAGCCAGGGCATTACTTTCTTTGGAGTACTAATATATATTCAGTCTTTTTGTGTTTAAAACTTGACGTTTTTGCCCAGAGGTATTGGTGAAGATTTTTTAAAATTTTTTAATAATAAATCTTTTGAATTTCCGATTTCTAAAGTACACAAATCAAATATTTAGATAAAATTAATTAACACTAAACATCCGAAAAGGCTACACGGTAGTGAGCCCTCTATATTGTCGGGCTACGCAACGTAGGCGACTGGGTTGTGTAGCTTAGATAATTTGAAAATAAATATTTAATTAATTTAAAGGTCTTTATTAAATTAAGGTTACGCTCTACTTCTTCACTAAAATACCAGGGAACAAGTTTATTGAATAGCAAAAGCAAAGCAATTATTACTTATGACATAAAATATAATCTTACAAGCTAACAAAATAACCAAAATAAGTGTTTAAAAAAACGTTAATTTAGAGAGTTTCCCCTAAAGAACAGTTTTGTCTTCTTAGGCCTGCTGCTGCTGTTGTTGGTAGAAACGATATTCCACACTCGTATACATATACACGAAGAGAGTTTTTTTAACAGGTCACACAGTTTAAATACATGGGATGCATGATTAATAAAGAATGAAATCCGGATCAAGAGATAAGGTGCAGGATCGAACAGGCTAGAACAGCCTTTCTGAAACTTTGAAAATTCCTCACAGACAAGAATTTGAACTTTGGCCTCAGATATAGGATGGTAAAATGCTATGTTTGCAATGCATTCCCCTATACGGTGTAGAGGCGTGGACAACAATCACCAACAGAATAGAAGCCTTCGAGATGTGGATCCTGCAGCGAATGTTAAGAGTGTTTTGGATTGATTACGTGAGAAATGAGGACATCCTTCGAACAGCCGGTCTAGCGGATCGAGAACTTTTCGAAAATATCAAGAAACGAAAAATAGGTTATCTCGGACACATACTGCGCGGAGAGCGCTACCACTTTCAGCGTCTAATTATTCAGGGTAAAATTGAGGGAGGAAGAAGAGGAATAGGCAGAAAGAAGTTATCATGGCTAAGAATTATCCGTCAATGGACGGGGATAAAGGACTTCCAAACATTACAGAATGATGCAATCAATAGAAATATATGATGAAAATAGAAGAGATGAACGCCTACGCAGGAATCTGCACGGCACCGAAAGAAGAAGAAGAAGACCTGCTTAAGGAATGATGGTTTATTTCAAGTACGTCCAAAGAAACAATTATCACTTTATAGTCAACTGAAGCCAAAAGAGAAGTAAATAATTTACACATAAGCACTTTATAAAATAATGTACAAAGAACATTCACGCAATGGTGGCCAAGTAGACTGGTTCTGGGGGCAGTGCCTTCCATGCCATGATTTCACTAAGATAAGAAACCTAATACTTTAAGTAGTTAATTGGGCAGAAATTTTTCTAACACTTGAATACTTTACTCTTCTCGTAAGCGCTCTTTCCAGTTTTATAGTGCTTTCTAACCCCTACCAAATGGAAGAAGG
This sequence comes from Polydrusus pterygomalis, assembly GCA_963969555.1. Taxonomy (NCBI): domain Eukaryota; kingdom Metazoa; phylum Arthropoda; class Insecta; order Coleoptera; family Curculionidae; genus Polydrusus; species Polydrusus pterygomalis. Next base: position 74,826,863 of record OZ018377.1, read on the forward strand.
CGTACCTTTTTGCTGCGTCAGAAATTATTTTCCAAACCTGGGAAAGAAGGGATTTTCCTGGATGTACTAATATGTGTACCGTGCGAGCAAAAATTATTTGCATCAAATAGGGCTTGGATTAAAAAACGTAGGGCTTGGTTTAGATCACAATGATATGGGGACGATATATCTAACCAAATCTAGGTTAAAATTTTGTCAAATTCATATTATGACAAGATATGCCAAACTAGTGAGTAATGAAATAAGTAGACAAATACAAATTAATTTTTTTTGTTTACAAAATTAACAAAGTAAGAATATACAAAAAGAAAAAGAAAAATAATTACATTAATTGCTGAAATTGGCCACCGCCATGCTCCAAGCATAAATTCACACGTCTCTTCATATTTTCGAAAGTGTTGACCAGCATCTCTGGAGAAATGTTACCACATTCTTGGATACTCCTTTCTTGTAATAATTGTTCTAAATTTGCAACTGGTGTTTTAAAAATAGTGTTCTTTAAATGATGATAAAAGCGTATAAACTGACGTTGTTTATAGAACCAGGGACAAAAGTATTTGTGTTGTTAAAAGTTTACCTAAATGGAATGGGGCAATATGTTGTAATACCCCATTTACCTAAAATTGACGACATAAAGTCGAAATCCCTTAAAAGTTTTTATTGTATGATAAAAGTCTTCTTTGATATCTTCTTACCCTGAAGCCTGTACAAGACAAATAAAAACTTTTCTCCTAAAAAGACCCCAGCGAAAACTTTAGCATTTTATCAACAACATTGTCCTTTCATCCCTTTAAAAATACTTTAGATTAAATTTAATCTTTTGTTTTAAGGATAAACTTTAAACTTTTTTTAGTCTCTATAAATCATTTGTTTACCGTATTTTATATTGTAATTTTTTTAGACGTATCTTCTAATTAAATAAATTAAATTTGTTTTAACAATTGAACGACTAGAGTACTGCCGGCGTGAACTTTCTGTCCTGCTTATAACGATCGGTTGCCGCGGCTAGCGATCGCGTTCGAGTGCAGCCACGGCAACGGAGAATGGTCTTCGAGGGCTCCTTTGAAAGGATATATCAGGGGTATGGAACCAAGATCCGAGAAGTTGCAACTGTCACTACTTGTCTTTCACTGCATTTGGCGTATTTTCCAAAGATATGAAAAAGGTTGGCTCAAAATAACATAAAGAGAATGTCAACCAATCACGTTGCTCCATTTCTTAACTGTTCTTGTGATCCTCCTCGCAGTGTTTCTGATGACGCATCATGACGGTTCGTTGATAATTTATTTTGTAAAGATCGTCCTGGGAATGCAAAAACAATGTAATTACATGTCTGGATAAGTACTGGATTAATATACCGTGCGAGCAAAAATTATTTGCAACAAAGAGGGCTTGGATTAAAAAACGTGGAGCTTAGTTTAGATCACAATGATATGGGGACGATATATCTAACCAAACCTAGGTTAAAATTTTGTCAAATTCATATTATGACATGATATGCCAAACTGATGAGTAATAAAATAAGTAGACAAATACAAATTTATTTTTGTTGTTTACAAAATTCACAAAGTAAGAGTATACAGAAAGAAAAAGAAAAATAATTACATAAATTGCTAAAATTGGCCACCGCTATGCTCCAAGCATAAATTCACACGTCTCTTCATATTTTCGAAAGTGTTGACCAGCATCTCTGGAGAAATGTTTCCACATTCTTGGATAATCCTTTCTTGTAATTCTTCTCAATTTGCAACTAGTGATTTAAAAATAGTGTTCTTTAAATGAGGAAAAATGAAGTAATCCATAACCGTTAAACAAGGTGATCTAGGTGGGAATTCAATGTCTGATCAAAAACTGATCAAATTATCAAATATCGAAAAAATTGCGTAAGTAGTTAATAGTTTCGGCGGCTGTATCGGCGGTTGCACCGTCCTGTTGAAAATATCCAAAACGTAGTTTTGCACCGTCCTGTTGAAAATATCCAAAACGTAGTTCGTCGTCAAGTAATTGCTCCACAAATGGATTCAAAATATTGTCTTTATATCGCTGTGCTGTAACTGACTGTGTCATGGAAAAAAATAGGACCAACAATTCTTCTTCGGGAAACAGCTAACCAGACACCAATTTTTTGAGGGTGCAATGTGGACTCTACAAAAAATGGGGATTTTCACTACTCCACATGCGTGTATTCTGAGAAGTCACATAACCGGAGAGGTGGAACCAGGCTTCATCCGAAAAAAATGTCAGGTCTAATAAATCATTTCTTTCCAATAAATTTTCGGTAAACCATTGAGAGTAATTCTCATTCTTTCAAAATCTGCGGCTTGTATTTCTTGGAATACTTGCACTTTATAAGGAAATTAATTTAGCTGCTTCTTAAGAATAGTCCTGCATGTTCCATAAGATCTTCCCACTTCTTGGGACAGGCGTCTTATACAATTTGTTGGCGTATTTTGCATTATTTCACGAACGTTTGCAACAAGTTTTTCTGTTCCTACAGATTGTGTTCTGCTCCTTTTTTGTGTTGTATAGAACCTGATTCCCTAAACACAGCCACGGTTCTTTTCAGGCAATGATAAAAATCCCCAGCAATAAAAGCAACGTTAGGAAAATGTTCGTGAAAATCGTCCATGCACAAACCCGAATTGTATTGCCACTCACCATTTACTCTAACCCTGATTCGAAAATACTTTTCAACGATGAATGTTTTGTGCTGTTCCGTAAAGCCCATTATGTGAATTGTTCAAGCAATTGGAAAAATTAGTGATCAATCAAATTACTTGTAACGACTGTCAAAGATGACGGAATAACTGATTGATTGTTGATTCAGGTAGTTACTGACACCCGAGAGGTATTAAGCTCTACGGCTAAGCATTAGATCGCATGGTTGCAGTGGAGGGTTAGCTGTAACCCACTCACTTTTAACCTAACCTAACCTAAGAATTACGTCCTTAGATGCAAGGCCCTCTTTGATGCAAATAATTGTTGCTCGCACGGTATAAATAACGTCTTCGGGATTCGCAATACGTCGTGAATTTCATGAAACGTGCTAGACAGAAAGAAAACACGGATATGTAAGAGTAATTTTCATTTGATTTACAGCTGCCTGCTATTACATTGCTGCCAATATTGTTTCTACTAAAAATTAAATACCTAGAATATGATTTTTGTCCTGTGACATGTCTCCCATCTTCCACTTTTACTGGGTGAAAATGCTATAGAGATAAACTGTATATAAATTAATTCCGTTGCATAAAGTAGACTTTATGAAACCAAAAGCCGAAAATTAAAAAAAAAATCAAGGTGGAAATTACATGGGAAATAATGACCGATATTGAATTTATCCCGAATCGATTTGTTTTCAACTCAACACGTTTCAAACGAAACAATAGAACATCGCCGCCGAGGTGGTTTGCGTGCGGCCGAACCCGAAATTTCGATTGATTAATGTGGCAGCAGGAGTCAAACACGGGTTTCCTGTGGGACGTGTCGCGGTTTCGACTGCGAATGGGAATTATGTTGAAAATTACCGCTACGCCCGAATGTTTTGTTTCAGTTTCGACTGGAACATTACGTGTTTGTAATAGTGGGAATACCGCAAGATTGAAGAAGGAAATTTGTATATTTCTTTCACTTTTTTCCTATTAGGGCATCTTAAAGCAAAACTGGACTTATCTATCATTACGGTTTCGTGGGAAAATTAAAATAAAACTATGGATCATATTCTGGTAAAAGAAACTTCATTACCTACGTCAAAATGTTAAGTTAGTAAACAAACTTAAGTCCGAAGACTAAAAGAACTAACCGAGTTAACTAAGGCTAATGTCCGAAACTAGACATTGAGCCTAATGAATAAAAATTAAGCAATTACTTGATGCAAATATATTTTCAGTAAAAGCAATTGCTTGACTAGCAAATGCTATAAGTAGAAGCAATTGCTAGATCTGGATATGAATAAAATTTTGAAGCAATTGCTGTTTTTCTTACACCTTTGTAGCAAATGCTTATTCAACAGAAGTTCAGACGTGGGTTATCCACTTGTTCCGATTATAGATTTCATGTTCAGTTTGGTGCCTAATTTGCAAAAGAGTTGACGTAAATACAGCAACATTGGTCTATTTATTTAGTACAATAGTAATCTGTTGCGTTTTTGTGGAAAAGAAGAAACTTATATTTGTGATATGGCAGATTTCAGTGAAAATGAGGAAAGTGATAGTAGTGATGAAGAAATTAAAGACAAGCAATTGATATTCGTTCACAAATTGAAGGAACATAAATAAATCTCGTCGACCACAACCGTTTAGCTTTCACAACAGCTTCAGCACTTGTTAGAAATAAAAAAAATTGGCCTTCTCCAAAACTGCATCTATTACAGAAGTGTATGTCTTACAGACAGTAGTTTGGTGAACACCGAGTTCTTCACCTACAGAATTATAAAAGCCCGGGTCCGACAATGTCCGCAGAAAGACTTTTTTCTTATTTAAAGGCGACAGTGCACCCCCTCGCTTTTTATCAGTATCAGCCAAAAAATAATTTGCCAACCACTCAACATTTTCGCAGTCAAATCGATATAACTTTCTGAAATCATTATCTCTGCAATTTTTACGTACACTGTAGATTTTGTTTTCTTATGTTCATATATTCAGCCATAATTGAAGACACAAATTAAGAGCGACGCACGTGTATGCCGCGGAGAACTAAAGTTGACTGCTACCAAGCAAATGATGCACGGGTCGACCTACCTTAAAAAGTTAAAAGCGATCGCTACACTAGAAAAAGCAATTCCTTAATTTATTCATCACATTTTAAGCAAACGATAGCGATTGCTTCTATTTTTTTAGAAAAGCATTGACTAGAAGCAGTGCCTGTACTTTTAAGCGATTGCGGGACGCAAAAGCTATTGCTACATTTTTGTCCGTCTTGACAAAATTTTACTAAAAGATTGCAAGGATTTTTTCTTTTTGATTTATGGCCAATGGGTATTACAAATTCGATGTCCACCATTGGGATCTTGTAAACGCAAGCTGTATCTCTTACCGTTTATAAGATCCCAATGAGGATCGTCGAATTGGTAACATCCTATAGTAAAGTATTACTGGCAATAGACAATAAATAAAATAAATTTGTTTAATTTATTTCAAATTTATTGTGTTTGAAGAAAAATAACTGAATATTAATCATGAAACTTAAAAAGTAGTAAATTTTTTAAAACCTACAAATATCTTAAAAGATGGTTTAATTCCCTTTGCTTTGATAACCTGGTAAAACGTGTAACGGAATAAACATTAATCAGCAAACAGTTGAACATACTCTAAAACCAGAGACCGGTAGCCACAGGGTGTCTGCGGTTTGCGTGCAGCCGAATCGGACAGTAAAGCTGATTCATAATAATCTATATAATATGCATGTAGCAGAAGTTTAAACAACTGTTTAGTGTGCCAAACTGTCACCAATATGTGACCTGGAAATATAAAATAATTTTACAAAAATGGAATTCTTAAATAGTATCTACCTAATGTTTTCATTTTGCAACTCTTAAGAACTGACCGTGTAACTTTTCAAATTAGTCTGTTTGTTTTGAAAGAGTTATTATACAAAAAAATCAAGCTAGTAAGGTTAGGTAAGAGTGACAGACTTCTGGCACTGTCTAAACAGTCTCACTTAGTCCTATGAGGACCGTTGTGATACCACACGTGTTCCGCGGAACCTATCCGCATCAGCCTCCCGATGGTAAAACTGTTATCAACTATTTTATAAATGATCAGTTTAATAACAACTTAAGAATTTCACAAACAAATATCAAGTCGATTAATATAATCTATTGACCCAGCGGTTGCCAGTAGAAAGTCTTCAGATCTTCCGTTGTAGGAGCTTGTGGGGCATTCCTCCGTGATGTGTTTAATCGTTTGATATTCTCCGCAGTCGCAGTGTGGTGATGGTTGTTTACCCCATTTGTGCAGGAGGTATGCGCATCTGCCATGTTGCGTTCTAATTCTGAATTCTGTTGAGTGTGGACCAGGTTCTGCGTCGTAGGTAAAACCTGAACAAACCCTGGGGGCTCTTGGGTAATGCAGGGCATATTATTGCCTTGTTGAGTGGTCCATTCTTGAGTCCATGCATTGTTCAGGTTGAACTCCTCTTGTATTGCTGCACTTGCCGTTTTAGTCGGTGGATTTCTGGAGCGGAGACGATTGTGGTTAGCGTTCCTCAATATCTTGATGTATTAGCAGGTTTCTGTTTTCCATGATCTTTTTGTACTCTCGTGTAAGGGCCGTCGCAGCTGTGGGGGTGGGATATGGCTTAATACTGGGAGCCAATGCGTTGGGGTGGACTTAAAAAAAAGACAATTAATGATGGTTCCAGGAAACCAAAACGTTGTAACTAAACTATAACTAAGGAAGCATATTAAATGTAAAAATATTGGCCAATAAGATAGTTACAACCGATCTAAGGAAATGCATCATTTTAGTTTATTCAAAATATCTCAAAACCCAAAAGAACCAGAATCGATCCGTAAGCACCAATAAACTGCTGACATAATTGTCTAAAACTTTTCCCATTTAACCGTCTTTTGACCTCTTTTCCCGAGATCGCAACACGGTCAGCACCAATTTCGGGCACCCTGTATACCCAATATATACGCATACTTGTATTGCATGAATTTCCGCATGGTATACTGTGGCGTAGTTCCCCAGGGAGACGCTAATGTCAATTCTGCAAGTCTCCAAATATTTCTTCACCTACTCCGTCATACTCTTCAATAAGAACGTTCATTTCACGTCTTAATCAGGTCTTACTTGTTCTTGTAATATATAATATAATATTATGATCTTTTCGGTTTAATTTTTTGAAATTATTTTTAAAATTATTTAAATCAGTTTAAAAAGTGATGTCCTAAAGTGGCAAAAGCCATTTTAAAATTTGGGTTAATATTTTTGCAAGCTCTAAAACACTTTTTACCAAACCAACTCTCGATTTATACGCCAAAAATATCACACCAACGTCTTATAACGATAAAAAAGACTATAAAACCGCTTCGGGACAGCGCAAAAGACGTTGTAAAAAAAGAATAAAGTCAAATCCAGAAGAAAGTGAAAGGCGTAATAATGGCCGCGGGGGGTAGAGGAGTCCGTTTTTGGGGCGAATGTTTATTCAAAGTTGAGGCAGAGGTGCACAGTGGGCCCCAAATGAAAGAATTATTGCATTGCACAGGAAGAAAAAATAATAACTACTTGTTATGTTTCACAAATTTAATCAGTTTCTTGACACGTGTGTCGGCCCTTGCGGGTCATTATCAAAGGAGTACAAGAAGATACTAAATTCAACGTGACATTAAAAAGGTATTTATATCATATCATGGTAGTTATAAACATGTCATAAAATTAAAATTAGAATTAGAAGATTGAATGGTCAACTGTGGGTTTTCCTAACTTTTAAAGGTACAGATACATATTTAGTCCTAAATTAGTGTGCTATTAAGAATTAGGGAAGCGCCTAAAGGTATTTCGGTTTGATTATTTACAACATTACATTTGTTTTTATGGCTTTTTTGATAGCTATTGTTTCTAGTAAATTTAGTTTTCTGCTTTTATTGTGTATGTATATGGGTTTTATGTTGTTAGAGATTGAGTGATTGTGTAATATGCAGTGATCAGCTAAACCTGTTTTATTTTGTTTAGCTGATCACACAAACAGTTTTTAAATTATCTTGACTTTTCCTTGTAAAGTTACTATTTTTTAAAATAATCAGATGTCGCGGGCTTTACATATTAGACAAAGACATAGACATATTTTTATTTCATCACATTTTTTTAAATTACAAATAATTGTAGCAAGTCATATAAAATATAAATCATTCCTGGACGTATGTATTTACCGAAATTAAAAAATACATATATTAAAACATAATTGTGTAAGAACAAAACATACACAAACGTTGTAAACAAACAGTAATAACAAAAATAGTTAGAATTTGAATGTTGATGTTCGTGAATTAACAACATCAAAGTATTCTACCACTGAGCAGAAAGCATAGGATTTAAGAAATTTCTTAATTACATCTTTAACTTTTTTTTCGTTTAAGCTTTTAACCGTTGTGGGAAGACATTAAAAAGCTCAATTTTGAGCGAATTATTTATAGCTTTACTAAGTCTGTACCTGTTTGGCCAAATAAAGTGAGCCGACCTTGTGCGATAGTGGTGAATGTCGAAGTTATGTTGAAAGTTATTATTATTTTTACGGATTTTCAATGATTTTTTAATATATTTTAATATTTCTCACACTACAACAGGAAAAAGGTGTGGATGTCCCAAAATCAGGACTCAAATTTTTTGTTTTATATGGGAAAAAAAACTCTGTGTTGTCTCCACAAATATATGAGAAGGGAATCCCTTTCGGGTACTTATTTTATTACCGAGTTTTAATTTTTTAACTTTGGTTTCGTCCGAGTATGTAGAATGTTCTTGTCCTTTTCATGGTTTTAATATATACTTTTTTACATTCCTTCGTGTAGTGGCACTTGGGCCCTTCGGTGCTGATGATGGTACTTTCTAGTACCGAAACATGTACACCCCCAATTAAATTGACTTTTAATATATTTGTGGAGACGACTGTGAGGTTTTTTCCCCCATATCTCAACAGCTTCACTCTGAGATAATGGACTACTTCCGAAAAAAAGTTTTGTTTTATGCCAAAACTGCTGCGGAGAGACCTGCAAGTACATCACGGAACTACGTAATTTTTTTTCCATTTTATGGTTTTATTTTGGATATAGCCACTGTGCTACGTCTCGAGCTTCTTGATCCGATCCGTCGAAACGCCATTTTAGGCTTATTGCACACTTACACGGCGACCGTCTAAACGACACCGTTAACGCGATTAAACGCGTTCGTGTTATCCTTGCACACATGCACGGTTTTTGTCAGTTTGATTATATAGTGGTTCGAGTATGGATCATAGACGTGCTGTGGCGATTTTAATGTCTTACAGGCGAGTCAAAAAACGAAGAAAGACGCTTATATATAGAACATGTTTTGTCCCAAATAACCGGCCTTGCTTCCACCAAAGATATAAGCATATCCACATCTATATCTACTGCCATTGCAAAAAATATGATTATAATAAAATATACTAAATAAAACAATGTTCCCGCCAATGAACCAAGAAAATGTCGTAAGAGCGGTATATGTGCATGTGCAAGCACCAATTAAATCTTAAACTCTATTGGACATGTCTCTCCGTCAACACGGTAACGGTCGCCGTGAATTATAGTGGGGCTCACGGTGACATCGCGGTGGAACGGAACCATGTACACGGTGCCGGTGCGTGTGAAAGGTCACATAATATGCATGCTGCCTAATCTCTTAATCCTTAACCGTATAAACGGTGCCGTTAGAACGGTCGCCGTGTAAAGTGTGCAACGAGCGTTAGAGTGGCCGGGTTTTTGTCTTTTTCTACTCTAAATATCCTAGAGGACCATGCAACAAACAGAGAATAACAGACAGATCGCGAATTTAGGTTTTTTTTTTAATTTTAGAAGCGTATGATGTGACCACCAAGATACAATAATAAGAAAGCTCGCTTGGCTTTTTTTCATCCGAATTTTTATTTCTCTGAAAATAGGCCCACTGTGCTGCGGTATTACGTCAAGCTCGGAGGGTGGTCTGGTGGCTAATAGGATTTTGAAGGGAGAGTCTAAGACGCTTATGGAGGGTACAATTTGCATTTTTGTTTTTGTCAGTGACAAAGACAGAGTCGTTACGGTCTGTTTGTATTTTATTATAAAGATTTTCCTTTATAACAAGTCAAACACAAACATGACTATTTAATTACTTACCGTTTAAAACATTCTTTTTTGTATTCAGCCTAATTCATATCGCCTAGCGCTTTCAGCCCATTATGAGGCCATCATCAGGGCTTAGGTTCTAAAAGAAAAACACAAACAAGAGTAAAAAACAGCTGGAACAAACTACTTGGGAATACTTACTCGTCAAATTATGTCCAGGTTACAAGAAACATACTAAAAAGATATTTGAAAATTTTTAAACAAATTTTCTTCGTAAACGTTTCAAATTATAAACAACACCTGACTGACATTTGACACATGGACACAAAGTAATAAGGGACATCTCAGATAGGTTAGGTTAAGTTAGGTTAGAGTGGAAGACTTCTGGAATTGACCAAACAGTCACACGTAGTCCTATAGGACCGTTGTGGTACCACACATGTTCTGCGGAACCTATTGCATCAGCTTCCTGATGGTTAACACGATCGTAGAAGAATCTTGACAGCTCATTTAAACCAGCCACTGCTGTTAATAAACTTAGTAAGTCGACCCAGTTGCAGGCTGCTCACTTCCTCCAGATCAATAAAAAATGGTTCGGCCAGTGCATTGAACCTTCTCGCGAGGCCGGGGCTTTCACACAAGAAATGCTGAATACTTTCCCCCTCTTCCTCATCTCTGCAACTTCTGCAGAAGTCGTTAGTTGGTATTTGCATACGTTCAGCGTGTCTACCGAACAAGCCACCAAGCAATGTCCGGTGATTACGGCAGTGATGTTTCTTAGGTCCTTCCGACTGTGCTGTAATAGCGCTTCGGTTTTCCTGTTATCAAGTAGGGGCCACAATTGCCTGGAGATGCTACAAGTTGTAAGCCCTATCCATCTGCTTTGCGCAAGTTGTTTAGCTGCTCGATCAATCTCTTCTTTGACTGATCCCAGTGGTCTAGCCACAGTATTCTCTGCTAGTTCGACAGACATTCTTGCGCCCTCCCTGGCGAGCGCATCAGCAGTCTTGTTGCCTTATATGTTGCTGTGTCCAGGAACCCAACACAAGGTGATTCGATGTTGAGCACCAAGTGTGCAGAAATTGTTGCGACATCTCAGATAAAAACGTAGTTATTATACACAAAATGACGATTAATAGAAAACAGAAAGGTGGTATAAAAACTTTAAATAAGTCATAATGAATAAAATTGTATAAAAAGGTGGGTAACTCCGTCAATTGTTTAAAAGAAAATAATTTAAACAGAATTTTAAAACTATGATATCTGTATTCTGCAAAACCGTCCTCTTGTTAATAAAATGGTAGGAGTCAAAAGTCCACAAGCGTATAGGTTAAGGTAAACAATAAATTCTTATCGCTGAAAGAGTCTAAAAATTGGATTTCGGTTGTTAGTTTCATTGAGTCTTAAATGCAGACATGAATCTGGATAGTTAATTGAATGTTTATGGATTTCAAGGTCCTCGAGATAGTCCAACTCTCTGAAGTTTTTATGATCAAATTGATGTAACATTTTGCTGTTGAAGTTGGTGAGAAACTATGATTATTAAATTTGAGGTGCTGTCCAAATACAGACGTACCTGGTCGGTTGACATGTTCTTTTATTCTTGTTCCGAGGTCTCTTACGGTTTTTCCAATGTATAGAGCTGGACAACTACCACAAACCTATCTGGTATCTGAGTAGAAATTGGACCTTTGTAAAATAAAGAAATATATTTTTTGTTAAGTTATTTTGCGGAGGGTTAAATGCAGTTTGTTGATCTTTTTTCAATTGTATTTTATTTTTAGTTCTATCAACAATATCATGTGAATAGCCGTTGTTAATTGCTATTTGTTTACTGGTATTCAATTCTTCGTCACGGTCATTCTGTGACATAGGGACGTTAAGAGATCTGTTGATACAGCAGTTAAGGGCAGCCATTTTGTGATTAAGGGGGTGGTTTGAGTTAGAAGGAATAATGTGATCAGTTTTTCAGTTTTCTGTATATTTTAAAATGTGGCCGAAAGTGCTAGGCGATACTAAATAAATTACGCTGAATACAAATAAATATAGTTTAAAAAAACTAAAAAACACGCTTTAATAATTAATTAAACTAAAAAGCGGAAAATAAATATGGTTTAAAATAATTCTTGAAATTCTTAATATAGGCAGAAAATAATAATGAACGATAAACATTAGTATTATTGTGAAAAAAGCGTGAGGTATCCGATATAGGAAAAATATAGCACAAAGCGACCCACGCTTTTTTCACAATAGGTAATACTAATGATTGATACACTGGCAATTTATTTAATATGGGTTAATAAAAAATAAGCTATCCATACAAACTATGTCTTAGCAAACCTGTTGTATTAGATCATTTTCCTCAGTGTAGGCCTGGAATGTCTATGTGGATACATATAGTTCCTATTTACTCTTTATTAAAATAAATTAGAACAACTTTCCCCACCAAAATACTTGAAAGGAAAGAGTGCCAAAAACGCGTAAAAGTAAAAATGAATTATTTTTACGAGATTTGTTTAACTCCGCATTCTTTCTGGCAGATTTAGGAAGCAAGAAATGGCTTTAGCTTTGTCTTTATCGAGATAATAGGCCAGCCCCATCTTTTTTATACATTTCACAGCAGCTGGAGATCCTTAATTTAATTAATTTTAGCGGAAGAGTATTTTCATCACACTTTCTTTTGTCTTACCTTCAAGGTTTATGCAGTATAAATAAGTTTTATAGAACCATTATACGTAATAATAAGAGACCATGAAACCTGTTATATAGAGCTTTTAGTCTAAATTCCTTATATTTGAGAAAATAATATAGTCAAAAGAATATTTGTTACTTAAATCAGCTGCCTTATTATCGTATAATTATATTTCTGTATAAAATAATATCAATTTCAAAGTTTTTTTTTATCCCCTCATAGAATAAAAATTACTATAGATGGTTTTTTTTTTTAAATATTTTTAAGGATTCAAAAATATTTCCGGTAGGTACAGCGAACTGAAAAAAATATTTTTCCTTACATTTTTATCCCGATCCAAATTTGTTCCAAAGCACTGGCCGTAGGTTGTTTGGCTAAAATGTTCAAATTAAGTTCAGATTAATATAAAATGCCACACTTTTACCGTGTCCAACCCTATCTGATCTAACCAAAGTATAGTTATCAATATTTAAACAATCATTAGAAACGCCACTATGCAGCCAAGTCGCAGACTACCGCCTGAATTACTCTATATTATCGCCTCATCATTCAAAGCCTACTTGTTCCAAGTGCGCGCTTTAAAGCCTACCTATAAAAAATTGGAATAAAGTCATATGTTAACTTTTAGAGTAGTGTCATTCTTCTTTCCTAGCCCATGTTCATCCACTCCTGAATGTAGGTTTTTTCCAGTCATTTCTATGCTCTTCTATTTAAAGCTACCTGAACCCAGTGTCTTCCTGCTGTTCTTTGTATGTCGTCTCGCCATCGTGTTGGTGGTCTTCCGACCTTTCTCTTTGTAATTCTCGAGTGCCACTGTATTATTTTGACCATCTGGATGGATCTTGTCTAACAACGTGGCCCGCCCTGCGCCACTCTTCGCAAGATGTCCGTAACCCCTGTTCTTCATCGAATCTCGTCATTTCTTATGTGATCTCTGAGGCTGATTCCCAGCATGGCCTGCTACATGGCTCTCTGAGTTGAGCCTATCTGCACTCCTTTTTGTTAGAGATGCCGTCTCTAGTTCGTACGTTGGGACGGATAGAATGCAAACTTCATACGCTTTCGTTTTAAGGTTGATTGGAGTTGTTTGGGATTTCAGAGTATAGCCGAGTCTGCCGAATGCTGCCCAGGTTAGTCGTGTTCTTCGGGATATTTCTGATGCTGTCTTTGTCTGATGTTGTGGCTTAAGTACACGTATTCCCAAACCTGTTTAACTTTGGGACCATCTATAGTTATATCTGTTTCTTCACCGGTCATTACTTTGGTCTTGTTTAGATTCATTTTGAGTCCGATTTGCAATAATGCCTCCTTCAACTTCTCAAGCATATCGCTCAGTTCGTTTATGTCGCTACTAGTCACAACAACATCATCGGCAACGATGGTGGTGGAGTTCAGTTCACGTTGATACCTTTAGGTAGTGTCATTAAGTATATTCAAAAGGAACACATTTCTAAAACAACAACTTTTACACACAGTAGTATGCAACTTCGGAAATTTGATCATAATTCACTTGACTTTTCGTTCCTAATGCTGTTTTATTGAGTTTTTATTACTTGGATGTGAATTGCATACCTATTATTGACGATTCATATTGTATAGATAATTTAATTTCCTAAAAAACTGCTGTACCTCTTTGAGTAGTTTTTGTGTACGAATCAATATGAAGGAACAACGGGAAATAAAATATAAACAAATCCACCAGTACAGCCAAACCTCATCAAAGTAGATTTAAGAGTTGTTAGTCAAAGTTTAAGGAAGAAACCCTATAAAAAGCCTTGTTTATAGCCGCAATGATTAAACTAAAAGGTAAAAAGTTGAGAAAGCAGATGGCAACACGGCCATAGAAATTTAACTGTACAAGTACAAGTCAGAAAGGGAATAAGGAAAACACTCATGCTTAGGTCATCACCCCCATTTTCGAAATTGCCCCCATTGCCCAGAAAAAAACAGGCAAAAGGTTTTTCGACAACCCTATTACTTTGACCTATAACATCGAGCAACTAAGCAGTAAGAAGTTTATCGGCAATAATTGCTCTAACGATATTGGCCTTTCATTTATTTTTCTCGTTAAAATGTCTGACCAACTAACAAGCTCGAAACAGTATGTTTTCTGCTGGATCAATTCGACTCAAGAAGGGTTAGTAAAAAAGAAAAGGGTTCGCAAGAGTTCAATAAGGCGGAAATATAACGATGTAACTTGCTCGTAGGTGAACATTCCTTATATGTTATAATATGAGGTGTAGTTAGTAGTAGTAATAGTACAGTATTGCCCGAAATAAACAGTACTGAACTTGTAATCGTATTATATATTTAAAAAATACATATTATTGACACTTTATTATATGTTCTAAATGTGCACCTCCTCGTTCAAGACAGACTTCATAACGATGTTCTAAGTTTCTGGTCATGTTATTGAATAAGGGTTGTCTCAGAGCTGCGAAGAAGACTCTAACGGCATCCTTTAATTCATCGATGGTTTGTGGTGCCTGTTTGAAAACGGCATTTTTAGCCATACCCCAAATGTATGCGTCTGGAGGTGTGAGGTCTGGAGAATGTGAAGGATAAGGAAAGTCAGTAAATCGTGAAATGAATTTGCTTGGAAAATGTTCTTGAAGAAATTGACGAATTGCGGCAGCAGTATGGCAAGTTGCCCCGTCCTGCTGAAAAAATTGGTTTCGAAATGCCAAGTTACGTGCACGACAGAATTGACGTAGATCAGGGATAAATCGTGTTAAAATGTGTCTGT
The DNA here is from genome assembly GCA_963969555.1 of Polydrusus pterygomalis. Lineage (NCBI taxonomy): Eukaryota > Metazoa > Arthropoda > Insecta > Coleoptera > Curculionidae > Polydrusus > Polydrusus pterygomalis. Next base: position 74,842,082 of record OZ018377.1, read on the forward strand.
ACCTCTGTTGATTAAGTGTGACTTGCCTACCATTCTCTTCGATGAAGTACGGACCAATGATTCCGTGTCCGGCCACAGCACACCAGACACTCACTTTTGCACTATGTAAAGGAACCTCTTGAACCTCATCGGGTCTGGTAAAGCCCAGAAGTCGATTTGTGCAACGATTCACATAGCCTGACAAGTGAAAGTGTGCTTCGTCTGAAAACCAAACATTTTTCAAAAATTCAGGATTTTCATACTGTAACGCGAGAATTCTGGCGCAATATTCCACTCTACTGCGATAATCCCGAGGATGTAGTTGTTGATGTACCTGAATCACATACGAAAATGCACCCAGCTCCTTCAGGATTCTTTGAAAGGAAGTTCTTTTTAAATCAAGTTGTAATGCTGTCCTTGCCTGGCTGGCTTTCGGATTTTGTAAGATTTGCTCAAAAACACGTTCATGGTTATTGTTGTTGTTAACTGTTCTGGGACGCCCCGAGTTTCCTTTTCGTTGGCACAATACACTACCCGTATTTCTGAACTTTTCAATAACCTTCAAAATTACAGCATTACATGGAGAACGTTTATTAAACCGTTGTGTGAATTGATCAGACACGTATAGCAAACTTGCACCATTATGTCGGCCTATTCCGTATGAGCGAAAATAATGCTCTACCAGAAACACTTTCTCCTCTGTACTTAACACCATTTTTAACAATTAGGCCCTACTTATTACTTGTTTGAGGTTTACTTGACAGGTCTATACTAGCTAACTTGAGTGTGACAGCGCACGCATAAAAACACCGCCAACTTAGTTTCAGTACTGTTTATTTCGGGCATATCTGTAGTAACATGTTTTATTTAGCAAAAAGCTAAATATTTTTTAATACATTTTTTAAACACATTTTTATAGATTTATTTTTAAATTTTAAAACGTAACCTTCTTTTAACAAAAACAGACAGAAAAGTTAAACAGTTTGTAAATTGTATCAAATATTACGTATCATTTTGTTTTTTAATTAAATGTAATTTTAAAGTTTTTTAAACAGTTTTAACGATTGTTGAGATTTAATAGAATTTTCCAAATTATTATATTCTATCAAACCTTTATAAAAAATAGATTTATAAGCTAATGTTTAGACACTCTATCCACATAAAAATTTTGATTAGTTCTTGTTTTATAATTATGATGGTCATAATTAAAAGAACAAAAATTTTTTACACATTTGTGACTCCTAAAACGAGAAATAGGCCTGTGGGGGGCGCCCCATACAATTAAGGGCCAAACTAAGATCAAATTTGAATTTCTCATAGTAAAAAATCCACAAATACTAATTTTCTTCCAAATATCAACATTATTTCAAAAATTATTTACGAATAACAAAAATAAAATTAAATTTTTAACACCCTGTATCTTAAAAATGAAGGCCTTGCGAACCCATGCTTAAAGGAATTATTATGAACTTTTCACCTTATAAATAACTGGGGAATCGTCCTGTACAATATGGGACACTTATTAAATAACACCCTGTATATAATATACATATACCGTGCGAGCAAAAATTATTTGCATCAAAGAGGGCCTTGCATCTAAGGACCTAATGCTTAGCCGTAGAACTTAATACCTGTTGGGTGTCAGTAACTACCTGAATTAACAACCAATCAGTTATTCCCTCATCTTTGACAGTCGTTACAAGTAATTTGATTCATAGATAATTTTTCCAATTTCTTGAACAATTTACACAATGGGCTTTACGGAACAGCACAAACCATTCATGGTTGAAGCATATTTTCGAAACGGGGTTGGAGTAAATGGTGAGTGGCAATACAATCCGGGTTTGTGCATGGACGATTTTCACGAACATTTACTTAACGTTGCTTTTATCGCTGGGTATTTTTATCATTGCCTGAAAAGAACTGTGGCTGTGTTTAGGGAAACAGGTTCTATACAACACAAAAAAGAAGCAGGAAGACCATCTGTAAGAGCAGAAGAACTTGATGCACCTAGATCACCTTGTTTAACGGTTGTGGATTACTTCGTTTTTCCTCATTTAAAGATTTTATTTTTAAAACACCAGTTGCAAATTGAGAACAATCACAAGTAAGGATTATCCAAGAATGTGGTAACATTTCTCCAGAGATGCTGGTCAACACTTTCGAAAACATGAAAAGACGTGTGAATTTATGCTTGAAGCGGTGGCCAATTTTAGCAATTTATGTAATTAGTTTTCTTTTTCTTTCTGTATATTCTTACTTTGTTAATTTTGTAAACAACAAAAATAAATTTGTATTTGTCTACTGTTTATTACTCATTAGTTTGGCATATCATGTCATAATATGAATTTGACCAAATGTTAACCTATATTTGGTTAGATATATCGTCCCCATATCTATATCATTGTGATCTAAACCAAGCCCTACGTTTTTTAATCCAAGCCGTCTTTGATGCAAATAATTTTTGCTCGCACGGTATTTTATTACTCATTAGGTTGGCATATCATGTCATAATATGAATTTTACAAAATTTTAACCTAGATTTGGTTAGATATATCGTCCCCATATCATTGTGATCTAAACCAAGCCCTACGTTTTTTAATCCAAGCCCTCTTTGATGCAAATAATTTTTGCTCGCACTGTATGACATTTATTATGAAATATGATACAGGGAACCTTTCCTGCCTATGAGGTCATAAATAATTTGAAGACGTCTCCTTTGTAGCTAGATTTAAAATTTGTTAGCCATAAACATCGAATAATCATAGTTTTTACCAGTTGAGAATGGTCGATATTAAAACGATTTACTTATTTTGAAAACTGATTTTTTATTACAAGTTTGTTTTAAGTACAACTGACTACAACTTGTTTGTTGATTGTTCTTGTAATAATGCCTTTCACATATTGTCCGCGCGAGGCGCTGCAGATTCTTTTCGGAACCTCAGTGACAATCTTTAACTGGGTTTACTCCATGGAAGTGGATTTACACCGAAAGTTATAAATAGGATCCAAACACCAGTTGTTAATAGTTTTCCTCATTTCTTTTATAACATGGAAGAAATATAATAGCAATTTACTCCAAATCGCCTAAACCGTTGACATTAATTTATCAACAACTCACCGACACCTTTTGAGCTCCGCAGTCGATTAATCAAATCGGCGTCGCTCGGCTCGCCATATTAATCAACTAAAAATACAAGAGATAAACAATTATTTTTGTGCTATTTTGTTATCGCATTCAATAGATAGATAGATAGATAATTTATCTTCTTCTATATAACTGCGATTAAGTTATGTAAAAACAAGTTTTTCATGCTTTAATACATTTGTTTGGAGAATTAAGGTTTCTGCTGTAAAAGAAATGTAAATGTAATGATAGAAAGGTTTATACAGTGTGTGTATAAAGTCTGGAAACGGCTTAATAACATCACAATTTACTGGCCGATTTAAACCAAATTTGGTACAGTGTGTAAGAGGATCTAACGCACCAAATGACGATATTGGCGTTGTTGCCAGCTTTTTAGTTTGTCTGGAATTCGAACGAATTTTATATTTTTAAATATAACACCCAGTATATTTTTACATTTTTAAATTCCACATAAAATTATAATTATTTTTTATTAAATGCATTATTAGTCTATACTTCATAGTTTCCGAGATATTGACTCTCGAAAAGTGACATTTTTGAACTTTGACAGCTTATAACTTTCTAACAGTACGTCTTAGAGCAAAACGGCTTACATGTCCCTATCTTCAATTTTTATTATCTTCCCAAAAAAATCAACTTCCGGTTAAACCGGATGTAACTCGAAAGCAGGAAATATAGTTGTTCCGGTTTAACTGGAAGTGGATTTTTTTGGGAAGATAATAAAAATTGAAGATAGGGACATGTAAGCCGTTTTGCTCTAAGACGTACTGTTAGAAAGTTATAAGCTGTCAAAGTTCAAAAATGTCACTTTTCGAGAGTCAATATCTCGGAAACTATGAAGTATAGACTAATAATGCATTTAATAAAAAATAATTATAATTTTATGTGGAATTTAAAAATGTAAAAATATACTGGGTGTTATATTTAAAAATATAAAATTCGTTCGAATTCCAGCCAAACTAACAAGCTGGCAACAACGCCAATATCGTCATTCGGTGCGTTAGATCCTCTTACACAACTGTACCAAATTTGGTTTAAATCGGCCGGTAAATTGTGATGTTATTAAGCTGTTTCCAGACTTTATACACACACTGTATGTACCGGGTGTTTCAGAAGAAACGCTCACCCCTATAATTTTTTTATTGTTTAAATTACAGAAATAAAATTTGGTGAGTTTATATGTGATATTATTTTGCATTTTATTACATGACGGATGCCATTTTGTCACTTCCAGTTTAAGCGGAAATTATTTCAACTTTAGATTTTTAAATGGTATATCATGTATATTTTTGGCTATATCGATTCAGAACACCATTCCAAATTTAACGATAACTGACCCTTTAAATCTTTTTTATTGTTTATCTGCTCTCTATGAACTCTCTAAATTGGCTTATTTCTAATCCAAAATTTTTAGTAAAAGTGCAATTTTCAATTTTATTCTGTTGTAAATTGTTTCACAAACTTTTTAACTTTTTAAAAAGGCTTTTTCAAAACAGCTTAATTTATTTCAAATAGGGACATATTGGGCGCATTCATCTGACGAAGCCGTGGCAGAGCTGCTCCCGGTAGCACAACTAAGGTTACCGATACGTTTCGTGAACGTGGTTTCATAATTATTAACGTTTGACAGATGGTTGACATTGATAATTTGAAATTTGTGAGGTTGTTTTGTTTAAAAAATTTTAGTTTTACTTGTTAATATGTTGTAAAAAAAGCTGAAGAATGGATCTAAGAAATATTCGAGGAAATATTATTATTCAACAAAAAATAACGAAAGTTTTATTTTGATGACAGTATTCCATTTCGTAGTGCTCGTCCATAAAACAATACTTGTCGTTCGCCATTACCTGCGCGCCACAAAACATAACCTTAATTTTGTGTATTACTATCGCCATCCTTTTAAAATTTCTTTGTTCTCTATTTACTGCACAGCCGCTACCAATATATAGCGCATTTTAAAAGGGCTACCCAAAATGGCGTCCGCTCCAGAACGTGTTGGCGTTGTAGCGCAATTGTAGCTGTTCATTTAAGTGACGTTGCCGTAACAGTTCCACAACTGTTTCGTCAGATGAATGCGCCCATTGGCTCACTCGGGCAAAGAGATAATTTATTAAAAATACCAATTTATATCAATAAATACAACAAGAAGTTCTTTATGTTTGTTTGAAGGTGGTAGACAATGAAGTAATATCAAAAAAATTACCATGTCGGACTTCCATATTTTATTACTTAACACAACGTTTCGGTTAGTTAGTATCTCCACATAGTATACTGGATTTATACAGCCAGTGTAAGACCTATACTAACCTACGGGGTCCTGGTCTGGTGGACCGCTTTAGAAAAAGCAATACATATGAAAAAACTACCGAAGGTACAGGGTTATCCAACCAAGACTAGACAAGGCGATTTTTTTACTTTTCCTGTACTTTTATAAAAAAACTGAAATATCCATCTTAAGTAATTTTCTCCCGCGAATTCGAATATCTTCAGCAAAAAACAATTGAACATCAAACAAAAGTACTAGGGGTCACTTTGATATTTTTTTAAATGGAACACCCTGTATATTTTTACATTTTTAAATTCCACATAAAATTATAATTATTTTTTATTAAATGCACTATTAGTCTATACTTCATAGTTTCCGAGATATTGACTCTCGAAAAGTGACATTTTTGAACTTTGACAGCTTATAACTTTCTAACAGTACGTCTTAGAGCAAAACGGCTTACATGTCCCTATCTTCAATTTTTATTATCTTCCCAAAAAAAATCAACTTCCAGTTAAACCGGAACAACTATATTTCCTTCTTTCGAGTTACATCCGGTTTAACCGGAAGTTGATTTTTTTGGGAAGATAATAAAATTTAAAGATAGGGACATGTAAGCCGTTTTGCTCTTAGACGTACTGTTAGAAAGTTATAAGCTGTCAAAGTTCAAAAATGTCACTTTTCGAGAGTCAATTTCTCGGAAACTATGAAGTATAGACTAATAGTGCATTTAATAAAAAATAATTATAATTTTATGTGGAATTTAAAAATGTAAAAATATACAGGGTGTTCCATTTAAAAAAAAATCACAGTGACCCCTAGTACTTTTGTTTAATGTTAAATTGTTTTTTGCTGAAGATATTCGAATTCGCGGGAGAAAATGACTTAAGATGGGTATTTCAGTTTTTTTTATAAAAGTACAGGAAAAGTCAAAAAATCGCCTTGTCTAGTCTTGGTTGGATAACCCTGTACAACGGGCAGCTTGTTTAGGAGTGACCGGTGCCCTTCGCTCAGCACCGACGGCGGCACTGGAAGTTATGCTGCATCTGATACCCATGGATATTTACGTAAAAAGTGTGGCTGCGAAAAATGCTCTACGGCTGAAAGAGTCGAAATGCTGGACTAGTACCAACTACGGACACAGCAGCATACTAGGGATATATCCAGGCCAAAAATTGCGAGAGCCGACCGATTACACTGTTTTGCTGCCAGAATTTGGAAGGAGCTTTTCTATGCTCATTCCGGGCAGAGAAGAGTGGGAAGGCAATCAAGTAATAATGAAGGTGGATCACTCGATCTTCACAGACGGTTCAAAAATGGACGTCGGGGTGGGAGCTGGTATCTTTACCGAAAACATGCTAATACAGAGGTCGTGTAGACTCCCTGACTACTGCAGCATTTTCCAGGCAGAAATTCTTGCAGTGGATAAAGCAGTCAACATCCTGCGGGATCACCCTGGCTTGAGAGGACCTGCGTCTATAGCTATCTATATAGACAGTCAAGCAGCTATAAAGGCAATTTGCTCCAGCAGTACTAAGTCAAAATTAGTAAGGCGCTGTCGCAACAATCTCTGCACAATCTCTGCACACTTGGTGCTCAACATCGAATCACCTTATGTTGGGTTCCTGGACACAGCAACATAAATATGGCAACGAGACTGCTGATGCGCTCGCCAGGGAGGGCGCAAGCATGTCTGTCGAACTAGCAGAGAATACTGTGGCTAGACCACTAGGATCAGTCAAAGAAGAGATAGATCGAATAGCTAAACAACTTGCGCAAAGCAGATGGACAGGACTTACAACTTGTAGCATCTCCAGGCAATTGTGGCCCTTACTTGATAACAGGAAAACCGCAGCGCTATTACAGCACAGTCGGAAGGACCTAAGAAACATCACTGCCGTAATCACCGGACATTGCCTGTTCGGTAGACATGCTGAACGTCTGCAAATACCAACTAACGAATTCTGTAGAAGTTGCAGAGATGAAGAAGAGGAGGAAAGTATTCAGCATTTTTTGTGTGAATGCCCCGGCCTCGCGAGAAGAAGGTTCAATGTACTTGGCGAACCATTTTTTAATGATCTGGAGGAAGTGAGCAGCCTGCAACTGGGTCGACTAACTAAGTTTATTAACAGCAGTGGCTGGTTTGATTGAGCTGTCAAGATTCTTTACGATCGCGTTAACCATCAGGTAGCTGATGCAAATAGGTTCCGCGGAACATGTGTGGTACCACAACGGTCCTTATAGGACTACGTGTGACTGTTTGGATAATGCCAGAGGTCTGCCACTCTAACCGAACCTAACCTAACCTAGTATCTCTAACCGTTTTTAAGTGTAAACTAAATTATAATTCTAAGGCTACTGTTTCAAATACTATCCATGTGCAATGAAGCTTTATGACTCCGCCTACGTATTTATTGGAGTGTGAAGTTTGAGCTGTTGATTTTGGACAAGAAGAGGCTTCCAGATATTGGGGATATCTATACTTGGTTTACTTAATGTATGAGTATTTTGATTCATGAAAGCTGCTTCTTTGAATTTTCGTTTTCTCCAGTGCTGTTCCGTGTCCAAAATCTTGGCTTCTGACCACTGTATATTATGCTGGTTGGTCCATACATGTTCGGCTATACCTGATCTCGAAGTTTCACCTCTTTGAGTATGTTTCAGATGTTCTTTAACTCGTATGGGAAGAGGTCTTTCTGTTTCTCCAATGTACGATTCGCCACACTCGCAAGGGATTTAATAGATACAATTTTTTGTGTTTTTATTACCGGGTGGTTTTACTTTTGTAAGAAAGCTTCTAAGCGTATTTCCGGATTTGAAGGCTGTTTTGATATTATAGTTTTAGGTTATTCTTCTAGTCTTTTTAAAAATCCCCTTACATAAGGTATTGTAAGAAATGCTTGCTCCTCTTTCGTTTCTGTATTAGTTTTTACTTCGCGATTTTTAAGTTTTGAGATGGTATTGGTTACAAAGGTTTCAGGGTAACAATTCTGTTTTTAATCTTTTTTGATGTTTAAAATTTCAATATTAAGGTCTTCCGGATTGTTGCAAACGTTAGATGCTCTGTGATAAAGAGTTTGAATTATGCCCTGTTTTATGGAGTTTCAATGATTCGATCCGTGATTAAGGTATTGCCCGGTGTGAGTGGGTTTCCTGTACCCTGAAATTTTTATGTTTTCAATACTTCGTTTGACAAGAACACCGAGAAAAGGTAGAGTGGAATGTTTTTCTGTCTTCATGTTAAATTTAATCGATTGTCTTATACTATTAATATGTTCCAAAAACCGTATCAGCTCTTCGTTGCTGTCTGTCCAAATAATAGGCATCATCAACATATCTAAGCCACGCTATTAACACTGCCAATATTAAACCTAAATTTTGGTGAACTTTGACAAAATGGCACCCGTAATGTTATAAAATACAAAATAATATCACATATAAACCCACCAAATTTATTTAACAATAAAAAAGTTATAGGGGTGAGCGTTCCTCCCGAAACGCCCTGTATACGACATGTCTATATCAGAAGTAGAATTCCTTTGCCGTTATTAGTTTTTTTTTTTTTTTTTTTTTTATTAACAATATACGGGATGCCCCATTTATAAATTTACATTTCTAATTGAAATAATCTAATCATAATTAAAATAATTTAAATATCTAAATATGTCCAAACATAACACTTATTCATATTTTTGATCGCATAATACTGTTTTGGAACCTGTTGAGTGAGCTTCCGAAGGGATCAATTTCAGGATAGGCATTTAAAACTGCTAGGCTACGGGTTAGAGGAGAATGAGCGCCGTAATTAGTTCTATGTACATTCAAAGAAAATACTTCATTTCTTCTAAGAAGTCGGGACGGTACTCTAAGAGAAATTTGACTGAGAAGATGAGGACAGTCTATATAACCATTAATCAATTTGTAAATGAAGTTCAGGTCAGAAATTTTTCTTCTGTACTCAAGGGTTGGAAGATAAAGATGTTGTTGAACCTCTTCGAGTCTATTATTCATGTTAAGCTTATAACCACAGTATTTAAGAAACTTTCGTTGAACTCTCTCAAGTTGTTCTTTATAGATGTTGTAGAAAGGTGACCACACAACTGAGGCATATTCCAAATGAGATCTTACTAGAGAGCAATACAATAGACGAAGTGAGTCGACCGACAGGTCTTTACCAACCCTAAAAATGAAGCCCAATACCTGGAGAGCTTTTCCTGTTATGTATTTTATATGATCCCTAAAAGTTATTTCCGAATCAAAGAATACCCCCAAATTCTTAATTGAGTTGACAACATTCAATTCGTTACCGTTAATGTTATACGTAGGATTGCCCTTTCTATTCTTGTGTTTAGAAAAACAAATAGAAGAACATTTAGTAGGGTTTAGGGAAAGTCCATTGAGTTCGGACCATTCTACAAAGGATGTTAAAGATTCCTGTAGTAATGTGGAGTCACTTTCATCATTTACAATTCTAAACATTTTGAGATCGTCGGCATAGACCAGGTACTCGCTGCAACCAATGTAATTTTCAATGTCACAGAGAAACAGGTTAAACAATAGAGGCGAACAGTGGCCACCCTGAGGCACATCAGAGGTCACCTCCATGCTATCAGATTCAAAATTTCCAATCCTAACCCTCTGTGTACGTCCTATCAAAAAGCTCTGAAACCATCTCACCGATTGCGTACCAAAACCGATCGCACTGAGCTTGGCAATAAGCAATTTATGATTCACCCTATCAAACGCCTTGGAGAAGTCAGTGTAGATCGCATCCACCCGACAACCCCCCTCCAAGGCGCCCAGCAGGGCAGTCTCATATGAGACTAGGTTTGAAACAGTAGATCTTCTACTAATAAAACCGTGTTGACGATTGTCAATAAACTGCTTACATTTCCAGATTAAGTTAGTTGTTCTTAGATACAAAGAAACCTATCATGGTATCAAACATATACTTGGTTTGGAAGTGATTCTTGGGTTTTTATGTAAAGAGGTCAATTAATGAAATAATTCCAACTCGGATGAAAAAGGCTACAATGAGGTGTTAAGTTCGTATTGGGGTTTGATCTTTGATCTGGGTTATAGCTAGTGGTATCCAATCATACTCCAAATAAACTCGATTAGGTTGAGATATAAAGCGAAGCTTTAACTCCGCCAATTGTAATTTTCCCCACTAAATTACAATAAAGCCATGATTATCTTATTTTAACAACCAATATATAACTTCTAAATAATTAATTGAGCAAACGAATATACCGAATCGACATTTTTGCTTTAAAATACGCAATGCATAAAGTATACCAGCATTTATTATTCTTTAAATCAATGACAACATCTCAATAAAACCAACGCATTAGCAAATCCTCTCCATTAAAACCATTTAAATTTCAAATATTTACTTTTTTGGCCGAAAAATCCCGAAAACTCGAGCAATATTGCAGGCATTTGCTTTTGCGTTATTGCGGGACGGGATTTTGAGATTAGGAATATTTCTGAGGAAATACGAGAAGACGAAAGTCTGGATAAAAATAAATACTACGAGAGGATGAAATGAAAACATTTTATGTTGTTAAATTGATATTTACTTTTGTATGTTATTTTAGTAGAAGCGTGTTCTTTAATGTATATGGGATGTATCGAGATGTGTGTAAATAGTCAATAATGCAAAGAACTATATTTTTTCTTGTGGTATAATATACAGGGTTAGTTGAAATAATAATCTCCCTAGCAGGAGAATTATCAGTAATAATTCTGCTGCTGCTGCTAAGGATTATAAATGATAATATTATGCTAATAATAACTAACATTTAAAATTCTGTCAAAAAAAACTGGAGCCATGGCACTCTCGATATTTTGCAAACAATATAACCACTTTTGATTTTGCGTTAACACCATGGCACACGCGATGTTTTAAGAATATTTGTAATTGTTCCGACAAATGTTTATTATTGAGTAGTTAATGAGTAATAATAATTATAACTTACTATTCTAGTGAGTTTAAATACAAATTTGAACTAACTTCTTAATTCGAGTATAGGTTAGTGCATAATACAATTTTGAGTGAAGAAAAACCTATAATATGTAAGTAATTTTTACTAGCTATGTTATTGTTTGTAGTTTTTTGTTGTTATTATCGTTATCGATACTATTAGGTACATTATGTCTACCAACCTTCCTTTTTACATGATTTGAAACGTTTTTAAATGGAAATAGATTGAATTTTTTAAGAGTTAGAGTTGTAACTAATTATTTTTTTCTCCATAGAACTATTTGAGATAAAAATTTGCTACTATCAGGAAAACGTAATGTTGATGGGAAGAATCGAATTTAATAAAAAAAAGAGTAGTGTTACATTTGAAAAAAAAATACCTTGAGTTACAGAAAAAACTAAAAATCAGGCGACGTCGCAATTGTCAATTTTTAATTCAATTTTTTAAGTTATTCGCCTGTACCGAATTTCATTAATTTAGCCATGATAGTTTTGAAGAAAATTAGCCGTTCTGGTTATTTCAACTAACCCTGTATAGTCCGCCGCACGGTTTTGGAGTTATAACGCCTGAAGAGGCAGGGGTAGTGTTTCACTCTCGTCTTGCTTTTTTTTGTCTCGTCTCATTCTCGCAAGACGAGACAAAAACGTGCGGGAACGGGAAATCTCGCAATATCTTAAGATTTACGATAAACTTTAAAAATAATCCAATTAGTATCACTCGGTAAAAAACCTATTTTTATTACTGATATTGCAAGGTGGTCATGGAAAAAATGGAACACGTTGCCGAAAAATAATAGAAACAACAAAAGAAAGATGAACCTTTTTTTATTACGTTTATCTACAAGCGTGCGGTAAGTAACTACCTACTGCACTGATTTGAGAGCGGTAAGTATCACTTTACCGCACTAGTGCTGTAAGTAATTGTTAATGTTGCATGGGAACAATGAAAAAGTAAGCTTATCTACAAATTCAGTGGGGGTTGTATAGTCGTGGAATGATTTGTACAGTAATACATGACAGTAATTACATCCAGTCCATGAAGAGCCCATATTCCTTCTCATATCTATGCCGTGATTTATCCGGCAACAAATTAAGGGTAGCTGCTTTAGCAATATTCAGAACTTCCTTCGGAATTTCATCATCACTGCTGCTACTGACTTCCATAAACACACTTTCACGAAATTGTTACAAAAATAATTATCGTTTATTCTGTTGTCAAGTTTTACATCTGTCATATAAAAGCAAACTATTAAATTTCTATAACCTAATATTAATGCAGTGTTGATAACGACTTACGAGGCACCTTCGGGGTAAATTAAAATAGTGCTCTTTTAGATTTTAATATTGGTGCCCTAAAACATGCTTGTAGATAAAATATCGTACAATACACCCACGGTACGTGTCTTTACCGTACTTGTATTGTATTATACTATGTATTTTTGTCGAAATCTTTGATACAGACTTACAAACAACCGTTTAATAAACGATAATCGATTTCACAAATTAAGTATAATATTGTGCCCCTTTCACCAGAATGTAGGAAGTAAAATACAAACTATTTTGATGGTGTCCAGTTGTATCTAGGAATTGCTTTTAACATTTTTTTTTTCTATAAATCATAACTGGTCGGAAATTTTAAGGTAGATAAAGTTTCTTACTTTGTTTGAAGTATGGTAATTTGATTTGCATTTCGGTATGATTATTTTAAAGTTATGCCGTTATCAATCAAAACAATCTAGCTTCAATTTCACTATTTACGTACAGACAATAATATCATCGCAAACTACAATATTATAACACTGGCATTGATTTTTGCTGTTAGATTATTTTACACACAACTTCGAAACGAATATTACAATGAGCAATAAAAATTTAAATTTCCACAATGATTTATGGAAAAAATAGCACAAGAAAACGTCCCGGTTTATTAATTATCCAGTTAAAACACCATTAAACTATAATTTACACTATATTTAAAACATATTACACATATTGTTTCCCAAAAAAGACAGATAAACAGAGCAGACACGTATTTTTAGAAGTCTGACGCCTGTAACTGACCCGTTTTTGCACTTGCGTGAACTCTGTTTCGCCCCGTGCAGCAGGCAACCAGCGTTTCCATTAAAAACATGATTCAAATTTAAAGGCAACGGGGCGAACCGCGAAGGACACCGTAGTCGTTCGATTCCGTTTCAATTCGGTTCCAGTGACTCATTCGTATTTGTGAGGTAATATAGGTACTATTATTTTGGTCATGTGTGAGTTGAGTGTTAGCCACACTCTGCCAGAACTACCAAATTTTAACTTTAGAAACACTTTTGAAAATCGTTTCAGAAACATGCAATTCTAATACTCACATCCCAACAAACAATTTTGGTGCACTAGACCAAAGAGGCAGTGAAAATAACCTAAACAAGGTTTAAATTTGTAATTTATGCCAAAGTATTTTCCTTTTACGTAAAAAAATCTTTTAGCTACAAAAGTTACGTCCAAAATAAGTATTTCTCAACCTACAAACTGCCTTTAAAGTATAAGTTATTTTCAGTTAAATTATTTTGTTATAAATAACCAATATAACACCTAAAAGTATGTGATTATGGTCAAAGAAATTTTAAGTTATGTATTTACGTTATAATCTAGCAATTTTTAACCAAAAAAATGTTTTAACCGTCCAAGGAAACTTTAGGTAATTATTTAAAGTCAAAACAACTATATTTTATCTTCCTAAATAACTAATAGGTTAATCAACTATTTAGTTATTATATTAGGTTATAAATTACCAATTTGGACCCCCAAAATCATAGAGGACAAGGATTTTTTATTTTTATTTATTTACCAAACATTATAACCTTTTGGAAAATACAACCAATTAAATTTTCCTATAGGTCACATCGACTTGATGAAGGTTAAATTTACCAAAAAAAAGAACCTCAAAGTAAGATTGTCTTGTTAAGGCCCTGGTTAGTTAACCTAACATTTTCATCTTCATGTTGTAGCTATTCATTGTTTACTCTTGTGCTTTTTTTGTTTTGTGTAATGTTTTAAGGATGAATAATTTAAACAAGTTTAAGCCGTATTATCATTCGACAAATTACTATAGAATCGTAAAAAGAACTATAGCAGGAAATACAACGCAAACACCAAACTCTTTCTGTTGTTAGTAACGAAAGGGACGAGATAAATAATATAAGCCATGATTATGCTGAAACAGATTTATTGCATCAAATTGATTGGGAAAATACTGTGCCTAGTGGGATTGTTAAGTTTTTTTGGGGCCAATACAGTGTTTCGTCTTGTTCCCAGTTATGAGGTGCATATTATTATGAATATTTTACCGTGGAACTGGTACCACGCATTTTTAAAACCGCCACGATTTTAAAGGTGTCCTCTGCATCAATCATTATTAAATTTAATTTTATGGTTGCCAAACAGGTGAAAATTAACAAATCCCAAACAAACAGCTTGTCACTAGCGTCAGACGTCTACAAGTTTCAGTTGCCGATATTTTATTTGGTACCGTATAAAGTTCGGACGTCGGACAACTATCGTTGTAAATGTCCATACTAAAAGAACATTTAATTGTCAGGGAAAATAGTTTTGAGGAAATGGTTTATTAATAATTCATTTATTAATATTATAAAATCAAATTTTTAGTATCTATTATTATTTTTTTTAATAAAATCAACGTTATTATTTTGAACATGAATGCAGAGATAAACTTTCGTCTATACAATCGCTATGCTCTTCTTTTTCCGGAATAATGTCCTAATTCCTATAAAATGCCCTAATTTGAACCTTAAAGCTATAAGTTAAAATGTCTGATTCTAGAAAATTTTAACCTACCTCTAAACAAATTGTCATCTTTTGGTCTTCAGTCTTAAAATATTTACCTTTGAGGTTGAAAATTAAGGAGAATAGGTTTTTAAAGTCGAAAATCTGAAACCGCCATCTTTTTGGTTTACTTGTTATCGTTTTAACTCGTGGGAAGAAAATTTAACAATATATTTTATAAATAGTTGACAATAAATACATAAATAGATTAACACACCTGTTCCAGGGTTTCCTGTAGCATATTTTAAAACGGGTTAGGCATTTTAAAACAAAAATGTATTTTTATAAACAAAAAATTGATATTTTTATTAAATAAATACCAAAAACTTGGAAGGCGGATCATTTTTGTAGGATTATTTTCATTATGTTATACAAAAAAAAATTCTTGCCAGTAGAATTGCTTGCCAAGAATCGCCACAAAGTGCATTTATAAGTTACTCATTATTAATAATTTACTGTCATCGCCATTCTAAAAATAACAAAGTTAATCCATTTTGCTTAGTTATGTTGTTCTCTGTTAAATATATTATATTTATTGTTTGTTCTCTTTTTCTAGTAAAATGACAGATGAAGACAGAAGTCGAATTTAAGGCGAAATTTAGACGAATATTCCACTTTTCAACCAATTTTTAACTTAATATAGGCTTGTACTATGCAACCTGCAACCTAATGGTCGCTTTTTACCTGATTACTTCTATTATCCTTTCAAATTACCTTAGTTTTTTCCCCACATTGGGAAAAAGGCCCACGAATTTAAGTCTGAGTCCCTCTGAGAAATTGGTTAAGCAATTTTTTCGACCTATCGGTGGGCGAAATTAAGTAAAATTTAACCAAAAATGTTTGTTGGAATGGTAATAATAAAAACCCGTATGTACTTGGAGCTTTTGCAGAATTTTTTTATGACGTCATATTGCTAGATTCCTTGCGAGATGTTAGCGAGGGGAGATTTGGAAAAAATCTCAAACTCACACTTTATATAACCTGAGGAACAATTGCTGTTGCGGACATTAAACTTTTATAAAATAGAAATTGTGAAAAGTTTTGGTTATACTGGCAACACAACTAGAGAAACCTGGTTCTGTTATAGGTGTATTTCGGAACACCACTGTAGATAAATAATTTTAAAATCCTATGTACTTATTAGTAGGTATATAAAGAAGATTCACCCTGGATATTGCATTTCTCTTAATCTGTTTATCGGTAACTAATTTTATTCACACATACGAATTACAAATATGTATTTTAACATTTTACAAAATGACAATAAAGAAGTTGTGGAAAATGTAGTCAACTAAGGTATACCTTGAGTTTAATTTGGCTTTAGGACCCTAAATGATAGAGAACTTTCAGCATTACCACTCACCTCACTTCAAATTCAAATTAAAGCAGAAAGACATTCTTGATATATTTAACAACAGCCTTCAGAACCATCAAGACGCAGGAATGAAGCAAAGAAGGGCGAACCATAATGACAAGTGGTGTAATATAAGACTTGCTCGCAGAAAGGGACTCGACTTATTAAGGACAGCCCTGTGGCAGTGAAGGACTGCAGGGGATTAGTCCTTGAAAATATAATATCAGGAACGTACTTAGAAATATTTGGTAGTTTGGTAGATATTTGGCCATTTATGATGTCGTTTCTGTCCCACGTTTCCACTTCGCTGTATCTAAAATTCCATTTCTCGTCAATTCATTATCGAGGATAATAATATTTAATTCCATTATAACTTTGAAAAGATACTCAATTTTAGGAGACACCATGTTAAAGGTCAAAATTTAAGAAAAACAATTCATTGCTCAGAAACGGATAGTGCACTGAGAAAAAAGCCTTCTATTCCTTTCAAGAATTCACATATTCTTTATACAACTGTTTCTTACTATATGTGACAGCAACGCGCTTTTCTACTGTAAGACAACGAAAATTGCTAGACCGTTGTGTAGTGATAATATCACGGTAATTTAGCCAATAGGAAATAGGAGTTATTGCTACCATAGAATGGTTTATAGCTATTATTGCTCTGAATACTTACGGTAATTATCAAGTTCTATTGGAGATGTAATCTGGTTTTATATACTATATTATTAGTTCCGACCGGCAGTTGTAATAAAACTTGACATTAATCATAAGAATATTTGCTTGCTACGGTTAATAAAGTATATATTTATCACTAAAAATCAGTACTGTAGTTCTCAAAAATTTAAATAGCTTCTAGTGTGATATTGTTCTTGTCGTTTAACAGTGCATATGATTATCTACAGTGTCTCCAAAAAAGTATGCAACATATGGGAAACTTCATTATTACCGATTTCTCAAAAAATTTTATTCTTGATAAAAGTTGGGGCATGCCTTAAAACTATAAATGCATATTTCATATTTCACCTGCGACTAATAGTAAGGGAGAAAATGCAATTTTTTCGAAATGGCCTTAAGAGTAAAGTACCTTAATTAGTACAAATACAACAAAATTTTATATGGAAATGTTTTTGCAAATAAAAACTTAGACCAAATACGAAATTTGAGTTATGTGTCTCAATTTTTAATTTTTTTTTTCTAAATATCTATTTTCCCCTAAATGGTACGCCTCTGGTCGATTTTTTATTTAGGCGATTTTAATATGTTGATTAAATATCTTAATCATGTGTTTATTATAAAAATGTATTAAGTAGTTGCAAACCTTTTCAATGATACGGGTGGGTTTAGATATTGACGTGTTGCACGCATATTTAAACACATGTTTGCCAGTTTGGGTTCTAATAAAAATTATAACAGAATCCAACTCTATTTATACGAGTGGAAATAACTAATAATTTATTTGTAATTTTCACCTAGTACGGTCAAGTCCAGTCTTAGAGCAATTTAGAAAAAAATGGCATTTGCTCCCTTACTATTAGCCGCAGGTGAAACATAAAATACGCGTTTATAATAAAAGACATGCACCAACTTTTATTAAGAATAAAATTTTCTGAAAAGTGGGTAATAAAAATCTTTCCCATATGTTGCATACTTTCTTGGACACATTGTATTATGCAACATGGTATACTGAGATGGTAAAATTCTTCCAGAGACTATAAAGTCCAATACTAATGATGGATTGTGCGAAATAAGAGGCTTCAATTGCTTTATCTGACATGCAAAGTGTAAAAAAACTTAAATACAAAGTAAATATAAATTATTTGAAACAAATATTGGTACGACCGATCAAATCAAATTCAGACAGGACAGCTAAAAGATTCCGAACATCGATGTGACTTGCGCAACAAATACGTTAAAACTAATAAAACGACGCGCGGCGATTGCCGATTGCCTCGAATCCCCACCAACGTCTTGTGGATTATAGGTTCTAACGGATACAATTCGGTTTTGGGGACGCTGTTCTGCTTTCTTAATTGTAGAGAAAATGCTTTACTGGGAACAAAATGCGTCGCATTGAGAGGATACAATTTATTTCTTGACAAAATTGCTGTATTAAAGGTAGTTCATTATTCAACAAGACTGTGCTGCTAATGGAACTGATTACTGCCAATAAAAACACTGTTTTAGCAAATCCGGAATTGATATAATACTAAAGCGGGTTTGATGCACAGCAATTTAATATGGGTTAATACAAAATAAGCTTTCCATATAAACTATGTCTTAGCAAACCTGTTGTATTAGATCATTTTCCTCAGTGTGTAGGTTACAATAGTTATTTACCTAACAAGTGCGGAAAATACACTTTCCGCATGTGTTAGGTACAAAAGTTTTCCGACGATCGATATCAGATAAACGTCAATTAGGTTCGTAATATAGGTACTGTAAGTACAAAAATTATTGAGCTTCTGGCAAAAAAAAATATTTATTTTACAAGTATTTACTGAGTGTTTTAGATAAGGTATTTATTAATTTAACAAATCGTGCGGAAAAGTTACTAGTGCTAGTAGTCCTGAAAAGTTACTTTTCCGCACGATTTACATATAAACACATATTTACATATAAATGTTACAAAATTCTTTATTTTAGACTAGGAGAATCGAGAACTGAGAACAAATTATAGTATATTAAAGTATAAGTGGATATTAAGGTCTTTAAAACACACGCGATTTTGCAAGCCGGAGTGCTTGAAATAGAGCAAGTGTTTTAAATACCAGTTATCCACGAATACTTTACATTATTTTTTTTTATTGGTACACTTATTGGTATTTATATTACAAAAAATGGAAATAATAACTTAGTAAGTAAGTGAAATGGTCGAATTCGTGATGTGATGTACCTGTCGTTGTCATGAAAACGAGGAGAACAAAAAACAACTTCCAATCTGTCACATAAGACTCATTGTTGTCACCGTTGACATTGGTTGTGTATTGCTTAAAAAAATATTTTATTTGACGTTAAAAGGTAATTCTGTCAAATCAATAATTAAAAAGTTGACATATTTAGACTTCACGTTTCACGGGTTGTTGATGTTGCCATGGTAACTTTAAAACACGCGCGTTTTTAAAAGTGGGATTTAAACACGCTGAGGCGTACTTTATAGTATATTAAAGTATAAGTGGATATTAAGGTCTTTAAAACACGCGCGATTTTGCAAGCACGACGGCGCAGCCGGAGTGCTTGAAATAGAGCAAGTGTTTTAAAGACCAGTTATCCACGAATACTTTACATTATTTTTTCTTATTGGTACACTTATTGGTATTTATATTACAAAAAATGGAAATAATAACTTAGTAAGTAAGTGAAATGGTCGAATTCGTGATGTGATATACCTGTCGTTGTCATGAAAATGTGTATAACAAAAAATAACTTCCAATCTGTCCTATAAGATTCATTGTTGTCACCGTTGACATTGGTTGTGTATTGCTTAAAAAAATATTTTATTTGACGTTAAAAGGTAATTCTGTCAAATCAATAATTAGAAAGTTGGCATATTTAGACTTCACGTTTCACGGGTTGTTGATGTTGCCTTAGTAACTTTAAAACACGCGCGTTTTTGAAAGTGGGATTTAAACACGCTGAGGCGTACTTTAAATAAGCAAAATAGGGTATCAATAAAAAAAAATAAGCAAAATAGGGTATCAATAAAAAAAAGCATATTATTAATATAGTACTATTTGCTGCGTTGATAGCCACTATGATGTCCTCTCTCCTTCGAACTGATGTTTTTCGCTATCCATTTTACCACAAAAACTTGCCAAAATGATGAAACTGGAAAAAGGCTATAGTTGTTGATTGTCAATGTTTGATTGTTTGACAGTGGCTTAATGCATAAAACAATATTTTCACCTGCTCCAGAACGAGGTGATGTGTATTTGACATTTTAATCACAACCTGCACCTCATTATTGTAATATATTATACCAGGGGTGTCAAATTAGAACATTTTATATAATTCTGTCACAATTTCAAAAATAGTGTGGTAAAGTAAAAATTGTGCGGGAAAGTAAAATCGTGCGGAAAAGTGGTACTTTCCGCACGATAAATCGTGCCGAAAAGTAACTTTTCCCCACGATCGTAGGAAAAAACTTTTAATAAAACATGTTGGAAAAGAGGAAATAACACAAAAATATATTACAAGGCGTGCTCCATTTAAAATAAATAGGTTTGAGACAACTTCCGGTATAAACGGAAGTCGCATAATATGCTTGCTGTTAGTTCGTTTTAAGAGAGCGTATTCGAAAGCCGTATTATTTAAATATGCGCGATTAAAATCGCATTACTTTCCGAACTATTCTAATGGACTGTCACCGTGTATATTAGAAATGACATATTATCAATAATAGAGGAGATTTCGAAATCAAAACACAGACACAGGTTAATCGTACATCTATGGTAAGAATACCTCAGTATACTGTAGTACACATCTAATGTTCTTGAAATCCCGTTTCCTTGGGGCGTTTTTGCTCGTTTCCTTTGCTGATTCGTAAAATACGCCCCTGCCAACTTCATTCCAGAGAAAGCCCGCATTCCCCTTCAAGACATTACGGCCAGCTGACGTTAGTTGCCACTCGAAAATTCGCCCCGCATGGTTTATATTCTTATTAAGTGACTGGTTATTATGTTGGATTACTGCGTTTATGGGGTAATTTGTCCCGAAATCAATCGGAAAGCTCATAAATTGACGGAAAACTGAGACTTGTAGAACTTGAAGTACCAATTAGACCTTGGATTAAAGAAATTTCTCTTGTTTGAAAATATATTAGTCGATATTATGAAACGAGAATACTACATAATATTAGGGATTTTGCAGGCATCGCAAAATTTTGCCTTTATTAATTGGCCCAATATACCGGGTGGCCAAATAAGAACTGCTCTCGTCCGTATTATAGAGACTGTTAACCTTACAGCCTTAGGAAAAGGAAAATTGTTAGTAAATACTGCCAAGAAAAGTCGCTGGAAACTATTTTAAAGTTCGAGAGATGTTCGCTATGGGGGTCAAGTCAAGTCAAGTCTGGAGATCTTGGTGGCCATGGAAATACATTTCTACGACCGATCCATCTGGTAAGAAAATTTGTTTATTGTCGAACATTAAATCCAAGATGGGCCGAACATCTGTCATGTTGGAAATACATTCCACGTCGTACTGCCTATGGAGAACTATGGGGTAGGAGGCCGATCGACAATGGCAGCATTTTCAAATTCTGTCCCGGTTTTTTGGTTAGTTCGCTATTGGCCGATAGATGGCTCTCGCGTCCGAAGTGGGCTGATGTTGTCTTCTTCTTTTTCGTTTTTAATATAGAAAACTAGATCCTCCATAGTTTTTAACTTTTACTTAAACCCATTATTTTTCTATGCTTTTACTTTTGACAATTGACATTTTATTTTTCGAAATAACAAATAATGTTTGAAGGCAAGACAAGACAAATAACGTTGTATTGTAATTAATTTCCATATTTATAATAAATAATGGTACAATTTATAAAAGTAGAGTTTGCTTTGTGTCGGGGTGTAAGACAGGATCTTTTTCAGAGAGAAAACGCAGCCAAATAAGTCTCTTTCTAGCTCCAAAGGTATAGCTAGAATGTTTAATACCTTGTATTTTAAAAACCAAGCATCGTTGGAACTTTATACAGGCCGAGTTTACTAATAAGTATAACAAAGTAAGTGTAAATTCATATAAAAGTCCTTATTTGTTCCTTAAAGAACTAATTTAAATAAAAATAGTTATTGCGTCCATAAGAAACCATTATTTGATAGCCCACTTCGAACACGCGCGCCATCTTACAGCGACTCGTAAAGCTGAATAACCGATGCTAATTTGGGACCGAATCCAATGCATTGCGATCGGCCTCCTACCTCAAGTCCTCCATAGTACTGCCAAAAGTATGCCTGTAGCGTTTCTTATACATTTAAAATAGAACCAAACCAAATGCCTCTTCATTGGTAAAAAGCATTTTGATTATTTTTCAATACTTATAAATAACGGCTTTCCTAATATTATCGACAAACTCATCAAGGAAAACATTTATTTGACATCTCATTTAAACAAAAATACGCGCGTTTACGGTTCAAAACAAACTCTGTAAGTATATATTTTGTTGCTAAAATGCATAGAATATTTTCGTTAAATAATAGAAGACAAATACCGTGCGAGCAAATTTTATTTGCATCAAAGTGGGCTTGGATTAAAAAACGTAGGGCTTGGTTTAGATCACAATGATATTGGGACGATATATCTAACCAAATCTAGGTTAAAATTTTGTCAAATTCATATTATTATGACATGATATGCTAAACTAATGAGTAATAAAATAAGTAGACAAATACAAATTTATTTTTGTTGTTTACAAAAATAACAAAGTAAGAATATACAGAAAGAAAAAGAAAAATAATTACATAAATTGCTGAAATTGGCCACCACCATGCTCCAACCATAAATTCACACGTCTCTTCATATTTTCGAGTAATTCCTGCGTCTTTCAAAATCTGCGGCTTGTATTTCTTGGAATACTTGCACTTTATATGGAAATAAATTTTGCTGCTTCTTAAGAATAGTCCTGCATGTTCCATAAGATCTTCCCACTTCTTGGGACAGGCGTCTTATACATAGTGGCGGCTCGTTAATAAAGGGCTCTGGGGCGCCGCCCTCCCTGCAATTATTTCAAACAGAATCCAAGAATACTATACTTAAAAAATCAAGAACGCAATGTATGTAGGCAATCAATTAAAATAATGCAATCCAAACGTAGCCCTATTCCAACGGGCAGGCTATTATACTCATAGACAAGCGAGTTGCGCGCTCTCAAGTTTGTACTAAGCGCGGGCGACCGATTATTCGTCCCGATTCAACGCGAGTTGCCATGACTACAGAGGCGTGACGTCACCTACACATCGCACAACGAGCTGCCACGGATGGGCTCCAATTTTCCGCGCCCAACAGCTGTTCGCGAATCGCGATGCCACGGTTGAATAATCGATATATTATGTACTCTGACGATGCGACTTGTCGATGCCGCTAATGATTTGTTTATTTGTTTTGATTTGATTTATTAGTTACCTACGTTATAAAGTTGGAAAATTTCGTCTAATGTGAAGGTCAGTGATTTACAGAAGCTTGTGTTTAGTTCTCTAAGCTTAAGTGAAAAACTTGATTTAAAAAATGCAGAGCGGCCACTAACAATATTGAACATAGTACAAGTGCAATCAAAATGTAAAAGTAAGGCACAGTTTACGCGTAAGTTTGACAAAGAAATATATAATAAAAAATTCTGGATATGCGGTTGTGAGGACAAAAATTATTTTTTTTTGTTTCGTGTGATCGTGTGTCTTCTTTTTGACGGGGATGATAATTGGACTATAAATGGGGTGCATGACTTCAAAAATCTTTCAGAAAAAATTAAAAAAAACATGAAAATAGTGCAAAACATCGTCACAATGTGGTAAGTTTTCAGATGTTAGGACAAACTTAAACTTCTTTAAGTAGTGCTGCTTATGCTGATGAAATTAAAATTTACAACGAGAAAGTTAAAAAAAAAACAGACACGTACTTTCGAAAATAATAGACATTTCAATTTTTTTTATTTAAAGCCAGCCGCCACTGCTTATACAATTTGTTGGCGTATTTTGCATTATTTCACGAACGTTTGCAACAAGTTCTTCTGTTCTTACAGATGGTCTTCCTGCTCCTTTTTTGTGTTGTATAGAACCTGTTTGCCTAAACACAGCCACGGTTCTTTTCAGGCAATGATAAAAATCCCCAGCAATAAGAGCAACGCTAGGAAAATGTTCGTGAAAATCGTCCATGCACAAACCAGGATTGTATTGCCACTCACAACCACCACCACCACCACCACCACTAACCCTGTTTCGAAAATACGCTTCAACCATGAATATTTTGTGCTGTTCCGTAAATCCCATTGTGTGAATTGTTCAAGAAATTGGAAAAAATAGCGATGAATCCAATTACTTGCAACGACTGTCAAAGATGACGGAATAACTGATTGATTGTTAATTCAGGTGGTTACTGTCACCCAACGTAACACCTAAGCATTACGTCCTTAGATGCAAGGCCCTCTTTGATGCAAATAATTTTTGCTCGCACGGTATTTTTATTTTTATATACAACTAACGTGTATCCGGCATGCGTTGCAACCCGTTGGTATAAATACAAACCCGAACAAACCCGATATATTAGTACCCGACATGCCACTTTCTGAAATTGCACCCGTGCGAAGCCGGGGCGGGTCGCTAGTTATACATAAAAACCTTCCCCTTGAATCACTCTATCTATTAAAAAAAAACCGCTTCAAAATCCGTTGCGTAGTTTTAAAGATTTAAGCATATATAGGTAGGGGCGGACGGACAGACAGCGACAGCGACTTTGTTTTATACTATGTTAAGATTTATTTCTCAACAAAATTGCTAAATAATTAAAAGTAGTTCATTATTTAACAACACTGCGCTGCTAATGGAACTGGTTACTACCAATAAAAACACTGTTCTAGAAAATCTGGAATTGTTATAACACTAAAGTGGGTTTAATACACTAGCAATTTATTTGATATGAATTAATACAAAATAGGCTATCAATACAAAGTAGGTATGTCTTAGTAAACCTGTTGTTTTAGATCATTTTCCTCAGTGAACTGACGTGCCTGTCAAAGGTGGGAGTACCAACATGCTAGCCAACCTATTGCGCGTCGATTTAAGTTTTATTTCTAGCATTTTGTCAACTGCATATTTATAGGTAAATATAATTGTCATTAAAAAAAACAAGGAATTTCTAAATTATTTTAAGAAAATTTTATAGCGAAAAATATCGGTAGATATTTTTTAACATTATTGTGTCAGTCATTCACTAAGTATACAATTCTCCCAAAATTAACAATGAAATAAATTGGTATTTTTGTAATATGTCAGATAGTATCGTATTAATTTGCAGACGATATTGATTATATTTAAATGATAGTAAAAACAAGGCGAAAAGGGTTATAGGTTGGCAATAGATTGAATGACGTTGAAAATTACGCACTATGAAACATTACACTATGAAACTTAATAAACTTTAAAATACGAGATTTAAAAATAGTAAAGGCATTGGCTTGTTGTTCGATTAATTAAACATCAATATCAAAAAAGATTCTGTTTTTTAATACAGTTTAAGTATCTCAATTTACCTTCTCTTAAAACTTCTTTATATATTTTTAACGTCGTCATTTATTGCTGAAATAAAAGGTTATGTAATGAGAAATATTTTCCCTATACAGAGATGTTATACATCAAAAGGCCTCTCGAATTCTGTATAAAGTTAATAAGCGCAGGGGTTCGCTGTTTACCGCACGGAGTATAACAGGAAGCACGTTAACGTTACAGGGAGGGTGTAAAAAAACATAATCATGACGCCTGCTAGTAGGGAAGCCCGTGTATTTATAAGGCCTTCTGCACACGGCGCGTATCCTCATAGACCCGTACAAAATTCGTCCTGCAGCGACAATTCCTATACGCCTTGAAAACTGTACACGGAGCGTACGGGCACCGTATCAAATTCAAATTGAGTGACAACAAAATGGCAGTTGAAACGATGTCTAGCGACGAAGAAGACCTATTGCTACTTTGGTATCTACGTCGTCGGAGAAATCAGAAAAAAAAGAGACGTTACTGGGAGCACTCCTATATCCAGAGAAATCGGAATAAGAGATTAGCCATTGCGGCGAAAGAGTTGTTTGAGGACGATTGCAAATTCCAAACATTCTATCGAATGTCAAAAAAAAAACGTTCCAAAAACTTGTGGGAATCGTGGGTCCAGTCAATCAGAAAGAAAATATCGGCCATTATATAGGTTAAAATACCGACCTTCGCGAAAGCATGCAGCTTAGGCTTAGGCAGCATGACAGTAGGGCTCGGAATTTTTAAAATATTAGTATTCGAATAGTCGTTTGGTATGTTATTCGAATAGTCGAATATAGTCGAATAATTCGAATAGTCGGATAATTCGAATAGTCGAATAGATACTTGAATAGTCGAATAGTCAAATATTCGACTTTCGAATAGTCGAATATTTGAATAGTCGAATATTTGAATAGTCGAATATTTAAATAGTCGAATTACAGTCGTTTAATCACGGTAGAAGTGGTTTAACTGCTTGCTGACTATATAATTTTATTTTTCTTTTTCTTTTTTACGTTGAAATTTACAGTTTCACAGAAAACACGAATAGTCGAACGTATAAATATCCGAATAAAGTCAAATAGTTAAATATTTGAATGGTCGAATATTCAAATAGTCGAACAGATACTTGAATAGTCGAATATTCGAATAGTCGAATATTTGAATAGTCGAATATTTAAATAGTCGAATATTCGAATAGTCAAATATTCGAATTTCGAATCGTCGAATATTTGAATAGTCGAATATTTAAATAGTCGAATATTCGAATAGTCAAATATTCGAATAGTCAAATATTCGAATTTCGAATAGTCCAATATTTTAATAGTCGAATTTTTTAACTAACAAAAAGTTCGAATTTAGAATAGTCGAATATTCGAATTATTCGAATACAATTTCGAGCCCTAACTGACAGTGCTGTGCGCCCGGCGCGTCGTATTGCAGCTTGCATGCGTAGACGAAAGCGCTACACTCCTACGCTGCGTCTTCGTGTAGATACAGTCATTCACTTAAAACCAAGTGAGACACAAAAGCGTACATCTTTCGTACGCATCTATGACGAGAAGCCCCGTGTGCAGAAGGCCTAAATGTCTGGTTTCACTAATTGGAAGTTTCCAGTTTACAAGATGAAATATTAATGGACCTTTTCACTATACCCGAATTCAGAATATTCAGCACTAATATTATAAGTTAGAAACTATTAAAAATATATCCTAACAGTAAAAATCTTTCTCGAGTATAACATATTTTTCTAGAAATAATTAAAAACAGCATAAGTTTGAACACAAACAGACCTACGTCATCCCATAATCCACTATTTTTCTTTATTTGTCAGTTAAATGGCCACTTATAATGTTTTCTCTCTCATACATCGTGTTATTTCTACACTCACAGTCATATACCGTGCGAGTAAAAATTATTTGCATCAAAGAGGGCCTTGCATCTAGGCACGTAATGCTTAGCCGTAGAGCTTATTACCTGTTGGGTGTCAGTAACTACCTGAATTAACAATCAATCAGTTATTCCGTCATCTTTGACAGTCGTTACAACTAATTTGGTTCATCGCTAATTTTTCCAATTTCGTGAACAATTCACACAATGGGCTTTACGGAATAGCACAAAACATTCATGGTTGAAGCGTATTTTCGAAACGGGGTTAGAGTAAATGGTGAGTAGCAATACAATCCGGGTTTGTGCATGGACGATTTTCACGAACATTTTCTTAACGTTGCTTTTATTGCTGGGGATTTTTATCCTTGCCTGAAAAGAACCGTGGCTGTGTTTAGGGAAACAGGTTCTATACAACACAAAAAAGGAGCAGGAATGCCATCTGTAAGAACAGAAGAACGTGTTGCAAACGTTCGTGAAATAATGCAAAATAAGCCAACAAATTGTATAAGACGCCTGTCCCAAGAAATGGGAAGATCTTATGGAACATGCAGGACTATTCTTAAGAAGCAGCTAAATTTATTTCCTTATAAAGTGCAAGTATACCAAGAAATATAAGCCGCAGAATTTGAAAGACGAAGGAATTACTCTCAATGGTTTACCCATACTACAATACATTACTGTATATTTTATGATAACAACTGCTTGAACCCTAATTAACTCCAAACTTTTATTCAGCGATTTTTATATTTTGCTATCGACAACAAAAAAATATCTGATCGTCAACCCTCGTACTAAAAGGTGAACCAATAGGCATACGAACAATACACAAGAAGAACTGACAGGACTTAAAAACGAATAGAATCGTCTGAAGCATATCTGTCACAAGTTTTACTGCCATGTTGCCAGTTCTACCGTTATGGATGGAATCGGAAAACTCAAAAACATCTTGCCGTATGTATGTCGTAGGCTGATAGTGAAATCCGTCATTTCATGAAAATCCTAGTTACTTCATGAAGCGTCGGCAGATTGTGTAAAAACATGAAATTACACGATCTGCCGCGTCACTTCATGAAGAGACCTTGACGTTTCGGCGTATTATGTATAACACAATCTGTCTAATTTTAAATATCGTCACTTCATGAAATGCCACAAAAACAAGGCATATTGTGTAATTCCGTCTAAAAGGTATATTGGCAACTGGTTTGTTCGGGTTTGTCAGAGCATTTTTTTTATTTTTATAACATAATATTAGTTGAAAAAATTTAATTAAAAAAAAAATGCTCTGGGGAACAACGAACAAACCAGTTGCCAATATACCTTTTAGACGGAATTACACAATCTGCCGACTGACATGACATCGTTAGGTACTACATGAAGTGACGATATTTAAAATTAGGCAGATTGTGTTATACATAATACGCCGAAACGTCAAGGTCTCTTCATTAAGTGACGCGGCAGATCGTGTAATTTTATATTTTTACACAATCTGCCGACGCTTCATGAAGTGACTAGGCTTTTCATGAAATGACGGATTTCACTATCAGCCTACGACATGTACACCAACATTAGAGTAGCATTTTTTTAAAAACAAGGCGTTTTGACAGTTGACACCCACATGTGACATTAACAGCGGACACTGGTTTATTCCTAACACTTCCCAGTCCAGTAGTGAGCCGTACGGTGTTTTTTAATTGCTTCGGTTGCTATTTTTTTGAATACTGTTTTAGACATTTTACCTTTGGACTCTCATTATTAGCAGATTATCTATTTTAATTACTGCATGTACAATAGGTTGCCAAACATTGTACTCACTGAGAACTCACCAGCTGTTTTTATTTAAAAACACATGGCATTTTGGTTTTGTACTATACGCCGCGATCGTAAATTATAATGGCAACACAGCATTAAACGCAACACAGCATTAAACGCAAAACAGCTGACCTTCGCCGAGTTAAAAATAAAGGCGTTTTTATTTATTTATTTATTTATTTATGCGAAGGAGTACTGCTTGTCGCTTGATTGGCTTGTAGCTACAATTTTGGCGGCGAAACTCGTGTATGTTATCAGGGTTGTTCATAGCGTTTTTCATTGGTAAGTTTAGTGCAAATGCATACTACCGCCATAACTTTTAAAATAACTTACGTTAAGTTCGACGATTCAATTTGTAAATAAAATTAACCCTGTATTTGTGCATGCCATGCTAATACATTATTAAGACTCCCTTAAAGTTTAAAAGATAGTGAATGCGAAGATAAAATACCTTAACCTAGTCCTGTCTCTGTCGCCAACATATTAACGTAAACTAGACCAGACTTTAACAGGGTGCCATAAATGACAGGTGACTTAGCCACGATAGGGCGTGTTCTTAGACAAATTTGACTTTACCAACCATGTAATGTGAGAGTCGATATTCAATTCGGAACCGAATATTTTTTCCTAATTTTTTTCTAACCTCTTTCATCTTTACGTAATCTATTTCTCTATTAATGTTATCTTTGTGAAGCCTCCAAAATTTTACTATATATTATGCAGTGTGATTAACTAAGTGTGCAACAAGTTGGAATTATTTTTATTAGTTGCAAAATCGAAATTTTGTCCAGTGAGACGAAATTTATACTTGTTTAGTTAAATTTTACTTGTGATATTCAAAACGAAAATAAATATCTCTTGAAATAATTTCGATAGGTTTAGAGGGTTTCGAGTAAATTGTATAAATGAATGTCGCGAGTAAAAGCGATTGTAGAATAACGCCCTGTATGACTTCTTGGTCTCGGTATTTTTAATACAATTTTGCAACATGCAAGTTTGTGACTGTCGTAACGTAGATTATGGTAGCACTAAGAAGGCTCAGGCAAATCTCATGAAGTGGTTACGCTGCGTTAGTCTCAAATAGGGATCTGAAGTATCCCAGCCTGGGTCCCGAATAAAAGCCAAGAGGGCTCGAAATTACTTTAGCGATGTGTCTTCTTAATTTTAGAAAATCCCCCCAATTAATAAGAGGAAAAAGTTTTGGGACAAGCATGGAAGTTTAGTAATCCCTTCTTATGTATACAAATTACGAAATTTTTCTTGATTCTCCAGTGGTAGTGAAATATAAGAGTAGGGGAACCCGGGGTAGAACGGGGTACTTAATGTTTGAAATTTTTTTTTGGACAAAATTTACCTACAAATCCTTAAACAACTTTGTCCTTGGAAGTTATAGTTGATGTTATTTCCGATGATTGTTACAAAAAAATTTGATTATTTCCTTTTTCGTATTTTGCTATTTATTGTTTTTTAAAAATTTGCACAATACCCCGTTGTGCCCCACCTATGGGGTACATCGGGGTACATGTGAGGCAGAATAAAATAGTTGTTAAAAACTTAGTCAATACCCTTTATTGATCTACAACAACACATAAAATAACTTGGCGTACAACGTACAACACAACATGTTTTAAATAATACAAGAAATGCTCCTTATTGACAGACTCAGATGAAAACGCAGTTTCGTCATCGTCGCTATCTATGCCTGCACAAGAATTATCTGCCCATATGTGACACAAACTGCAAGCGACCCATCCTTCCGAAGATTTAGAATAAAACTCTTGACAATATAGGCACTCAGCGTCCTCTTCTTCGGTTGATGACTCGGAATCAGAAATATTTAAGGTATATAGCTTTTTCCAACCGTTTTCGGTATCAATTTTAACATTTTCACCTTCTTGCCTTTTTTAGCAACGTAGCGTTTTAAGGTGGTTTTTGGGAACACTTAATTGTTGTGCTGCTGTTTTGTACCCCATCTCATGATTAAAAACAGCAATTGACTCCTGATGCATTGACTCCAAAGACCAATGTTGTCGTTCCGTTTTTCTTCCGTATGTTCGAACCATCTAAAAAAATAATTTATTTAGGATGATAATGGTTAAATGTTGTTTAATGATTAATGATTTATGATTAGAATCTACAAAGTATTAAAAAGAGCACATCATTAAACAACATCCAGAATAAAATTTAGCCGATCAACATACACGTGGGGCGGAAACTCCCCGTTCCGCCTCTCCCCATTCTGCCCCGAGGGCATTTGTCGTGATTGTTACTAAATAAACAATTAAAGCGTTTCAACTAACAATTTTGTTTTATGGGGAAAAGGTAACCTAAGAAAGGGGCTATCTTCCCATACTACACAAAATGTACGGCTAGTAAAATTAAACACTTACCGTTGTTTGCCAATTCGTCAATTCTTACAGTGGATCTTCTCCCAGTGATGTATTCAACGCAACGGCTCTCCAACGACCATCGACAAGGTCAAATGTGTTGCCAACGCATTTGTTGGATATTGTGCTGTGAATATATATCGATATGGCGGTCTTGCGCTAACCCGCGAAAATTTGAAACGTGGTACCCCGTTCTACCTCGGTACCCCGTTCTATACCCGGTTCCCCTACTTCCATTTAACTTTTGAAATATTTATGATTTACTTAACGAGATTTTAGTCAATTTGGATGTGAATATAATGTTTAGTTTAAAATTGATAGTGAATGGAAGGAACACAACCCAAGTAGGATAAGGTCAAGTCGGGGCATACGATGCACTGCCAAAAACGTGTAAATTTAGCCAATAAATTATTTCTAAAGATCAATTGCCAGCGATTAGTC
This sequence comes from Polydrusus pterygomalis, assembly GCA_963969555.1. Taxonomy (NCBI): domain Eukaryota; kingdom Metazoa; phylum Arthropoda; class Insecta; order Coleoptera; family Curculionidae; genus Polydrusus; species Polydrusus pterygomalis. The sequence continues at coordinate 74,874,397 of OZ018377.1, forward strand.
GTTAACCCGCTTAAAGTGTATTTTATTGAAAATAACATAAATTTATTTTCAACCAATTAGAAGGCTCCTTTTTGTTTACGTTGCTCATAGCAACGGGAGATTATCGCGATAATTTTGTTAGTTGCTATTAATGAAATTAATAAGTGATCATTTTTCTTTCAAAAATGAAGTGCTTTATATCTATTGACAAAAGTCACTCAGAATAAAATCAAAATACATTCTATATAGAACATACAACTGTGTGTTTGTTTCTTTATTGTTTCTATATATTTTTTAGTTTAAAAGTTGATGAAAGCCGAAGTCAATATTTTTTATATTAGTTTTCATACATAAGGAAACTCCCCCACCCACTCTGGGTCATCTAACCCAATTGGTGTGGGTGAGTTTGCCAAATGAAACGTTTGAAGTTTGAGGCTTTTTAGCAAATGTGATGTAATTTTAATAAATTTTCAAAGAATGGTGCGTCATCTGTCGTTTACCCTATTTAGACCCAAAGTGGACACAAACTCTTTGCTAAAAAACGTTCCGAAAGATTTCCGATTCAAATAGCAAAATTGTGTCGCGACACATGTTTCCCGAAACTTGTTCGAAACAGTTTCCAATTCGGTTACTTGAAACATTTTTAAAGTGTTGGTTTCGAAAAAAATTTCATTTAACAGATGCGGGAATGAATATTTTTCGAAATATTTTTATATAAAATTGTGAAGTGTGTGACTCGTGCGTTCCCAAATTGTAGCGACACATTTTTGATTTAAGTGAATAGAAGGTTAGGTTAGGTTAAAGTGGCAGATTGCTGGAACTGTCCAAACAATCTCACGCAGTCCTATAAGGACCGTTGTGGTACCACACGTGTTCCGCGGAACTTATCCACATCACCTTCCTGATGGTTAACGCGACGTAGACCATAGAAGAATCTTAGCAGCTCATTCAAACCAGCCACTTCTGTTAATAATCTTAGTGAGTCGATCCACTACTCATCCATCAGATCATTAAAGAATGTTTCGCCCAAGGCATTGATCCTTCTTCTCGCGAGGCCGGGGCGGGGCATTCACTCAAGAAATGCCGAATAATTTCCTCATCTTTATCTCTGCAATATCTGCAGAAGTTGTTAGCTGGTATTTGCATACGTTCGGCGTGTCTACCGAACAGGCAATGTCCGGTGACAACGGTAGTTATATTTCTTAGGTCTTTCCGACTGTGCTAATGGGACACCCAGGTCGGCATTTGTTGTCGGGTTCGCTTCATCAATACTATCAGGTTTTATATGAAATATAGAATTGCGTGCCATCCGCATAGAAATGAACTGAACGATGTTTTAGTTGTGTATAAAATTGCGCCGTACAGAGAGAAAATAACAAAGTGCCAAGTTTCGAGCCCTGTGGTACTCCACAATCACTTCGCTTATCCTATCATCGAATTTCCTTGAATTAGTATACATTCGATTCAATTAAGAAGTAAAATATTGTTTTGGTTATGTAACAAGTTTTCAGATTAAGCTATAGTTTTTGAAATACCCTGATTTACAGTGCCCGCAAATAAATAAATAAGTAAATGCCCAAGGAATTAAATTTCTCCACGACCATTACTGAATGCAATAATGCCAAAATCATTTTTGATAATAGAATGTAAAAATTCTCGCTCTTGAGTTGGAATATTTATTCTGAAACACTTGCTTCTTATGCGTTTTGCGTGTATTTTCATTCCAAAACAAGATACGGAATGAATATTCTGTAGGGTAGAGCAAGGCAATATGACATACTATCTTTTGAAAATCAATTTTTACTAAACCAAAAGGTATATTAGGTTTTATTCTTTTCTTTTAATATGGCCTCTTAACGTTATAAGTGAATTAAAATATTTTACTTGTAAGAATTGCAACATTTAGGAAAAATTTCAAAAAATAACAAGCATTGCAAAAACCAATTAACCTTACAGGGTAAGACAAATTGACATACCAAATTATTCCCTTAAAGGCATAATGACATGGTTGTATATGAACTGTCCAGTGAGTAAAAAAAAATAACAATGTAAGTGTAAAATGTGGTTTCTACTTATATTTAGGGTTTGTTGTACAATAACGAAATTTAAAAAAAATATTGAAACAAAAATTAATAAATTAAGAACATATTAATAAAATATAATAACATAAAATTCACTCTTTACAAGCATCGCAAATAAATTGCTTGCCAGCCCATTTTTTTCTTCTGAACAGCCTCGATTGCTTTCTTTATGTCTTCAGGAGACCATGATTGACGAGTCCTTTTTCTTTTGTACGTCGACACCATCTAAAAAAAAAGTTAAAATGTCGTACAGGCAAAACGACACACTGCTATGTCATTTTGCCCAATGTGCAATATAAACAATAAATATATTTTCTAGGTTATAATTTTATTCAATCATTTAAATGTTAGTGTAATATTAAAACTAGAGGGCTAATAGTTGTGGGTTAACACTAAAACATTGACAGCGACCTTAAATATTTTAACCAAAAATATTTCAACAATCACTTACCTTGATATTTTACATAGGAAAATACACAAACTCTCTAGAAAACAACAAACGAGCGACTATGCTATTTTATTACGACTGACGATCTTAGCGGTATTAAGATGTGTTTTGTAGTAGATAACTCAACACGAATGTAATCGAACTAGGCCGAAAACAGGTAATATGTCATTTTGCCTGCTATGTCATTATGCCTTGCTCTCCCCTAATTGATATAAACGACATATGTTGCCATGAATTTCGAAACTGTCAGTGTCAGATAAAAATGGCCGCGTTGTAATAATTATTTTCAGACAAATTTTAGTGCAAGTCAAAAAATTAGTGAAAAATCGGATGAATCAGATATGGAACTGGATGGTCGTGGAGAAAATATAGTCTGCTACTCGGTTAGAATGAAAATTCGATACTCGTGGTTCCTCACGCTCGCTATGCTCGCGTTCGGAATCTTCAGCTCGGATCGAATTTCATTCCAACCTCGTTACAGAATCTACTATTCTTAACTTGCTGAAAGACTATACGTATCTGAAGCTTTACACGTAACTTTTAAATTTTATTATTAGTTGTTGTGACATGGCTCAGTATATCTAATTGTCAGTGAATTTAATTCGCCGCTCGAAACTCCATAATGATCCTTTGCACACGACATTTGCCATTAAGACCATTAAAAATAATTGTTCGTCGCTGCACTTTATCCATTACAATATTTATTTTGAGCCGTTGCATTAGAGTTTTCTCATTTCCATGCAAATTTCAATGGGATGACTGTAGTTTAAAACCGGTTAAACTAAGTTAGTAAAATAATTCGGGTATACGTTATGCACTTGCATGGAAGAATAGTTGGCTTATGCTTGCTGGTGCTGGATAGTATGTTGACAAAGTTCGAGTTAATTAACTTGTTGAAAGCAAACAGTAGTTTACTATATTTTTATAATAATATATACATTATACAAATAGATAGGTACTCCGGGGCATAATAAGCGGAATTTATGTTAACTAAAAATTTACCTTATCTAAGAAAAAAACTTCGTTTAAGCAAAGGTGGATAATAATAAGGATGCACACTGTTAAAAACGCTTCCTGCAGTCCTTCTGCCGTTGTTGAGTAATCCAACTACAAAAGTCTTTATGCAAGACGGGAAATCTCGCACTTTTTAAAAAAACTCTCGCAAATCGAGACGAACTTTTTTCCAAATCTCGCCTCGCTAACATCTCGTAAGATGTTTTCTCGTCTCGTCACGCGAGAGTCTCGTAATTTCTCGTTCTCGCAATATGACGTCATAAAAAATATTCTGCAAAAGCTCCAAGTACATATGGGTGTTTATTATTACCGTTACCATGTGAGTAATGTGTAGTAAAAGAAGTCTAAACAACCAAATAAAATGAGGAAGTACTAACTTTCTTCACATGCTCAGCATGTTTTAACTCTTCTCAACCCTTTTTTATATAATATGTTACTTCTACAATTCAATTTTTCAATGCCATAAAGCTTCATTAAGGTTTAATACCATTTTCTCTCCTACTAATACCATCAGCACTATATAAATTTTCTGTCTCCTGATGATGAACGTTTCTACGTTCGAAACATGTAGAGACCCCTAAAGAATTTCTATATTCTATTAAATTTTGTGGAGGAAGACTTTTAGTTTTTTTCTTTCTTTCCTAGACTTTTAACTCCACTTTAAGCATGGACTACTTCTTCGTATTATAATTTGTTCCGATCGACGAGCATGTATAGTGAATGCGAGTGAATATTGCTGATAGTTTTAAAAAGTATTGTCTTCACAAGTTTCGTAAATGATTGAATACCATTGTTTGGAAAATATTTCGAAGTAGTTAAAGAAGCTCGCATTACCAAACCAAAAGCACCCTGGTTAACCGATGAGATAAAACAAGTCAAAAAACTAAGATCTAAGGCTTTACAGAAATTTTAAAAAAATCGTAGCGACGACAATAGAAATAGATATAAACAACTTCGCAATCATTTAGTTACACTTGTCAGAAGAGCTAAAAAACGCTTCCTTGAAAATGTATGTTCTGAAAACAATAGTTTTAAGACTTGGAGTACATTAAGAGACCTTAATATTCGTACTTGCCAAAATCATAGTTTACCCCCAAACTTATCCAACCCCGATAACATTAACAACTATTTCGGCTCTTTTCTGCAAAACGTATCTAACAAAGGTAACGATAAAATAAATTTCTAGAACAATAATAGGTATAGAGAAAATATGGCCTTTAGGTTTCAGTTAAGCACAGTGGAGGATATCAATCTAATAAAGTCATACATTCTATTAAAACTGACTGCGTAGGTACTGACAATATTTCAATGGGGATGCTAAAACTTTGCAGTCCGTTTATTGATGTTTATATTCTACATATCGTTAATTGTTGTATAGAGCACAAATATTTTCCAGCCTCGTGGAAGATTGCCATAGGGAAACCCCTTGCTAAAAATAATAACCCTAAAACTTTTTCGGATTTAAGAATAATTAGTATTCTTCCAGCAATGTCTAAAATTCTAGAAAACATTTTGCACGACCAAATGCACTTTTTTTTTATAGAAAATCAACTTCTTCCTGACAACCAATGTGGTTTTCGAAAAAATTTCAGTACGGCTACAGCATTAAGTTCAGTTATAGACGATATTATGACCGCCTATGATAAAGGCCAGGCCAGCCTGTTGATCTTGTTGGATTTCTCCAAAGCTTTCGATACACTTGATCATAGGCTTTTGTCCTCTAAATTACATTATTATGGGTTTGACGTGGATTTTGTTAAACTAATATCATCTTTTTTAACCAATCGTGCTCAAAAACTCGCTGTTGACAACATACACTCCAATCCGATTGACATTCTTTCAGGGTTCCGCAAGGCTCCATTCTATCTCCCCTATTATTCATTATTTATACAGCAGAGATAATAACTTATACGCTATTCTGTCAGTCAGACGCTTACGCGGACAAACTACTTGGATGCGATTCAACAAATTAATTTCGACTTGGAAACCATTATTTCCCTATCTAATACTCATAACAGTCATAACCTTAAATTAAATTCGGAAAAATCTAAAATTTTGTGCTTTGCAAACAAAGGTAATCGTGACACTGTAAAAAAATAATGTGAACATTTCTCTAAACGGCGTTCATCTTCCTTATGTACATTCAGCGAAAAATCTTGGTATTTGTTTGGATGAGGAGCTGCGCTTCAAAGAACACGTAAAAAATATTAATAAAAAAGCATTTTATTCCTTAAAATTAATTTACAATAATAGACATATCCTCGATCAAAAACTTAAAAGAATGCTCTGCGACAGCCTAGTTCTGCCATACTACTCCTACTGCGACTTCATTTATATGCCTTGTTTACATGAAATTGAAAAGAATAGAATACAAAAAATGCAAAATTCCTGTTGTAGACTGATTTACGGAATAAGAAAACGCGAGCATATAACCCATAAAATAAAGGAGTGCAAATGGCTTAATATGAAAAATAGATGTAATTTTTATCTGGGTAATTTTATTCATAAAGTTCTTACCATGGAGAATACATCAAAAAAACTTAAGAATAAGTTCGTTTCCAGAGACAACATTCACAAAAGAAATATCAGATACAAGAACAGTTTTACCATACCCCAATATAAAACATCATTATTTCAAAGAAGTTTCACTTATAATGCTATAAAATTTTATAACTCAATTCCAAACGAATTTAAGTTGTATAATATTAATAAGTTTAAGTTTAAGCTTCGTGCGTACCTGTTCAATAAGCAGTAATACATTAATTGTTTCACCACTTTTGCTGCCCGGGACCGCGCTTACGGGGACGGAATCGTTTCCCATTTTGTCGTTTAATTTAGTTTTACCATTAGTTTATAATAAATGTCATATTTATCAGACCAATACATCCGCTGCTATGCATTACACTATTAGTTATTTATTTTTTATATTAGTATATTTCAAGACGACTACCTTCTCAGTTTAGTGGTTGAGTTGGAGTAGCCCTGTTAGCTAGACTTCGCCACTCTGAGTTTGGTGCATTTCTTTTCTTTTCTCAGCTATGTACATATTATTTTTTGCTAATAACAGTCTTTATTATTATTATTATTATTATTATTATTATTATTATTATTATTATTATTATTATTATTATTATTATTATTATTATTATTATTATTATTATTATTATTATAAATATTAATTTATTTCTATTCATTTAGAAGATAATACTGTGGCTAGACCACTGGGATTAGTCAAAGAGGAGATAGATTGGATAGCCAAACAACTTGCACAAAGCAGATGGACAGAACAAACAACCAGTAGCAGCTCCAAGCAATTAGGGCTCCTACTTGATAACAGGAAAACCGCAGCGTTATTACAGCACCTTGTTTTAGTCTGAACCCCATCAAGTCTCAGGTTTTATTATTTGGAAAAAGTCGACATAATATATTAATCGTCTTGGTGTTTGTCTTAATGATATTTAGTTGGAACTGTTAGGGGTTGCCAAGAAGTAGGATCTCTTGATGGATAAAGATCTTAGATTTTCTGTGCACATAAGTAGTTGCAATGTTATGTGAATCCCTAGTCTTGTCACACTTTAACTATGCGGATGTTGTTTATGGTCCTTGTTTTCTGAATGAGGATGTTCATCGTATTCAGTGAATACAAAATTGTTGTGTAGGACTAATAGGTGGTATTTGGTATTAGATGATATGTGTTTCTTCCAAAGTAAGGTAACTTAAAAGGTTTTCAGTGTAACATTCGTGGTTTTAAAAATAATTATTTTATTTTTCTTTTACTGGTATTAGTGTCCGACCGAAATAAGATTTTCAGCCGAAACCAAAACCGAAACTGAATCTTCGGCTTTGATCACAGTTTCGGTCTAAACCGAAACCGAAACCGAAACCGAAACCGAAACCGAAACCGAAACCGAAACCGAAACCGAAACCGAAACCGAAACCGAAACCGAAACCGAAACCGAAACCGAAACCGAAACCGAAACCGAAACCGAAACCGAAACCGAAACCGAAACCGAAACCGAAACCGAAACCGAAACCGAAACCGAATCTTATTTATAACATGTTAAAAGATCTATTGTATACTAAAATCTAATTTATTTTAAATAGGACGAGATCGATTTTGGATTGAACTCTTACCACCAAAAAAAAAAATGTTGACAGACAAAATTATTTATTTATATAGACAACACTGCCTACGAACTCACCCAAAGTTAGCCGAACGGTGCGCGACAATTCACGAACACTGAGTTTCGGCGCGGCCGAAGGTTTGGCCGATTTTTGGCCGAAACCGAAACTGTCACCGAAACTAGCCGAAACCGAACCTTCGGTCGGTCTCTAACTGGTATATATATATAAGTGCAGCTGCCAGGTTTTTTTCTTTATGTTTTGACGGCTTGTTGTCCTTATTCAGTTTTAATATTTTGCATCCATTAATAGCGGATATATTTTTAGGTTAAGCTAGGAGGTTCTGCCTCAACCTTGCCTTTTGTATCTTTTGTTAACAATAAAGTATTTTATTATTATTAAAAAATAGAGCTCAGCTTAATTTTAATGACGTGCGGTGGGATATATTGGGGATAGGGCTTTAATTGCTAGACTAATAAAGACTAAAATTATAAGGCTTAACCTAAAATTGTTGCGTTCAAAATTTGCATAGAAATTAATAAGTTGTAAATACACCAGTTTAAAATATTGTAATGGACACTGCACCGACAAACCAATTATTTTTAATGGTCTTAATGGGAAAAGTGCAATCATTATGGATTTTAAAGCGGTGAATTTAATTCACTGGATAGTAGACCAAGTCATTTTAATGGAATAAATTCAATTTAATAATACCCTAATTTTTTTAGGGTAAAAATTCTAAATACCAACAATTAGAATTCCATGTTTCAATATTTACTCGGTAAAATCAGCTTTCGTAATTTTTACATACAGTGTGAGTTTGTACCTTGGAATAAATTCAGTAAATCCGTTATAATTTCTCTTGGAAAAATGATTGGGCACGGGTATTAACATTTAAAAAATTTTTTATAAAAAAAATATTGATACAGTGTGTCCCAAATTAGAGATAATGGGCCGTATTCATAAAAAAAAGGTTAAGCTTATACTTGCAGAATATAAGGGAAATCCTTCAGCTCGCATTCATAATATTCCGAGTAAAACCTTATACTTATAGAGTATGAGTATATCCTTCCCAAAAAAGTATTTGGTTATTCGTAAAAGTTACCTTTCACTCTAAATAAAAAGGATATCCTTCAATAATTGTGAGTGTGGTCAGTAACAGACTCAGTCGTGTAGTGATCAGATGGCAGATGTTGTGGAACTGAGAGAGGTTAAACACTACAAGCAGCGTTTATCAACACTTGTTCGTGATTATAAAAAAATTATGCCGGTTTGAAGAGGAAAATGTGCAATGGGAATAAATGCTGAAACTCGAGGAGGTGCGTTATCATCCATCCAAAAAATGAAGATGTGTTTACGCTATCTCAGTGACCCTGGGTATCAGAAAGGCATTGGTCAAGAACTGGGTGTAAATCAACCTACAGTATCTCGTACTGTGACTGCCGTAATTGACAGCATAGTTGCGCAATCAAATTACTGCATAAAGTTTCCGTCGACTAACAATGAACTTATGGATGCGAAACAGTTATGGCAAAGCAAAAGTATAGGTTTCCGACAGCAATTGGTGTACCCCATAGGAACATTGAAACCGAATCGCCATGCTTATGTGTATGTCAACCAAAAAAGTCATCCTACACTGAATGTGCAAGCCACTTGTGATGCAAGAGAAATGTTCACTAGTATGGACGTTAGTTGGCCTGGATCGGTCCACGATTCAAGAATATGGAGAAAATTCACAAATAAGGGTTCATTTACAAAATAAAAACAACGTCGTACGTGCTACTTGCTGATGATGGATATGGTATAGAGCCGTGGCTCATGACTCCATTTAAAAATCCCGCGCGAGGTCCTAAACTAAATTATAATAAACTTTTTCCACTACTAACCTATAACATCGCCATTATTGACCGATTAATTAACGCCAGAAATCGTTTTTCTCTCCCTTCTCAGTTGCTATTGACAACGGTCAATAATAAAGCATTGAAATCCATTATTGACCGATCTATTTAAAACCAGGTAACTTGATTTGTTAATTCCCCAACAAATAACGTGAAAGGTGATTTCTTGTGGTTAGGCAACCAACAATACATGACGTAAATAAACCAAAATTGACATTAACCAAGCCAACTGACAAGAAAACAAATTATCTTGCCAATATGCCAAAGCAGGTAACTTGATTAAAATATATATTTATACATACCTAATATTTTTTATAATTTATTAATACTGTACAAAATAAAAGTGTTAGTAGTGGAAAAAAAATTATATTAACCACGGTTTAGACAGCCTATAGCCCTCGCGCCCTAAATCCCTCGTCGCTCCGCTCCTCGTGATTTAAACTTGACGCTCGGGCAATAATGATGGCTGTCTAAACCTTGGTTAATAATATACTATTTGAAAACAGAGAGAGTGATAATGGACCGTTCTTTTGGTCAACTGAAACGTCGATTTTCTATTTTGCAATATGTTTGCCGAGTGAAATTGGACAATGTGCGAAAAATAATTGTTGCCTGTATCGTGCTTCATAACGTGGCAAAAACTTTAAAAGACGTCGATTTTGAAGCACCTGAAGAAGAAGTGCCAGAATAAGATGACAATGATAACGTCGAATTTGATCTACCTCTTCGCCAGCAAGGACAAGAAGTCAGAAGAAATTTGAGCATTGTAATAAACACTTTGATAATTAAATGTAGGTATAAAACTATAAAATAAAAGTTCAAATTTAATTTAGTTTTATTATTTACGCCATAATAATATCAAATCATTTTGGTTTTTAAAAAACAAAACTCGAATAATTATAATAAGTTTATTCGCATACCCTTTACTAATTCTTGGAGGATATCCTTGCAAGTATAAGGTAATCATTATGAATACGACAAAAAGGAAATGCTTATACTGCTACCTTTTTCTTAAACTCAAAACCTTATACCTACTCTACCTTATACTTACAAGGATATCCTTCAGTTTTATGAATACGGTTATGACGATATCGATAATGTTTTCAAATGACAACCCTAGTTTTTAATTTACGGTTTTTTAACTGCATATTAAGTTATACATAAGTACCAAATTTCCATTTTTTTATTCCTTGTCAAATTTTTAGGGCTTGAAATCACCAGTAGGGTTAATTTCTCCCGAAGTAATTATAAATGTTCAAAAGGAGTTTTACTTGCGTTTAGGATCTTGCCAAATAGTGAATAGAGAACATTTTAAGCATTTATTGACAAAAAGTATTAATGTTGAATAGAAGGTTTTTTTATTTTTCAATTAAATTATTTTTTGTTTGTTTAATATTTTATAAATGACAAGAAATAAAAATTTGAAATTAAATACTTACCTATAACTTAGTATGCACTTTAAAAATAGTCAATAAAAAACTAGGGTTGTCATAAAAAATAATCGATATCGTCATATTTCTAATTTGGGACACACTTTAGCAATATTTTTTTTATAAAAAAAGACGACCACAACTTTGATGCTGATACTCTTGTCAAAGAATTTTTTCAAAAAAAAAAACTGTACTGGATTTACCTAGGGATTTACTGAATGTATCTAAGTTACAAACTTACGCTGTAGAAGAATCAGACACTTAAATGTATGTTATTACTAAATTCATAAATTACCTTTAAGTTTTATTGACGAATTTGTCTAACTAAAACAATAATTTTAAATTTGACCGCAAAATGATATGTTACTTTCACCTTTAAATAAACTGACTCTTCTAAATTGTGATCATGCAAACACCAAACAACAATAATTTTTTTCACTTATAATCACACTGGAGCATAAATTATTTTCGGACATTTTTTCGAGGTGCGAAGTCTTTGAAATTTTCTTAAAAAATTCGCAACTGAGATCAAATTTTCGGAATTCTAAGCTCGCGGGAGATTCGGTAAGAAAATGTTACGCCAAAACTATTTGAAAATAGAGGATTTCATTGGTGACTGATTAAGGAAAAGCCATTAAATATAATTTCCAAAATGTCACATTATAAAAAGTAATAAATATAGTTTTATTCACAATTTTTTTAATTTCTCGGAATACTCACAGTAATTATCAAGTTCTATTGAAAGTGTAATCTGGTTTTATACACTGTATTAGTTCCGACTGGCAGTTTTAATGAAACTTGACAATAGTCATAATGATATTTGCTTGCTACGGTTAAAAAAGCATATACCTGCTTACCACTAAAAATCCGCACTGCACTTCTCAAAAATTTAAATAGCTTCTAGTGTGATATTGTTCGTGTCATTTAACATTGCATATGATTATCTCTTTTGCATCATGGTTTACAGAGATGGTAAAATTCGTCCATAGAATATAAAATCCAATACTAATGATGGGTTGAGCGAAATAAGAATCTTCTATTGCTTTATCTGACATGCAAGGTTAAAAAAAAAACTTATATACAAAGTAAAAATAAATTAATTGGTACGATAAATAAAATTCAAATTCAGACAGGACAGCTAGAAGACTTCGAACGACGATGTGACCCGCGCAACAAATACGTTAAAACTAATAATATGCGGATTAGGGTTGGGCAAAAATAACCGGTTATTTGATAACCGGTTTTTTTTAAATCGGTTAACCGGTTAATAATCGGTTTTTTGTTGCTCAGGTTAAACCGACAAAAGGTTATTTATTATCAATAACCGAAGATCGGTTATTAACAGGAATTTTGTTGTATTTATTGTGTCTTTGGTTTCATTATTGACTATAACCCTAGAATAGGAAAAAAAAATAGAGATAAAAGTTCTACTTTGAAGACTGTATTCTTGTGTCATAACGGTAAATTGAAAGGCACAATGGGAAGAAAAATTGGAAAAGGTTATTAACCGATTATTTAATAACCGGTTATTTTTTGTCCGGTTAACCTAGTCTCGGTTAACCTGGCGGAATAAATAACCGGTTAATCAATAACCGGTTATTTTCCAATAACCGCCCAACCCTAATGCGGATCGCGGCGATTGCCGATTGCTATACGAGCCCCCACCAACGTCTTATGGATTATAGGCATGATACAAAGAAAGAAGAGATATGACATTGCGCATGTGGGCGGAGCCAAATCGACAGCCGCTTACGTCATGTGGTGATAATTTTCTGGCGGGCCTCGTATAACCTACGTTTGGTTTTATGTACTATTGTTATTATTTGTTATACAGAAAGAGGTTTTTAGTGTTTTCTTGGATTATTATTGTTGTTTGTTAGGGAAAATTAGTTGTTAATATGCGTTGTGCAGTGGCGTTATGCATAAGTGACAATATGACAAAAAATTCTGCAAAAGACATTATGTTTTTTCGTTTTCCAACTGACCCAAATCTTCAAAAAATTTGGATAACCGTTGATGATACAAATCAATGTAAAATATTTCAAATTTTAGCTTAAAAAAATTGTTCTCTTCCTCATAGGTGAGATACAAAAGTTTAATTTGACGAAATTGGTTTAAAATAATAAACTGTTATATATGTGCCTTATTTTTTAATAATTGTTAATGCCCCTCTAATTACTATTATGATAATTACCAGTCCTAGTATATTTTTTTAAATGTCTGAATGAGTTTTTTACATCCTTATCCTTGGTCAAATTATAGTCAAATGCAGTGGCGGACTGGAGCAGGTGGCCGGGTGGCCATCGCCACCGGGGTCAGAAGGCCTTTGGGGGCCAATTGGTCCAAACATTTAAACAACAATTTTTTTTTTCAAAAAATGTTGGGGCCATTGAGGCCATGTAGCCACCGGGGCCAAATGATTCCAGTCCGCCCCTGGTCAAATGTTAACAATATAAATTTATAAACAGACACTTCCAAAAATATTATCGTTACCTATTGCATAAAAAAATCTTAATAAGCAAATTAATTGATTTTGGTCATTTAAGGCTCGAAACTGTTCTAAAAATGTTTAAGACTGCACATTTGTACCTATTTTTTTTTTCAAACAATTTATTGCTTAAGGTGGAAGGACCAAAAAATATAGGTTATTTTTTTATGATTTTGTAAAAATAAATAAGTAATTGTAATCATTTAAAAGATAAAATGTATGTCAGCATAAAAAGAAAATTATTTTCATTGATACCAAATATATGCTCAATTTTAACATTTAACCCAAGAACATCATGAAATACGTTCTGATTTATGAACCTCTATCCTTAAAGTACTTAAAATAATATGCACTTAAATCTTCCAAATCAAAAATTGCAAAATATGCAGTAAAATTTCTATTTTTAACGGCTAATCCTATGTAATTTTAAGTCTCGTTAGCACCACATGACGTCATTGCGCGGACCGGACCGAATTGGGAATACGATCGATCATATCTTTCTTTCTTTGTATCATGGATTATAGGTACTAACGGATACAATTCGTTTTTGGGGACGTTGTTCTGCTTTCTTAATTGTAGAGAAAGCGCCAGCAGTAAGGAAATTAATCAAAATGCCACGTACTATATTTCATATTTTAAATTAAAGCCTTTCTATATTTTTTTTTTGTTTCACAGCCCACCTGAAATTTTACTACAATTTGTTTCGTGAATGCAACCGTCCCGTATTATTTGTGTTGTAAATAATTTAAATTTACGGAGCATTAATTTAAAAAAATGTTTTGATGATTGTAGAAGACACAATAGTATGGTATTTGTACCTTCTTGTCTACAAATACCGTATTAAAACGTTCGTTTGTTCCAATCGAGCTCGAGCGGAATTCAAAACACTTCGTTCTTTATTAAATTGATAAAACAATAGAATCCCTATTTAGCGAGTTCAAATTTGTCAAATTCCGATAAGCCAAACTAAAGAATATTTTTCCCACCCCCTTAAACAAAAAGGTAGAGAACTTTCATTAGATTGAAAAAATGCCACCTTTGATACATGTTTACTATGAGAATTTTTGAGAAAATCCCGCTTTTTGTTTGGTTACTATAGTTACGCCCCCTGGCGGCCAACGTAGAAACTTAATTGTAGTTTTCAGCAATTTTACTTGGTCATTTTTGTAATTTTTTTTTAGGCAAGCCATGCGGTAAACGGTTTCCCTTTTAGTTGTATACCCGGTACATAGTACATATTTATCAAGACTACTACCGTGCGAGTAAAAATTATTTGCATCAAAGAGGGCCTTGCATCTAAGGACGTAATTCTTAGCCGTATAGAGCTTAATACCTGTTAGGTGTTAGTAACTACCTCAATTAACAATCAATCAGTTATTCCGTCATCTTTGACAGTCGTTACAAGTAATTTGATTCATCGCTAATTTTTCCAATTTCTTGAACAATTCACACAATGGGCTTTACGGAACAGCACAAAACATTCATGGTTGAAGCGTATTTTCGAAACGGGGTTAGAGTAAATGATGAGTGGCAATACAATCCGGGTTTGTGCATGGACGATTTTCACGAACATTTTCCTAACGGTGCTTTTATTGCTGGGGATTTTTATCATTGCCTGAAAAGAACCGCGGCTGTGTTTAGGGAAACATGTTCTATACAACACAAAAAAGGAGCAGGAAGACCATCTGTAAGAACAGAAGAACTTGTTGCAAACGTTCGTGAAATAATGCAAAATACGCCAACAAATTGAATAAGACGCCTGTCCCAAGAAGTTGGAAGATCTTATGGAACATTCAGGACTCAAGACTATTCTTAAGAAGCAGCTAAATTTATTTTCTTATAAAGTGCAAGTATTCCAAGAAATACAAGCCGCACATTTTGAAAAACGCAGAAATTACTCTCAATGGTTTACCAAAAATTTATTGAAAAGAATTATTTTAGAAATTCAGCAATTTATGTAATTATTTTCCTTTTTCTTTCTGTATACTCTTACTTTGTTAATTTTGTAAACAACAAAAATTAATCTGTATTTGTCTACTTACTTTATTACTCATTAGTTTGGCATATCATGTCATAATATGAATTTGACGAAATTTTAACCTAGATTTGGTTAGATATATCGTCCCCATATCATTGTGATCTAAACCAAGCCCTACGTTTTTTAATCCAAGCCCTCTTTGATGCAAACAATTTTGCTCGCACGGTAGCAATTTTTAAAATGTAATATTTTTACCTATTTAACATTTTTGCTTTTGATAAAAATTCAAAGCCAAAATATTTTACATTTTGCAGCAAATGTTACTGATCATTCCTGTTCCGGTATGTTGTTGAAATTCGCGTTGGAATTATTAGCACGCTTTTTATATT
Organism: Polydrusus pterygomalis; assembly: GCA_963969555.1. NCBI lineage: Eukaryota > Metazoa > Arthropoda > Insecta > Coleoptera > Curculionidae > Polydrusus > Polydrusus pterygomalis. The sequence continues at coordinate 74,890,224 of OZ018377.1, forward strand.
AATATCTGTTCAGAAATATTACCAAAAATATTTTTAATATGCTTAACCGGCTTAATTATGAAACGTTTGGAATGGCTTGAATATTAAACTTTTGTATGATCGGGGCAACGTATTTAATTATTTTAAATAATACCTATATGGAATTTTTGGGTTAATGGCTATTTAATATAAACTTAGCCACGGGTACTAAACAAATATAGAAATTTCCATAATTTTTCACGGGATTTTGAAAAATGTTTTTCCTTTGACCAAAGTATAGCCATATAGATTGATGATTAATTGGTGATGTTTATGGCACGACCCCGCTTGCTGCTGAGAGAGAGGGTGTCTCAGAGCAAGACGGTTCGTGTCCAAGGGATTTAAAAATTACACCTACAAAAATCTAATAGTTCAAAGTTTAATCATGAATATACATAAATATAGAAGTATACACACTGAGGAAAAAACCTTCTATTCCTTATGAGAATTCACATACTCTTTATACAACCGTTTAGTAATATATGTGACAGCGACGCGCTTTCCTACTGTAAGACAACGGAAATTGCTAAACCGTTGTGTAGTGATAATATCACGGTAATTTAGCCAATAGGAAATAGGAGTTAATGCTACCATAGAATGGTTTATAGTCATTATTACTCTAAATACTCGCAGTAATTATCAGATTCTATTGGGGGTGTAATCTGGTTATATACACATATAGTATTAGTTCCAACTGGCAGTTGTAACGAAACTTGACCTTATTCATAATAATATTTCCTTGCTACGGTTAATTAAGCATATACTTACCACTAATAATCAGTTCTGTAGTTCTCAAAAATTTAAATAGCTTCTAGTGTGATATCGTTCTTGTCGTTTAACATTGCATATGATTATCTGTTATGCAACATGGTTTACTGAGATTGTACAATTCGTCCATAGAATATAAAATCCAATACCAATGATGTATTGTGCGAATCTTCTATTGCTTTATCTGACATGCAAAGTTAAAAAAAACTTCTGTACAAAGTAAAAATAAATTAATTGAAACAGGAATTAGTACGATCAATAAAATCAAATTCAGGCAAGACACCTACGAGATTCCGAACAACGATGTGACCTGCGCAACAAATACGTTAAAACTAATATTGGGGCGCGCGGCGATTGTCAATCGCTATGAACCCCCACCAACGTCTTGTGGATTATAGGCTCTATTGGATACAATTCGTTTTTTGTGACAAAATGGGAACAAAATGCGTCGCATTGAGAAAAATTTATTTATTAACAAAATTGCTGTATTAAAAGTAGTTAATTATTTAACAAGACTGTGCTCCTAATGGAACTGATTACTAGTGATTAATAATACCAATAAAAATACTGTTTTAACAAATCTGGAATACATATAACACTAAATCAGGTTTGATATACTAATAATTTATTTAATATGGGTTAATCAAAAATAACCTATCAATACAAACTATGTCTTAGCAAATTTTCGGTGTCTGAGGGAAAATAGTATATATACAGGGTGTCCGGTAACTTATGGGCCATAGAGCAACTGGAGATAGTAGATATAAAAATATGTCTTTTGAGCCAAATTTGCCCAAGTAAAATGTTAGAGGTTAAAGAGATACGAAAAATGATGATAATTTTGAAACGGTTTAAGATATCGAATTCAAAATCGGTATCACTAGGTTTTCGAGAGTGAGAAATTTGAATTTGGTGTTAATTTCAAGATACTCCCTAGAGGGCGCTTGCTACGTGCTTCATGTTGAACTAATTCATCCATATTTTTTTAAACCGTGCAGTTACTAGTATTTATACTTTAAACTATAAAAGAACCTACCTTTTTACGTAAAAAAGGTACTCTTGGTCGATCTCGATATCTCAAGCCGTTACCCAGATTTTAGCGTCTGAATGTTCCATTGCACATTCTGTTGATTGCTGAAAAATATTTAATTCACAAAGTGTGCCTTGCATTTTGACAAAATTTGTTGCGGTGAAAACTGTCATTATTTTCTACTTTTTCCCGTCAAAGGTACGTAAATAAAAAGTTTTTGCAATATCCAAGTACTGTAATCTTTTCAAATAAGAATGCCCAGGCTTAATAAGTTTTCTAACCGTGATTTACGTGATATGGTCTGCGTTTATGCACAAGAGAATTATAATAGTCGTGCTGCACTTAGAAGGTATGTAGAACTCTACCCAACCAGAATCATTCCAGACCGAAAAATATTTTAAAGAATATTCAATCAGTTAGGTGAAACAGGTTCGTTTTATGTCAAAAATCCAGGTGGACGACCGAGAGATCTTGGTTCGTATCGCGGAAAATCCTGAATTAAGCACTAGGCGTTTGGAAGCTTCTACAGGAATAGGTAAATCGACCGTCTCAGAAGTCATCAATGCAGAAAATTTATTTCCTTACCATTTCACGCCTGTTCAAAATTTACTGCCAGGAGATTTGCCAGTCAGATCAGAATTCTGTCAAAATCCACTAAATAAGAATAACGAAGATCCCATGTTCCTGAGAAAAATATTATTTACTGACGAGGCAACTTTTACAAGACGCGGAATTTTTAACTGGAAAAATAATCATCACTATGCTTTGCAAAATCCACGACTACCCAAAGAAAGACATTTTCAGCACGAGTTTTCGATAAATATTTCGTGCGGCATTATCGACAATTTCTTGATCGGCCCATATCAGCTTCCGCAGAGACTTAATGGAGAACAATATTTGCAGTTTTTAGAAAACGATTTACTTTACCTTCTGGATGATATACCTCTGAACATAAGACATAATATGTGGTGCATGCAAGATGGTGCCCCAGCACACTTTGCAGTTCCTGTTCGAAATCATTTAAATCAACGTTTTCCACATCGGTGGATTGGTCGCGGTAGCGAATTTCCTTGGCCACCGCGTAGCCCAGATATTAACCCGTTAGATTTTTATCTGTGGGGTCACATGAAGGATTTGGTATATGGTGATGAATCCAATACACGGGAAGAACTTGAACAAAAAATTCAAGAAGCCGCCATTGTTATAGGAGATAATCAAAATATCTTCCTGAATGTGAGACGTCATTTTTTAAAAAGCTTAAGAAAATGTATTGAAGTAAACGGTGGACACTTTCAACATTTACTAAAGTGAATTAAAACAAATTTTTTGTAGTTTCCAATATTTTCATTTTGTTTTTTTTTTCTGCCTTTTTATCATCAAGTCCTAGAATCTGGGTAACGGCTTGAGATATCGAGATCGACCAAGAGTACCTTTTTAACGTAAAAAGGTAGGTTCTTTTATAGTTTAAAGTATAAATACTAGTAACTGCACGGTTAAAAAAAATATGGATGAATTAGTTCAACATGAAGCACGTAGCAAGCGCCCTCTAGGGAGTATCTTGAAATTAACACCAAATTCGAATTTCTCACTCTCGAAAACCTAGTTATACCGATTTTGAATTCGATATCTTAAACCGTTTCAAAATTATCATCATTTTTCGAAAATTAATTTTCACTTTCAACACCCTGTATCTCTTTAACCTCTAACATTTTACTTGGGCAACTTTGGCTCAAAAGACATATTTTTATATCTACTATCTCCAGTTGCTCTATGGCCCATAAGTTACCGGACACCCTGTATATAAATCACACATAAATTATCAATATCCTTTCTTTTGTTGATACAATTTCTATCCAGAGCATAGTATTCACCATTTCTAGGAAGGTTGTTTTGTTGTATTTTTTTTCCATATTAAATATTTCGACATCAGTTAAATTAATATCGTGATTAGTTTCAGAAACATGTTCTGCTAAAGCGCAAGTTTGTTTTTTTTAATCTGCAGTCAATTTTATATCTTGTGATTATATCCTGTAACACAGTGGAGGTCTGCCCTATATAGTTTTTGTTGTAATCTTGACATTGATATGTTATACTATATATGCTATATGTTTTTTTCTTTATTTCAGGATGGAGGAAACCGTTCGAGCTATGCTGGTTTACAAAAAACAGGCGGAACAACTGCGCCAGGAGAAAGCTGCTTTAACTCTTGCTTTTGAGGTAAGTGACGTTTGTTTTAAAAAGAAAGTTAGTACCAGTTCAATTATACAGTGTCACCAGTAAAGTCCGTAAAGATTTTTTTTTATTAATAGCTTTATTTAAAATTTGACTTTGGCAACAAGTTCTGCTTCGATTTTAATTTGACAGATAATGCGAATCACGTGACTACTAGTTTTTTGCTTAATTTTTATCTCGATCGAAGCAGAACTTCATGCCAAAGTCAAATTTTGAATAAAGCTAGTAATAAAAAAATCCCATATGATGCGGACTTTAATTACTGGTGACACTGTATGTAGATAATAGAATTACTGAAGTAAGTATTTAATAATAATTAGTGTCCGACCGAAACAAGATTTTCAGCCGAAACCGAAACCAAAACCGAATCTTCGGCGTTGGTCTCAGTTTCGGCCGAAACCGAAACTTATTTATACATAATAAAAATTCTATTGTATACTGAAATCTAATGAATTTTTTACACATATACGCAGCAGCGCACCCAGGATTTTATGTTAGGGGGGGCCCGCCAACCAATGCCAGAAGCAAATTTTTTCATAAACTTTTGAGTTAGGTACGCATTTTTCTAGTACTTTGGAGCTTTTTTAACAGGTACTATTGGAAGATCGCAATAGCCTAGTTCAATCGAGGTAAATATCTAAACAAATTGACTTTTTAAAATATCCACTTTAATAATTATTCCGGACAAAACATACCACTCTTTTTACCAAATAAAATATAGGTAATAGTAATGACGACATATCCATAACACAAATATATTTATTTAAAAATATAAATTAGTACAAAGCACAACAATAAACCATATTTTATAAATAATAGAAACCAAAACTTTTTCATAACACCTTTCCTTTGCATTTGTTAAATATGTAAGTCTAATTTTCTTCGACCCTTAGAAAGTTTATTTAAAATTTCTTCACAAGAAACAGGAACATTCTTATGAATAAATAAATTTGCCAAACCATTACCTAAGTCTTACTTGCCCGGCGGAATTTCTTAAGTACCATTTTAAGTACTTTAATGTGGAAAATGACATTTCAGAGGTACTGGTGGTGACGGGAAGGGTAACAAAAATTTGCCAACGATTTTTTATATTGGGAAATATCATACCATTACATTAAATATATAGCTTAAACATATCGGAGGGTATTTCTTTGCTATCCGTAAACTTGTCGTTCCATAATTTAAATTCGCATATTAGAATGCTTTCACTATAAAAATTTTCAAAAAATTAATAATTTGCATAAAAAGAACGAAGGCTGAGAAAGCTTTGCAAATTTTCTACTTGTTTATTGGGACGGGGCAATAAACAGTTAAATAGCAAAATAATTGAAAATTAAAGTTTTTTTTAGTGGGTTAGTGGAAGTCAATTTCATTGGGGGTTTTGGGGGGGGGGGGGGCAAGGCCCCCTTGCCCCCCCCCCCCCTGGGTGCGCCACTGCATATACGGACATAACAGTGAACTCGTGTTAAATAAAATAATAAACAATAATTGAAATATGTAACAAAGATATCTATGTATTCATGTTATATTAACAATTTAATATGTAAATGTTAAAGACTTACTCTTGTAGGTAAATTTTGTCAAAAATCAACACTTAGATATAAAGTAATGATTACTTAATTGAGTACTTTAATTTTGTTCACAATATTCTTAAGATTAATTTGTTATTTATTGAGATCTTGCATTTCGAACTTGGTTATTAAAGAAGTAGCTAATTATCAGTCTGAACAAAAATTAGCAATCAAGCACTTAATTTTTAAAAAAAGTTATTAAATCAAAAGTTTCGGCGCACCCGAAGTTTCCGCCGAAACCGAATCTGTCACCGAAACTAGATTTTTTGGCCGAAACTATCCGAAACCGAAACTGAATCTTCGGTCGGTCTAATAATTCAATTTCACTGCTAATTTAAGTAAAAATATTTGTGGCTATATCTATGATCGACCTCATATTTCCTTGTTACTGTTTAATCTACTATCTACTAAATTTCAAAATTGAATGGGAGGACGATCATTAAACTTTCATTTAAAACGCAAAATTCGAAAAGTCGTTGAATCTAAATAAATTGTATTAAATTCGACGCTCTGCCTTTTTAAATTTCAAATGAGTTTTCTTGATGAAGAGAAAGGAGAAAAGAGATTTGTATTAAATTAGTTTAGCTAATCGCTCGGGTATAAAAGACTTTCCCCTTTCAATTATGAGTTTTCGGAAAGTTAAGGCTTCAATCTGTAATAAAAATAAATTTGTTAAATGAATACGAAAACGGTAACAATTATTGTATTTTTTAATAATGAAAAAAGCGGGTTCAGATAAAAATAAAAGCCGGATTTAGAAAGGCTTAACAGTTGCAAAAGAGTTATTTCTGTAGGCTTTATTCTTGGATATTGGATATTGCAGAGTGATATATTTTTTACAATATTGTTTACATTATACTTACTTTACCGAAATTATGTACAGGGTGGCCAACTAAGCGAGGTAAGCGGCTGTATCTCAGGAACCATTAATCGTACAGCTTTCGAAAAAAAAATGATATAAGTAAAGCGATCATGAGAAAATTCTGGAAATTACTGTCAAGTTCCTCATTTCGCCGCAAGGGGGCACAATTGAAAATTATTTTTTTTTATTTTAAATTTCTCCGAAAACTCCTATATTAAGGTATAACTCTGATTACATCATTGGAAAGATTAGATAATTCTGCATCATTTTGGTTTAAGGCTCGTTGGCGTACCGACCTTGATAAGTGTGGGGGAAGCTATTGAATGTGTAAACATTAAAATCGTTGTAACTTCTAAACGACTTATCCGATTTTACTAAATTTAAGCTTTTTTGGAAGAGAAAGGTTAGTACCTTCAATCGTCGTATCCAATGGTATACGATAGTTTCTAATAAAATTGCTAGAGGGCGCAATTTGTAATAATAACATTTTTTTTTTTATTTTATCCCGAAAATTCAAATCATACGGTATAACTATGACATCATATTCGGAAAGTAGATTAAATTCGCAAGAAAAAATGTAAAGACCGCAGTTCGATATTGTTGTTCGTTTAAGAATTATTGCCAAAACAATAATTTTTAATTCAAATTGCGCCCTCTAGCAAATTTATTAGAAACTATTGTGTACCATTGGATATGATAATTAAAGGTACTTACCTTTCTCTTCCAAACGACCTTAAATTTAGTAAAATCGGATAAGTCGTTTAGAAGCTACAGTGATTTTAATGTTTACACTTTCAATAGCTTCTTCCACTCTTATCAAGTGAAAGTGTAAAAATTTAAATTGCTGTAACTTCTAAACGACTTATCCAATTTTACTAAATTTAAGGTCGTTTGGAAGAGAAAGGTAAGTGCCTTTAATTGTCATATCCAATGGTACACAATAGTTTCTAATAAAATTGCTAGAGGGTGCAAATTGAATTAAAACTTATTGTTTTGGCAATAACTCTGGAACGAACAACAATATCGAACTGCGGTCTTTACATTTTTTTCTTGCAAATTTAATCTACTTTCCGAATATGATATCATAGTTATACCGTATGATTAGAATTTTCGGTATAAAATCAAGAAAACTGTTATTATTACAAATTGCTCCCTCTAGCAATTTTATTAGAAAATATCGTGTAACATTGGATACGATGATTGAAAGTACTTACCTTTCCCTTCCAAACAAGCTTAAATTTAGTAAAATCGCATAAGGCGTTTAGAAGTCACAGCGATTTTAATGTTTACACATTCAATAGCTTCCCCCACTCTTATCAAGGTCGGTACGCCAACGAGCCTTAAAGAAAAATGATGCAGAATTGTCTAAGCTTTCCAATTATGTAATCAGAGTTATACCTTAATATAGGAATTTTCAGAGAAATTTAAAATTAAAAAAAATAATTTTCAATTGTGCCCCCTTGCGGCGAAATGAGGAACTTGGAAATAATTTCCAGAATTTTCTCATGATCGCTTTACTTATATCATTTTTTTTTCCGAGAGCTGTACGATTAACGGTTCCTGAGATACAGCCGCTTACCTCGCTTAGTTGGCCACCCTGTACAAGTTGAAAACTTTACCTGAAATAAATTCTGTAAAGTAGAGAGACATATTATATGAATCGTGTTGGTGTTTGTTTTAATGATGTTCAGTTGGAACTGTCTGGAGTTGCCAAGAATTTGCGTCTATTAATGGATAAAGATCTTAGATTTTCTGCGCACATTAGCAATTGCATAAAAAAAGCATTTGGCAATCTGAAACTGATTTATTGTCAGAAAAATCTACTTAATGCTCCGCTTAGGACAATGTTATGTGAATCCCTAGTCTTGTCACATTTTAACTATGCGGATGTTGTATATGGTCCTTGTCTTCTGGATAAGGATGTTCGCCGTATTCAGTTAATACAAAATTGTTGTGTAAGACTAATAGGTGGCATTAGAAAGTATGATCGGGTTGTTTCTGCCAAAATAAGGGAACTAAAAATTAATGGTTAAAGATGGATGCGCTTACTTTATATAATAAAATCATATGTAAAAAATGTCCAGACTATCTTTATGAGAAAATTAAGTTTTGAACTGATATACATAACCTTGATTTACGTCATAAACTCATTATTACCCCACCAATTTACAGAACAAATTATTTTCAGAAATGTTTTTCATTTAATATTGCAAAATTGTATAATAAAGTTAAACCACAAGTAAAGTTGTTAACATGTTAGAAGTTTAGGCAACTAATTAAAGCTTCGATAGACAGTTATATCTTAACATAGTATAAAACAAAGTCGCTGTCGCCCGTCTGTCCCTATTCATATGTGCTTAAATCTTTAAAACTATGCAACGGATTTTGAAGCGGTTTTTTTTAATAGATAGAGTGATTTAAGGGGAAGGTTTTTATGTATAACTAGCGACCCGCCCCGGCTTCGCACGGGTGCAATTTCAGAAAGTGGCATGCCGGGTACTAATATATCGGGTTTGTTCGGGTTTGTATTTATACCAGCGGGTTGCAACGCATGCCGGGTACACGCTAGTTTTATTATAAATTTAACCATTTTGCCGCCATTTTTCGCTCTAAATGAAGGATTAAATATGCAACGCATGCCGGGTACACGCTAGTGTAATATAATATGTTAATTAAGATTTTTTTTTTGGGTCTTCACTCAGTTATCTCTTAAGCGTAGTAATTGTTACAAAACTGCACATTTCAGTTTCAATATTTTTCATCGAACTGGAGTATAACAGAACTATATTGGTATTAATTATTAATAGTGGTTATATTTTTAGTTTAAGCCTTAACTTCGCCTTTTGTAACTTATGTTTACAATAAAGTCTTTTATTATTATTAAATAAACATTCCTCATATTAATTTTACATTTTTATTGCCGCTTTCCATGTTCTATAACATGTCGCTATCAGATATTTATTCTGACATTTCGTCTTTTGATTACCATCATCTGGTATGTATTTTAAAATTCTGACATATATTTTTAATGCAGTTTCGTATAGCTTGTATCTAATAGAATAATAATGTGTATAAATTAATTTTACATTCCAAGTTGATGAACTACTTTAATCAAATATACTGAGAAAATAAATAAACAAGATACGCTCTTTAATAAAAAAACGGGAATAAACTCACTGACATCACATCTGCCTCGACCCATGGGTAGCAGTGATTCAGACGAAGGTCGAATGCCGCCACATCTACCGGAATATCGGACGGGTTGTTTTCTATTTTTAAGCTGTTCTTGTCTATTTAATTTATCAAAACAAAGATAGCAATATAATCCGTCGAGGCTGACAAATAAAAAGGTTGCGTGGATAATGGGATAACGTAATAAGGTTTTGATCTCATGTTTTTAAATTTTCTGCTTTCGCGGCGCGGCGTCTTTGAAATTGTCTCTAGGAAAGGTTTGTGACCATCTAGAAAGATTTTTATTATTGGGGTGTATTTTTAATAGGTTCTAATTCAGAATGTTAAGTTAATGCTAGATATAAAAAAAATTGATTATAGTGAAAAGGTCTATTGGATTACAAGAGCGTGGCGGCGCGGCGTTTATCCGCTAGTAATAATATACCATATTGGCAAAATGTGAGTATGAGGGAATAAATAATATGTTGAGATACCCGCAATAAGGATAACAGTGTTGTCGACGTGAACAACGCATAACAAGGCCATCCCTGGGTTAATATAAAGAGATGTGGGTAATTTTTCTGCTGACCACGTTTCATCGACAAAAATGCAGTATTTAGTAATATTTGATATTTTGTTCAGAAGTGGGCAACGTTGAGTCTTGGTCGATCTCCTCTGAACCCCCGCCCCGTCAAGTTCATTTTGTATTCATTTCTTTACATTAAAAACGTAAGGTTCGTTAGTAGGTACTGTATATCACTTTGCTTACCTATGCCATTGCATATCAAACTATAAGAATAGCGGATCTTCGAGAAAAATTGACAACCCTGTTTTAGACTGTATTGGAGACGGTTTGGCCACCATTGTGGAATTGATCGTAAATCTATAGTTATAAATGCAGCGCCTCGGCAACAGATGTCTCAAATTCACTGATGTGATGTCGTGGTGTTGCCGCATATCGTATTTTATTGGAATATTTTATATAACAAACTTTTATTTTAAATGCTTCCTACCCTGCAGGTGCAGAAAGAAATACAATAGGACACAGAAAAAGGTATTAAAATCAAAATTCCATATTTATTAATTTTTGACCTGCTAATAGACCACATAATAATTGCATACCACTATTTACGATCCATTGCATCTGCCTCTCTTCTTCTACCGGAAAACGAAATAATCTTAATCCTGAGAATGCGCGAGGCGACTTCCCACATTGAAAATAAGCACACTTGTTGCCAGCCATATCGTGTCACTCAGTCTGATCCTTTTTCAATCAAAAATAAATATAATAATATATTATGCCAGTGCAAGGCAATCCAGGCACCGCGATGCGCGTGGTTATGGTAGTGGGGAGAGGATCATGCAGCAAGTCAAACAGACAGACGGCAACAAGGTTTTAATTTAGCAGTGAAAAGGCTTGTCGTTAGTGGCTGCATAAACACGCTTTATTGTTGGTGACTCAATGTGCCATCTATGAATTTAACGTAGCAGATTTAGGAAATCTGCTTATATGGCCTTCTTATAGTTTGATATTCAATACCTATGCGTTGTTATTTAAAATACGCAAAAATGTTAATACGAAATTTAAAGAATAGAAAATTGCCTAGACCGTAAAATTATTTTTAAAAGCAAGATGAAAAAAAAATTCTACTAGATGTCGCTACTCACTACATCCTCTCTCTGGCTTTAGCCAAAGTAAGTTCAAGTTTCAAGTTGACCGATCGTTTCTAGCCTCACTCATGAGCCATGATATGGCGAAACGCTTCTGAGGATGGTTCTGACGAAACGAAAGAAAAGTAAAACTCTTCTCATATATTTATATTATTTTTAAATAAAACTATAAAACACTTTTTCTTATAGCACGTAAGAATTCTTGGCACCAATTAATAGTATATTAACGTACACGTTTTATAAAGCATCATTTTATAGCCCGCGTCTATGTTAAAAAACGAGCCGCTTGCGGCGACAAGTGCTTAAAACTGCTTTATATAACACGTACGTTATACTATTTTTTCTAATTTGTAGTTTTTTCACTAAAAAACACATATTTAAAAAGAAAATAAATCCTTCAAATTTTGTAAATTTTTATGTCTAAATTTTATGTTGGTAATACTATTTTATATCATAGTAGCCTCTGGACAAAAAAAATTATTTTGCGAACTGTCATTTTTTGATTTATTGACCCATTTTCACCACGAGATTCTAAAGTTATTTTAGCGATATGATATTTGAAATTGGACGGAATACATTGTGTGATCCTTGTACATTAGGTACATATACAGAGCGTTCGGAAATTCGGGCGATTTTGCTACTTTTTTCGACTTGCAAAAGACGCGATTTTACGTCACGGCATTGCAAGTTAAAATCGATATTGGAAGGTTAGTAGATTGAATTTTGGATAGGATTTGGCAGAAAATGATAACTTGAAGCATCTACAAAAGATTGATTTATAGATTTATGCAACCAACATACATGACTGTTATCCACACAGAATAAAAAAGTAGGTTATCAAGCTATTTTTCCTCTGCGAAAAATGGGTTTTCTCGTAAATCACAAAGGCCGCGCAAGTCAATGAAATAAAACATTTAAATGTTACCAACATCAAATAACGAAAAAACGAGTATCGAAATAGCTTCATTATATACGCAAATGCGTATCGTAATAGAGTCGTTATGATACCAAATTAGAAAAAGTAAATTTGAATGTTTTTTTTATACGCAAAATAGAAAATATTACACTTTGACTGGTCACAGCTCATTTATGGCACATTTTTTTTTGTTCTGATTTTTTTTTTAAATGCCAACTGTTGGATAAACTTTTGTTAAAATTATAAACCCGGTTTTTCGTTGAAATAATATTATATTGTTAAATACATAATAACTTCAATGTGTTATCATTTAGCGGAAAACAATTTTACTTCTCTTCTCCATGCGGCTATTCACTTTGTGGTTTTTAAGTAAATGGGCGGTTTATAAACGGACGGAAAATGTAAATTTCTTTTCGTATACGTTTTATGCAAATATCTATAAGTCTAGACAGCACATTAAACAATTTCAAAAAGCATATATTAGATATTTTATTACTGTTAATAATAACTGAAAAATGTTAATCGGCGTGCAGATAAAGGTTTTAAAATAGAAAAAGGTTTAACGGGGTTGCTGAGATTCAATTATCTTAAAAACTAAAGTGCATCAATGCAAATCAAATCTTTGATGTAATTTTTACCAACTAGAGTCTATAAAGCTATATAATATTATACAGGATGACAATTTGAAAACGAACAGCATTTAATATTGCCTCTACCAATGATAGTATAAAAATTTGGCGAAACACGTCAATTGATATATTAAGGGAGAAATTTTTTAAGGCATTTGTTGTCGTGTTACTTTTAACCCCCTGACCCCCAGGGCACCTACCCCTAAAATTTTAAACGGCAACCCCTATTTCTTTTACCATTTTTGTGTGCCTTATAAAATTCTACATAAACTGTATAATTTTTTTTTCAAAATTGTGATTATTAACCTCACAAATTAATGAAATGTATTTAAATAAACATTTAAATAATGCAACTCCTTGAAAAATTATGATAATGATAATGAAATACTGGAAAGCTCACCTTTCCTACTTTTACTTACTACTATGAATTGTTCAAAATGTGTTCCATTCTTCTCCAAGCACAAGTACAGCCGGTATTCAAACTGTTTTCGGACGTTTTCAAGAGTTTCAGGTAAAATAGCTCTACACTCCTGTACAATTCTTTGTTGTAATTGTTTAATGGAATCTGGTTGAGTTTTAAATACAACGGATTTCAAGTGACCCCATAAGAAAAAATCCAGCGGTGTCAGATCTGGTGACCTAGGTGGCCATTCTATGGGTCCCCTCCTACCAATCCACTGCTCTGGGTAATGATTATCCAACCACTCTCATACTGGGTGTACATTATGCGGAGGCGCTCCGTCCTGTTGGAAGTGCAGCAAATTTCATCTAGAGCAAGATTTCCATTGGCGTCCCTTTGATTTTCCAACTCTCGAATTATAGGAGGTTCTATAGCTGTGTCTAACATTTCTGCATAAATTTCACCAATTAGATTTCCATTGATAAAGAGTGGACCGATGATACTATTAATTGCCTAATATACCCGCCCAAACATTTATTTTTTGAGGGTATTGCGTATGCCCCTCTCTAATAATGTGAGGATTGAGGTCGCTCCAATTACTACAGTTTTGTTTGTTGACCTTGCCATTTAAGTAAAAAGTGCATTCGTCACTGAAACAGATATTCTTTATTAACCTGGGCTGAGTAATAATCTTATCCGTCATAATTTCGCAAAACTCAATACGTCTGTCCGGGTCATCGTCCCCTAATTCTTGAGTAATTAGGAGTTTGTATGGATGGAATTTGTGAAGCTTCACTTCAATCCTTTCCTGACTGACTCAGGCGACAGTCCAGTTTGACGAGTTTGATCTGCAACTTTACGAAGGGACGTAGTGGGAGCCATAGCAACTTCACCAAGAACCTCAATCTGAGCGAGATCATTGAGGAGTCTTGGCTCATTCCTTTTCTTATTGCAAACAGATCCTGTTTCTTCAAATTTAGCTACTAACTCACGGATGTACTTGTGTCCAACATTTCTTTCACGATGTATTTCGTTGAATACGGCCGCCGTTCTTGCAAAGCAACGATTTTCAGCTTCGTAAATGAAAATCATTTCTACGCATTCAGCAATAGTGTAAACCATTTTAAGAAACGATACTAAAAATTAAAAACTATTGAAATGTTTATGAAATTACCTTTCACAGCTTATTTCACTGATTCTAGAAGAACATGAAATAAATAATGAACACCAGAAGTCGGAAAATATATAAAACACCTACTAACTACAAAACGAGGATCTTGTTTTGTCGAAAACTGCAAAAAAATTAAATTATTTTATGTTTTCTAGTGGCGATATCAAAGACGAATGTAAATAAATAAAAGAATTTGGAATATAAGTATTGGTAGGTACAAACAGTTTTAAACGAAGTGCTATGAGGCGGTGAATGCAATCCGTTTTAAAATTCGATATTAAATACATTTCATTAATTTGTGAGGTTAATAATCACAATTTTGAAAAAAAACATGATACAGTTTATGTAGAATTTTATAAGGAACACAAAAATGGCAAAATAAATAGGGGTTGCCGCAAAATAAATAGGGGTTGCCATTTAAAATTTTAGGGGTAGGTGCCCTGGGGTCAGAGGGTTGAAAGTAACACGACAACAAATGCCTCTAAAAATTTTCCCCTTGATATATCAATTGACGTGTTTCGCCAAATTTTCATACTATCATTATTAGAGGCAATATTAAATGCTGTTCGTTTTCAACTTGTCACCCTGTATAAATAAATATGCCGAAAACATAAATTTATGATTTAATAGATTGTCTACGTTTAACCACAGCTTAAAATAATAACATTAATAATAATCTTAAAGTAGACACTCGCGATTTTATTTCAAAATGACTAGAAATAATTCACTACTCGGTCTTCTGTGGAATAACAATTATTCGCAAACATTATTGCTTCTAAGCAAGCGTCAGTTTTATGGCCGTCGATATTATGAAAGAACACTTTCAGAGCCGTAAAGGTTTTATTGCCGTTTTTAAAATATTCGGAGAATCTGGTAATGTAAAAGTTTAAATTAAAATGAGAACAAAGTAGTAAAAGAAATAAAATGTAGAACGGAATAAAGTAGACAGAAAAGTAATTTTATTTACAACCATGCATGTAATATGTAATGACATTTTATCTATATTTGAAATCTTTGGAAAGTTGACTTTTTTTACTTCTACTTTCCACCCGAGTTGATAGTAAAATTTTTTTTTTTTTTGTAATCTCATTAAGAATCGATATCTCGAAATAATGTACAAACACAGCAACATACTTACCCACTGTAATACACCACCAGTCATTACACACTACATTGGCATTTATGTAGGCAGCCAATCATATTATGTTCAAACCTTCCTGAATTTTTTTTTTGAAAGGTTTATTTCATGATTAGTTGAAGTTAAAGTAGTATCAGTAAAATTTGAACTTTGAAACCAATTTTGCCGTATTAACTTAAGTAGCGACAGAAACATCGATGTATCCCTCAGGTACTGTGCTAGATTTCCAGCCTCCTAAACGCCTAATTTGCATGAAGTCTCCACTATTATTGGCGAACTAATTAGCCGCTGTTCTTCTGAAACAGTGGTCAGTAAAACATTCAATATTCAGCTTCAGATAAGCTCAATTTTTTTCTAGAAAGTAACTTAAAGTGTTGTGCCAATATATTGTTTAGTGATTTTTCCATATCTTATTTGCATGATAGGCTTTCCACCCTGTATATTTTTCCGAAAAGTTATGTACACCTGAAGTGGTGCATCCATTTTTTATCATCATAAATGATCGTGGCTTTTACGTTTTGCTATTCTGTATTTCAATCGCATTTTCTTCTAAAAAGTGAACGTCTATTGTTTTCATTTTTTGATCGGCATGAGCCTGAGACACCAATAGTCAATGCGACCTACAAATGTATAAAATAACAAGTTAACATACAAACGGCCAATCTTTTAGCCTAAAATACCTTTTGAACAAGAAATTTCATGGGTGCTTGTTCCAAAAACTTTCAATATTTTCCATAGACAGTGTGTTCAATTTTTTTGGCTTGTATCCTTTGTTTTGCTTTTTTAAAAATGGCTCGACCATATCAACTCCTTAATTTTTCTGTAAACCTTCTTATTTTCTTTACTCATTGCGTAAAATACGATTCAGAGGTAGCCATATCTCGGCATTCTTGCCTATTATAGTTTGTTCCATTTCGGAATGACATATGAGGTCTTGGTATGGGGATGCGCTGCAGGCACTAATCTCCAAAGGGTGTTTTGAAAGCAATAGTGTGCCGTTTACATTAAAGCCACTGATAGTTGCAGGGTCCACTTTTCTCGACATTCAATCATGACTGTTCGATCAGTTTATCTATGACAGTCCACAGTCCATGCTACTTAAGAAAACACATCCAAAATCACAACACACATAATGACATTCATCAACACTATACACGTTTTTGGGATAATATTGTAAAACCTCAACTTAGACTTAATAGCTTAGTAAATAGGGAAAAGTGGATCTATCAAAAAATCCGATCACTGGACTACTTCTTGGAAATATCTACTATACTCGTGTTTTTAATTTGGTTTCAATTATTTTCCTTGTGCAATAAAAGAAAATTACTTTTGCGAAATTAATTTTTTTACAAAGGAATTTAATGATCCTGACAATATTCATAAAAAAATGATTGGAGTAAATGCGGACAAGGCAGGCACCATCGTATTTTGCAGTACAATATTGGTCAATACAGTTTCGGTGGGGTGAAGATTACCCAAGAAGTAGAAGGCCTTTAGATTCACCAACCCTGATGTTTGTAGGAAAGTGGTAGTTTCTAAGTATCATCGTTTGAAATTGTCCATTATTGCTAAAGCATTAAATGTATCTGGGTTTTGACAATTCTAAATGATATCTTAAACTATGAATAAGCAAAGTTTCAGCAAGGTGGGCTTGTTGACTTACGAAGAGAAATTTTCCGAATACTATTTGTAATCTTAGGATACTCACCGCCACTTTTTCTCTAAGATAATAACAGACGATGATACTTCTTTGTTTGAGCGATGGTACATCTTTTGTTTGAAGGTGGTAGACACAGTGGCGGCTCGTGCCATTTTAGTGAAGTAGGGCCAGGTAAACCCTTAGCGCCGCAAGCAAAAAAATTTTGGGTGCCACGCCCTTTTTTGTTAATAGTTCTTGCTTTTAAAGTAGGAAAAATAAGCAAAAAGGCACCTAATTTAATTTATGAATTTACAATCATATCTTGAATATACCTAAACACGATAACAAGTTAAAACACACAAGCAATGTCAGTGGTTTCATCTGCGATAACAGCGATAAACGGAGAGTCCTTTATTTCTTTTATGACTTCATCATGATACACATCTAACATACAGTCCAGAAGTTCATTTTGTAGGGGTTTTGATGTTCCTTTAAATACTTTCGATTTTTCAATATGATCTTTAAGAGTTTTGTCTAATTCTGAGCTGAAATTTATTAATTCACCAAATATGCCCCTATTTTCCGACGTCTCTTTTTCGTCATGACCTCTCAAAGCCAACTCAAATGCACCACAAAACCGAACGCAGTTTATAATTTGGTTTAATATGTCTCTGTTTTTATCAATTTGTTCGTTTTTCTTCATTATTTCATTGTGATATGCAGAATTTAATTGAGTGTTAATGTTAATTTTACCAAGCATACTGAAATTAAATATATTGTTTAAATGTACCTTCGATTTTTCATGTGTCTTCATTTTGTCCCAGAAATGGACCAAATCATCTGTACCTTTTTGGGAGCAAGTTTGCTTCCCACCAAATAAAACACACATAAAACAAAATAGTCTATTAGATTCATCACAACCGCACACCCAAGTATTTTTTCCATAAAGTTTCCTTTAAAAATCTAATAGTATTCATTACTTATGTATTTCTAAAATAAAAAGTTCGTTAACCCTACATTAAATCAGCCGCCGGCCGAACGAAAACAAATCGGGACGCGACGCGAACATCACCTGTTTGAAACGTCTAACATCAAACGGTCAAACGAAGAGAGCCTGGCTATGTCGGTCGAGATTTTTGCCTGCTTGCATTCAAGGTCATTTTTCAACGTTTTTTATTGAGGTGATGGCGTTTCGTCACCTCCCGTGTGCCTCGTCGCGCTTGGCGCGGAAGCTACGTTACCGTTTTACGCATAATCGCTTCCTTTTAGATGGAAATTTGCACCCGACTGTGTTCCATTTTTAAATTATTTTGCGAATTGCTTAAAAAACGAGAATATTAATTTTAATAGGTTTTGGTAAAGGGCAGGACGCTAGACAGGAGGGCAGGTAGTGCCATGGCACTGTGGCTCTACCCCACGAGCCGCCACTGTTCAGACACTGAAGTAATATCAAAAAAGTTTCCTTGTCGGACTTCCATCGTCTTTATTTTGTCACTTAACACAACGTTTTGGTTATTTAGTATCTCTTGCCGTTTTCAAGTGTAAACTAAATTATAATTCTAAGGGTACTGTCTTAAATACTAATCATGTGCAATGGAGCTTGATGACTCCGCCTACGTGCTTATTGAAGTGTGAAATTTGAGCTGTTGGTTTTGGACAAGAAGAGGCTTTCAGATATTGGGGATATCTATATTTGGTTTACTAAATATATTTGTATTTTGATTTATGACAGCTGATTCTTTGAATTTTAGCTTTCTCCAATTCTGTTCCGTGTCCAAAACCTTGGCTTCTGACCACTGTATATTATGTTGGTTGGTCCATACATGTTCCGCTATATCTGATCTCGAAGTTTCACCTCTTTGAGTATGTTTCAAATGTTCTTTATCTCGTACGGGAAGAGGTCTTTTTGTTTCTCCAACGTACTCCAATTTCGCCACACTCGCAAGGGATTTGATAGGTACGGGGGTTTTTGCACATGGATAGTATTTAAGACAGTAGCCTCAGAATTATAATTTAATTTACGTTTGAAAACGGTTAGGGATACTAAATAATCGAAACGTTGTGTTAAGTAACAAAATAAAGACGATGGAAGTCCGACAAGGTATTTTTTTTAGATACATCTGTTATATATCACTGGTATCCAGAAACAAACAGAATTTGGGTTACACAACAAAAATGCCGAAAGGTTTGTTAATATACATATTATAAAAACAAGAAGTTTCTGTCTTTTTACAGAGTGTTAAACTATTCCATTAATATGAAGTATAAAGGTATTAGGTACGTTATTGCAAAAAGTACAACCTTAACGTCCGATAAGTGTTTCAAAGAGCATCTGCTTACTGCATTTATTATTTTCTTTGTACTTTAAACCCCTCTTTAACTTTTTATTTAATGGATCAAACCAAATTGATGACGTAAGCGTGACGAGTTCAAATGAAGATTTATGAAAGGAAAAATGGATTTTAATACGATCAACCGTGTCAAATGTAATAAAGACAAACTTTTCGCGGCACGTTTTGTATCAGTCATCGTGATGATGGGAAAACTTTAAACAATTAATAATCTGAGTTTTAATAGGGGTCTGTTGACGACAGACTGCAAAACAAAGCTTAACTATCGTAGTCAATAAATATTGCTAAATACAGTATCTATATATTTTGCAACCTTTATCTCTTTAAAATATTGGACAGTTTTATAAATAATTAATGTATTAAAAATACAATTAATATAAAATAATAAAAGGTATATTGGCAACCGGTTTGTTCGTTGTTATCCAGAGCATTTTTTAAAAATTTGATTTAAATTTTATTTTTATAAAATAATATTAGTTGAAAAAATTGAATTAAAAAAAATGCTCTGGGTAACAACGAACAAACCGGTTGCCTTTTAGACGCAATTTGTTCCTCTAGTTATCGCCTCCTTATAATCCTCTACTTATAAGAAAAAAAGCTAAAAAAATTGACGCCTATCAGTCAAAAGTTGACAGTTGTCGTATGGTAGCTTGACAATCGACGATAGACAGACCTCGTTTAATGCGAAATTACCCGAATGCGGTGTACTGGACGCTCGATACAAAAATGCTCCCCGGATGGAGTTGACAAGAAGAAAAATATCTTTATTATTGATTTTACGACGAAAAGTTATTCTTTATAAAAAATTCTGCTTGTCCAGAACATGAACATACCATATAAAAATTTTAGATCAAGTGTACAGGGTGATAAATTAAGAAAACATGAAAATGCTTTAAGAGAGAAGTACCATTATTTATTATTTTAGACAAGATGTTTATGAAACAAAGTTGTTTATAATCCAAAATAAAGTCTAAATACAAAATTCGAAATCTGAATTCTAATTTTTATTTTTTACAATAGAATTTATGAACATTCAGAATGTACAATTGTGGAAAAAGTTATTATTCTACATATCCTCCTCTAACCTGCACACATTTCTCCAAATTAGAAATAAATTAAATAAATAGGTCAGCACTCTCAGGTTTTTATTTTGAATGTTCAGAAATTCTATTGTAAAAACAAAAATTAGAATTCAGATTTTAAATTTTGTATTTAGGCTTTATTTTGGATTATAAACTCCTTTGTTTTATAAACATTTTGTCTAAAATAATAAATAATGGTGCTTCCCTCTTAAAGCATTTTCATGTTTTTTTAATTCATCACCCTGTACACTTGATCTAAAATTTTTATATGGTATATTCATTTTCTGGACAAGCAGAATTTTTTTATAAAGAATAACTTTTCGTCGTAAAATCAATAATAAAGATATTTTTCCTCTTGTCAACTCCATCCTGTTAATTGAAGGGACGGTTTATGAAAAAATGTATAGAAACACAAAAAACTAAAAATATTATTTTAATCCTTTAAAGGGTGGCTATTTTCTAGACTAAAAGATTAAATGGCTGCTTTGAAATTAATTTATATTTCGAATGTAAAAATTAAATCATAAAATCGATTATAGTCACCCTCTAGACATAAAGTTTTAAAGAAAAATCTGAAACAGCTGTTCTAAACCTATAAACTTGCTTGGATTTAATTTGGCAATGCAGGGGTGCGAACTAGCGTATGCATTATTTAGCGAGACATCACACTTGTCGGGGAAAGTTCTAATCAATTTAACCAGCGCCGTTATGCAGCTGAGGCCGCAGGTTCCTGTGTACATTATTTTGTTAAGAAAAAAGAGCGGGCATTTAGGATAGCAGCAGGAATGCAGGTATTTGGGAGACAAAATAACACGAACGGTTGTCTTTTTAAACTTAACGACTTGAAAAATGTGTCTGTACTTTTACGTTCTGCGGTTTAGCGACCGTTGTTGGTTTGTTTTATCTTTTACGCCATTTTTAAAACAGCATATTTTAACATTTTTTTGCTTGATATGCACGCTTTGTTTGTAAAATTTAGTAGGTATAATAGGAAGGACAACAAACATTTTTTTGCGTTAAAAATACTTTATTATTAAAACGTTATTATATGACATAGCTTAATAATAAATTATTTTTTTTTTAATTTATTTATTTTACGTCGGCCTTTTTCCGCAACGAGGCCAATCACCGACGCCAGGGAATTTGTCACACACTATCTGGCAATTTTGCCGAATCCCTCTTTGTCGAGGGTAGGGTTCTTTAACGTGCCAACATCCATGACACGGGGCCCACAGTTTAACGTCTCTTCCGAAAGACGGCGCACCTCTTAAACCAAATTCCAAATTTAACATCGACGTTGCCGGCACTGGGAATGGAACCCGGGCCTACGATCTGTGAGGCCGCTGCGCTGACCATATACCACAACGCCGATATAATAAATTATAATATAGGGGTTTTAAATTAAAGTGTTGAATAGATAAACTTTACGTTGTTAAACTAAAATTTATTTTCCACTTAAAAAACACTTTACTGAAGACACTGTGTTCTTTTTTGTCTTAATATTAAGGTGTATTACTTTCAGACACAAACAACGTTTTCAAAAATACTGATTTTATGAAGTTACCTTATACAGGGTCAAAAACAAAAAAACTTTGCATCACATGCGACCAAATTTTAATAGCCCAATTTTGAATTTGTAAAAAAACACACATTTAATATGGCGCTACTTTATAGAAAATGTATCTGAAATAAAGCCTTGTCAAAACTGAGAAGTTTCATGTAGGTTGCGTTGAGTCTTATTTTGCAAAAGTGGTGCAATTTACAAAATATAGGTAAAAAATCTAAATTATCTTATGCAGCTAAAATTTTGCATGTGGTCTAGCAACTGCATTAAAAAAAACTTTTTTAAATAACTTTTTTCGATACTTTCAGAAATAACCCCACTTTTGAATTTTTTTTTGAAAAAAAATAAAATTTGACAGATAATGCGAATCACGTGACTACTGTTATTTTGCTTAATTTTTATCTCGATCGAAGCAGAACTTGATGCCAAAGTCAAATTTCGAATATAAAAAAAAATCCCATATGATGCGGACTTTACTGGTCACACTGTATATATAAAGAAAATACAGTTAAAAAAATATTCGTTTTGTGTAAACGTTTGATTAACTCATTAAGAAAGAAATTTACATTAGGAAATATTTTTTTTAAATAAATTTAAATAAGGGAATTTTTTTCAATGTTTTCATATTTTCGGGTAAAATATGATATAATATTAATCCATTATATAACAATGACCGTTTTTCAAAGTTGCTGTTTATTTTAATATTTTATAAAAAATTAGTTTGTCTAATATCATGTCTGTGAAGATCATGAAGTTTTGTAAACGTTATGTTAGAAATTTTTGTTTTAAAAGTAAAGAATGAATAAATATGCAAATTCTTAAATTATATAAATTATTTATATCTAGGTATTTATTCGGTTTATATAAATTTGTTGTTGATTCTAATTGCGGAAGTCTATCGATACATTTAATAATTTTATTTTGTAGTTTCTGAATATAATACGATTCTTTATTTCGTTAGATCCTAGCCTTACGGATGGCGAAACGCGTCTTTACAATTACACTTAACAGTTTCCAGCCGCATTCACTTACGAGTTTTAAATTTATAACCATTTCAAAGAGAATTTACTTTCTTATTCATGACTATTTGTTTTTAAATAAGGGTATATGTATGATGAATGTAAAATTGCATTATATGAAATTCAATTCCCTTCTAGAATCGATTTAGAGAAAAAAGTTAATAGTTTTATTTATTTGCCGCATATAGATACCTACAAAGAAAACATACGTATTGGGACTAAGCCAATTTATCATAATAATGATAAACACAGGAACAGTTTTAAATCAGGTTCCAGTGAAAAATAATAGAAAATACTTTTAAACTCATTACAAGAATTTCTATAAGCTTCAACATGTCTCAACAAGCAAATCCTTAGTTCCTTAGTTATATACCGCATTTCCAGCTCTTTACAATAAAAAGAGAAAATATAAAAAAAAATATTCAGAAACTTAAGCTAAATACATATATCGTTCAAGATTAATTTGTCTTTAATATGTTTATATTATGAACCTATGAACTATGGCATTGTGTTTACATTAATAAATGCAAATCATAAACACAGAATTGTGATCACCCAAATTGAAGCAACATATTACGAAAGCAAATAAATACAATGCTTAAAAGATTATAAAACCAATAAACTCATCAGCATTTGTATTAAAGCGATATTTTTTGAACCCAACGCAAGTCAATAGAAAATAAGTTTTGGAAGAATAATATTATTAAATACATACATACAATTAAATATTATTACTCTTCTATTAATAACGAAATAATAGCTGTTTCCCAGAAGAGTAATTGTTAAGCTATATTAAGTTAGTAAGTGAAAAAAAACTTCTATCTATCTTGTTCAATAATACAGTGTTCGCAAGAAAGTCCGCATCAAATAGGATTTTTTTTTATTATTAGGTATAGGTAAAAATTGAAAAAGCAGTTAGTTTTTGCTTACCTAAAAACCAAAAATGACGTATACTGAAGCAGCTGCACGACTTGCGTTACCTGTCAAATTTGACATTTTTATTAAAATAGGTTCAAAAATGCCCTTATTTATAAAAATATCGAAAAACTTTATTCGAGAAAGTTGTTTATTTAGGCATTTTTAGCCTGTGTACGAAATTTTGACAGTCTAATAGAATTTTTATTTTTTGCCAGATTCTTGAAAATTTTGATCAACCCTCGTAGATTAACTTTTATACATCGATGTAAAACCATTTGCCTTTACTTTATTTGTAATCTTAATGCAATTTTGTGTAAAATTTTTGTTTCCAATTATTTATTTTGCTTTAAAAACTGAAATTGTTATTGATCAGTATGTAATGTTTGATGCAAAGTTTATCTAATTACATCAGTTTTGTCAGAACCGACGTTTCTCATTTTTCTTAAGTTAGTAAACAGATGTACAAAAAGAAAATATTAGAAAGCTTTCGTTGAAATTTTACTTAATTATAATTATTAAATTTAATTAATTATATTAAACTATATTTTTGTTGAATAAAATGTTTCGAGCGATTAATATTTTTTTTTTGATCCAATATTAATTAAGTAAAATTTCAACGAAAGCTTCCTAATATTTTCTTTTTGTACACCTGTTTACTAACGTAAGAAAAATGAGAAACGTCGGTTTTGACAAAACTGATGTAATTAGATAAAATTTGCATCAAACATTACATACTGATCAATAACAATTTCAGTTTTTGAAGGAAAATAAATAATTGGAAACAAAAATTTTACACAAAATTGCATTAAGATTACAAATAAAGTAAAGGCAAATGGTTTTACATCGATGTATAAAAGTTAATCTACGAGGGTTGATCAAAATTTTCAAGAATCTGGCAAAAAAAAAATTGTATTAGACTGTCAACATTTCGTACAGAGGCTAAACATGCCTAAATAAACAACTTTCTCAAATAAAGTGTTTCGATATTTTTATAAATAAGGGCATTTTTGAACCTATTTTATTAAAAATGTCAAATTTGACAGGTAACGCAAGTCGTGCAGCTGCTTCAGTATACGTCATTTTTGGTTTTTAGGTAAGCAAAAACTAACTGCTTTTTCAATTTTTACCTATACCTAATAATTAAAAAAAAATCCCATTTGATGCGGACTTTCTTGCGGACACTGTATATCTTGAGTATACAGATACAGGATTAGTTGAAATAACCGGAACGGCTCATTTTCTTTAAAACTACCAAGGCTAAATCAATGAATTTTGGTACAGGTGGATAACTTATAAAATTGAATTGAAAATTGACATATGCTACGTTGCCAGGTTTTTAGTTTCTCTGTAACTCAAGGAATGTTTTTTTTAATGTAACACTACTTTTTTTTCTTTATTGAATTCGATTCCTCCCATCAACATTACCATTTCCTGATAGTATCAAATTTTTATCTCAAATAGTTATATGGGAAAAAAAGTTAATTAGTTACAACTCTAACTCTAAAAAAGTCCAATCTATTTCCATTTTAAAACATTTCCAATAATGTGTAAAGGAAGGTTGGTAGACATAATGTACCTAATAGTATCGATAACGATAATAACGACAAACAACTACTTACTAGCAATAACATAGCTAGTAAAAATTACTTACACATTATAGTACACTACATTAATTTGATTATGAAACCGATAATATGTAAGTAATTTTTACTAGCTATGTTATTGTTTGTAGTAGTTTGTTGTTATTATCGTTATCGATACTATTAGGTACATTATGTCTACCAACCTTCCTTTTCACATTATTTGAAACGTTTTTAAATGAAAATAGATTGGATTTTTTTAGAGTTAGAGTTGTAACTAATTAACTTTTTTTCCCATAGAACTATTTGAGATAAAAAATTGATACTATTAGGAAATGGTAATGTTGATGGGAGGAATCGAATTCAATTAAAATAGAGTAGTGTTACATTTGAAAAAGAAACATTCTTTGAGTTACAGAAAAAACTAGAAATCTGGCAACGTCGCAATTGTCAATTTTCAATTCAATTTTTTAAGTTATCCACCTGTATCAAAATTCATTGATTTAGTCTTGCTGGTTTTGAAGAAAATTAACCGTTCACGTTATTTCAACTAACCTTGTATCTTGAAGAAGGTAAGATACATAATAAGCTAGAGAAAACTTAACATTTCAGCTAAACGGGCTTAAGCGAGGCACCAGACCACGATGTAAATGCGAGAAGCGAAGTGACTTTAGCCAAATATTCGTACTCGCTAAATGAAATGTTGACCACAGGCAAAGTTTGAAAGTTTGGCGTAATCCGTTACGAATTTAAACATCGGCATCGTCCAAAATTCGAAATTGCTGGTTTTGTTTCTCTACCGGGTGTTTCTCAAAAGACGTTCACCCCTATAACTTTTTTGTATTTATAGATATTAAAATAAAATTTTGGAATTATGCATAAGAGATGAGTCTGCATTTGTTGGCATAATTTTCAATTTTTTAGCACTTCCGGTTTGACCGGAAGTGACCCTGACTTTGGTATTTTAAATGGGACCTCTTGTGTATTTTTATTTATTTGGATTCAGCATGACATTCTGAGTAAAATGACACCTCACTTGTCATTTTTTGACGTTTTATAATATTTTTAAGTCTATTTTTATTTTTAATCTAGAGTGCTAGAAATTAATTTAATCTGTTAAATTCATAGTCAAGTAGTATATGAAAATTAAAATTATGTCATAATAATTGATAATTGAAGTTTCACAAGCGTTTAAAAAATTAAATTTTGTTTTCTTGACGTTTACTCCATTTTTCCAAATGGAACGATGGTTGTTCACTAGGATATTTAAAACGAGCATTTTTTTTCCAACAATTTGATACCATACACTCCTATGCTATTTTAAAATTGACACTGAAAAGTTTCCCTTAAATCCCAATCGCAAATTTAAATGCGTTATGCATTATTGCCTATTTTCTAAAGAAATATAAAGGTGGCTTTGAAATACAGTGGAATGGTTTTGAAAAGCAATATGGCTTTAATAATTTAAAGTTGTAATGTCATTAATTTATAAAACATACAATACATACAATCTTGCGGCTTCAGAAGAATTTTTCTGGTTAGTTCAAAAATTAGGAGCATATCAATTTGTTCATTTCTAGTAAAACTAACCATTTTATCTGACTTACAATGTAAGGTTAATAAACTAATGACATTACAATTTTAATTTAAAATTAGTTCTCAAAACTATTCTACTATTAAACTATTAAATATATTATTATTCCATTGTTTTTCAAAGCCGCCTATTTCTTTAGAAAAGACAGGGCCGGCAATGATGCTTAACGCTTTTAAATTTGCGATTGGGACTTAAGGTAAATTTTTCAGTGTCAATTTTAAAATAGCATAGGAGTGTATGGTATCAAATTGTTGGAGAAAAAATGCTCGTTTTAAATATCCTAGTGAACAATCATCGTTCCATTTGGAAAAATGGAGTAAACGTCAAGAAAACAAAATTTCATTTTTTAAACGCTTGTGAAACTTCAATTATTAATTATTATGACATAATTTTAATTTTCATATACTACTTGACTATAAATTAACAGATTTAATAAATTTTTAGCACTCTAGATTGAAAATAAAAAATAAACATAAGAATGTTACAACACGTCAAAAAATTACAAGTGAGGTGCCTTTTTACTCCGAATGTCATGCTGAATCCAAATAAGTAAAAATATATAGGAGGTCCCATTTAAAATACCAAAGTTAGGGTCACTTCCGGTCAAACCGGAAGTGCTAAAAAATTGAAAATAATGCCAACAAATGCAGACTCATCTCTTATGCATAATTTCAAAATTTTATTTGAATATCTATAAATACAAGAAAGTTATAGGGGTGAACGTCTTTTAAGAAACACCCGGTATATTAGATAGGATTTTAACTTCATCTACTAACTTAAAATATCTTCTATTAATGATCTATTTTTAAATATGTTTATACCATAAAAGTAAAAACTCTTTCATCATTCAAGAAACATCATTGTCTCCAACCCTCAAACAGTAAAAATTGTGTTATGCAGTATTAACGGCATAAGATAAGCACTAAATTTAAAAAATATGCGAAACGAGAGAAAAACTAAAAAGAAGAAAAGAATTAAAAAATATTTATTTTAAAATATCGTAACTTATTGCTCATTTGTTTTGTTTAATTTAAGTTTACTTATTATGGTGACACTGGTAAAAGATATTTACTAGCACTATAAGTAGGTGGCTCACAAACAACTCATATATTTTTAAAATGTGTTTAGATAGAGCACATAAAAGAAATACAATCAATCTACAAGTCTTGTTATCATATTTGTTTTGATATAGCTTATGCCATAATACTGCCAGAATAGGTTTTATGATAGATGGTGGCTCTAAATCATTTTCTATTTTCTTGCTTATTGAAAGTTTCTTGTAGTTTTACGGGGGTTTCTTTTATATTTATACCCCTATTTAAAGCGAGAACAATAAGAGATAGAAAAAACTTTATACCTATATAAAAGTTTTAGGATTTTTACTGAATCGTCAGAATCTTAGCAAAAAATAAGCAAGTTGTTTTTTAAATTAAACACACTGTACTTATTTTATTAAAATTATAGATCTTGTTTTCCTGATTCCAAAAATACAAAATTTGTCTATATTAACTCCACACGTTTTTAAGGTATTAACGATATAAAATAAAATTAAAAATGAAATTTTAAATTAAATTTATAACAAAATAAAACAAAAATTACAGGAACATGGAAAATTATTGATTTTCAAAATAACTCCCTTCATTTATTATACATTTTTGAATGTTTCCTATTATGATTTATTGCGTTCGTAATGGACCCTGAATAGTCCCTATTTAGCACCAAAATGTCTCCTTGAATTCTTTGAATTTTGTTTTTTAAATTGCCAAAAAGAATCCAGCACCATCAAGTCAGGGCTGTTTGCCGGTCACATTATTGGTCCGTTTCTTCCAATCCATGTATTATATTTTTCATTTAAATATTTTGTAACAGGGGCAACATTATGGGGTGGCGCACCGCCCTGCTGCCAAATCAGTGTAGCCTGTTGGTTTAGACTGTTTAGAGGAAGCTCTTAAATGTCATTTTCAAGAAATACCAAATATCTTAAGCCAGTTAAACTCCATTATAAATTATTGAACCGATGACCCTATTTCTTATAATGCCACACCACACATTTATAGACCTGCGACCCTGAATTATAACAGGCTGAATTGTGTGGGGATTAGAAGCTGCCCAAAAATGTTTATTTTTTTCGATTAAACATACCAGCTGTCCTTAAATTTGCCTCTTCGGTGAATAAAATTTTGTTTAAAAGATTCCTAGCAATTTCACGCCTTCTTGAAATATCCAAACAAAACTCTAGCCGCTGTCTCTTGTGATCTTCTGTTAAATTTTGGACTGGTTAAAATTTATAGGGATGATACCGGTATTTTACCAAAATTTCGTGTATTTTTGATAAATGTTTATGAAAATGGTCCGCCGCAACTAGTATGAAATATTCAGAATTTTCTGTAATACAACGTTTAAGAATTATTGTAGGAATTAAAACATAGTATAAAATTGAAATGGTAACCTTCAAAGAACAGCAATTCCTCATCTCTCATTACTGTCTTTTTTTCCTTTATAAGCTTTTGGTCTCTTCAAATTTCTTCACTACATATTTAATAGTGCTTTTCGAAGGTAAAATTCTATTGGGAAATATCCTGTGATATTCATTACGAATTATAGATGAATTTCTATTATTTGAATAATACAGGTGGATAACATCGCGTTTTTCTGCTGTAGAATATCCCATGTTATTGTTATTGTTTTATTCCTTTAATACACGCAAACAATGAAAAAAATGTCATAATAACAACTGTTTTCAATGGCGACAGACTTTATCATTTGATTTCCAAAGCATTCTATACTAGAAACTAAATAAGAGTTTTTAAAATTTTGATCGTTTATATCTTTTTATAACGATTGGAGTTAATATAGCCTAACTTTGTATTTTTGGAATCAGGAAAAAAAGATATGTAACTTTAATAAAATAGATACAGATTGTTCGACTTAAAGAACATAACTTGTTTATTTTCTTCGGCATTGTAGTAGTATTTTAATAATTTTTTGCTAAGATTCGGATGATTCAGTAAAAGCCCTAAACCTTTTATATTTAAAGTTTTTTCTATCTCTTATTGTTCTTGCTTTAAATACGGGTCTAAATATAAAAGAAAACCATGTATTGTGTCTAGAAAATTTCCAATAAAATGATAAATTCATAATTAAAGTCATCGTCCAATTGGACCTTAAAGTAATAAAATAATAGTTAAGTATATAAATACAGTAGAAAAAGAACTGTATTAGCAAAAAATTTGCATTTTTCTTTACTAACTTTATTTTTTATTGATTGACTACTTTTTAGTTAAGTCAACAAAACATATTAAAGGATCTGTGTTTGTTTTAAGGGGGACATTGTCTTACCAGATAACATACATTTTAAAATGAGTATCTAATAATTGAAGAAAAAAACGCTGTTTTTTCATTATATACAGTAGACTCCCGATTATCCGAAACCCGATTATGCGAACTCCGCATTATCCGAAACGACCCATGAACCGGATTATCCGAAATGATTCTTGCTATTCCTCCGCATTATCCGAAATGTCTAAGAAATGTTTTGTTGGTTTTGTTGTTGCGGCCAAATATCGACAGACTTTAAAATTAAAACAAGTACCAATTACCTCTTTCTTGAATTTATGAATATAAATACATACTAATGTATATACATAAGTATTAGAATTTATCATGTATGTAAGTACATTCATAAAAGAACATAGATATAGTTACTTTTTCTATAGTTAATGATTTTCCTCAATCTCCGCACTATCCGAAATTTCGATTATCCGAAATCGGTCCGGTCCACATCATTTCGGATAATCGGGAGTCTACTTTTACAGTGATTAGCAAAAAGTTTGCAACATAGGGGAAATAATTTTATTAGCAAAGTACCGAAAAAACTTTATAGGGGATCGGTTTTGTCCATTAACCCAAAAATCGATTTTGACTTACGTCACTTGTCTACTGGTATAGCAGCAAATTAAAAAAAAATGTGAATTTACAGAAACTGAGCTTAGGTGGGGAGATATACAAAAAATGTATTTGAAAAATTTATTAATAATTAAGTTCTAGTCCTCTTTGGAAAATTTCAAGATTTTATTTTAAAAAAATTGGAAAAAGCAAATTTTTAAAAATATTTTTCCAATTGGTCCAGATAAAATTCCTATTATAGTGCTCAAGAGTTTCGCCGATGAACTCACACCAGTATTTTGTAGACTTTTTAACCTATCCTACAAAAAAGGTATATTTCCATCTTGCTGGAAAAAGGCTGCCCAACAACTATCGACCAATCGCATTACTTTTAGTTATATCAAAGGTGATGGAGAAAGCTATTAACCAACAACTTCTAAAATACCTAAAAGGCCTTAAAATTATCAGCGACCATCAATATGGTTTTCGTAAGTCCAGAGCAACAGGAGACCTTTTAGCCTATGTCACTCATCTTTGGAGCAACGCAATCGAACATCATGGGGAGTCCCGGGCTATTGCACTGGACATCTCTAAAGCCTTTTACCGTGTCTGGCACGAGGGGCTCCTAAGTAAACTGCGTTCTTATGGTATGCCCGGTCGATTTTGTTCATGGTTGTCTAGCTTCCTCAAGGACCGTTCTCTGCAAGTGGCGATTGACGGGTTTCTCTCAGACACATTTACCATCAATGCTGGTGTTCCTCAATGGTCCATATTATCCCCCACTCTCATCTTACTGTACATTAACGACCTTCTAGCGAAAACAGAAAATCCAATATATAGCTTTGCTGACGACAGCACGCTTATCTCATCTTTTACTTTGAAATCTTAAACATCGGCTGCTGACGCACATCTTCGCAGACAACATGAGGTATCACGCCTCAATAAAGACCTGGAATAAATTTTGTCTTGGGGTGACAGTAACCAAGTCGAATTTAACCCAGGCAGCAGTTTTCTCTAAGAAGGTTAACATTGCAGAACCCGATATCGTTATGGCAGAACACGCAATTCCACTGACTTCGTCTATTAATTTGCTGGGTGTCAACCTGGGAGGAAATATGTCTTGGCATAATCACGTTGTGGCAATCGCCAAGGCAGCTTCTCAGAAGCTCGGTGTACTTTTCCGTACCAAAAAGTTGTATACACCTCAACAACTTTTGACACTCTAAAGCCCAGATTCGACCATCACTGGAATACTGCTCTCATATCTGGAGTTCTGCACCGAAGCATACCCTTCGGTTGTTGGATTCCATCCAAAGGAGAGCCGTTCGTCTAATCGGCGACCACGAGCTGACTAAGAACCTCGACAGGTTAGAACATCGAGGACAGGTTGGTGATTTGACTCTCTTCTACAGATATTTCCAATGCAAGTGTTCGACAGATATTGCCCGCTCGATTCCACCTAGAGCAATACATAGCAGAAACACACGACGAACCACTGCCGCTCATCCCTATGTGGTTCAACTTAGTACACCCCGAACATCATTGTTTCAGAACTCTTTCATTTGGAAAAAAAAAGCTAATGTAAATCACATGCATTTGGATAAAAATAAACAAATGTAGAAGTTTTTCTACAATTCACAGGACATAATAAAAAAAATCAAGTTTTTGTCGGACACTCGCAGTTTCAATTGTTTTTATCTAATGACTGTATATTTTTTTTAAAGTAAGTAGACTTATGTTGCACAAAAGTTTTTAATAATAATTAACTAACCAGCAACTTTGATGGTGACATAAGTGACATTGGCAGACATTATTTACTCACAATCAAAGCGCCTGATCAGTGAGGCAAAAATTACGCTAAATATCAAATCGGAAAGAATCTCTTATCAAAAAACATACCGAATAATTAAATGTGATATAATGAGGACATTGCCTTAAATTACAACAGATAAAATAAAGTGTATTTCTCCACGACTATTACTGAATGCAATAATTCCAAAATCATTTTTGATAATAGAATGTAAAAATTCTCGCTCTTGAGTTGGAATATTTATTCTGAAACACTTGCTTCTTATGCGTTTTGCGTGTATTTTCATTCCATAACAAGATACGAAATGAATATTCCTTAATTGATATAAACGACATAGGTTGCCATGAATTTCGAAACTGTCAGTGTCAGATAAAAATGGCCGCGTTGTAATAATTATTTTTAGACAAATTTTAGTGCAAGTCAAAAAATAAGTGAAAAATCGGATGAATCAGATATGGAACTGGATGGTCGTGGAGAAAATATAGTCTGCTACTCGGTTACAATGAAAATTCGATACTCGTGGTTCCTCACGCTCGCTACGCTCGCGTTCAGAATCTTCCACTCGGATCGAATTTTCATTCCAACCTCGTTACAGAATCTACTATTCCCGATATTTTAAAGAAAAACATTGATGGAATAAATATTCCTAGTAAATTTCGAATCTGTGATTTCTGCTCACTTTGAGTGTTTATTATAAGCAAATCTGGAAAGGGACGACCCAATTTTTTCTGTTATTTTTACCCTTCATTTAGGACGATATTAGATAAAATCCCCCTTTTATTGATTGCTGTCGTAAAATTTTGGTTAACATAAAATTTAGATCGAAAAATTTAACATTTTCTAAATTTCGTTCTCAAACTTCAACCGCAGACCAATTACAGTGTAACTCGTTAACTGCATTTCAGTGCAACTGATGTCAGCGACACTTCCCCCTCTTTTCCTCCCGGCGGCAGTAAAATTACTTTTAATTCCGAGTAGAGCTAATTAACTTGTTGTAAATTGATGCAGCGGCACGTATCTATTAAAGGCATTACGACGGATGTTTGCTAATAGCGTATGATATTAAACCGCGAAAGATATTACCTTGGGGATAGAGGGGTGAACATTGAGCAAGGGTTAGATCGGTGAGATATGATTGTTTTATTAGTGAGGAGGCACCACAATAGTGATTTATATTACTGGTTGGGAAAAACGTATTTTTTTAAGACCGACCAGAAAATATACCCTTTCTGGACAATTTTTCGTCCAGAAAATAACATTTTGTCGATCAAGACCGGAAAATGGACGTGAGGGACCGGCAATAGTAATTTACGTTACAAGACCGGAAAGTAGTGTTTTTCAGGTCGAGACAAGCATTTCCAGGGCGAGTCATAGGCGAGTCCTGGAAGCTTGGAGAGACCTGGAAAGCCCTAATTTTCGGTTGCGTGACGTACAATATTTTTTTTAAGACCGACACTTCGATATATTTTAAAATCTACGCGAAACAAGTTTGACATAAAGAACAAAATTAAAAATCAACGAACTGTCACTCGATAATACATCGAAATGTTGTCATAATAACGAAATCAAGGTATCTTGTATTATCAAAGAGCAATTGGAAACACAAAAAACAGGGTGACAGTGACATTAGAGACCGGAAAAGATTTTTTCGGTCTCTAATGTCACTTTTCCGGTCTTGCGATCGGAAAAACATTATTTTCTAGACGAAAAATTGTCCAGAAAGTGTAAATTTTCTGGTCGGTTTTAAAAAAAAGATATTTCCGGTCCGTTTCATTTTTCCAATCGCTCTTTGATAATACAATCTACCTTGATTTCATTACTATGATAACAACATTTCGATGTATTGTCAAGTGACAGTTCGTTGATTTTTAATTTGTTGTTTATATCAAACTTGTTTCGCGAGTGCGCAAATTTAACAATATGAATTCAGATTTTGAATTATGCTACCCGGAAAATGAAATTCCAGAAGAAATTTTGGAAGCAGCAAGGAAAGCGACTTACGATATATTGCCAGTAAAACCAAAAGCCCGTTACGAGAAGTCATACGATGCATTTACACATAATATAAAATAAAATAAAGAATTAAATGTAAAACGAAGTGTCGGTCTTAACAAAAATATTGTACGTCACGCAACCGAAAATTAGCGTTTTGCAGGTATCTCCATGCTTGTCTCGACCTGAAAAGCACTACTTTCCGGTCTTGTAACCTAAATTACTGTTTTCTTTAATTAGTATTTTTGCAGGACGAGCAAGAGTTCTTGTACAGTATATTTTGTTGTAGACAAGATTTTTGAAATTTTGCTCTAAGTAAGTTGCTAATTGTAATAAATAATAAATACCGGGTGACCCACTCTCAATGCAGGATTCTATAGCACTTAAACTGCTAAACTTTTAAATATTTTTGAAAAACAGAGTTATTGGGAAACATTAGGTCTACAAAAATTTTTTAAGAACATTTATATGGTATTGCTTAAATTAAATAGTTTTCGAGTTACTAACGATTTTTCAAAAATTTGGTGTTTTGCAACGATTCAAATGCATGCACCTGTCAGTTGAACAGAGCGACACTAATACATAAAATTTGGGTTATGAAATATGATTTTTAAGTAGCGATTAAAGCATATTTTCAAACATAAAAATATTTAGCGGATCCTTTTAAAATGATTTTCATAAATGTAACAATTTAAAAAACATGAAAAGTCCTAA
The DNA here is from genome assembly GCA_963969555.1 of Polydrusus pterygomalis. NCBI lineage: Eukaryota > Metazoa > Arthropoda > Insecta > Coleoptera > Curculionidae > Polydrusus > Polydrusus pterygomalis. The sequence goes on from OZ018377.1 coordinate 74,925,949, forward strand.
AATCTGCTTTTCAAAATATAATCCCTACTATTTTTTATGCCGAATCAAATGGCATTTTATACTATAGGGTTCTCCATATCCAAAGTTCTTAGAAAATCTCTAAGAACGTTGCCCCATACCAATCTTTTAAGGCTAATTTTCCGTTTAGCACATAAACTTAATGCTCATTTATGGACTTGCCAGACGTGGATCCCAAACCCCATTCCTTGAACCTGAACCGGTCATAGAAATAACTAAACAGTAGGTTGGATATGCACTAAACGGCTGAGTGCCACTGCACGGAGCAATGGTGGATAGTTCAAGGGTGCAGACAAGCTGAGAACTTCATATAGCTTGGCCAAACAAGGCTAAGCTAGAGTGGATTTTAAACAGAAGACGATGTGTCCTAAATCCCTTAATTGGGATACTGACAGGATACTGCAAGCTGAGGAAGCACCTAGCACTGATCAGTGTCGAAGAGGACCCAATCTGCGCAGGATGCCTAGGAAGAAGAGACCCCGCTGCGCTTCCTGGGCACCTACGAGGCCCTGAGAAGACTTAGGCTTCAGGTGCCAGGCGGTTCTCCAGAAGGAAGAAATCACCGCCCTGGCCTAGAGCGACATACTTGCCTTCATAAGGATGTTTTGGCGAGGGCCAAGGTGGTTAGAGTGGTTGGGAGAAGACTCTGGGGTAGGCAAAAAGGATCGCCGTTGGTCTACTTGCTAATGCTCATTTTCTCATGGAGTGCCTTGGATGCCGCACCTTCTCCGTACAATGTTTTTTTTTGCCATGAACGCTAAATCCATGGCAATTGATCATTTTATTAATCTTACGTCACTCCACGTGACATAGAAGTGCATTTCTTTAATTTCTCTCGCAATTTGGATTCCAAGTCACGTGACACTCCATTTTGGTCTATTTCATTTTTATATATTCATATGAATTCCAGGACCAGAAATGAAAATTATACATGTGATACCATTTAGAATAATTGATGCAGTAGTCTTATTGGTTCTACCACTTACTATTGCCAAACAATAATAATATTAATAATTTATTTTGAAAATTTTGTTTTGTAAATATATTTTTAGGGTTCTAAGATAAAGTGTCAAAATAAAGTTAAAAACTATATGTTATAACTACCCAAACCTCGAAAATACTAAGTAGTTAAATGGAACCTATTCGTTCAGGTTATACCTGCATTATAGGTAAAACACTATACCATACCTACAGTGCAACAGGCATATTTTTGGCTACACATACCCAAAAAGTAGACTAGGTATATCTATTTTTACTGTCAAGGAATGTAGCATACATTAATTTTAACCCTGTGCCGACCAATGAGAATTATGTAGGCGTGGCTTCCAAGGCGCTAAATTTAAATTTCTATTGCAGTATGATCGAGGTAGAACAGTGTTTTGTATAATTCCAGCGCATTCACCATATATTTGATTATGTACAAAAAGTTAAATTTCCAGTAATTTGTTTATCTCGGTTAATCATATTATTTCTGATTGTTATTAAATTATCGGTTTTAATTTATTTATATTAAAACAAGATAAATACTTTTTTTTTAACTTTATAATAATTAGGTACTTCTATTACCTTCGAATAGAAACATAATTCAATAAAACAAAAAAAAAATAGTATAAAAACTTAAAATTTATTTATGAAAATACTGTAAACAGTCGAGAACAAATAAAACAATATATTATTTAAAAGTAACTATATTAACCATATGAACCTAAGTATAAATAAGTATGGTAAAAATGAAATGAACTAAACCAAACTAAAATATTTAAAAAATGATGTAATTAAATAAAAGCCTTTTGCACTGAACCTTCAGTTTTGGATTTTATCATCAGATCAGTGTACTTTAAAAAGGTCTGGGCTTAATCTTTATATAATTTAAAATTAGGAGAATAGGTATTGATTTTAATTGAAGTTCGTGCATCTTGAATTATTCTGTCATTACTAACTCCCCCACTCAATTGTTCGACGATGATATTTTGTTGAGTTCTCGTTAGCCTTTTAGTTCTCAATTAATCAGCATGCCCTATGTGTATTTCAGTAAATGTTGCCATAACTGATCCTAGAAATATACAAATATATTGTGAAAAAATCTGTACAGCCAATCGTATATCATTCTACCTTGTTTCATCACTTTGTCCAGAATAATTAGGATGACATGTATATTATGTTATAAAATATTGATGCAATAATTTGACAAACACCACCATAACTTAAAAAATGTCTTTAAACCGAAAATATTATTAGGTAACCATATTTGTGTAACAAGTGGCAGGAAAAGAAAAATAGGTAGGTACCATGAGAATCTGACTTCATATTTGGAGGACCCGGGTATAGTTTTTAGACACATATATTTACTTCACTCAAAAATATGGAATTAAAAATATTTGTACCAACATTATTTTATAATTTGTAATAAAATACCTTGATTGGAAATTTTCACGACTATTCTTGAAGGGCAAACTCCTCGAATTCTTATACTTCCCCCAGCTTTCATATTACGTTTTTGGCAGGTACTAACACGCCCTTAAACAACAAATATAATAAGACAAAATTTTATATAGATACTTCTTGTAAAAAACAATACCTGTCATATCGCTCTTCGGTTACAACTGTAGTATATATATAAGTCAAAGTCAAAGTAAAAAATAGCTTTATTGTCGTGAACATTCATAAGTACATCACCATTATTTGGATTTTTATTTTTCCTATGACACGCATAGTCAACTTCCTTATTCTCCAATTTTTTCCACGCTTCAAATTCTTCAATGTTCTGAAAAGTTAAAGAAGACTCTTTACAATTTACTTTATGAACTTGGTTTAAATGCCTTGTAAGGTTGCTGTGGTACGATAACTTCTCTTCTTCGGGACACATTGGGCACAAAATATGTTCAGTTTCATAATTTTTAATTATCATCTGATGGAAGTTCTTCAGATGCCTATATCTTGCAGACTTACTGGCAAATTTTTTCTGGCAAACTTCACAAGTTGGTTTTACCCTACAAAATATAAAATGTAGGCCTACTAAATTTAAATTTTGGGCATTAAAAACATACCTATCTGAATCCATTGCTGTTATCTGTTACCAAAAAATAGGTTATAGCAATAAATATTGCTTTTTTAGAATTCTGTGGGCAATTTGCACTTTAAATACTAATCTAAAATAATCACAAAAAGCTCTACAAAATCTAAACAAAACCAAACAGTAAACTGAGTAAACAAGCTTGTTGCGCCTAAAGCAAGCCGAGTGGCGAGACACCGAGTCTCCACGATGTTATCTCGATGAGTCCCGAAGCACGCTGTTTGTGATTGGTCGGCACAGGGTTAAAATTAATGTATGCTAAGGAATTTCCCATTTTATCAGTTTTTAGCTTATTTTTGGCTACACATACCCAAGAAGACGACTATACCTTCAATAGGATTAGGTCATACAATGATATACGATTAGATTCTTTTCTAAACGTAATATTATGTAGGCTAACATAACTTCAAATTAACTTCAATTCAGCCAGGGATTTAATGTTTCTGTCAATGGAATCCCTACTTTTAGTTCTAAACCTACGTAAGGTACGTAGACCCAAGAAAAAATGGTGTTTATAGAATTCGTTCGTTATGATATGATGCAAATCCATCGATATAAGAGATTGCACATTAAGTCCTTGGCGAACTGGAAATCACCAGGAGCTAATAAAATCCATAACTTTTGGCTCAAAACGTTTACCAGCTTATATCCTGTAATAGAAAATTGCTTTAGCAATACTCTGTCTGTCAATCATGTACACAGTTAACATCGGTCATGTACTCAAAAATATATGCACTAGTGGCTGCTCGTGGTAATTTTAAATGGAGAGTCATTTAGTATTCTAAGCAAATACGAAAACGCTGCAGGGGCGAAAAAAATTTTCGGCCTATTAAAATTTTTTGTTACCTAATAAACAAACTAACAATGAATATTTGAATATACATTATACAATCCTCCTTACTGCAAAAATCGGTTGAGCACTTGAGTCAATAAATTTTCCTATATAGGAAATAAACGAAGAACTGCTCCCGCAATGTAACTCCTAGGCTCTTGTTTTCACACGTTTCTGCAAAATGGCAACGTTCGTCGGAACCTTATCGACATTTTATTTGGCTTCTAGCCCCCAACAGATTATTTTTCTTTGTCTTTCCTTTTAGTAGTAGCATGCGTTTTATTTTTTATTTTAAAACAGGAACAAGTTAAAAGGCGACATTTAAGTATGTTTTACATTGATTATAATAAAGCATTTGCTTCTGTTCCTCACGAATGACTAAAGAAAAGCTAGTCTTTTGACCACCCTCTTTTTCGACTCTTTATTTAAAAATATTTCCTGCCTAGACGCAAATTGCTTTCCCTAATGGCGGTATTAATACCGTACAAAAAGGCCATTATTTTACCCTTGAAATCACGTGAGCGCTGTTAAAGGGGACTTTCGCTTTCAGCGGGGTTTTCCCAGCGATGTTTTCCGTATTCTCACCGGTTCGTCGTTGATCGAAATTAATGTTATTCAAATTAGCGGTAGGTGTAACCAACAAACTGTTTAACAAAATAGATTTTTGAAAAAATTGCTTTTTAAGGGGATTGGTGAATTTTTTATCAGATTAACGTCAGGTTGCACAAACATTTTATACAATAATTACCTAATCGAACAACTTTAACTGTGACTTATGCCACAGAAACTTCTGGGGAATCCTCAATACCCGATATGCATGGTGTTTGAGAGAAAATGTAAATAAATCCTCATAAAACGCTAATTATACCATTCTTCAAGAAAATGAGGCATGATAATCTACGACGGCCGTCTTTATAAAGAGAGAGCATACCGTTTGCCAACGAAGCAAATAATTTAGGGCGGCACTAGACAAAACGCTCAGTTGGAACTTCCATATGGAGAAGATTATCCAGCCAATCCATCTTATGTCGCAGGATTTGTGGCAAATCCATGCATGGCACCAAAAAAATTATACTGGCTGTACATAACGATTATAAGACCGATGATAACCTACGGCTCTGTATACTGGTGGAATAAGGGCCAACAACGACTGGCCCAAGCAAAATTAGCCAGACTACAAATAATTAATGGAGCTATTCGCACCACACCTACGGCCGCCATGGAGGTTCTATTGGGACTAATCTCTGTTCATATATGCTTGGAGAAGTAAGCCAAATGGGTCACCTACAGATTGCAAGCAGCTATTAACACGCCACAGTCATGTAGCCTAGAAGCTACCAGAATGCTAGAAAACACTATGACCAGCTGCATTCTGGAAATGCCCTCAGACATCATGACAAAAATACCCAACGACGAACTGCCCTACACTATTGTTTATCCAAATAGGGTAGAATGGGTCAGTAATAGTAAGAATCTACTCATTGCGGAGTTTAGATAATTCACAGACGGTTCCAAGACTAAAGAAGGTATTGAAGTGGGAAAATATGGAAAGGATCTAAAAATAAAACTGACGATCAGTCTGGGATCTATGCCGATCATATTCTAGGCTAAGGTTCATGCCATTGAAATGTGTGCATAACTGCTGATAAATCGACAATACAATACAATCAAGATATTCTGACAGGCAAGCTGCTCTAAAAACCCTTGAATCAAGATGGTACGCAAGCGGTACGGAGTTGTCGCGAAGCAGTATCTGAAATAAGTTTAAATAACAAAATCACCCTAATATGGATTCCGGGACACATGGGTCTGGAGGGCAACGAGGCTACTGTCAAGAGATCGATTTTGGCCGAAGCAACAGATAAGTGGAGAAGGCACTCTGGTTAAATTTACCAGTCCTAAGACACTCAAAGGCATTCTTAAACAGTCATAGAAATCAACAGCTAATTGACAAGCTACTAGAGCTCTTCATTTTCCTTTTTCTAATCATCATAAAATGTATTCCTTTGGGAATCGGTCAAAATTGAACACATTTCAATCGTTTGCCGCATGTTTTATCCTGTCTCTGTCCAAGACTCTTTCGTGTGCGAGACGACGCCGGCGCGCATCGTAGGTACTTTTCTTAGTTTCATATGAATTTGTAACAATATAGCATCTAATCACTAAACGCTGACTATGATTTAAGGCATCTTTTAACGTACTCTTGCGTATGCATTTGGCTACGCGGGCCTTTCATTTGGATACCCAGTAAACATGAAATTGATACAGAAATTTGGGGCCTCATGACTTATACAAAAAAAATCAACTACCTACCGAGAAAAATAATGTTTAATTCTTTAGAAACGTAAAACAAAATCAAAATTAAAAATAAACTCTTTTTAGTCTAATACAAAAACATAACATACTACGATTAATACTGGAAATCTAACTAAATAGGACACTCTTTGGTATTAAGGTATTTTAAAATAAAAGTAATACAGTACAGAAAAATTAAAAATACCACAAAAGAAAAAGGAACTCGTTACGTACTCATTTTCATTGTAAAAGGAACTTCATTAATACGATTATAGTTTAGGATTATCTCTAAAAAATGTACTAATAAAATCTCTAGTTTTGTATATTTCAGGAGTTGGTTCTCTAAACCTACGTTCTTTTTTCATTAAAAACTCGGCGACTGCCGGTCTTGGATCAAAATGGGCTGTTCCAACAACCGAAATTTTGGCGTGGCCTCTAAAAATTTTCGCCTACGGCGCCTGTTTGGCATCCCGCCCCGGAATTAATTTCTGGATCCGCCACTGCTATTATATTATTTTTGTCAAAACAAAATATGTTAAAAAGTAGGGTCTTTTGACTACATGGATACGCAGTAAAATATCACTAAAAAGATGCGCTGCTATGATTCCTCTTAAATGCCCTAAATACATTGACAAGAACAATATAAATAACCTAAATTAAGAATTAAGTTTTCATAAGATTTAACACTGCACGTTTATTAAGTCGACATATTTACAAACTTCATGCTAATTTAAAAGTACCTTAAACCAAACGAGTCGCTACTGCATATTCCGTGGTTACATACAAACAAAGGGATTTTCCACCCTAACCCGATGAATACAGATCTCCCCGCCGAAAAGAGGGTGCATGCTATCCCCCTTGACATTCCTTCTATTAATGCGCCTTGCCCAGCCCCCACGTAAAATTTGTTGCTCTGTTTATAGCCTCCATCGAATGTCCCCGTGAATCTTTAAAAGTTTGAAAAGCAGCCATCAAACCGACAAATTTTCCTTCGTAAAGATGCGGGAAAGCCTCAAGTTTAACGCATGGTTTGATCGTAAGGGGGTATAGCTTTGATTTAATTTCCTGAGATGCAACAAGGTTAGTTTTAGTAATAAAGCAATATAGAAAACGGGATAATGTACTCCTAATATTTTTTGGTAATTTACAATTGTGGGGCTCTTATTTGAAATAGAAATAATATTATTGAAATATGCATAGAAAAGGAAATCTACGTGCCAAATATACATACATTTTTGCTATTATCGCGTTTTTCCAGCCCATCCAAAGTTTGTGGATCTGTTTATAGCCTCTTTAAAAGTTTGAAAAACAGCCATCAAATCAACAAATGTTGGTTTGTAAAGATGGCACCAAAGGTTTAATCATCAATCATCAATTGATTTAACTTTCTACAGATTGTAATGCAACAACCAGAGGTTTAAACAATAGGAATAATATACCCCAAAATGGTTCGCTATTATGAGACTTTTTATTACTAATTCTAATTGATATGAAAGAAAGAAAAATACAGACATTAATATGTAGGTTAGGTTAGGTTTGAGTGGCAGACCTCTGGCATTGTCCGAACAGTCACACGTAGTCCTATAAGGACCGTTGTGGTACCACAAATGTTCCGCGGAACCTATCCGCATCAGCTTCTTGATGGTTAACGCGACGTAGACCGTAAAATAATGTTGACAGCTCATTAAAACCAACCACTGCTGTTAATAAACTTAGTGAGTTGATTCAGTTGCAGGATGCTCACTTACTCCAGATCATTAAAGAATGGTTCGCCCAGGGCATTGGCCCTTCTTCTCGCGAGTCCGGGGCATTCACACAAGAAATACTGAATACTTTCCTCTTCTTCTTCATCTCTGCAACGTTTGTAGAAGTTAGCTGGTGTTTGCATACGTTCAGCGTGTCTACCGAACAAGCAATGTCCGGTGACTACGGCAGTAGGTCCTTCCGACTGTGCTGTAATAGCGCTGCGGTTTTTCTGCCGTCAAGTAGTAGTAATATTATTATGTATACTGCTAGACATCATATTTTATCAAATTTTACAAAACTTGAACGCCCTCAGTAACACCACTGTTAAATGTTCCCCTCCAAGCTACAATCGACACTGGCAAAATTACGTTATAGCCGATACACGTGCAGATTTGGTTAGATATAATTGGGGCTTTAACTTTAAAGGTCCCATTACACCATGTTTATGTATTCGTATAACCCGTATTTTAATGCGACTGGCGAATCGAAATTACATTATTGGAATTTAACCGGACTCATATTGTTTAAAAATTCATGCGTTTTGGGATTGGCGGTAAAGCGGATTAAAATACTAAATGACGAATTTGTGACGTTTTATTTGCTAGTAGTAGGTGGTAGAGCAATAACACAAACGTAGATATAAATGTATCTAACTGGTATAAATTATCCATTTTCCGCAATGGTATGTACTAGTTATACAGTAAAAAGTAAAATAATTGTCACAAACCTATATTATCATTTAATTACAATTAGTATTTACCTATATCTCTTGCGTTTTTGAAATTAAGTGCTGCGTAAGATTGTAAAATATCTTAAAGGCGCAGGTTATATGAACATACTGTCGTGTATCAGACTGGTAGGCGACTGGGGTGTGTAGCTTAGATGGTTTTGATTTGTGTTTTTATTTTCTACAAGTTTAAAGAAACAATTTTCAATTAACAGACAACTCTGATCAAAATAAGAATTATACAATTTTAGACATAAACGGTTAAATAAATTACTGAAAGAACACTTATATTACTTATATTATATTACTTATACTTATATTACGCAATTGGAGCAAAACAGATTGGCTCTGGTATAGTACTCTTCATCATGACTTTAAAATTGTTAAATTTAGTGTTGACTTTAAATTAAGTAGACAAACAGGCACTTACTTATACTTGAAAAATTGTTACAACTCCCTAAGTAAATGTTCCTTCGAGTTCTTATACAGTTTTGCAACCCTTACCAACTGGAAGAAGGGGTTCCGTTTTGCTATGTCAACAATAATTTTACACGTTAATAAAAGAGGGGATTTCCCTGGATGTACTATTCGAAGTGGAACCCTTGATCCCAACCAATTACAAACAATTATTGTTTATCAACATTCATCTACCGACTCCTCATACAAAACTAGAAATGTCCTTGTCCTTGTCCTTGTTCTATACATTATCTTTCCAGTACACCTCTTCTTATTAAACTCAACATCCAATAAGAGTCTTAGCACCACAGCGAAGTACGAGATGAGTAATCCATCCTTAAGGATACCAATCCATATCCGGCAATACTTTAACGGTGACAATTTTATTTGCAATTCATTTACGTATTGGGGAGAAAAGTGTGCACTTCTGCACACGTACGTGATAAGGGTATAGGAAGTAAGAACTGTAATCGCATCATTAATTAATTTTTAAAATAGCACAATTATATAAATTTAAAATAGACCGCAAACCAACCACGAACACATATTAGCTTTAAATGCATATTATAATTTTTAGTTTGTCCGGAATGATTTCTGATTGCAAGATCTCGCCAGATTAAGCATTGTCAACGACATTCATATTACAAGCAAGTTACTTTGGGCTTTGCATTAACGCAAATATTTACATGATACTTACTTGTTGTGTTAACGAACGCAAAAGAGAAGGGTCAAACGGAATCTTCCACTACAAGGTACTACTTTGATTACAGTTATTTTTTTGAACTATACATATGTTTACCTTGAAGGATAGACTCTGACGGGTTATACGACCCAACTATCATCAGTTTGCGAGGCTGGTACCCATTCCAGCGGTATAGAGGATACAAATTTTTTACTATTCCCCAAAAACAGGTTGCTCAAGCGGCCTCTTTGGCTTAGAACTTCCCCCATTCAGGAGAACAATAAGGGATCGGAATCCGTGATTCATACACTACTTCGATTCACAAGTTACACTCTGAAACAAAAACGTGTGCGCGGGTCGCAACACGTTCTCTACAGAGACGAAGACTTGGTTCCTCTTGAAGAGTGGAGAAGAAATTCGAATCTTTTGGATAACAGAAGACTCCGATTTGTACCCCTACACATAGGTGTTGTGGTTCGTTGTTATACGACAACTACCCACTAACCCAGTGTGGTGCGTGTTTCGCCTTTCGATGTTTAGGCTCGTCAGGTGCTCCTGAATGGGGGAAGTTCTAAGCCAAAGAGGTCGCTTGAGCAACCTGTTTTTGGGGAATAGTAAAAATTTTGTATCCTCTATACCGCTGGAATGGGTACCAGCCTCGCAAACTGATGATGGTCGGGTCGTATAACCCGTCAGAGTCTATCCTTCAAGCACTCTTGGGCGAATACTTCGTTTAAGTCCTGTACTAACTGTAAACAGCATAGGACGGGAGGTGGTAGTACCACCTGCCTACGAGGTATTAACGGAAAATTCCGTTACCTAGCAGGGTGTTTGTCGGCCTGTAATTCAATACCCTTCGTGGCATATAGCCAGGGGAGTAGTTGTTTGGTTCGACAATCACTTTTGTTAAACATATGTTTACCTGTTGTCCCTGGCAGTCCTGTTTAATATTACAAGTACTATTACTAACTTTACAGTAAGTCGGAATGGTTAAGGTCTTCATCGAGCGTATTGTTTTAAAGCAAATTAAGAAAAACTGAAACTTTTGTACATAGCGCCCTTTGTAAAACAAAATACGAATTAGCGAGTATCAACAAAATTACGTTTTTATTAAACATGAAATTATTTTTCAAATAAGCTGAAATTTATTAAAATTGTAGAAAATATGTGAAAGATACAGTACTTTTAGTGAACTTATTTATCAGCTTCCCCCTTCACAAGAATGGATAAGCTTTCCATTCCCGATATCAAAATAGTACTTTATTGAGGCTATTTTTAAAATAACTTGAATTTTGTTTTGTTTTGTTTTTGTAGCGGCAATCGTACAACTTTAAAAATAATTTCCAGTGTTTTCTTTTTACCGGTTTACCTATAAAAATGTTTCTTCGAAAATGTAAGACCAATACTTTTCAAGATACAGCCGCTGGCCTACCTTAACGAGACATCCGGTATGTCTATGGGCCCAACTAATTTCACAAATAATGCGTTGCCACCCCAAATCCAACACTAGCAAGCCAATTCGTAAACCAACCAACACTTGATTAATGCCAAACCATGAACAGATGCCCCCTGTTTATTACCCCATCACGTTGTGGTGTTTTCCTTTCCGTGTGTTGCAAATTTTCGCACCGGGAGATCCGACGACCCCGCGTTTGCATGCATATGGCCGTTTTGGTTGAATGTTTGTATAATTATTGTTTACTGGGTAAGAGGGTGAGTCACGCTGCTGACGGGGCACGGTATATTTGTTGTGTGTGACTATGAATTTTATGTGATAATCAATAGAGAAAGTGTTTAAGCGGTAATTACGGTTATTATAGGTGATAGATTTAAATAAATTATTATAATTTACAAATAGGAAGGGAAGACATTAATTACCTGTTTATAGTTTTAAAATATTAGGTATAGTTATTCGATTTAAACTGGAGACCTGCATGCACATTTATGGTTCCAACTTACATCTGATGCACTGAGAAAAATCCTTCTATTCCTTGTAAGAATTTACATACTCTTTATACAACTGTCAACTGTTTAATATTATATGTGACAGCAACGCGCTTTCCTACTGTAAGACAACGAAAATTGCTAGCCAGATGTATAGTGATAATACCACGGTACTTTTGCCAATATGAAATAGGAGTTATTGCTACCATTTTTTTTTTATAATCGAGCACAAGCACTATAGGAAAAATCGTTTAAGGCGCTCTGGGAGCGGTGCGTATGCGAAGAAAGCGATTCACGTTTTTCTTGAATCGTTGGAGGTTATATTCGGTTGGAAACACGGTCTCAGAAAGGCCGTTCCACAAAGATGACGTCCTCCAAATGAAAGAGTTCTGAAACAATGATGTTCGGGGTGTACTAAGTTGAACCACATGGAGATGGGCGGCAGTGGTTCGTCGTGTGTTTCTGCTATGCATTACTCTAGGTGGAATCGAGCGGGCAATATCTGTCGAACACTTGCCATGGAAATATCTGTAGAAGAGAGTCAAATCACCAACCTGTCTTCGATGTTCTAAGCTGTCGAGGTTCTTAGTCAGCTCGTGGTCGCCGATTATACGAACGGCTCTCCTTTGGATGGAATCCAACAACCGAAGGGTATGCTTCGGTGCAGAACTCCAGATATGAGAGCAGTATTCCAGTGATGGTCGAATCTGGGCTTTATAGAGTGTCAAAAGTTGTTGAGGTGTATACAACTTTTTGGTACGGAAAAGTATACCGAGCTTCTGAGAAGCTGCCCTGGCGATTGCCACAACGTGATTATGCCTAGACATATTTCCTCCCAGGTTGACACCCAGCAAATTAATAGACGAAGTCAGTGGAATTGCGTGTCCTGCCATAACGATATCGGGTTCTGCAATGTTAACCTTCTTAGAGAAAACTGCTGCCTGGGTTTTTTGAGCGTTAAATTCGACTTGGTTACTGTCACCACAAGACAAAATTTCTTCCAGGTCTTTATTGAGGCGTGATACCTCATGTTGTCTGCGAAGATGTGCGTCAGCTGCCGGTGTTTGAGATTTCAAAGTAAAAGATGAGATAAGTGTGCTGTCGTCAGCAAAGCTATATATTGGATTTTCTGTTTTCGCTAGAAGGTCGTTAATGTACAGTGAGAAGAGAGTGGGGGATAATATGGACCCTTGAAGAACACCAGCATTGATGGTGAAGGTGTCTGAGAGAAACCCGTCAATCGCCACTTGCAGAGAACGGTCCTTGAGGAAGCTAGACAACCATGAACAAAATCGACCGGGCATACCATAAGAACGCAGTTTGCTTAGGAGCCCCTCGTGCCAGACACGGCCAAAGGCTTTAGAGATGTCCAGTGCAATAGCCCGGGACTCCCCATGATGTTCGATTGCGTTGTTCCAAAGATGAGTGACATAGGCTAGAAGGTCTCCTGTTGATCTGGACTTACGAAAACCATACTGATGGTCGCTGATAATTTTAAGGCCTTCTAGGTATTTTAGAAGTTGTTGGTTAATAGCTTTCTCCATCACCTTTGATATAACTGAAAGCAATGCGACTGGTCGATAGTTGTTTGGCAGGGTTTTCTTGCCTTTCTTTGGTATAGGCTGGACTCGCGCCTTTTTCCAGCAAGATGGAAATATTCCTTTTTTGTAGGATAGGTTAAAAAGTCTACAAAATACTGGTGTGAGTTCATCGGCGCATTTCTTGAGCACTATAATAGGAATTTCATCTGGACCAGAAGCTTTTATGGCATCGAGCCCCTTCAGAATTCGTTTGACAGAACGCTGACGGAATACGATATCAGTCATTTCCGATCGAACTACTGGAATGTTTGGGGGTGTTTTTCCCCGAAAGTCCACCGTGGAGTTTGAAGCAAATAGTTCTGCGAGTAAGTTCGCTTTATCTTCAGCCGTGGTTGCTATTGTGCCGTCAGAACGTGGTAGCGGTGGAATATTTGATTTGGTAAAATTTTGACTGACGGCCTTAGCGACTGACCAAAAGGACCTAGATCCGTTGGGACTGGCGAGAAGTTTATTTTTGATCCTCATGTTATGAGCCTCTTTGTTTTGATCTATCGTTTGCCATAGAATGGTTTATAGCCATTATTGCTCTGAATACTCACAATTATCAAGTTCTATTGGGGGTATAATCTGGTTTCATAAACTGTATTAGTTCTGACTGGCAGTTGTAATAAACTTGACATTATTCATAATAATATTTGCTTGCTACTGTTTATAAAGCATATACTTACCACTAAAAATCAGTACTCTAGTTCTCAAAAATTTTAATTGCTTCTAGTGTGATATTGTTCTTGTCATTTAACATTGCATAATAATATGATTATATATTATGCAACATGGTTTACTGAGATAGTTAAATTCGTCCATAGATTATAAAGTTCAATACTAATGATGGGTTGTGCAAAATATGAATCTTCTATTGCTCTATCTGACATGCAAAGTTTAAAAAAACCTAAACACAAAGTAAAAATAAATTAATTGAAACAGGTATTGGTACGATCAATAAAGTTCAAGTTAAAACAGGACAGCTAGAAGACTTCGAACAACGATGTGACCTGCACGCAATAAATACATCGAAAATAATAATACAGCGCGCGGCGATTGCCGCTCACTATGTACCTCCACCAACGTCTTATGGATTATAGGTTTTAACGGATACAATTCGTTTTTGGAGACGCTGTTTTGCTTTCTTAATTGTAGAGAAAGCGCTTTACTGGGAACAAAATGCGTGGCATTGAGAAGATAATACATCTTATTTTTTAACAAAATGTCTGTATTAAAAGTAGTTCATAGTTCAACAAGACTGTGCTGCTAATGGAACTGATTACTACTAATAAAACGCTGTTCTGGCAAATCTGGAATTGACCAAAGCAAGTTTGATACACACTAAGCTATCAATACAAACTATCTCTTAGCAAACCTGTTGTATTAGATCATTTTCCTCAGTGTAAAGTATTTGTTTGCAATATTTTAAAGTTGATAATTTTTTTAAGGCCGTTTATCGTCGTTTGCTATTGTAATGTGCAATAATTCGAGAAAAATGTCTAGTTGTCTTAAAACTATAGACTATAATTGGTGGTAACTGTAATAAAAAAAAGTTGCTACCTATGAAGAGGGTTTTACTATACAATTCATAATTTTTTTATTTTTATTTCAATCTAAACAAACCTGCATTTTTAACTCCGTGGCATGGCCCCTTCAGGGTTTCTTAATTTAAATATTATTAAAAAAATAATAAAATTTATATTTTGCTTTATATTGCAGGAAACCCTTATTTTAAATCGGGTCTGGATAGACCCCCTTTGTAAGGTCAATCGACGATAGGTATTGTTAATATCTCTTTTTAAAGCTCTAACAGGGACCTACCTATACCTTTTTGCAGTGGTTCGAAACCTCGATCTTTTCAAAAAAAAAAGTTATTTGGAAAAATATCTGGATTGGTCCAGATTCGCCCTATGCATTTGAAGATACCTTAAAATAACATCCTTCTCCTGTTCATTAAAGAACTTACCATTTAATAATGTCGATTATATTTATAAAACATTTTTGATAACCAAACCAACATTCATATCCTACAAACCTTTAAAAGATTTAATGGGTACGTTCATTACCAACATAAAAAAAATTTTAATTGTTTTTCCTTGTTAGGTTTCAGGTTTTAAAAGTAACATTTTATAGAAAGTAATATAAAACTATATTTGTGCAGATTTAAATTTTTAAAATCGGATATCTTATAAAAATAAAAATAGTGTTATTGTGTAATGATAAAATCCAATTTATTACTAAATGATAATACAGGGTGTTTTTAAAGTTGAGTCATTTATTTTACCAGGTTGTAGAACTCGTAAAAATAAGTAATTGTGCCAAAAATCATTTATATAAAAGTTGCAGAATAAAGAAGTTATTAACAATTGAAAAAATGTAAATTTTAAAAACTGTAAGACCTGATTTTTTGATATTCTATACCACTGCGTTATCAATGTTTTGTTTACTGGCGATACTGGGTATGGCTTATTTTTTTTGTAGGATACAAATTACTTATCATTCATTCATTTTACGGGTTTTAGTGGCAGTGGCGGCTCGTGCCATTTTAGTGAAGTAGGGCCAGGTAAACCCTTAGCGCCGCAGGCAAAAAAATTTTGGGTGCCACGCCCTTTTTTGTTAATAGTTCTTGCTTTTGAAGTAGGAAAAATAAGCAAAAAGGCACCTAATTTAATTTATGAATTTACAATCATATCTTGAATTTTAAAAAAATACTGTAGGTAGAGTGTACTATATAGACCGAAAGAACCACAAACCGAACGCAGTTTATAATTTGGTTTAATATGTATCTGTTTTCATCAATTTGTTCGTTTTTCTTCATTATTTCATTGTGATATGCAGAATTTAATTGAGTTTTAATGTTAATTTTACCAAGCATACTGAAATTAAATATATTGTTTAAATGTACCTTCGATTTTTCATGTGTCTTCATTTTTTCCCAGATATGGACCAAATCATCTATACCTTTTTGGGACCAAGTTTGCTCCCCCATCAAATAAAACACACATAAAACAAAATAGTCTATTAGATTTATCACAACCGCACACCCAAGTATTTTTTCCATAAATATTTCTATTACATCAGCAGGCCGAACGAAAATTATTTAGTTTACAAACAACCTTACACGACACGACGCGGACAAACAACTGTTTGAATTTGAAACGTCTAACGTTAAACGGTCAAACGGGGTCAAAGAGCCTGGCTACACGGAGATGTTTTCCTGCACGCATTCAAGGTCATTTTCCTATGTTTTTTATTGGTGTGTTATGGCAATTACGTCATAACTTCGGGCCTCCCGTGTGCCTCGTCGCTTTGGCGCTAAAGCTACGTTACCGTTTTACGCATAATCGCTTCCTCAATAGATGGAAATTTGCACCCGACTGTGTTCCATTTTTAAATTATTTTGCTAATTGCTTTAAAAAGGAGAATATTAATTTTAATAGGTTTTGGTAATTTGTAAAGGGTAGGACGCTGGACAGGAGGGCAGGTAGTGCCATGGCACTGTGGCTTTACCCCACGAGCCGCCACTGTTTAGTGGTCGAGAATACCAAAGAGCAGGTCTTAAGTTTTTAAATTTTACATTTTTTCAATTGTTAATGACTTCTTTATTTTGCAACTTTTATATTAATGATTTTTGGTACAATTTCTTATTTTTACGAGTTCTACAACCTGGTAAAATAAATGACTCAACTTTGAGAACACCCTGTATAACATAAAATTTTTGTATTTGAAGAAGTAGTCCATGCTTAAAGTGGAGTTAAAAGTATGGGAAAGAAAGAAAAAACTAAAAGTTTTCCTCCACAAAATTTAATAGAATAAAATTCTTTAAAGGTCTCTACATGTTTCGAACGTAGAAACGTTCATCATCAGAAGACAGAAAATATATTTATATAGTGCTGATGGTTTTAGCAGAAGAGGAAATTGTGAAGGACCTTAATGGAGCTTTCATGGAATTAAAAATGATGTGTAAAAGATACATATGGAGAAATTAATAAAAGTTAAAACATACTGTTGAGGAAGACTTTTAGTTTTTTCTTTCTTTCCCATTTTTGTATTTGTAATGGTAAAACTTGATTTAGTATAAAATATATTTATTTTAAATAGTATTAAGTTGGCTATTTCTTTAAATATTAAGTATATATTCATTATTATTAAATTAAAATTATAATTAAAAAAAATTTATACATTCAAATTATTCAGATTTGTAAGAAAAATAATTTTCTAACTGAAAATACCTTACCGTTGCGAAACAGGTTAGAAAACTTCTAGATTTTGTATAGAAACCTTAAATAGCTTAAAGGATATTTTGTATGCCAAAAATAAATATAGATAATCTATGTGCTATATTAAATTTTTTTAACTAATAAAAATGTACATATATGTAGCAGTTCGTTAAAACTAGCGTTCCATAAACTTTAAAATGCTTAAACTAATAATGTTATTTTTTGCTGTTTAAAATTGTAATTGCCTCTTTAAAATAAAGCTGAAATATTATGTTACAATTTGTTTTATTAAATCATAAAAACCTTGGAAACCACCTCAATAAACCAATAGTCATTTAGTAATGAAGTATTTTAGTGTCCGTATTAAATATATACGGTGGAATTTTAAACTGGAATAATAAACTCATTCTTTACTTGCTGAACTACAGCTGTGTTAATTTTTGGTTTGGCATACTTTTTTCCGTGTCTTCATGAAATTTACCCCTCTTTTTGAGGTAGAAACCGCCCCCAATTTTTTTTTTCAAATGTAAAAGTATGCATTGTGATAGCTTCTATGAAAGGAAAAATGGAATACGACCCATTATTTACTTTTGCATTTCGGTAATCGAGAAAGCCAGAAAAAAATGGCCATTTTAGCAACAAATTTGGGTTGACTGTTGAAAAAAAGGGAACATGTTATATTAAAATGGGCTATTTAACTGAATCACACAAAATTGAAATTTTAATGAAGATGGGTTTTGTTTTTATCAGTACAAGGTAGGTAGATCTTTGTACTATACCTTATTATCACAAAAATCTCAAATTTATCAACCTTTCTTCTTGATGACGAAAATTTGAAATTTTAAAACTCCAAAATAGGTCAAAACGACTATTTATAAAGTACACACAGTAGAAAAAATTTTTATAAGCAAAGTACTAAGAAAGTAGAAACAAATGAATATCTGGATATTCCCTCAGCAATAAAAACTTGTAATAAGAGACCGACCGAAGGTTCGGTCCTAGTTTCGGTGAGTTTCGGTAAGCGGCCGAAACTCAGTATTTCGTAAATTGTCGCGCACCATTCGGCTAACTTTGGGGATCTCATCCTATAATTTTTCTCTGTCCTCGACCTTTTTTTTAGGTAGTAAGAGTTCAATCCGTTCCCAAGATCGATCTCGTCCTATGTAAAATAAATTAGATTTCAGTATACAATAAAATGTGTAACATGTATAAATAAGTTTCGGTTTCTGTGTCGGCCGAAACTGAGACCAAGGCCGAAGATTCGGTTTCGGCTGAAAAATCTTGTTTCGGTCGGACACTACTTGTAATATTAAAATTTGTCGAAGAAAGGTATTGCGAAGATATGCAATACTTTTACTCATATTGTCTTACAGACATGTTTAAAAAACTTTACAAGAATTTAAAAAAAACTCTCGACACCTTCTTTTTAGAAGGCCTTTTTTTTCTTCCACAATTTATTTAGTTGGTTTACGTGCCCTTTGCTGACTTTTTCACATACTCGGTATGTTTTAACTTTTTCAATTTTCTTCTTATTATGTATATCACTTCTACACTTCAATTTTTTAATTTCATAAAAGCTCCATTAAGGTTTTATACCATTTTCTCTCCTGCTAAAACCATTAGCATTAAATAAATTTTCTGTCTCCTGATAATGAACGTTTCTACGTTCGATACGGGTAGAGACCCCTAAAGAATTTTTATTCTATTAAATTTCGTAGAAGAAGACTTTTAGTTTTTCTTTCTTTCCCATACTTTAATAAGCATGGACTATTTCTTCAAATTATATTATACGATTTATTTTAAAAATAACGCCTTAAAAATATAAATATATATTATTTTATTTAAATACAAGATATGAAAAATACTATGCATTTTTTCACGTACACATTTCTAGCACCCCCGGTCTCACTTGAGGATTTAAAGTTATGCAGGAAAATGAAGTTTCGGTTCCTTGCAAAGTCGGAAAAAATTAAACACTTTTGGCAACAATCCGGTACTTTCTAGGACAAATTAAAAATTTCAATTATGATTGTTCTTTCTTAACAGATTTTTTTTGCAAAGATGTTTTTAATTTTATAAAAGTTTTTTTTTCGATACAATATCCCATTATTTTTTTCACAATATGTGTTTATTTTAGACAAAGTAGAATCAATTTCTCATGAATTACGAATTGTCATCCCCCAACTGTTTTGACAAGCCTAAATCTGTTGGTAAATGGTTATTTATACGGGATGTCACTCAAGCTCCAGATCCAATAGGTGTCATAACACAGATAAGGGTTATATAGACCACGGCAACAAATATCGATGTATATTTTGAACGGTTCCCTTCTGTTTATCCATTTGGATACTAATGATTTTATTAGAGCATCAACAATTGCAAGAAAGGTTTTTTTTCGAAGAAAAGAAACATATTTTGCACTTTTAGTATATAAATTTTACTATTTATATAACACGTCTTCAATAAAGCATTTTTCCTGCCTTATATTGTGTTCTACGTGGATGCTCCCGTTTCATTTAATAATGTCTTGTGTATCATTCATTATTTAAGAAACATAATATCGTTTTCACCACAGGCAAGAGACTGATTTTCTTGTTTTGTTTTGATGTTTGTTTTCAGTAGAAGTCCCAGCTACAATTTCCTATTACTATGGATAAAAGCCTTGTCTGATCAAATACCGTCCATGTATAGCTTGAAGTTATACAGGATTACTGTATAGAAGAGGATTTAAAAGTTTATATTAAATTGAATCAAATATTATTCTCTGATTTTTCACTGGTTCTGTTAACTGTATGGTGTACTCTCAGTCCTCAGGTGTATCCAGCCAAATAGACGGGCTTAGCAAAATGACTAATAGTAGTTATTTCCTAAATGTGCCGCCCAGTTTATTCCAATTGGGGGTATGTTATGTACAAACCCAAAAACATACAGGGTGTTAATTAATGTCATGCAGATATTTTAGGGGGTGATAGTACTCGTCAAAATTCTTTCAAAAGAACTTCACGCAGCTAATTCAACATCACTTAATTTTTAATCAATTTGTTGATCCCTTAGTATTTTTCTAATTTGTGGTACAACAAATATTTCTTCCTTAAGCTTAGCATCACTTAGTTTAATAAAAATTTGTTTAAGATATTAAAATGCATCTCCTTCTTTATCTAATGCTTTGACGAAATATTTCATTAATCCCAGTTTAATGTGGAATGAAGGTAACAGAACTTTTTTGGAATCAACAAGAGGTATATTTGTTACGTTAGCTTGATCTGGAATATATTAATTTCTCGGAAGCCCTTCTTTTACTTGGTAAGGGCTCTCTATTGCTCTACTATCCTAAAGACAAAGAGCAATAATTTGTAAATCCACCCTGAAGTCCTAGTAATAGTCCTATGACTTTTAGGTCACTACATATTTGCCACTTATACGTATCATAGATTATCGCATTTAGAATAAGTGACATACTTTCGTATGTTTCCATCATGTCAACTGCATGTGCTAGAGGAATAGAGGGTATTTTGTTGCCGTAACTGCTTTTAAACTTATTGACAAATCTATAAATAAGCCCTATTCGTCCGCGTTATGGGCGATTCCTAATTTTTCCATAACATTGTTTGGATTAACACAAACATACATTTTATCCTGCATAGTAAAAAAAAACATGATAGCTCCTGGTTACAGTTCCTAAATATTGTAACTTTGGTTTCAGTGGCTAGTAAATTCCATTGTTGTAATTTATAACCTAACCTTTTCCTTTTAAATCTAAACAATGACCCTTCTAGAGAGCACCTATAACTTCCTTTTCCTTTACTTTCGCGAAAATAAGAATCGTCCTTTTCTGATACATTATCGAGTTCTGCCTTATTATCATACATTTATTAATCTTCTTTCCCAATTGCCTGGGGCACTCGAATTGGCACACCTTCTTCATGAAGGACCGGTTTTATTGCTGAGATATTTAAGTTTTTCAACTTTCTTCGTACTTTGCTTTTAAAATTTTTTTCGACTTTGTGTACTTTAGAAATCGTCGTTTTGACATATTTTGAAGTAATCGGCCAATAGACCGCAGCCAATTGACTAATGACTAATTATTATTGGTTTAGTTCAATTGACGCAGAATCAATCTCTTAAATATGGAATAAAACAGGTATAATTAAAAGACCTGTTTTTACGTTTTGGTCCTGCTTTTGTATTATTCCTCCTTTCCAGAAAATGCAACTAAAATAAAAGGTAATTAATCTCCTTTGTGTGTACCTAATTTGACAGAAAATATAAAAAAAAACATTTAAATCTGATTTCGGGATGGAAACAATGGCAGATATTCTTTGGTTTTTAATTCTAATCGTCGGATTGTTATGCCGCCAAGAAATTAATTTATACTTTCAGTGCCAAGTACTTTAAAATATTGCTTGTTATTTTTTGCATTTTTTTAAGAGCCTAATTAGTAACTTAACTTCAGCAGTCAATTTAAATATGCTTTGTGTCAGGTACTATTTAATTTAACAAGGAAATAAAGTTCCTGAAAGTACACTGATAACAGTGCTTCGATATATATAGGCAATTAGCGCTGTCCGGATGAAATGACTGTTAAGGAACTCAATTTTTAACTTTAAACGCGTCCAGGTTGTAAAACACATCTTTCATTCTGATGGTACATTAAAAAAAATATGAAGCTTACACATTAATTCTGTTAAAATTTTAAAACATGTGTATATCATACCTTAAAAAATTGTTTCAATTTAAAAAAGAACATATCGTAATATGAGGAGTTGTGCAACATAATTTTCTAACACTTCGTTTAGGTACTCGTTACAAAACAGATTTCAATAGACGAAAGTCATCGATGACGCGATACTTTTTTAGTGATGTAAAGTCTGACTGCTGACCGTTACGTTATATTCTCCATATTTGCGGCACGTCGTAAATTAATTCAGTCAGTTCGACTTACCGGTGGTAAGGTTTATGATTTTTCTTAGGCTTGATTCATATAAAGACGGATGCATCTGAACAACTAAAATACAAGTGCGTTTTTTCACATTTTTAATTATTATTTTTACACTGGTAATAAAGTAAGAAATGAATAGTTTGTTTAGGGTAAGAGGTATCATGGGATGAAACATTTTGTTTTTAAAAATCAGTATGAAATTTTTAATTGATTTAAATGTACTGAAAAATAAATTTTAAAATTGAATCATATATTTTTTTGTCTAGTGCATCTCTAGTGCATCCAAGTTAATAATAAGGGGAAGAGTATCTAAAGCATCCATAAATCTTTCCCGTTCCCACACATCATTTATAATTTTATTAGTGTGTGTTACATAATTTTTCCATTTTTCCATTTTTTTTTACTGTTACATTTTCTATAGCTTCTTTCCACAGACCCAAAACTACGTAATTTTTACAGGATACATAGGATTAAAATGGCAATGATACTGAGGAAGTCCTAAAACTCGCTGTCCATGTTGCAATGCTAGTTCGTCCAACCTATAAAAACAAAATAAAAATAATTAAAAAAATAAAATAAATAGCTCTTTCCAGATTACTTGTAACGTTTTCGGTGGGATATGCTGCTTTACTTTCATCCAGTGCTGATCCTTCATTGCAAATGGTGAATCACTTTTCATCGAATCATGATAATCACCAGATTTCAGGCCAGACTTGAACCTTGACCTAAAAGCCCCTTTACTGTATATGCAGGTTTCATCCAGTTTTAAGGAAAAATGAGAGTTATTCTTAAATTATCGTAAAAATTCAACTCATTTTTGGGCTATATGGGGCTCTATTAAAAACGCCTATTTAATACAGCACATTAACACCATTTTAATTTTAATTTTTAACAGTCCACTAATGAACCAGTGGATATTTCAACACCATCAATGATTTTAAGGTTTAGTTGTATTGAGCGAATGGTAACGTGTTCACCTGGTCTATACATCCCATAAATACTCTTTCTTATGGTATGATCATGAATCTCGTGAAGTTATCGACCACGGGATGACAAAATTGCTACATTAATATGATTCTTAAAACCAACATCCTTTTCTATCCCCTTGTGCGTTAATTCGTTGGATTGTTGAACACGAAATTCCCAAAGCGTTAGAAACTCTCTAAAACACATAGGTATTTATAAAAACATTACCATATCTTTTTTATGTTTATTATTAAACTGCGTTAAGGGGTAAAGGAGTCTTTCCGGCATCAATTTCTCTTTGAAAATAATCAAATAATTTTAAAAATTGTATAGAGGTAGCCGTTACTTGATGAAGATCCATTATAACAACTATAAAAAATGCTTCGTGTATAAATCTTCACTAAATTTTATTGTTATACCATAACAATTGTTTCGACACACAGTGTCCACTGTCCACCCACAGTGTTATACCCAAACAATTGTTTCGACACAAAGTTTATTAACCTTGTCTCTCCATAATGGAGATATCACAGACAAGGTTAATAAACTTTTGAAAAAACAGAATTTTAAAATTGCTTATAGAACTAACAATAAATTGGGTACATTAATCAAAAATAATAAAAGCAAAACCGGAAAAAATCAAAAATGTGGTGTTTATAAACTTAAATGTGGTAGTTGTTCAAAAAGTTACATAGGTCAAACAGGCAGATGTTTTGGAAAAAGAATCAAAGAACATAAAAATAGTTACAATAAAAAACACATTAATTCCCATTATGCAATACATTTAAATAGTGAACAACACAGTTTGGATGAAAATTTTGAAATTTTACATTTGGAAAATAAGTCAACAAAACTTAATTTATTAGAAAGTATGGAAATTAACAAATGCAAAAGATCAAAAATTTTATTAAATAACCAGTTAGACCTAAACAATTCTCCTTTGTTAAATTTAAATTTAATCCGTTAGGGTTTTTTTATATAATAAAATTTGTATAATGACCTATTCTTCAGGACTATTTTTCAATAGTAACAGATAGTTGGGTTATTTGGTATTTCCAAGTGTTAATAAAATAGGTAAATATTTAGAGTAAATTTTATAGTTTAAGATAATTTAAATCATTCATTCATTTGTAACCATCTGACGAAGACACTGTGTGTCGAAACAATTGTTATGGTATAACAATACAATTTAGTGAAGATTTATACACGAAGTATTTTTTATAGTTGAAATAATTTTAAAATTATTGCTTGTTCTTTTTCACAATACCGTGACATTTTTGAAATAATGTTTATTAAAAATGACATTCATTATAGACGCAAATTTACTATCTCACCTTTGTAAGGCATTTAATACTGTAGAATTTTTCTATTTTGTTAACTAAACTTAAGCGTGTGGGAGTTAAAGGCATTAGAGAGACTTTGGAACTCTTATTTTAGCCTGTCGTTATCGTTATCCTTATTCTGAGCATGCGCAGTACTAAAACGAGGCCGCGATTCCTTTATTAACGATAACGAGCTTCGTTAATTACGGGGATATAAGGAAGGCTATCGTTATGGTTATTTCTATTTTGCTTAATTTGCCATGTTGCCAATACTTACTTATATAATTTAATAAGAATATATTTCTGACACGATCATTTCGGAAAACACTTAAAAAAATTGAAATAACTTTATAACTGTAGTTTAGATAAACCGAACAGAAAAGGTTTTTTTTATACATAATTCAAAATTTTACTTTATGTAAATCATAAAATAACGCTGCGGTAAGAAATGTAATTATATTTTTGAAGAAGTAGTCCATACTCAAAGTGGAGTGGAATAATAAAGAAAAAAGAAAAGCATAAAGTCTTTCTCCACAATTTTTATAAAAAAAAAACCAGACGAACCTAGAATGATTCAAAATATATAGAATAGACATGTTTCGAGTGTAAAAACACTCATCATCGGGAAAAACAAGTAAATAATAAAAAGCTGATGTTATTAGCAATAGAGAAAATAAGTAGTGGTACTAAGCCGTAATGAAGCCTTCGATGGTATACATGAGGAGTGAAAAATTCTTATTTTTCTCTTCATTTCGCACCCAGAGTATCTTGACACTGTTCTTTGACCTTTCAGTGTGCTGTTAAGTTTTTTCACTCCTCATGCATACCATCGAAGGCTCCATTACGGCTTAGTACCACTACTTATTTTCTCTATTGCTAATAACATCAGCCTTTTATTATTTAACTGTTTTTCCTGATGATGAGTGTTTCTACACTCGAGACATGTCGATTCTATATATTTTAAATCATTCTAGGTTCGCCTGGTTTTTTTTTAATAAAAATTGTGGAGAAAGACTTTATGCTTTTCTTTTTTCTTTGTAATTATATTTTTTTGTAAACGACTTGGCAACATAACTAAGGAATCCAAAATAACCTTACATTTTTGTACCTTTTCGTCCTTTTTCATTGTTGATTGACTCATGTCAAACAAAAAAAGAAATAAAAAAAGGTTATGTTTGTATCTGTCAAATTATTTATTTTTAAGAGGTTCAAAATCTATTCTTGTAATTGTCACCGTAATCGTTATCGTTAATAAAATTAACCATAACACTGTGTTTTACTGTTGTTATTTTAAGCGTTCCAAAATCTCTCTAATGTTCTGGACTGGTTCCAGAGTTACTTAAATGAATGTTGACAAAAAGTTGCAGTAAAGTGTTTAGTAAAGAATGTAATATTACATTATTACAACCGGGGTTCCTCAAGGGCTAATACCCTTTTTCTAATTTATGTAGACTGTGACACATTTTTGGAATATATATTTTAGCTTTTTAAGTCTTATTTTAGAACACGCCCGTTTAGTATGCAGGGCGCATATGGCGCAATATAACTTGTTTAACTTTGCCTATTAAATTTAGAGCATACAATGATACGCATTAATTAACTCGACGGCAAAACAAGTTTATGACTGCATTGTTTACTTCCATTTATTACACCTTGTCAGCCGTATCATAACTTAGATAAACCCGAAAATAACGCCCACTTTCATCCAAAGTTATCGCATGGGCGCAACAACGGAAACCCCTAATGTGTGACAGTCCATTGAATAATTCAACTGGGTAAGGGTGGGTAAAAGTTTTGTAACATTTCAAAGCTTTCTGCTACATTAGGTGCACGCACATGAGACTATCTCTTTTCACACTAATTAAACTTCGTCTTGTTCCCTGGAGGAGAAGGGAAATGCAAAAATAATAACTGGAACTGGGGGTTTGATGGAGCTTAGCACTGATGTTCTTTTGGAAAATTTAAATTAATTGCTCGTAGTACTAATGGGGTTGTAACCGTAGTGATTTAACGGTGTTTGAGGCGGAAAAGGGGGGCGTAAAGAGTTTGATGTATTGATCCGTTTTTGTATTAATAGCTTTTTTGCAAGAAAAAAAGCTAGGCTGAAACGGCAACAGTTTGAATAACCTTAGCGAACGTTCTGTTGAATGGCAAATAAGATTACAATATCGTACAACTGTAAAGTTTATCCGGCTGAAACGAAGCACAATGTTTTTATTTTATTTTACTAAAAAAAGTTTTTTTAAACCAGGAGAATCAAGTTCTAGTTTGATTTTTAACTAAATCGGCAATTTTGAGTGAAGTTTCAGTATAAAGTATTTCGTAATTGCTGCAAAACAACGTTTATAACGGATTATTTCTGACCCAGTCTAATGTTTTCGGGTGTACTTTATACAATATGAGTATGTAACTTGGAATAAATTCAGTACAGGAATAATGGAATAATGCTTGGACACGAGTATTAACTTTTTAAGTTGTGGTCGTTATTATAAAAAAATAATGATACAGTGTGTCCCAAATTAGACATATGTGGATATCGATAATGTTTTTAAATGGCAACCCTAGTTTTTTATTGGCTATTTTTAAAATGCATTTTAAGTGACACATTAGTACCGAATTTTAAATTTTAATTTATGAGATATTAAACAAACAAGATTAATTTAATTGAAGAATAAAAAATACTTCTATCCATAACAAAATCATAAATAGAGAAAATATAATAAAAAATTACAACACAACAAAATACAGTTTTTTAATAATTAAAATAAATCATCTCCGCGAGGATCATCATCATCAGATTCGTTCAAATTAATAATAAGGGGAAGAGTATCTAAAGCATCGATAAATCTGTCCCGTTCCCGCATATCATTTATAATTTTATTAGTGTGTGTTACATAATTTTTCCATTTTTCCACTGTTACATTTTCTATGGCTTCTTTCCACAGACCCAAAACTACGTCATTTGTTACAGGATGTTTGGTAGCAATTTTTCTTCAATCCACTTCTTAAAAATTTCACTTGAATATCAAACTTGCATTATTCACTAATCCATTTTCTAAACCAGCATGTAGAATAATATATCGTACACCCTTTGACGATTTTTTTAACCGTATGAAGAGGATCATCCTGCCAACTTCGCCTACAAGCCCCTTTACTGTATATCCAGGTTTCATCCAGAAAAAAGGTTTTAAGGGAAATTGAGAGTTGCTGTTATTCTTAAATTCTCTTAAACATTCTATTCGTTTTTGGGTTATATGGGTTTTGCTCTATTAAAAAACACCTATTTGATACAGTACATTTACGCCATTTAAATTTTTTTTAACAGTCCGCTAATGAACCAGTAGATATTTCAACACCATTACTGAATTTAAGGTTTAGTTGTATTGAGCGAATGGTAACGTGTTCACCTCTGCTCTATATATCTCATAAATAAGCTTTCTTATGATATGTTCCTGAATTTCTCTTTGCCTTAATTTGTTGGATTGTTGAACACGAAACTTCCAAAGCATCAGAAACTCTCTAAAACATATAGGTACCTATTTATAAAAACGTTGCCATATATTTTTCATGCTTATTATTTATGTTTTCACAACTCCTGCTTTATTATATCTACTTACCTCGTAAACTGCGTTAAAGGGCAAAAGAGTCTTTCCGGCATCACTTTCTCTTTGAAAATAATCAAATAATTAAAATGGTTAAAGTTGATTAAAAATATCACTATCAAAAATGACAATAAAACTTGTTTGACTAGTAAATTTCTACGATTGACGCGATTACTATCTCACCTAGTTCACGAATGTTAGAAAGATGAGCACTAGTCGTGACGTAACGGTCAGCGGTCATTGAACAGCCTTTACCTACTTTACTGACATAATCAAAGTTGTCTAATAAGTAAAACAAGAACTAAGGTGACAAGACCACTCTGATTATTAGAAAATCAACTCTGCAAATGTTATTTATGTCACAGTCCAAATTGATGGTTAGTTAAATTAATATTGTTTAAACTTTTTGTGCATCCCGATATAAGTATTTTTCGTGTATCGTATAGATAGATAGATAGAAACGTCTTTATTTTCAACTTGGCAAATGTCAGCAACAGCTATTTGCTTAACCGGGTATGTATAATACATTTACAAAAATTTTAATTTTACAAAAAAAAAATACTAAATTCTAGTAATATTACCTAAATCTTATTATAGAAGAAACTTAAAAAGTATTAAGACATTAATATTAAAATCTTACACATCTTCAAACATAAGTAATTCTAATACTATTATTTCCTAGCAAAAATCTACGATATTTGGTCCTAAATGAATTTGAACTTATTTTAAGTTAAGATTAAGAAATTTATTACATATATCAGCATTGTAAAATTTAAGAACTAAATATAGGCAGTGACGTAGCAAGGGGGGGGGGGCGAATGGGGCGCCATATTAACAGGGCGCCAAAATGGTCATTAGAAATACGGGAATTTAAAAATTTACTAATACAATTACGGTCCGGATTATTTTTGACATTTGGCAACGCCGATATTTGAAGAGAAGGCGCCGCACCGAGATTCGATTGCGTCACTATGCTACGTGAGTTGTGAGTTGCAAGACAAAAGTCCGAACAAGCAATTTTTCTTTTCAAGAATTTTAAGTTTGAGTCTGTTAATCAGTGGCGGTTTCTTCACAGGAGCACGTGTAGCCCCATAGTCCATAAACAATTCCCCCATAAAGAAAAAATAATGTTTATTTAAATTTATCTTCTTATACTTATATTATTATGATACCGTAATCTAAGTTAGAACCCTCTTATTTTAACGTACCGTCAAACAATCGAACGAAACGTGGTGTAATAGCTCTCGCTAAGCCGGTTGTCGAGAGCAATCGTGTGGCACGTAGAAAATCATAAGTCGCACATGCGTTAAGGTAGGCGGGGTTTCTGCTGTTTCCCTGTGCATCTTGTACTAGCAGGTGTAGTGGGGGAAAGCACGATTCTAATAGCACAAATTAAATGTGTGCCGTTGAGTTCATTGCATCTTAATTGCTGTATAAATTTATTATTTGGAGTTTTTCTTTATATTTTTGTTATTATTTTGGGGTAGTAAAGACTTTTTAAAATAAAAATGAACGGTTTTGATACCAAAACGACTATGAATGTGGAATATTTGAGAAAAAATATAATACAGGTATTCCTAACTTTAATGAAGCTGTTATTCGGGATAAGTTTGCTGCAAATAAAAATAGAAGATTGGACTTTACTTTTAAACAATGTACCCACTAATGAAAAATAAATTGCCTTTTTTTATTTTTTTTAATCTTATTTTATTTTCAATAAAATAAGTAGGTAATCAAGGTAAAATATTTACTAAAAATTATTGACCAAATTTCGGCGTGGTCTTAAAAAAATTGCCTGCAGCGGGCTTTTAGTGCACCCCCAAGTTAACAAATGACAAGCCGCCACTGGTGTTAACATATTTTTTAAACTAAAATTTATAGATGTATAATTTTAGTTTTAAGATTGTCTGGTAGGGTGTAAAACTGCTATTCGCCCGGGGCGCCTAGATACGTCCCTGAATATAGGAAAAACTACGTTGAGAAAGGACGGTTCGGTGTTTCGGTACATTCAAGAAACTGTTGTAACGAGTTAAACGATCATGTATGGAATGCCGAAAATGAAGCTTTTCACGTAGATATTGGGATATACCACTCAAGAGCAAACGATATAAGAAACATGCAAAATGCAGTTTTTGTTGGTCTACTATTTTAAGGCCATTTCAGCTTAGATAACTTGTAGCTGACATGGTCTCTTGTTCGCAGTCCATGAATAAAACGAATACAATAATTTTGAACCCTTTGTAATCTCGTTTTGCATTGAAAGTCCAGACAAGGCCCGTATACATAACTACAATAATTAGAGTGAGAGAGAACAAGAGTTTCACACAGTACATGCCTTCTTTAATTAAGGTCTT
Source organism: Polydrusus pterygomalis (assembly GCA_963969555.1). Lineage (NCBI taxonomy): Eukaryota > Metazoa > Arthropoda > Insecta > Coleoptera > Curculionidae > Polydrusus > Polydrusus pterygomalis. The sequence continues at coordinate 74,956,708 of OZ018377.1, forward strand.
AAGACGTGCTTATTTTTATATAAGTTTCTGAAGGAGAAATACGATTTCTGAATAACTGTAGCTACCTGGCTTCTAAACCGAAGCTTGTTATCAAAAATAACCACCAAATTTTTATATTCCTGCACAACGGGTAGCACCGTATCAGCCATAACATTAATGTTTTTAGCTGCCCATTGACAATCAGGTCCAAAATAAATGATAGCGGATTTTTTAGGATTTAACTATAAACCATTGTTTTGAGAGTAGTCATAAATGGATTTTAAACACTGTGTGAGATTATCCTTTGCCTTAACAACTCTGGCCCTACTAAAACGATGAAAATTAACTTATATAGATGCATTTTCCGAGCATTGTCACTAAGTAGATATAATGTAGTATCTAAGTAAGAATTAGAAATTGAATATAGGGCATTTCCAGAATTATGTGTGATAAATATTCCAAAATGTATTTCCAAAATGCTAATTTTTTATACGAAACGCGAAACATTTTCAAAAAAGGAAATCAAGAAATTTTTCTTATAACCTTTCACGTGCAATGACGAAAGAGAAAGGTGAACGTGTGAAAGGTTATAAGAAAAATTTCTTGATTTCCTTTTTTGAAAATGTTTAAATATACTGTTATTAATTCAATTAACTGCAAATTAATACACGGTGGGGTTACTGAATCTTAAAATTCAGTGCCCCACACTGTTTTCTGTTTGATACTCAAATTCATTATATGATGCCTACAATGTTCATTTAACATATATAAAAACAGTTTTCACACTTTATATTGTCTACAAGACATGTTTTCAAGAAAATATTTTGGACAACTTCTTTTTAGAAGTGGATTTCTTAACCCATTTTCCTCTTTTTGGTCTTTTTAGACTCCTTTATAACTCTTTTCCATATACCCCGTATGTTTTTGAATTTAATGCCATAAAAGCTCCATTAAGGTTTGATGCCTACCACTTATTGTTTTCTCTTTTGCTACAACCATCAGCAACATACTTTCTCCCAAGTAGCATTTTTAGACACAAATTGGACACAAATTCTTTGCTGAGAAACGTTTCGAAACATTTTCGATACAAAGAATAAAATTGTGTCGCGACGCATGTGTTCCGACACATTTTCGAATTCTGTTACTTGAAATATTTTTGAACTATTTGTTTCGAAATATTTTACAAACCATAGTGTCGACACATTTAACACACGGGGGTAATGAATATTTTTCGAAACATTTTTAGATAAAATTGTGAAGATATGAATGACACATGCGTTTCCAAATTGTAGCGATATATTTTCGATTTAAGTGAATCGAAACAGATTGGTATTTTTCTGCTTCGAAATATTTACGAGACAATAGTATCCATTCATTTACGAAACATATGAAGACAATAATTTTCGAAACTTTCAGCAACAGATACTGGCACTTAAATCGGAACAAATTATAAGAATGGCCGAGTTCCTTTTAGTTACTTTTAAATAGCATAGCAAAGGCTTTCAGCGTTCCTTTTAAAAATTTAATTTAGGCCAGCACAGAGTTGTTACTACCCCTTTTACAAAATTGTGACATGACAGGTTATAACAAAAGAAATGGAGTTTATAAAGTGCCGGTACCGTGTACTTAAGTCAGTTTTAATTTAGCTATGTTTGTTTCGCATTATTTTCGGTACATTATCGAAACAGTGTTTCTGTTTCCATAATGTATCTGTTAATTATAGGTACATAATATTCGAAACTCAATACTAGAAATTGTGTCTCGACTCCATTTTGAACTAGAATAATAACTCGCGTTCGGGTTTGTTCGGGTTTGTTCGCATGGGAGCATCTCCGTTCTCATCGGGATTTCCCTGATACCCATCTCCATCATTTTGACAAATGAACTTTTATCTTGTTAAAATTGGTTTTAATTAAATTTCTGCATCTTTTGAAAAGCCGTAAAGTTGTTACATTATTTCCATCTTACTAGCCAATTCGATTTAAAAAAGAAATAAGTGCAATTTTAAAAATATTTTCAATTTTATTTTTTTGCAAAATATTATTTTTTGTTTAAATGCAAATAAATTGAGAGCGCGTTAAATATATAAAGCTAAATTACTAAATTACATGATAAAATTTATTTCGTCAATGCTTTTTGTTTCTCTTTTTTAACTAATGGAAATAATTAATCATGACATTGAAATTTCACTTCTCACAAATACATTATGGCGAAATTATTTCGTCTTCATATTGTTTTCCTTCTGTTCCATAACCTGCAGGTAATTCGAATTATTTGTTTCCTTATTGTGTCCATTTTGACATAATCAAATAGCGCCCTCTGAGATTGAGAATAAATACATTTCATATAATATTTTCGAAACATTTTCGACACATTGTCGATTAAAGTTTCAATTATGCGTCGAAACAGCGAAAGTCACAGCTAGTACCAACCACTCGAAAACACGTGAAATAGCGCCATTTAAAATGTGTACGTTTCGAAAATATTTTCAAATTTGTTGCCAACAGTTTCCTTTTTGTGTTGGAAACAGAAACATAGGTTTCGATACATTTACCAAAATGTGTCTAAAAATGCTACTTGGGCTGTCTCCTGATGATGAACGTTTCTACGTTCGAAACATGTAGATACATTTAAGCTAAGAATTTTTATTCTATTAAATTTTGTGGAGGAAGACTTCGTGTTTTTCTTTCATTTTCATACTTTCAACTCCACTTTGAGTATGGACTATTTCTTCAAATTTTAAAAAAGAGTTTAAAATGTAAATTCACCCTCATTGTTACAGAATCGTTGTCAACAATACCAAAGTACAATAGCCAGACTGAATCTCGAAATAACGACGTTACGACAACAACTGGAAGAAGCCGGACAGGAAAACAACCCTGAAGGAATACTGAAGGCTCATACAGCAGCTCTAAAAAGACATGCCGAAGAATCTAGAAAACAGTATGAGCGATGTTTGGATGACGTGGCAAATCAGGTGGTGAAAGCTTTGCTTGCTCAAAAGGTATCCTTCATCTGCTTATTAACATTCATTGTTTGTTTATGTCTAATACTAATATTGTATGTGTTATTTTATATTGTCTTATCGCCAGCATAATTTATGCAATCGTGCAACGCAAAGTGTTTTCAAGAATGTATTTTGCGAGTACTGGTTATTGTAAATTATAAAGGGTCTAGAATAGGGCTGGGCAAAAATTCGATATATCGATATTATTGATATTTATCGATATTATCAATATTTATCGATATTATCGATATATATCGGCTATATCGATATTCGATTGGAATTTCAATATCGTCCTTATACCACATTTTAGGACCAATATTTACTTCAATCTTTTTTCTTCATGTTTTCATAATTAGAGTCTCCCCTTGAAATGAAGGTACGGAGTTTTACAGGGCATATAAGAAAATATTGATATACAGTGTCACCAGTAAAGTCCGCATCATATGGGATTTTTTTTTATTAATAGCTTTATTCAAAATTTGACTTTGGCATCAAGTTCTGCTTCGATCGAGATGAAAATTAAGCAAAAAAATAGTAGTCACGTGATTCGCATTATCTGCCAAATTTTAATATTTTCCAAAAAAATAATTCAAAAGTGGGGTTATTTTTGAAAATATTGAAAAAGGTTATAAGAAAAAGTTTTTTTAAAAGCAGTTTCTAGCCAACATGCAAAATTTCAGCTGCATAAGATAATTTTGATTTTTTTACCTATATTTTGTAAATTGCACCACTTTTACAAAATAATACTCAACGCAATCTATATAAAACTTCTTAGTTTTGACAATGCTTTATATTAGATACATTTTCTTTAAAGTAGCGCCATATTAAATGTGTGTTTTTCTACAAAATCAAAATTGGGATACTAAAATTTGGTCGCATGTGATGCAAAGTTTATTTGTTTTGGACCCTGTATAAGGTAACTTCATAGAATAAGTATTTTTGAAAACGTAGTTTGTGTCTGAAAGTAATACACCTTAATATTAAGACAAAAAAGAACACACTGTCTGTCTGTCTATGTAAAGTGTTTTTAAGTGGAAAATAAATATTAGTTTAACAACGTTAAGTTTATCTATTTTCAACGATTTAATTTAAAACCCCTATATTATAATTTATTATTAAGCTATGCCATAATAACGTTTTTGTAGAAAAACACACATTTAATATGGCGCTACTTTAAAGAAAATGTATCTGAAATAAAGCCTTGTCAAAACTGAGAAGTTTTATGTAGGTTGCGTTTAGTCTTGTTTTGCAAAAGTGGTGCAATTTACAAAATACAACAACAATGTATTTATTGAATCAAAAAAAATGTTTACATTTTTGTGCAGATTCCTCTCAAAGTTTTCAATAGGACTTAGAATATTAGAAATTAAAAATGCAATACCTAGTAGTAATAATAATAATTAACAATCAGTAAGTTTCTTACTAGTGCTTTATTATAAGAAATAATAATATACAAAAACATGAAGAAAACGAACATGAGACAGCGGGGCTACAACAGACTCTCAAACAGTCTCTACACGAAATTACACCTATATTTGTACCACATGACGCTTAACATATAGTTTAAATCTTCTGCAATTTAACTCACTAACACTCCGCAGGGTTACACCCTTTACATACATTGACATGCCCAACATTCTTGAGTTAAATTGGGGTACATTCAGATTGTTTTTATATCTAGTATTTAGCGGGTGTGTTTGATGTGATATGTGAATGATGCATTTGACAATAATTAAGACTTGCACAAGACCTGGTGGATAAACACACAAACTTGAAATTTATATATTTGTTCTAACGACATGATGTTAAAGTTCTTGTAGAGAGAGACACTACTATATCTATAATTTAACATGTAAAGATTCTTTATTGCTTTGTTCTGTAATGTTTTTAATTTGTTAACCTTTTGTCCTGAGGGATACCACAAAGCCGTTAGATATTGCAGATGGCTGTGTATTCGGCAGTAGTACACAGGTCTCAGGAGTTTCTTTGGTACAGTATGACTTAAGCGAGTATACCAACTGGAGCAGCTATTTTTTTCATCTATGTGGTATTTCCAGGACAAAGTCTCATCCATATACAGACCAAGATATTTTGTAATTTGAGAATATTTCAATATTTGACCATTAATAGTTATGTGATCTGGCGATCCTTTTTTTTAGCGATATACTTAAATGACGATTTTTCTAATTTTAGAACTAATTTGTGTGCTTGTAACCATATAGATAAAGTTTCCAAATCACTTTTTATATTTTCCCTGATAGCTTCATATGTCTCGCCGTAATACAGAAGGACAGTGTCATCAGCATATAGCTGAAGAGCACCTTTAAGATTTAGCTTAGAGATCGAGTTAATGTACACTAAAAATAATGTTGGCCCAAGTATTGATCCCTGGGGTACCCCGCATTTTACTTTCCTAAGAGAACTTTGCCCTCCGTACCAAGCGAGACACATTGAAATCGGTCGTTTAAATAACTAGCAAACCAATCAAGCCCTTTGCCCCTTATACCCGCTCTATTTAACTTTTTTTAACAGTATTGAGTGATTAACCGTGTCAAAGGATTTCTTGAAATCAAGCGACACAAGTGCACACCTCTTTCCCTGACCTACATTTTTTTGAACATCTGTTACCATATCAATAGAGGCTGCAGTCGTGTCACTGAGTTCGCGGAAAATATATTGACGATCGTAAAAAAAATTCTTATAATTCAAAAACGATAAGAGTGTCTTATTTAGTAACTTTTCAACAATTTTTGAGAATATTGACAACAGTAAAATTGGTCGGTAGTTATTAGTAATATCCTTATCACCATTTTTAAACACTGGTATCACTTCAGCCACTTTCATGTTCCTTGGCACCACTCCCTCATCAATCGACTGATTTATTATTTTGCAAAGTAGTGGTATCACCTGCTCTTTACACTGCTTAATGGACTTTACATCCACACCATCACTGCCAGGTGCTTTACCCACTTCTAAGAAATTTATGACCTCAAGTACTTCCATTTCAGATACTTCAGCAAGATGAATGCTGTTGGTTGATAAAAATTCATTATTCATATCCAGTTCTATATGCTGCGTGCCCATTGTTAGCGAGGGTCCCACTTCAACAAAAAAATTATTAAACTCATCACAAATATTGGAGGGATCAGTTATTAAGTTGTTCACTTTAAGACATTTTATGTTACAATCTTGATCAGCATCATTTGTTATTACCTTTTTTAGCATGTCCCAGGTCTTTTTTGGATTTCCTGTGACCATTCCAAATTCTCTGGAATAATAACTGTTTTTGGCCTGTTGTATCGTACTTTTTACTACTTCTTCTGCTATCCCTTAATTTATTTTGCAGATAGGGGCTAAGGGGATATTTACGTGACTGTATAAAATAATAGTCCCGTTCTCTAATAGATTGTATAACATCATTATTAATCCAGATCTTAGAGCATTGGCGTAGTTTACTGTTCTTTCGCTCATATCTCGTGTGGGTTGCAAAATAATTTATCATATGATTATAATTTTCATCAACTGAGTTCTGTCCAGAGTAGTTTCCAACCAATTCACTAAGGGAACTCTTTATTTTGTCAATATCCACATATTTCTTTATAAGAGGACCTAGAGCTCCTTATATATTGGAGGATTTGAATATCATGATCACTGATGTTAGTCTTAATTACTGCAACTGACATTGGTCTCTATGAGTTGGTTATAATGTGGTCTATGAGAGTTTTTGATTCTCGTGTTGGCACCAACTCATTGCAGAAAAAATAACCATTTGTGGTATTGTTATTCCAAAGTCAGTGTGATGACATTCCATACGGTGGTAAACAGTCTCAAAGAGCCCGACGTTTACCGCCGTATGGAATGATTGGAATATCATCACACTGACATTGGATAAATTATACACAATTCCTGATAATATGTCCTATATAGGTAAAAAAATCAAAATTATCTTATGCAGCTGAAATTTTGCATGTGGGCTAGAAACTGCATTTAGAAAAACTTTTGAATTATTTTTTGGAAAAAATTAAAATTTGACTACACGTGACTACTATTTTTTTGCTTAAATTTCATCTCGATCGAAGCAGAACTTAATGCCAAAGTCAAATTTTGAATAAAGCTATTAATAAAAAATCCCATATGATGCGGACTTTAACGATATTGTCGATAATTATCGATATTATCGATATATCGACTGATATTTATCGATATTATCGATATATCGACTATATCAATATATTTTTTAATATCGATATTTGATATTGGAATTTCAATATCGCCCAGCCCTAGTCATCACTTTATTACACATCGCGCGTCGCATTGTGCTATATATTAACAGTTCTTGCTTAAATATTATCAACGTTCTCTATAATATATAGGTTGATTTTCAGGGCCTCAGAGAAGAAGTCGGATGCCTAAACAATAAAATCTTCGAACTTGAATCTCAAAATCGAGCTCTGACATCCATGTTAGTTCATCAACTACGAGGAGAAGGTACAGGTTCGCCAGTTGACCTCGATTCTTTTGCTAAACAGCTGGCTGTAGAAGGCCACGAAAAAGGTAACAGTTTTTGCATAAATTTTTCTACAAACGCTATATTCAATATAAGTTCCTATTTGCCTGACATTTTTGTACCTTCGAAAATTAATTATGTAGAATAATAAAAATAGTGTTTAGCGTGTTCTTATGTACAGGGTTATTTTTTATATTTGCGTACCCACCTACAGGGCTTAATATAAGTGACAGAAAAAAACTTTTAATACAAAAGTTGCATAATGTTTCCCGTCATATCTTTTAGACTTATTAAAAAAAACATCTGCATATCGGAAATTTAAAAAACAAATGAAAGTATTATTTTTTTAAATGGAACACCCTATATATTTTTTACCAGGGCGAAAGATCTCTTTCTCCTGATTTCAAAAATATATAACATGTCATCATTTAATCCAGTCATTTGTGAAATATTTGAGTTTTTGATTAACTGAATTGACTATAATCTAGTCGGCGTTCCGCATACTTCAACCTGACATATTTGTCACTTTACTTTAAATTGAAACATGCAGTAAAGAATAGTTATTTGGCTGCGCCTCGTCTATGAAACACCAGCCGCGGCATTAAATCTTGTGCTTTTCTGCCTAGTAAAACATATAATTTTTTCTCCAAATTTGTTCCAATTTCCCGAAAAATCGTATTTTTTATATTTATGTATGTTATTTATGACATTTATTGAATTGTTGTGTTTACTTGTCTTTTTAAATTTTAATTTTTAATGACACCTTTTGAGCCTGTCAGGTGTCATTAAAAGACCGCTATTAATGTCATTTGGAGAAAAAATAACTTATAATTTATAATTTATGATATAAAGTAAAGTAAATGATTTTGAGATTTTTTGCTTCATTAAATCGCTGGATAATGCGTTTGATTGTGTCAATCGATGGTACCTGTCGCCCAGGATTAATTCGACGATATTGCTGTTGAACTACAGCTATTCGGTTGTTATTAGAGTAAAAAAGACGCCCTATTTGAAGTTTGTCTTCTTCCGAATATCCCATTTTCCTTACTGAATCTTTCAATTTAAAGTAAAGTGACAAATATGTCACGTTGAAGTATGCGGAACGCCGACTAGATTATAGTCAATTCAATTAATCAAAAACTCAAATATTTCACAAACGACTGGATTAAATGATGACATGTTATATATTTTTGAAATCAGGAGAAAGAGATCTTTCGCCCTGGTAAAAAATATACAGGGTGTTCCATTTAAAAAAAGATTACTTTCATTTGTTTTTTAACTTTCCGATGTGTTTTTTTTAATAAGTCTAAAAGATATGACGGGAAACATTATGCAACTTTTGTAATAAAAGTTTTTTTCTGTCACTTATATTAAGCCCTGTAGGTGGGTACGCAAATATAAAAAATAACCCTGTACACAGCTTTCAACTGTAAAATACAGGGCGAGTTTTTTTAAAGTGTTATATTTGTATGTATATTTTCTTAAAATTTTAGTGAGGGAATGGGGAGATAGGGGGACATATTTAAACATATTTTTGACTTCTACCCCCTTTCCCCATTTTGAGGGGTGGGGGTTAACTTTGGATTTTATACGAATCTACGTAAAAAACTACGTACTATACAAAAATGTTTTGATTTGCTACCCTGGGTACGAAATTATGATTTATTTAAAATAATTTACCATTTAAGTATAACTTATTTATTAAATTTTGATAAAAAAAAATAAATACTTACCAATAAATCAAGTTCACTTATTTTAAAGTTATTACTCGTTTCCATGGAAATGCGTTGTTTTAGCTAAAGTATTTCTCAGTTTGGTTAATTAAACATGGAAGCGAATTTTAGTGTGCAAGTTGATATGTTGTTAATTTTGGGGGAGTGCAGAAAAAACACAGGCAAGCTAATTTAGTGTGGGCGAAGAAGTTTCCTAATAATTTGAAATCTCCTATGGCATTTAAAAGGCTGGAAACCAGAAGTCGTACAACCGGCTGCCTGAAGACAAAACCACGAGTTCAAAAGCGACAGCGGCGCACCCAGGATTTTATGTTAGGGGGGGGCCCGCTAACCAGTGCCGAAAGCAAATTTTTTAATAAACTTTTAAGTTACGCATTTTTCTAGAACTTTGGAGCTTTTTTAACAGGTACTCTTGGAAGATCGCAATAGCCTAGTTCAATCGAGGTAAATATCTAAAAAAATTGACTTTAAAATATCCACTTTAATAATTATTCCGGACAAAACATACCACTCTTTTTACCAAATAAAATATAGGTAATAGTAATGACGACATATCCATAACACAAATATATTTATTTAAAAATATAAATTAGTACAAAGCACAACAATAAACAATATTTTATAAATAATAGAAACCAAAACTTTTTTATAACACCTTTGCATTTGTTAAATATGTAAATCTAATTTTCTTCGACCCTTAGAAAGTTTATTTAAAATTTCTTCACAAGAAACAGGAACATTCTTATGAATAAATAAATTTGCCAAACCATTAAGTCTTACTTTCCCGGTGGAATTTCTTAAAAGTACGATTTTAAGTACTTTAATGTGGAAAATGACCTTTGAGAGGTACTGGTGGTGAAGGATAACAAAAATTTGCAAAAGTTTTTTATATTGGGAAATATCATACATACATATACATACATATTGAATATATAGCTTAAACATATCGGAGGGTATTTCTTTGCTATCTGTAAACTTGTCGTTCCATAATTTAAATTCGCATATTAGAATGCTTTCATTATAAAAATTTTCAAAAAATTAATAATTTGCATAAAAAGAATGAAGGCTGAGAAAGCTTTGCAAATTTTCTACTTGTTTATTGGGACAGGGCAATAAACAGTTAAATAGCAAAATAATTTCCCTGTGATTAATGAATCGATCGTCTAGGTTGGTAATAAGTGAATCTAAGGTATACTGTACAAAAGTAATAAAAATTATATCGTTCTTTGTATCGCGCCTGGAAATTAAAGTTTTTTTTAGCGGGTTAGTGGGTATAGTTAAAGTCAATTTCATTGGGGGTTTTTGGGGGGGGGGCCAAGGCCCCCTTGGCCCCTCCCCCTGGGTGCGCCACTGAAAAGCGAACTTAGCTATTGACCCGCATGTAGGTTCCAGGCGGCTTGCTGGAGATGCTGGAATAAGTCAGAAATCAATTATGGCCATATTGCATTGCAAAATTTCGTCCATACCACGTTACACTCCACCAAGAGCTATATGGGCAAGACTTTGAAAATCGAGTTATATTTTGCAATTGGGTTACAAGACATATGCAAGGAAATAACAGTTTCCTCAAGAATGTTGTTTTTTCTGACGAAGTTACTTTCCGCATAATTATTATGGTCAGGTAGAATTTTAAGTTATGTTTGTCAGTAGAAATTATATTTTTTTTTGTTGTTTTTTTTTTAAGGTAAGCCGACACAATATGCACTACTGGGCGTCGGAAAATCCCCATCGGATGAGAACTTTGCCAAATCAACATCCTTGGTTAATTAATGTATATGGTGTGACATAATCGGGGAAAGAATTATTGGCCCGCATTTCTTGGAATACCACTTAAATGAAAAAATATATATACTGGTTTTTTAAGCAACCAATTACCCCAATTATTAAATCAAAATATAACTCCTGACATGTGGTTTCAACAGGACGGAGCTCCACCGTATTATGCGATACAGGCCCGTAATGAGTTGAACGAATTGTTTTAAAATAGGTGTATTGGTCGAGCTGCTTCGGTAAACTGGCCTGTTAGGTCTCGGGATTTGACCTCCCTTGACTTTTTCTCTGGGGTTTTTTTAAAAGACAAAGTGATGGCGGCTACACCTACAACTTTCGATGATAATAATATGAAAGATCGAATCCGCGTTGCATGCTTATTAGCGAGAGCTGAAATGTTAAAACGGGTACGATATTCATTCAGAAAAAAAGTGACAAAATGTTTGGAAGTTAAAGTAGGACATTTCAACAGCGCCGATTTAACCATTAGGCGGACTAGGCGGCCGCCTAGGGCCCGGTAGCTTAGGGGGGCCCGGGGGGCCAAACCGAAAATCCCGAAATTCGTACCCATATATCGAAATAAAAAATAGGTTAACTAGATACAGTTTATAAAAATTTCTATTATTCAGTAAACTTTCGTGTAGAACACACGCGGTGACGCGTCCCCAAAGGCTTTTTATATTCCATGTTCAAATCATTCCCTAAACTTGGTTATTAACTTCGCAAGTGAATCTTGTTTACACGCGAGTAACTTTTTTGGTTTTGTTCAAGAAATCTTGTATTTTTTTCGAGCTCTACCCATCGATGGGACCTAATGTCAAGTCGCTGCGGAATATCAGTTAAAAGAGTTATAGAAACCAGATGGTCAGCTAGATCTGATGCTCTTAAAGCGTTACATATTAATTATGAAATTCTTTTGTCTGTATTATTAAATATTTCCAATGGAAATATTATTTCCAATGATATCAATGAAAAAGCGGGAACTAGGGCTGAAGCTTTCAGGTTTATTTAAAAAAATGAATAAATATGAAACAGCTCTCTTAACAATAATGTGGTCAAAACTTTTAGAACGTTGTAATGTCACTAGTAAAACATTACAGGATCCAACCCTAAATCTATCCGATGCTGTTAACTTACTTAGGTCACTAGTTGCTTTTGTTAACAACTTTAGAAATAATTATTTTGCGTCTATTGAAAATGAAGCAGCAAATTTACTTAAAACATCGAATGCTAATGAAAATAAAAGACAATATGAAGATGAGACTGCTAGAAAAAGAAAACGAAAATTATTTTTTGACGAAAGAATAAGTCATGAAGTGATATTAAACAAAAACGAAAAATTTAGGGTTGAAACCTTTAATGTAATATGCGATTCTATTATAAGGGACTTAAGTCGTAGACTAGAATCGCATGAATTAATTAAAAATAGTTTTAACCTCTTTTTTACAAACGATCCTTCGGAGTTTAATACCTCCATAATAAAATTAAAAGAAGTCTATGATGGCGACATTGAACCCTACCGCTTAGAAGAAGAAGTTAAGCAGTTTAATTTGTTATGCGAAGAATTAAATAAAAACACCATTCTCGAAAAATATAACATGGTTCAAACATTAAAATCTACGTTTTCAAATGTCTTAACGCTGTTGCAAATTTTTATTTCTTTACCTATATCCAACGCTAGTCGTGAACGCTCTTTTTCTGCATTGAATAGAGTAAAAAATAAACATCGGGCTTGTTTAGGACAGGAAAAGCTGGATGCCTTCTCTGTCCTTTACATCGAAAGTGAGGCCTTAAATAATATTAATTAGGAAGAAATTATTAATAAATTTGCAAATGACAAAGTGCGTAAAAAACATTTGTAGTTTTTAAGTTGAGTAATAATGATAATATATTTGGTATTTGTTTTTTTTTAAATATATTATAATGATGTTATTTTGATGTTTGTATTTGTTAGATTAATTAACGATTACCTACATTATTTTGTAGTATTATGTTTTTACTGTTTCAATGTTATTGGTATCGCATTACATTAAATTATTAAATAAAAGCAATTTCAATTTTTTAACCAACACAATCCCATATCTATTCGAAATGAAATCATGAAACACCCCTTTTTTCCTCTATCCAATAATGGGTCAAGGGGGGGGGGCCAAAATCCACACGGCCGCCTAGGGCCCGATAAAGCCTTAAACCGGAACTGCATTTCAAACAGCTTCTAAAGCATGACAGACGATAAACAAATTGAAATTAAATAGTAAAGTATTTTTTGTATTTTATAATTTAATAAAATCATAATTTCGTAACCAGAGGAGCAAATCGAAACATTTTTTGTATACGTACGTAGTTTTTTACGTAGATTCGTAATTACCGAAAAAAAGAACATTATCTCATTTAAAATTCCAAAGTTACCCCCCACCCCTCAAAATAGGGAGAACGGGTAGACGTCATAAATACGTTTAAATATGTTTTCCCATCTCTCCCCATTCCCTTCCTAAAATTCCAAGAAAATATTTCAAACCGTTTTCGAGATATCGCCTTGTAACACTTAAAAAAACTCACCCCGTATAATTTGTTAGCTTACTCTATACTCTATTGACGTATATAGACTTTTTATCTAATTTTATTGATTACAGCTCAAGATGAACCACTTCCAGAGGTATCACCTTCTATTCTATTGACGACAAGCTTAACAACCAAACATTGCAACTCTTTTAACTCAGAAATTTTGGAGGCGAGCCCTGCCAGTGATAATTGTGATAATGTTATTGTGTCAAGTGGTGATAAAAGACTGTCAGCTGATAGTGTTAGTATATTAGGTAATATATACATCTTCATTTACTAAACAATACCTGTAGTAGCTAGCTAAAAGATTAATGTTGATCTTAACCAATAAGATAATTTTGCCGATAAAACTCTGAAAGCGCAGTAGAAAAATGCTATGCTCCAGTTTATTGGTACTATACTTGCCAAATGAGTCACTAGCTTTCCAAGGTTTAAACTACAAAATGTCTAATATAACTGTCTATTATAACTTATTGCGTTATACTTTAATATTATACAGTGTGTCCAAAAAAGTATGCAACATATGGGAAAGTTTTTTATCACCGATTTCTCAGAAAATTTTATTCTTTATAAAAGTTGGTGTAGGTATTCCTTAAAACTATAAACGCATATTTCATATTTCACCTGCGGCTAATACTAGGGGAGCAAATGCCATTTTTTCGAAATTGCCTTAGGAGTAAAGTACCTTAATTATTAGAAATACAGCAAAATTTTAAATGGAAATGTTTTTACAAATTAAAAACTTAGTCCAAATACGAAATTTGAGTTAGGTGTGTCAATTTTTAATTTTTTTATATGCATTTCTTTAAAATAGGTTTTAGGACTTTAGCGTACTGGGTGAAAATGACAAATAAATTATTAATTATTTCCAGTAATATAATAATAATAGGCGTGCAACACGCTAGTATCTGAACCAACTCGTAACATTGAAATGTTTTAAAAAGTTTGCAACTACTTAATCCATTTTTATTATAAACCCACGTTTAAGTTATTTAATAAATATATTAAAATTGCGTAAACAAAAAATCAACCAGAGGTGTACCTACCGTTTAGGGGTAAATAGAGATTAACCAAAAAAAATTAAAAATTGTGACACCTAACTCAAAAACTTTGTACTTGTACTAACCTACTAATTTGCAAGAGTATTTCCATATAAAATTTTGCTGTATTTCTAATAATTAAGGTACTTTACTTTTAAGGCAATTTCGAAAAAATGGCATTTACTCCCCTACTATTAGCCGCAGGTGAAATATCAAATATGCATTTATAGTTTTAAGGCATGCACCAACTTTTATAAAGAATACAATTTTCTGAGATAAAAAAACTTTCCCATATGTTGCATACTTTCTTGGACACACTGTATACATTAATTCTATTTTATGTAACAATGCTATAAACGCCCATTTCCAGATACTCGATTTTCATTAGAAGATAAAAAAAGACATCAAGTGCTAAACAAATTATGGACAGAGTTAAAAGGAACAGAAGTTACGCCAAAAAGATTACTAGAAGCCCTTAGTGCTGTGGATTCGGCACTGTGGGTTCCGCCCAAACGTCCAGTAACATTGAATCTTCAATTACCTATTTTACAAACTACTAGAGTTAGGAAAACACGGCCAGTATTAAGTAAGTTGATGACGTTGTAAACGATATTTTTTTTTATTTATTTACTCCCAACAAACTTTAAAGTTTATTACTAACAGGGAAAAGTTCACACGTATAACTTTTAATAAAGCTTTTACTCGTTACTATAACAACCACAAAACTCTCCGGAAGTTTTTTCCTCCTTGGTACCCTGGGTGTGATTACATCGAAAATTACATAAATTTATTTTCAACCAATTAGAAGGCTCCTTTTTGTTTACGTTGCTTATAGCAACGGGAGATTATCGCGATAATTTTGTTAGTTCCTATTAACTTAATGAAATTAATGTGATAATTTTTAGTCAAAAATGAAGTGCTTTATATCTATTGGCAAAAGTCACTCAGAATAAAATTAAAATACATTTTGTTGCTAAGTTATCATTTTTATTGATACTAACCAATTTCCATCGAACACCGGGGCTAAAAGAGACAAATCAAAAATTTAACTAAACTCATCGGAAATAGTTTTATTTGAAACTATGTAGACATGTAATTTCAGATGTTATGGTTGAACACGATTGAATGTTTTTAATGTTCCTGAAATTTTAGTAATAAACCTTAGTAACTAACAAGTAAAATCAACTTCTATTGTAAAAATATAGTGCGTGATATTTAACTAAACTCATTGGAAATATATATTTTAAAGTTTTATTTGAATTTAAAACTATAAAGACATTGGATTTCAGATAACAAATTTGTTATTTAATATTTCTCACATTTTAGTAATAAAAATGTGTTACTAACGGCTAAAATGAACTTCATTTCTAAAATTCTAATTAGCTACAATTAACTAAAGCCAATTTATGAAATTTTCGTGCCGAATCTCCCACGCAGCAGAATAATTAATCCCTGATAATTTTTTTCTCGATCATGTTTTTGTTGATAGAAAATTTCTCGTTTTCGACTCGGAATAATTTTCTATCAACTTGAAAAAAATTATGGGTAATAATTCTGCTGCTAGGGAGATTATAAGTGATAATTTTTCTGTCAAACGCATAGTCATCTATACGCTTTTTAAATAATTATTGTTATCTTTATCCATCTATCTTTACAAAGCAAAATGCTATTAACAAGTTTTTTCTGTCTTTCTTTAGTTGGTATAATATAAAAGTATAAAAATGCGATTTTGATTTCTTAAAAATATATTTACATTTTAAACAACTTGCGTTACAATATTGAAATGTTGTGGAAACTATGTTAGATGTTTATGGCATAAATGAAACATCTTTCTTAAATTTTAATGTTACATGAAATAATTAAAGACAAATTAACAGTCAAGAAATCCATTTTAATTTAAGTTTGCTACTAAAATTTGCAAATATTTTTCATGACAGGTTCAATTTTTTTCATTTTATAATAATTATATTGAGTCTCTATATATACTCAAAAAATATGTTTCTAGGATTTTAGTAGTATGAAACAAACATTTGTTCGTTAAAAATAATGTATTCTATTAGCTATCAACAAATCTGTATTATTACAGTGAAGGCTGTATTTTTATAATTTTTGTTTGCCAGGTGTGTATATTTTGCAAATAATTCATTAGATATTTATTTGTTGACAGGCACAGAGTCTACTTGGTAGCTTTAGTTTCCTACTAGAATATCTAAAGGAAAATGTCATGTTATAATTTTTTATATATTTGTCAAAGATATGACGACATCGATCTTTTTTTTAAATGAAAACATACAGCTTGTGATACATCATTTGAAAGCTAATATCTCGTACAGTATGCTCATAAATTTTGGCGCAATTCTCTCAAGCTATTTTAAAATGGCGACTGTTAAAAGTTTTTAAAAAATATCTATTTAAATAAGCGGAAATGATAAATCATTGATGTTTTTTTTACCTTTCAAGGTAAGAAATCTTCATTGTTTCACGTTCTGACATTTTGTGACAACAATAGTTATGGTTTATTTGTTATTTGTTTTGTAAAAAAAAAAATAAAAATGTAACGAAACAAAACACAACAAAAAGGTGGTTTAACGTGGCAAATGCTGAAAATGTCCTCCAGCCTCTACTTGGCATGCTTCCAGATAATGGTAACATCCGTCGACGGAATTCCGAATGGCTTCAGCCGGTATGTTATGTGTCTCCAATCCAATTTTGTATTTCAAATCTTCAATATTATTTGGCCTATTTTGGTACACTTTTTCTTTTAAATATCCCCAAAGAAAATAGTCTAGAGGTGTTAAGTCTGGTGATCTCGGTGGCCATTCAATTGTACCACGTCGTCCAATCCAGCGACCTAGAAATATCTCATCTAAATATCTTATCACATTGACACCAAATTGCGGGGGAGCACCATCTTGCTGAAACCAAATTCTTTCATTAGGTGTATCTGGATCTACTTCGTTGGAAAAAATGACAGCTAGGGCAGGCATCAACTCGAAGGTTAAAAAATTCTAGTGCCGTTCAGCTGTGAGGTTTCCTTCAAAAAGAATGGCCCCAGAATTCGGTTGTTAATGATACCTGCCCATACATTTACTTTCTCGCACCGCTGAGTATGCGCTTCAAATATCCATCGTGGATTTTCTTGACTCCAGAAACGATAATTATGTCTGTTAATCACTCCGTTTAAATAGAAAGTAGCTTCATCCGAAAATATTATGTTCTGTGGAAACGTATTATTCTCGTCACACCGTCCCATCATTTCTTCGCAAAATTGCAAACGCCAGTCATAGTCATCTGTCACCTTCTAAAAGCTCTTGGACAATACTTTATAAGGGTGGTGTTTTTCTGCTTTCAAAAATCTTCCAATAGTACCTTTAGATCTATCATGATTTTGAGCCAATGAAACTTTTGAAACATGCGGATTATCCTGCAGAGATAATGCAATATCCAATTTTTCATCGTCGCCTAAAACACGTGGCCGTCCATTCCTAGGCAAGTCCTTTCCTGTGCCATGGTCATTAAATTTGTGGAATATTTTACTAACAGTGCCCTATAAATTTGATTATCCGGATATTTAGCATTTAATAAAGTGCACACTTCACTTTGACTTCTTATTTTATCTCCGCATCCTAATAATATCAAGACTTCGATACGCTGTCTTTCCGACAAAACCATTTTTGTTTAGAAAATTGTAAAATAATATGAAAAGGAAAGAAAAACACAAAGTCTTCCTCCACAAAATTTAATAAAATAAAAAACTCTAGTTTAAAGGTCTCTACATGTTTCGAACGTAGAAACGTTCATCATCAGGAGACAGAAATTTATTTTATGCTGAGAAAATTAGAACCTTAATGGAGCTTTTATGGACTTAAAAAATTTTAAAAGTAGAAGAAACACGATATATTGATAATGGTTTAAACCATACTGAGTATTTGAAAACGTTATTAAAGAGGGGATAAAATTTTCAAAATTTAAATAATCTTCGACACCTTCTTAGAAAGGTTTTTTCTTCTTCCCCATTCTATTTGGTTGGTTTAGACCTTCTTTAATAACGTTTCCAAATACTCAGTACCTATGGTTTAACCATTATCAATTTTCTTCATATCATGTTTCTTCTACTTTTAAAATTGTTTAAGTCCATAAAAGCTCCATTAAGGTTCTAATTTTCTCTTTTGCTAACACTATCAGCATAAAATAAATGTCTGTCTCCTGATGATAAACGTTTCTACGTTCGAAACATGTTGAGACCTTTAAACTAGAGTTTTTTATTCTATTACATTTTGTGGAGGAAGACTTTGTGTTTTTCTTTCATTTTCATACTTTCAAGTCCACTTTGAGGATGGACTATTTCTTCAAATGTAAAATAATACTTTGGAAATACCTAAATTAAATATAATAAATAGAGATTTTTAAAAAACTTTTAACAGTCGCCATATTTAAATAGCTTGACAGAATCGCGCCAAAATTTATATGAGGTTACTGTACTGTACGAGATATTAGCTTTCAAATGATGTATCACAAGCTGTCTGTTTCCATTTAAAAAAAAAAGATAGATGTCCTATCTTTGACAAATGTCTATAAAAAAAAAACGAGTAACGTCAAAATGTGAGCATATATAAAACTAAATTGACGTGTCCGAGCGTTTTCCCCAAAAGTTACAGGTTAAGGCTATATTCATTTTATTCCGGACTTCTGGGCAACCCTGTATATAAAAAAAATGTATTCATAAAGCAAAATTTTTTATTATTAGAACAATAATAGTAATTTAACAAACTAGTGTATTAATCGCTATTTAGTATACGCGTTAGTTACAATATTTTTCCGTCGATTGTCGTGCTTTGTAGTATGTTTGGTTGCCTAAAATCGTTTATTAATTTTAAAAAATCATGCATTAATAGGGGCCATTAATATATGATTTTTTATACATTAATTAAGGTCCATATGATAAAAATAATCCAATATTAACAATACATTCTTTAATTGTTCTCAAAATAACTTCTAGGCCGTAAGAGATAGTGAAAAATTTCAAGATAAGTAAAAGTTGAAAAATAAATTGATAAATCATATTTTGTTCTTAAACTTAGCCATTGACGTCGTATTAAGTAAATTGTGGGGCGTAAAGGGATCATGACCCCAAAAAAACGAGGACTCTGTAGATTATTTTAAATTATAGTTACGTTCGTTCGGAGACAGTCAGTGGTAAATCTATTATTTGTGCAAAATTTAAATTAATTCATCCTTAAACTTCTTAAGAAATATTAAAATAACAAAAAAAAAAGGTTTAGCACCCTGTATATCGGAAACCCAAACAAACTCGTTTTTCAAAATTAATAATTCGTTTGTGTGCTTTACCCCACCCAGCACCCCAATTCGCTCCTCGGGTCCCGAAAGTTTGTTATTTTTAATAAATAGTTTTGTTGTCAAATTGACACCTGTTTAAATTAAATATAGTGTGCTTTGTATTTCCACACTAGTGTTGAAATATTTTTTTTCAACACGCGTGTGATATTTAGCATTTTCTAGCCAAGTTAACCGTGCTGTTATTATCATTTTCGTAGGTGGTCGTAGGAAAAAGAAAAATCAAACTTACGTTGGTCGTATTTTACGTGTTTCTGCGGATCGCAAATATAATAATGAACAAAACCATAACAAACAATAAGCAAAACAAAAAAAAATGGAACATATAGGATTCATCAACTAACGATCGAATATCGAATCATCAACTCAGAATCGCGCATTGCTTCATCTACGTTAGTGGATTTTCGCTCGATCCTCCTGTCGCGGTCGGACGGCTAGACTCAAGTAATTTAAACTCGGTTTCGTTAGACTGTGGTGTGACGTCAGGGATAAATGTCCGCCGCATAATTTCGAATTGTGTACCTCTACTATACATGCTCGTGCGATAATATAAACATTTTCAATGTTAAAAAATCATGCATTAATAGGGGCCATTAATGTATGATTTTTTATACATTAATTAAGGTTGTAAATACACGGTCGACGAAAATAGTATTTCTTAAAAACTTAGGCTGGTTCTACCCCCCCCCCCCCTCCTTACGGGCCGCTACTGCGTCACACTACCAACAAATTTAACCTCTGTGAGTAAATTTTTGACGTGTCTCCAGAATCGAAAAACATTTACGTCTAATTTTGATGGTACCTACCTATTTTTTTTTAAATCGTAAAAATGTCCCTTTATAAGAGTTATTGTGGACAAATTAGTAAATTAAAGTAAATTTCTTTGTATACTTACATAATGTAATAAGAACATAATTTTTTTTCTAGCACAAACTAGTTCAAAAAGCGAAGAAGAAACGACAGGGAACGAATCGCCGGAAAGCGGCAATCGCGACGAAGGTTATTCCACGATGTCTTCCGACGTCCAGGCTGACGTTACAAGAACCTCAAACGACGCGACCTTACCTCATCGAAGCCTCGAAGATCTTAAAGAAGCGAGCGATGAAACTGATCTGTCCGCCGATAATCGGCTGCTAGTCACCGATAAAAAAGATCCTGATATTTTATACATTCCATTGAATTTATTAAATTTAAAACAAAGGTAAGCAAAGTAAATACACTCCCGCGCAATAAAAAACGGGCATCATAAAATTTAGATAAAGTTTAGGGCTTTATAATTTTTTATATTTACTCCGATTTAAGTGATTTTTTAGAGAGCCATAGATATATTTATTAGTTTTAACATGGTTATAGAAATTTTAAGAGAAATTGGTTTTTTGACATATTATACAAGGATAGTCGAAAAGTTGCAGTTTTCATTAAGCTGCAAATATTCTTTGCATTTTGGTTTTGGTTTATGTTAATAATTTAAATTTTTTCATAATATTCTCATTGCCATTGCATTTAAAATAAAATAGACTATTAAAATACAAGAAAACAAATGTTATTGTAATAATCAAGATTTAATAAACAAATAAATTTGCAGAAAATAACTTTTTTACCAATAATATTTATTGCCTCCTCCAGGCCTACTGCCTGTACAGACACGTCGGTTCATGCCATCAATTAGCCCGCAAATATCTTCCTGGGTAATATTCCTCCATTCAGTCCATTCTTCCTGAAGTGACACACGGAGCGCATTTAATGTCGCTGGTGCCACTTCTCGGCCTATAATACGTCTTCCTAGTATATCCCACACATGCTCTTCTATAGGATTAAAATCCGGAGAATATGCTGACTAATTCATTTTTTCAATGCCAACTCTGTCAAATATGCAGTATCGCACATTGCTGCATGTGGTCGGGCATTATCTTGCATCAAGATAAAACTGTCTCCGATAAATGGAGCAAATGGAACTACATGATTTTAATATGCCTCAGTGCTGTCAGCGATCCTCCATCGATAAACAATAATTCAGTACAAGCCTCCCTTAATATTCCTGGCCCCAAACTATCACGGAACCTCCTCCATAGCTACGCCGAGTGCTGAACACACATTCAACAAATCGTTCTCCACTTCGTCTCCATACACGCCCTCTCCCATCTGGTGAGTGTAGACAGAATCTAGACTCATAATAAAGAGTACAGTGCTCCATTGTACCAAATTCCAATCTAAATGTTTACCACCAAATTGTAATCTTGCTACTATTATGCATACTATTATGACGTAGTAGTAATTTAGGTCCAATTGCTGGTCTGTGTGAGTTTAAATTAACCTCGTGTAATCTTCGACGAACTGTCCAAGAACTAACATTTTTATCTCAAACCTCTCGAAGTTCAAACGAGGATTCCGAAGAGTTTTAAGTACCAGAAATCGATCATCAATAGCTTTAGTTTTGTGTTTCCTAACTTATTGTAGCTTTAGTTTTGTGTTTCCTAACTTATTAACAGCATCAAGATCATTTTGCATTTGGGTGAGAACAAAAATGCACGTATTGACATGTACCAAAAAGCAAAATGCAAAGAATATTTGCCATTTAATGAAAACTGATATTTTGAAGTAATTTTGCTACCTAATTATTCCACAGAGTGTTTTGACACTAGGCAAAAAAAAACTTTTCAATTATCCTTGTATAATATGTCAAAAAACCAATTTCTCTTAAAATTTGTATACCTAAACATGTTAAAACTTATAAATGCATCTATGGCTCTCTCAAAAATCACTTATATCGGAGTAAAAATTAAAAATTATAAGGCCCTAAACTTAATTCATTTTGCACGGGAGGAGTGTATAAGTGATTTAATATTTGTTTAATATTTTTACTCGCATAACAAAAAAAAAGCTAATTCTTTATTTAAGTACTTCTGTATTAGAGTAATTAATAAATATAAATTTTATTCCGCAACAATATCCAAATTAAATACTAGTTTGCACAATAAAAAAATTGAAAAATTATACCACTGGCTGCCATATACAGGGTGTCTCACGGTAACTGTCCATTAGACTATTTCGAAAAGCAAAGCGATTTAAATCCTGCAAATTTTGATAATGGGGTTTTTGGAGACGCTGTCTTCAAATAAAATAACAGCGACCATATGCGACTTTCGGTTATACCAAAAGTTGTCTCAAACTTGCTTATTTTAAATAGAATACCCTGGATAATATATATATTTTTGACTTTCTTTCTTTTCATTTCCAATAACTTTTATTAAATTTTTTTTTGTTCTACTCTATCCGTTTCTGAGAAGAAAAATTGTTTTCTCAAATTTTGATTTTCAATTTGAATAAAATTGAATATTTTTCAAAGATAAAAGAGTAAAATTATGTAATTATTAAAATAATATTCAATTTTATTCGACACCCTGTTAAATGTCAAAATTTGAGGAAGACTTTTTTCTCGCTTTTTTCCTTAGAAACGAATAGAGTAGGACAAAAAACTTTCTATAAAAGTTATTGAAAATGAAGAAAGGAACACATAAACAATGTATTACATAGGGTGTTCTATTTAAAACAAGCAAGTTTGTTTATAGAATAGAATAGAATTTAATTTATAACTCAATTCGTATAGGAGTTATGGAAGCCTGACGCACTATTATTGCAGGACCCTGTATTAAATATAATTGAAAAATGTGCAAACGCAGCTGGGCCTTAAATTCTAATTTTTATAGTGAATCAAATATATGAAAATCAGTATGCCCTCTTATACATAGCAAACATGTTCCTCATTGTCCACTAAATTTGTTGTTTCTTTTTTTCAGAAATAGTTTTCCTCCGGGCAAAGATATCCTGCCATTTCAGCACATCATGAGGAGTTTCTCCGATTCGCACCTCTGCATTAAAATTACGACTGCCCCTTCGCCGTGCTACTCTTTCACCTCGCCAATCTCAAGTAGCCCCTCCATATTCTTGCTTGACATCACTGAAAAGACAATCAATCCACTTAGAAGAACTAGAGGGACGAATACCTTATGGGGTAAGTGATGGTTTGTTTTGGTTTGTTGCATGCATTTAATCAGAGAAATAGAGACCATTGAAGAGGCACTAAAAAACTTTCTTCCTAGTAATGAAAGGAACATATATTTTCATTATTTTATTTTTCAAAATACTCAACGTTAAGAGCAACGCACATTTGTATTACATATCGAAAAAAATAATTCTTGTCAATTTTGAAAATAATCATCAATTTTTCTTATATCGTATGCAAAATGATGTTTCCTGGGATGTCTTATAAGTAGACACTCTATTTCTTTGAAGTTATTACATCTATATTATTATGTATGAGTTGTATAGCCGCATTACTACATTACTTTAAGAACTTAAATGTCGAGGAGAATTTGAAAGGAACTACAACTCCTACAAATAATATTTACCTATTAAGCAAACATACATTGCTAACTTGTACTGGCAAATCCAAATAAACTAGGCTGCTAGCACATCCAAATAATACTTCTCTTTTTTACTGCCTCGCTGCCGATATTCCTCAAAATACCTTGTATCTGAAATTTAATTAAAAACTATTAGCATTTCCCATGACCAGAACACAAATATACAGTCTGTCCACGAATAGAGTTTGGAAGAGGAAAAACTTTTTTCTTAGTAGGTATAGAAGAAAACTTCATTCTTTATAAAAAAAAACGTCTGCTTTTGCTGAAACGCAATTTCGAATATTAGACTTGCGATTACTATACAGGGTTCGTCAAAAACAACCATTTAGTTTTTTGGATCTTTTTTTTTTAATTTCCTGTTTTTTTAAATGACATTTGCTAGTGTTGAAACTACAATTTCAACTATTAGATTTGCAATTACTGTGTCAGAATTAGTGATGCCGCGAGACGAGACGAGACGAGAATTGGCCCATTCTCGTCTCGTCTCGTGAGGCGAGAATTTTTTTTATCTCGTCTCGACGAGAAACGCGTTTTTCTCGCTCGAGAGTGCCATTGTCTCGTCTCGTCTCGTTTTTTCTCGTGAGTAGGGAATCATAAAAAATATTTTTTTATACGAATCTTAAAGGGGGTATACATTTAAAAGTATCTGGTCGTATCGCAGGAGGGTTTAATATAAGTCGGTTTGTTAGTCGTCATGTGACTTAGAAACTATTTTTCTTAGAT
Source organism: Polydrusus pterygomalis (assembly GCA_963969555.1). Classification (NCBI taxonomy): domain Eukaryota; kingdom Metazoa; phylum Arthropoda; class Insecta; order Coleoptera; family Curculionidae; genus Polydrusus; species Polydrusus pterygomalis. The sequence continues at coordinate 74,981,808 of OZ018377.1, forward strand.
CAACAAAATATTGCAAGCGGCCATAAGACATAATTCACGTAATATAATAGGCTTGGCACCGAGGTATTATTAGTCCAAAATATACGGGGTGGTAAAAGATACAGAATAGAGAACGATTTATAATAATAATAATTGATTCATAATGGAACTACCCTTTTTTATTATTTATTTTTTGGCATAATTCGGGGCATAATTAACTGCAATAGTTTGGAAAATATTCGACTAAATAAAGGGATCAGCCCAGAATGTCATCCGGGGAAAAACCTTAATTTTTTTATTACATTAATAGAAAGTGCAAGAGAAAGAACTTAAAGAAGTATTTCCGAAAATGCTCTATTTGACATATCAAAATTTAAAAATTCACTTTATTTTTTGCTCCTTTTACCCAAAAAATACAAAAATTTATTACGAACAAGCTTAATTTTACGCAATTAGGAAAAATATTGTAAGTAAAATGTGCGAAAAGTTCCGTTTCCACACTCACTTAGTGGCATGCCCGGACTTGCTTCGAGCCGTTCGTGCAACTGCAACCTCGTGCGGAAAAGTATCATTTACCGCACTTAATAATTATTTTCAATAGCAAAATTTATGTCTGAGACCTGTGTAATAAAATGAGGCAAAATAAGGCATACACTTGAATTATTCGTACTGAATGTCACTTTACCTATTATATTAGACTTTTTATTTTTAATTTATTTACTAATGTCATATTGAGACTATTAACTTAATGCTATTGTTATAACACTAGTTTCATGGCCCTCCGTTGTCTTTATCTGTGATTTTCTAATAAATTTTCGGTTGATATACAGGGTGTTATGAAAGTAATGTCAAATATTAAAACTGGTAAGAGAGATATGAAATGAAATTCACACTTTTATTAATGATTTTTGTGTGAGAAGTTTTTGGCGAATTTCAAATTTTTGATACAAAATTGTTAAATTTAGTCAAAATCTATCGTCTTTCGCCTTGTGAATGAAATTTGACTGGGGTCCTTTTCGATATTGTGTTTTCAATCGAAAATGCTTTCTTTCAGATTTGGTTAATTATTTTAAAATGTCAACTACTAACCGTAGACAGAAGAAAGAGGCTAGACAATTTGATTATGTTCTCTTGAATATCTGTTTTAAGGTAAATGCCTTCACAATACGATAGAGTGAGAACGTTAAACACATTATTTTTCTGTCTATATTAGGAGATACCTAAAATTCAGTGTTCTAACAAACGAGAAAATTCGAGAAAATTCGAGAAAAAACGAGAAATTTCTCGACGAGAAACGGTCTTCTCTCGTCTCGTCTCGTGACTTCTCTCGAGAAAAAAATTTCACTCTCGTCTCGTCGAGACGAGACGAGACGAGACGAGACGAGACGAGACGAGACGAGACGAGACGAGACGAGACGAGACGAGACGAGACGAGACGAGACGAGACGAGACGAGACGAGACGAGACGAGACGAGACGAGACGAGACGAGACGAGACGAGACGAGACGAGACGAGACGAGACGAGACGAGACGAGACGAGACGAGACGAGACGAGGCGAGACGAGACGAGACGAGACGAGACGAGACGAGACGAGACGAGACGAGACGAGACGAGACGAGACGAGACGAGACGAGACGAGACGAGACGAGACGAGACGAGACGAGACGAGACGAGACGAGACGAGACGAGACGAGACGAGACGAGACGAGACGAGACGAGACGAGACGAGACGAGACGAGACGAGACGAGACGAGACGAGACGAGACGAGACGAGACGAGACGAGACGAGACGAGACGAGACGAGACGAGACGAGACGAGACGAGACGAGACGAGACGAGACGAGACGAGACGAGACGAGACGAGACGAGACGAGACGAGACGAGACGAGACGAGACGAGACGAGACGAGACGAGACGAGACGAGACGAGACGAGACGAGACGAGACGAGACGAGACGAGACGAGACGAGACGAGACGAGACGAGACGAGACGAGACGAGACGAGACGAGACGAGACGAGACGAGACGAGACGAGACGAGACGAGACGAGACGAGACGAGACGAGACGAGACGAGACGAGACGAGACGAGACGAGACGAGACGAGATACGAGAATTTCTCGTCTCGGCGGCATCACTAGTCAGAATCAACATTTTAAAAAAAATTTTGGATTTCCTTTAAAATAAATTTACGTAAAACAAACAACTGTTGTTGCTTTCTTACTTTGAATTTTATATCTGGCCGAGTTTGTTGTAAGAAAACCTTTTTTTATTTGCCTACTTTTGAAGTAATTTTATTATTATATGTCATAGTTCTTCAATTTATTCAATCATAAATTATAAAACTTTTATTCAAACGTGGTACCACCGAGTTAGCGCATAGTTCAACTCGACATCTGAATTCCCAATAACAGTTCCTAACTTGCTGAATTGGGATATTTGCAATAACTACTCTTATTTTTCTTTCAAGAGATCTAAGTTATTATTTAAATTAGTTTTATACACATGTGGCTTTAAATATTCCCATAAATGAAAGTCGCCAACTGATTTGGACCATACTTTCCAATCCATTTGTTCCCAAAGTGAATGAAAATAATCATCAAAAGGAATTAAAAATGAATTGAATAAGAAATATCCAAAAACCTAAAACTGTTGCTTCTGACAAACCCTGTATGGTAATCGCGAATCTAATAGTTGAAATTGTGGTTTCAACACTAGCAAAATTCATTTAATAAATTAAGGAATTGAAAAAAAAGATCCAAAACACTAAAAAAGTTGTTTGTGACGATCCCTGTATAGTAATCGCAAATTTAATAGTTGAAATTTTAGTTTCAATACTAACTTTCAAAATGTCTTTATTCCAAACTAACTTTTACAGTTCATTACATGGAAAGTGACAATATAATATAGAAAATAATAACCATTAAAAAAAGGAAGTTAATCCAATTTAATTCATTAATAAAATCAATTAAAAAAAATGTATAAATAATTTAATTTAGTAAATATCTCTTTAATTGTTTTTTAAAAGTTGCCATTTTTTAATTTTTCTGATATTTTTTAGAAGATTGTTATATTTTATTATTCCGTCATATAAAAGCGATTTTTTCCGAAATTACTTTTTACTGGCATAGTTTGATAATTTATACAATGTCTGGTGTTATGATCATGTAATGTTCTTCTTATTCTCCTGAAGTGGTATGTTTGATTTTTTTTCTTTTAAAATGAGAGAGTGAATTAGAATACAAATTTTTAATTTATAAATGTTTTGAACGTGTAAATACCCTTTCGGTCTATATAGGTTAACAGTTGGTTTAGTTTGTAAGTTTATTTGATTGAAGCCAGAAAAGAAGTATTTTTAAATCATTATTAATATCAAAATACATTTCTGCAAAAGTTTCAGCAAAATAAATAATTGTCGTATCATCTGCAAATAGCTTTAAGTTCAATGGAAACGGAATTAATGTAAATTAAGAATAATAACGGACCTAATATTGATCCTTGTGGAACTCCACATATTATTTCTTTTTCCGAACTTTTTCTTTCCCCAATTTAACTTTCAAAATGTCTTTATTCCAAACTAACTTTTACAGTTCATTACATGGAAAGTGACAACATAATGTAGAAAATAATAACCATAAAAAAAAAAAAATAACAATAAAAATAATTGAAGTTAATCCAATTTGATTCATTAATAAAATCAATAAAAAAAAAATAGTATAAATAATTTAATTTAGTAAATATCTCTTTAATTGTTTTTTAAAAGTTGCCAATTTTTTAATTTTTCTGATATTTTTTGGAAGATTGTTATATTTTATTATTCCGTCATATAAAAGCGATTTTTTTCCGAAATTACTTTTTACTGGTATAGTTTGATAATTTATACAATGTCTGGTGTTATGATCATGTAATAATGCAAAATTCATTTAATAAATCAAGGAATTGAAAAAAAAAGATCAAAAAAAAACTAAAAATGTTGTCTTTGACGAACCTTGTATAGTAATCGCAAATCTGATAATCGAAATTGTAGTTTCAGCACAAGCAGCCGTTTTTTATAAAGAATGTATTTTTCTTCTATATATTATCCACTAAAAAAAAAAATTTCCTCTTCCAAACTCTATCCGTGGACACACTGTATATTTATTATGCATTGATTTTACCCATGGAATGTGCTGTTACTTCCTCTGCTCTTTGACGTTGTGTCAAATACCTGCTAATCATCTGATTTTTTTTATTGTAATGAAATTTACTTAAACCACAGTAAACTTATTTGGTAGTTGATGTTTTAGTTTGGCTTTACAATTTTGCCTTTATATACCTACAAGCTATGTATCGGGCACTTTATAAATATAATACCACTTAGCCAGTATCCCGTTACTCTCAAATTACTACACTTAACACCAGTGCGATAATTTTGCAGCTATTTTTCCCAAGCTTAATGGGCCTTTTTGTGTGTGACAACCAAAACGAAATACTACCAAACTTAATAGGGTTATGTCAACAGTCTGCATTTTAGGAAATTCCAATTCAGATCTGAACGAGGACAAAACTTCACAGCTGTCCTGGGGCAGTACGACGGAAGAAAGACTGGAATGTACCACCTGGGACGCTGAGTACATTCAGCACTGGCTTCGGTTGGATGAAACGCGGTCTACTTTGCAGCAGCATAGGGATATGTTGGAGTTGGAGTATGACCGTGCGGAGCTAGAGGATTGGAGTCTAAGTCTGTCCAATGATGATCTTAGGGAGCAGTGGAAGAAGTTGGATGCAGCTACGCCGGGTAATATTTTGTTTTACACAGTATCTTAAGAATATAATGATCAATCAATCAATCAATTTATTGGTAAGTTGTACATGGGTACTTTTACATATCATCATACCATCAATACAATAAAATAAAGTTATTAAAATAAATTACAATTAAAATTTTACAAGGAAAAACAATAGCCGTCAAGAACAGTACATTACAAGACAGTTGACACCACTAATTTTCACAGAAATAGTTAAAATATTCTTTATTTCGATAAAATACATTTGAGATTAAAACTTGTTTTTGGTTTTTGGTAGTTCCCTAATTTCCGTTGGCAACACATTAAAATATTTTATCCCCAGTAGCCAGGGCCATCCTGACACTTCTTAGTCTTCGATATGCTGGTATTAAATTACCTCTATTTCTAGTTGGATAGACGTGTACATTCTCTTGGCTCGAAATTAGATACGGGGCTATTCGGGACAAAATTGTAACACTTTCATTAATAATTTTTTTCTCGTGTAACATAAAATTATATATGATATATTTTTGGAAGGATAGGGATAAGTACCACATTTACCTAAAGTATTAGTCCCCCCTCTCAAGTAGGGGGGGGGGGGAAATATATTTTTTAAGGGCTTATCCCAAATTACCCCATAGGGTGGGGATATTTGGGATTTCGTATAAAATGCATTAAAACTCAAATAATAACCCCGTTTGGGGATATTTGGAACAACAAAAATTGTTTTTAAAAAAATATAATGTATTATTATTAAGTAGGTATAGGGCAGCTTCTCGAATATTTTTTTTTCCTGATATCCTCTAGTGCCCTTTGTAGATTTTTCCTCTGAGTAGGAATTGTAGGGATTATAATTTTTTTCCCATCTGTAACTACTGAGATAGTTCTTACGTATATTATAACCATTTTTATCGTCTAAAATAGAAAAAAAAAATCTATTTAGTTATTTGTCCCAAATTGCCCCATAGTACAAAATTGTTTATAACAAATTGTCTTCTATGTCAATATTCTCAAACATTTTTTTAGGATATCTAGAAATATGTAACAATTAGTCAACGATCCTAAACTTACCGTGAAATAACGAGGAAACTGCCAGGAACAAGAAGTTGGCACGTAAATATTTTTCGCGGTTTTTCCAACGGCTTTTTCAGGAGCTCTAAAACATACTACAGAACCGCACAGCGAGTGAACAATTGCTAGAGAGGACGGTTAACCAATGCCAGAATGCCCAAATAATCCCCACAATCCCAAATAGCCCCATTCTACGGTACATATTATTTTTTATATAGGGAAAACTCTAGAATGTAAAGGAACGGCATGGTGAGTATTCCCAACTCCTTAAAACCGGCCATACAGTCGTTCCTGTTACTTAAACTACTCACAATTATAACTGCCCTTCGCTGCAGACCAAAGAGATGTCGAGCACCAGAGGCTATTACAATACATACAAGTACAGCATACGAAATGTGTGCATGAAAGGTCGCAAAATACGCTGTTCTTAGTGCTGCGTGGGAAACATTATCAGCAAGGTGACGCAACAGATACAAGCTTTTATTTGGTTTAAGGCTACAGTTTCAGTGTGTTTGCCCATTTTTGCTTTTGGATCGATAAGAACTGCAAGGAAGTTTGTGTGAGACACATGATCATTTACAGTAGTCCATTATCTTAAAGTGGAGCTGTTAAGATACGGGAAAAAAAAACCACAGTCGTCTCCACAAATATATTAGAAAGTCAAATTAATGGGGTGTACATGTTTCGGTACTAGAGAGTACCATCATCAGCACTTCGGTACTAGAGCGTACCACACAGGCCCTTCGGTGCTGATGATGGTACTATCTAGTACCGAAACATGTACACCTCATTAATTTGACTTTTAATATAGGTATTTGTGAAGACGACTGTGGGTTTTTTCCCCGTACCATTCTTTCTTTTTTGTTCTTGTTTAAGCTTATTCTATTGGATTTAAACCACCTTTCAGCCATCTCCTGCGCCTCTAAGGAACCCAGCAACGAAGCCTCTGCCACAACAGAAGGATTATATGGTCTTCATGTAATTATTGGATCTTCTTTTCTATTAATTTGTTTAATACGACTTTATTTTAATCATTCTTCCTTGTCATCAGCAAAAACAGTATATTTTATTAGACTTTTGATCTATTAAAGGCAGATTATGCACATATATAAGAAATAGTATTGGGCCCAAAATGGATCCCTGGGGAACTCCGATTTTTATACCCTGTTCTGTCGATGTCACACCACCGTATTACACGGCTTGACATCTTCCCATAAGATTGGATTTTAAAAGTTGAAGGCTGTCATTTGTTACGCGCCTGCTGGATTACGCAGAAGGATTCCATGGGCAACGTAGTTGAAAGCCTTGCTGAGATCAGAAAATAGGATTGTGTCATAGCACTGTCCATCAAAAGCATCCATAATATCAGCTATGAAGTTAAGGATTCCCGAGACTGTATTTTTATTTTTTCGGAAACCAAACTGATTTTCATTCTCCAACTTCGTTAAAATTTGCCTCTGAGAAAGTTAAAGCAGTCCGAGTCACAAGATTATCTAAAGGATCAACATCCGACTCTGCCACTAAACCTTATACTTTTGCATTTGCCCAATGATATATTGAATATATATTATTTTTAGAGTCTAGTTATGTGTGCTTTAATCTTAATAAATCACGTATTATCTATTTTACTCTTCAGGACAAATATCAATTTCAACACTACCGAGCATCCAAGAGAACAACGCACTCGAACTAGAAGAAGATTCCAACGAGTGCCTCTGGAACAACTCTAGCTATATGATGGACAAAGAGGGAAGAGAGCTCGTCACTCTCCTTATGGACAGTCCCAATGGAGAAAAACAATGGCCGTATGCCGTGTCAAGCGCTGTACATCAACAAGTATCGCCCGATAATAGTTGGTCCAGCGGAGGATCCGATTGTTGTAACTCTCATGAGCCGGAGACTTGTTCGAAGAGGTCTTCGGCTGCGAGTGACGACACTGGGGAACTTCCGCAGGTTGGGACTGATTTTACTAGGGATTTTTATAGGTGAGTCATCAGTATTACAGAAAATAAAGAAATTATTTCATTTAATACTTGTACTATATTATACTATACTATAGTCGGATCTGGTCTTATCGTGCGGGTCATACGATTCAAGAAAGACATACTCTCAGTTTTTGTTTTCTTTACTTGCCTTTAATTTTACCCTCTAAATAAAATACGTAAGATAAATGAGACACACTTATTCGATTTTGACATGAAAAAAAAGGATATGTATTTACTTTCCAGCGATTCTAAAAAAGCTACGTTTTATTTTTAATATGCCAGTTTTGTGACTTTGACAGTTTGTGACAAAATGAAACAATTTTCTGGGTTTTTGCATCCCCAATCAAAAAAAAATGGTACTTAATCTGATAAACTATTTCGAAAATGAAAGAAAAAGTGGAAATTCGCCAACCAATATTCAGGAAACAGTAGCCAAAGCACTGGGACTTAGTTTAAGGACTGTGCAGAAAATTGTGCATAAAACAAAACATAACATAATACCCAAGAATACTAAAAAGTGTAAACGAAGAAAGCCAAAGACAGGATTTAAGCGAAAATATTAAAATGGGAGTTCCAAATGTGTTTTACGATTTATACAAATCAAAAACCAATGTAATTCTTCCAGTTTTACAAAAAACATAAAAAATTCGGGGTGTTTTGGAAATTGGACTTGAAGCGTTATCAAAATTAATAAAAAATTTATTTTTTCGCTATAAAAAAGACTGTAACCGAAGATTTTTATGTGAGCAGCCACAGATAGTGAGTCAGCGTGTTCAGTTTTTAAAAAAATATACGGACAATTACAAATCGAAATTTAGAAAAGTGGTATTTTTAGACGAAACGTGGATATTTTCGAATGGAAGTGTTTCAAAATCTTGGCAAGATGAGTCTGTAAAAACTGTTAAAAGGAAAAATGGGTGCGGTACGGGAAAGCGTTTTATTATTTTGCATGCCGGTTCTGCAACAGGATATGTTGCAGGTGCGAGTTTAATTTTTTATTCAACATCAAAAAGTGCTGACTATCATGATAATATGAATTGCGAAATGTTTGAAAAATGGTTAAAAGTTCAATTGATACCAAATTTGGATGCTTCGTCTTTAATTGCATTAGATAATGCATCATATCATTCAAGAATTTTAAACAAACAGCCTACTTCATCTTGGAGGAAAAGTGATATTTATGAGTGGCTGGAAAAACACAACCAAAATCCTTTACCAAATATGCTTAAATCGGAACTCCTATCAATAGCAAAGTCTCTTAAAAAACCCAAAATATACGCGGTAGATGAAATACTGCGTGAATATGGTCATGAGGTTCTACGCCTGCCGCCATATCATTGCCAGTTTAACGCAATAGAATTAATATGGGCTGGTGCAAAGTCTTATTATGAAAAACATGTAGGTGATGGTCTTAAATCCGACCAATACAAATAGTTTGGCAAGATTCGTTAGATCATATTACACAAGAGTACTGGAAGAAATCGGTGGAACATACAGAAATATTAATAAGGGATTGGTGGGATCGAGAACAAGTACTTGATGTCGAAGTAGCGCCAATGATAATTGCTTCATTCGAAGACGACTCAGACGACGAGGACTTTTCAGATTTTATAAGTGACGATGAGAGTTTTTAGGCTATAATTATAAACGGTGTTTTTCGTTTACATTTTTTAGTATTCTTGGGTATTATATTATGCTTTTTTTTTCATGCACATTATTCTGCATAGTCCTTAAACTAATTCCCAGTGTTTTCATTACGGTTTCCTACATATTGGTTTGCGAATTTCCACTTTTTCTTTCATTATCGAAATAGTTTATCAGACTAAATGCCATTGTATTTTTAGGTTTTAGTAGTAAAATTGTTAAAATAAATTGCACTGTTTATTATTGTCGTTTTTAATTACATGGTACAGTAGGTATATAATTAACGATTATATAATTTTTTTGTAACTTTTTCAACTCCCCTGTACATAATTTTAACAAAACTAATAATATTAGGTATATGTGGCTATCTTCGCGATAGCTAAAATAATGAAACTATTTTTCCTTCCTTCGGTATATTTGTAAATAATCTTACAACATTTTGATAGCCTCTGTGTTGTCTGATTTGACGCATATGATTAGTGACCTTTGGACCCGCACGTTAAGACCAGATCTGACTATATATTTATTTTAGTAAGTACTTTCAATTACTTCGAAGAATTTTACTAACGACTTTAGAAGCGATTCGAATATTTTTAAAACTATAATGGCGATAGCATTTCATATATAAAATAATATATAGATACTATAATACGCAAACTCGTTAAAGGAATCTCCAAAACCGCCGATAACTTTCTAAACTTATTTTTCCCATATTCGCTGGCTTAGAATAATTATAAAGGTGTAACCATTTTATCACTTTTATATTTTTCTGTATCTCAAAGATTCCATGTGTAACTTACAACTATCAGCGTTATTTCTGGTTCATCTACCGTCAATAATAATTATTAAAAGTCCTATATAGGCGTTACCAAGTCTTACATCGTGGGGAGCTTAGAATTTTGGTTAAAGTTTGTATGTATGACATAAAACTATTTCAAATAATGAAATAGCCAAGTTTACTGTGCTGTCTGGTTTAAGACTGGGTAAACAAGAAAATGGTATTACAAGTACCCCCGAACAAACCCAGTTTATTTGATTATTAGATATCAGAGTCTGTTTTTATAAACATTCTAACGTCTCAGTCACACAGGTTGTTTATAAGAATCCATGCAGTACCTAGTCTGTTGGCTTTAAGTCCATGGCGATAAAGAATTCGTTGTAATTGATATTAAAAAACGTACTTACATAATGACGGATTTGTGTCCAATTTTTCCACGTTTTGTATCCAGTATTTTTTTAAATTATTTCCGAAACTGGATTTTGTCAAATTTTGAAAAAATTATTTTATTTAATTAGCTTGACTTGGCTTCAGAGTCTTATGCTACTTTAAGGGTTTTCCAGTTTACTAGATTTAAGCAACAAGGTCCTATGTGATATTTCAAAATAAATTTATGTCAAGAAAATTATTAATTATTTTATAAAAAACATGTTATAAACTTTTATTCTGACGTATAAAAATGTTTGCTAAAAATACATTTATTATATTATTATAACATAGAACAATCCTCTGACAAACTTCTCCAATCCAACTGAAAATATTTCCCTAGATAAGTATTTTTTCCAGGTTAAATTAATTTATTTAATCCCAATAGTTGCCTACTTATACCGCGCGAGCAAAAATTATTGGCGTCAAAGAGGGCTTGGATTAAAAAACGTAGGGCTTGGTTTAGATCACAATGATATGGGGACGATATATCTAACCAAATCTAGGTAAAATTTTTGTCAAATTCATATTATGACATGATATGCCAAACTAATGAGTAATAAAATAAGTAGACAAATACAAACTTATTTTTGTTGTTTACAAAATTATAATACTTGCACTTTATAAGGAAATAAATTTAGCTGCTTCTTAAGAATAGTCCTGCATGTTCCATAAGATCTTCCCACTTCTTGGGACAGGCGTCTTATATAAATTGTTGGTGTATTTTGCATTATTTCACGAACGTTTGCAACAAGTTCTTCTGTTCTTACAGATGGTCTTCCTGCTCCTTTTTTGTGTTGTATAGAACCTGTTTCCCTAAACACAGCCACGGTTCTTTTCAGGCAATGATAAAAATCCCCAGCAATAAAAGCAACGTTAGGAAAATGTTCGTGAAAATCGTCCATGCACAAACCCGGAATTGGAAAAACTAGCGATGAATTAAATTACTTGTAACGACTGTCGAAGATGACGGAATAACTGATTGATTGTTAATTCGGGTAGTTACTGACACCCAACAGGTATTAAGGACGACGGCTAAGCATTACGTCCTTAGATGCAAGCCCCTCTTTGATGCAAATAATTTTAGCTCGCACGGTAGATGTTGAAAGTAGAGTAGGTACGAATAATTTTAAGCAAAAATATTTTTGTAGGTTGGTTAAATTTGAAAGCACCAAAAGTCTAGCTTCAACTTCATCCAGAAGCATCGGTGGCGCCCTCAGTGAAAATGGAGATCGAGATGCGACTCTACAAAACGTTCTCACATTTCTTGCCGAGCAACAAAAATTTGCACAGTGTAAAGACAGACCACGTTCGGTAAACGACGTTACCAAAGATTTTAACATCGAGGGTCCACCTCAACATTTTGAGGAAATTAAAATAACGGGCAGTGATTACAGTATATCGAAGAGTGACTCGAAATCGAGTGATAACGAAAATTATGTAACTCTTAAACAGCTGTGTGAAGAGTATGAACAAAAAGAAAAAGAAAAAGAGACTGAAAAATGTGAAAATCAGGAAAACATCATAACCGAAAAAATATCTTACGCGAAAGAGGTGTGTGTAGCCACAGTCTTAGACATTGAAAGTGAAAACTGTTCAAAGATTAGTGAATATCCTGTAGATATTTGCAGTAGTGTCAACGTAGAACTTAATTCTCTAGATTACCAAAGTGATGTATTAGAAACCTGCGAACCTAGTGATAAAATTACAAGAGCAGACATAGCCCTAGATAGTGATAATTTAGCTTTAAACAATAGTGACTTAATTAAATCAACTGATACGAATAATAGTGACACTTCAGTAAATAACTGCACGAGTGAATCCTTGACTTCCAGCGTTAGCACTCCGGAAACGGTTATGTCGAAAATACCGCGCAGGAGAACGCCTTCCAGAATTCCAGTAAGCCCGGCGAGGACAATTGTAAATAATAACAATAATAAGGAAAACTTACACGACACTAAGATACCAAAGAGCAAGATCCCCCATAAAAGTAATAAACCAAAACCCAAGGTAAGTGCTTTTAGTAATTAAGGTCTTTATTTATGAATTGCAATTGCTCTTAACTGGATATTTTATTACGTCGTCCTAACTGTTTTGCTCATAGACGTAGCTTGACTTTTTAATTTAAGGGCCGGGTTTTAAATATATTTGACTTAAGGGCAAACACTAGTGGCACTTCCGCCATTTTATTTTCTTATCAATATCACGTTTATTTTTCGTTTTCCTCAAAAAGCGGCCAACTACCCGCAAACAGTTTTAGGTTTAAAAAAATTTAGTTATTGAATTAAAGCAAAAAAGTTATTTGGTAAAGTTTGCCCATATTTCTTTTTCTGCCAACCTTTTTTAATGAAAAAATGTAGGTAATTGTACTACAAACATGGCTATTTGGCTGATTTTTGGATGAAACGAACCAGTATCGAAATAATGATCAAGAAATGAAATGGCAAATGATGGTGTTTGCTCCTAAAATGTAAGGATAATCAATGCGGTATGTATTATAGTGAATGGCGCCGTTTCGATAATAAATATAATGTTAAAGAAAGAAAACTGTCAAAATAATTGCCTTGTCGGACTTCCATTGCCTTTATTTTGTTGCTCAACACAACGTTTTGGTAAGTTAGTATCTCTAACCGTTTTTAAGTGTAAACTAAATTATAATTCTAAGGCTTAATAATCTTAAATACTATCCATGTGCAATGAAGCTCGATGACTCCGCCTACGTGCCTATTGGAGTGTGAAGTTTGAGCTGTTGGTTTTGGACAAGAAGAGGCTTCCAGATATTGGGATATCTATACTTGGTTTACTAAATATATGGGTATTTTGATTCATGAAAACTGTCTCTTTGAATTTTCGTTTTCTCCAGTGCTATTCCGTCTCCAAAACCTTGGCTTCTGACCACTGTATAATATTATGTTGCTTGGCCCATACATAACTCCACAGGGCAGAATAATTCAAACTCTTTATCGCATCTAACGTTTACAACAATCCGGAAGACCTTTATATTGCAATTTCAGACATCAAAAGAGATTTAAAACAGAATTGTTACCCTGAAACCTTTGTAACTAATACCATCTCAAACAGGGGCGGACATATCGTCGGGCCATCCGGGGCAATGCCCCGGGGCCCAGGCTCAAAGGGGGCCCATTAATCCATCTATCCAACTTAAAACATTCCTAAGAGCGCCCATTCTTTGTCTATACTATACGCGGCAATACCGAACACCATCGCTTTCGTAGTGCTGAATTTACTTCTAATGATGCCGGTGCATACCTATGCACGATATTTATTTTCTTGGCGAAATCGATTAAGAATCGGGGAACTTTGGAAGCATATTTGTCGTTTTTCAGTTGCATTGCAATTACAGTTATGGGGATTTACAGAGCCGCTATAATAAATAAAACAGGGAACTACCCGAATCACATTATAATACTAAATGTGCATCGGATCATTGGTAATATTTGGAACCACAAAATTTGCTGAAAAGTTCAACAGAAGCGATTCGAGAAAAATGGAAAAATTTATCAATTAAGTACCCCACCTTTTATCTGCTAGTTTTGTAAATCAATTCGCTATGATGTATGATTTAGTTAAACAAGAACTTAAATTAGATATAACAGTCGGGCAGTTTTTTGAAATTATAATAAAAAAATATCTCGAAGGTGATTTTTTTAAAGTTTACACAGCATTCTTATTATATTTTAGCCTGCCTGTAACGGTTCCGTCTTTAGAGCGCTCTTTTAGTAAATTAAAATTATTAAAGATCTACAACTGGCGCGGAAAGATTGCGTAATTTAGCTATATTGACTATAGAATATAAAGTTGCGTCAGGACTAGATTTAACAGATTTAATAAATCGGATTGCAAATGACAAAGTCAGGAAAAGACCATTTTAGACTTAAGTCCGTATCTATATCCTTATTTCTTTCCATATATTCTTATTATATAAACAGTTTCCTATTTTATTTCATTATTGTTATTTATTGTTTGTTTTATTATTTTTTATTGTTTATTTTTAAAGAATATTTTTTCTATAAGTACATTTCATTTCTCCTACGTGTTTTTTTATCATCAAGGGGCCCATGAACATATTTTGTTCCGGGGCCCAAGTCTCACTAAATCCGCCACTGATCTCAAAACTTAAAAATCACGAAGTAAAAACTAATACAGAAACGAAAGAGGAGCAAGCATTTCTTACAATACCTTATGTCAAGGGGATTTCTGAAAAGATTAGAAGAATAACCAAAAAATCCGGAAATACGCTTAGAAGCTTTCTTACAAAAGTAAAACCCCCCCGTAATGGAAACACAAAAAATTGTATCTATCAAATCCTTTGCGAGTGTGGCGAATTGTACATTGGAGAAACAAAAACACATCTTCCCGTAGGAGTTAAAGAACATCTGAAACATACTCAAAGAGGTGAAACTTCGTATCGTATAGCGGAACATGTATGGACCAACCAACATAATATACTGTGCTCAGAAGCCAAGGTTTTGGATACATTTAGTAAACCAAGTATAGATATCCCCAATATCTGAAAGCCCCTTCTTGTCCAAAATCAACAGCTTAAACTTCACACTCCAATAAGCACGTAGGCGGAGTCCTCAAGTTTCATTGCACATGGATAGTATTTAAGACAGTAGCCTTAGAATTATAATTTAGTTTACACTTGAAAACGGTTATAGATACTAACTAACCGAAACGTTGTGTTCAGTAACAAAATAAAGACAATGGAAGTCCGACAAGGTAATTTTTTTGATATTACTTCATTGTCTACCACCTTCAAACAAACAAAGAAAACTGTGTGCCAAAGGCGGGTATTTTTGCAAAAATTGTAAAATTACCTACTGTGGATTGCTTTAGGGGACACTCCACTTAACTGGTAATCGTCTGGAAAATTACATTTCCTGAGGTGTTTTTTCAGGTTTCAGGATAAAAATAAGTCCTACAAAGCCAACTCCGGATATTTCGGATCTTTTTTTCATTATCTGGCTGTAGGCTTTCAATGTATTTTTTAAAAGGTGATTAACTTCTCCTATAGTTCTGCCACTGTTTTAATATGTGCTAACAAATTATGCGCCTAATAATGGCAGCCTTCCCAAGTTTAGTAATAAAGTTTTAAAGTTTCGCTGTGTCTGGAAGTTTCTTGCATAAAGCGGATCGACATTAACACTTCATAAGCATTTTATTATCCTAATAAAACTTAATTTAAAGCGAGCACCGAATGTAGAAAAGAAAAAATGGGAGTACAATAGTTTTATTATCCGTTTAGTGCAGGTTTCTGTCGCGATAAAATTTTATTATGTGCCATGTTAAAAATATGGAAATTTATAAGAAAAGTTGTTTTAATTACAATTTAATCTGAAATGTAAAGTAATAACTTAACTTGTATGCAAGTGTTACAAAGTTACGAATTTAAAAAAAATATTTTTTTAGAAAATAATCCAAGTACAACAGAACAACTCACCCCAACATGTGATAACCTCAGAAAAACTACCCCAGAGCGCATCAGGAGTTCTAAGCAATATTATCGAGGGTCCCCCTCATAGAGCTATCAGTTTCCATGAAAGAGCTACGTCGAAAGATGTTATTGAAGAGCTGAATCGAATGATTAAAAATGGCGATGAAAATCCACCGGCTGAAAATACAGAGACTGTTCACAATCCTAGATTGGATCAGGCTTGTAGACCAACTGGATGGATACACGTAGAAAAAGATATTGATTTGACAGACCCTAAGGTATGTATGAATAGTTTGTAAGTGTATTATACGATTTACAGCAACGATTCGGAAGCGACTTAGAGTGATAATTTATTGTACTGGGTTGTAAATGGAAAAAAAGCTTGTTTCGCGTGTTATAGGTAGGGCTGTGCGATTACCGAAAAAGATAATCGATTTTCGATTAAGTATTTGAAATAATCGATTATTTTCTATTAATCGATTATTTCCTATTAATCGAATAATCGAAAATAATCGATTTATCAAAAATAATCGAATTATCGATTATTAATCGATTAATTGATTTTGTTGCACACCCCTAGCAATAATATGCTATAATATTTTTTAAACCGCTTTTCGGGGTAATAGGGTTGCTAATAAATAAAATATAGAGCAATAATATGTAACTAGCAACTTCAATCATCCAAAAACATACCTATATTTTCGAATAATCGAAAAATGGTTTTTTTAGTCAATTGAATAATCGAAAAATCGTTTTTTTTTTCGATTAATAATCAATTAATCAAAACATCGTAAATTTTTTTTTTTCGAATACCTAATTAATCGATTATTCGAAAAATGATTTTTTTTTCGATTTTGATTTAATTTTTGATTAATCGAAAAATCGTTTTTCTTTCGATTAATAATCGATTAATCGATTCCATAAAAAAAATATCTCTAATCGAATAATCGATTAATCGATTTTGTTGCACACCCCTAGTTATAGGATGAAACGTTTATATTTAATAAATTAATAATTGGCGTTAAGTCGATCATGTTGTTGAGAATTTTGTAGGCAAAATTTATGTCGTACATTTGCCTTCTATCCTCAAGTGATAATAACTTTAAATTCCGTTTAATTGATTAATTTTCGTTTAAATAAAATTTATAGCATAGATATTTTATAAATTTTTCTTGGACTTATTCAATTTTACCAATATATACATCATATTGAGGATTCCAGATTACCGATCCAAATGAAAGTACATTATTATCATATGACATGTATAATGTACCAGTAGATTATATTTGTTTAAAACCCCTACAGGTTCTTATAATAAAACCAAGTAATTTTTTAGCTTTGGTGGTAATTTGCTGAATATGGTAATCAAATAACATTTTACAATCCAAACAAACACCTATGTCTTTTATACTCTTGTTAGTGGTATATTGTTAATAGTATAATTTGATAAAATTTTATTTATATTTCTAGAAAGCGTAATAGTGTAGCATTTTTTAAGATTAAGGTAGAGGCACTTACGCTGGCAGTACGAAAAAAGATTATTTAGGTCCTGTTGAATGAGAAAGGCATTTGAGTGATTAGTGACCACATGAAAAACTTTTAAGTCATCTGCGTACATGAAAAAATAACAAAATTTAAAGCAGCTGACAATATCATTTATATAAATATTAAATAAAAGAGGCCCTAGATGAGACCCTTGAGGCACTCCAGAACTGACCTTAGGAGCTGATGAAAACATACCAATTTTAACAGCTTGGGTTCTGTTGCTCACGTAAGAAGACAGCCATCGAAGCAGACTCCCATGAATACCGACGTCAGCAAGTTTATATACAGTGACCGGCAGAAAGTGCGCAGCATATGGGAAAGTTTTTTATCTCTAAGTTTAGAAAACTAATTTTATTTTAGATAGGTTCTGCTTGTTCTCAAACCCAAATAACACCCATTAAATCCGGTAAAAGTCTTATGGTATACAAGGTAGGATAAAAAATTTGAAATTCCGCTAAGAGTAAAGTACCTCCATCTTTCATTTTAGAATATTTTTTTACTAAGAATTGTTGTTTTTAATTTCAAAGTTATACCCAAATTCCAAATTTCGCTAATTTTGGACAAAAAAATGGATTTAATCGTGTTTTCTGAATAACCCTGTATAAAAAATAAATGGCAACCGAGCAGTACGAAAATAAGATTTTTTGCAGACTTTCTTAGAGATAACCGTCGATCCGTCCGATTAGTTTGTTTTCATAATATTATGGCTTTTTAAAATAAAAACATAAAAATATTAAATATTTTTGCTGCACACCGTATTTTATTTTCTGAGGGAACAAGTTAATTTCATCTAACTGATATTTTTTGATTTACATTGACTTAAAGCATCTCCTAAATAGTTTTTATACATTGAAGTATGCATAGAAAGGTTCCTTTTGATTTATAAAGAAAAAATTTAAATTAAAAATATATTTTGAACGGATTTTATTCGTCACGCAAAATAAGGATCATCAAACCAGGTGTATAAGTATCGGCCTTTTAGAAATTTGGACCACCTGAAAAATGTTATAAGACAGTGTGTCGCTAGAATCAATCCGGCTTTTTTAAGGAACGTAGCCAAAGAATTTAACAAAAGAACTATAAAATGTATAGAAAATAGAGGAGGACATGTAGAAATATAAAGTTATAATAATTATGTTAATGTAAATAGCATTTGTATTAAGAATAAATATAGCATTAGCATTTTTTGTTTTCTATTCTTGAGTTAAAAAATGTATAACCTATTAGTTGGATTATCCTAATAGTGTATTTGATAAATTAAAATATTGCTCCTTATTTTGCGTGGCGAATAAAATCCGTTCAAAATATATTTTTAATTTAATTTTTTTTTTATAACTCAAAAGGAAACATTCTATGTATACTTCAATGTATAAAAAAATATTTATGAGATGCTTTAAGTCAATGTAAAGCAAAAAATATCAGTTAGATGAAATTAACTTGTTCCCTCAGAAAATAAAATACGGTGTGCAGCAAAAATATTTAATATTTTTATGTTTTTATTTTAAAAAGCCATAGTATTATGAAAACAAACTAATCGGACTTATGATCGACGGTTATCTCTAACATCGTCTGCAGAAAATCTTATTTTCGTACTGTTCGGATGCAATTTATTTTTTATACAGGGTTATTGGTTATTCAGAAAACACGATTAAATCCATTTTTTTGTCCAAAATAAGCAAAATTTGGAATTTGGGTATACCTTTGAAATTAAAACAATAATTCTTAGTAAAAAATATTCTAAAATGAAAGATGGAGGTACTTAACTCTTAGCGAAATTTCAAATTTTTGATCCTACCTCGTATACCAAAAGACTTTTGCCGGAATTAATGGGTGTTATTTTGGTTTGAGGACATGCAGAACCTATCTAAAGCAAAATTAATTTTCTAAACTTAAAGACAAAAAACTTTCCCATATGCTGCGCACTTTCTGCAGGTCACTGTATAAAAATGTTGTGGTCAATTTTGTCAAATGCCTTACTGAAGTCGGTATAAACCGCATCCACCTGATAACCCGCATTTATACTGTCCAGCAGGTACTGTGAATAAATAAACAGGTTACTCTCAACAGAACGTTTTTTCATAAAACCGTATTGTTCGGGGTTAATAATATGTTTACAATCTATAGATAGGTAGTCACAAATGATTGATTCATGAAGTTTAATTAATAAATTTACCTTTTTACCGTATCGCATTTTATTTTTTTAGATACTAACGTAATATTCTTTAGTTTATCCTGTTTTTTTTTTGTTTTTCCAACTTTTATTCGCATATTTATTAGATCGCCTAATCCGTTTATTTATGCTACCTTTTTTTAGGCACGTGCAAATTTATTAGATGTAATGATGGCCTCTGTATCAAGTGATTCGTCACCAACCTCCTCCTGTGGTGGCAGCGTTGCCAGTGATTCAACTGAAGATCCACCTGATTATGGGCACCTACATAGGATACATAAATACCACAGACAGAAAAAAGGTATAAATGTTTTATCAATGTGTTTATGGCCAAAAAAAATGTAAATGTGTAGACTTTTGTTTTGAATATTGATGCATGTCGAAAATTAATATAATTGTTTTAAACGTGAACTGAGTTCCATTGGGTTTTGGCTGGTAGTATTTTTTTCTGTTAAGGTGGGAGTATCAACATGCTTGCCAACCTATAACCTATTTCGCGTAGATTTATTCATGTTTTCTAGCTTTTATACAAAATTTAAATAAAATCAGTATCGACTTGATATTCTATAGGTAATAATTGACATATTTAATAAATATCAAGGAATTTCATAACTTATTTTAGGAGAATTGTATAGCGAAAAATATCGGGTAAGATTTTTTTTAACATTATTATGTCATTGTCATTCATTGTTCTTTTACTATACAATTCTCCCAAAATTAGCAATGAAATAAATTGATATTTTCGTAATATATCAGATACTACCTAAATAATGTACCGACGATATTGATTTTCTTTAAATGTTAGTTATTAAAATAATAAACTCAAAAAATCAACGCGAAATAGGTTATAGGTTGGCAATAGATTGAATGACGTTGAGAATTCAACCTTAAGAATATACGTAAATGTAGTTGCGGTGTCGGACGCTGCGAAGATATCTTAAAAACTTTATTCACTTACTTACTACATGTCAAGAGCCCCTATATATTTTTTATTAATTGGTAATAACGAAAGTATAATCGGTTCACGTTTAGAATAATTTTTGCAAGGCTACAAAATATTTTAAGGGTGAGATTTTTTAGTTCTTCGTTCTATAAAAATCGTTTTTCTTTAGACTCAAGATAAGTTTAATTTTAATAATAAAAACAGTTTTTTTTTAATACATACCGAATAGTGACTGCCCATGGGAATTGCCATGTAAATTTTCTACTCTTAAATAATAACAGACCCAAACAAAACACCAGTAATAATAATTCTAATAACGTCAAACGTTGTTAGACGTTTTATTTTTTATTAGTTTCAACATGTTTTACAGTATTCAAGAAAAAATAATGATTTTATTCATTTAACAAACGCAAGTACAGTTGTATTCATAAAAAAGGCGTACACGAAATAGAATGAGAGGAAACCTTAACCATATTTGCGTAAAACCGGCTTATCGCATTTTAATAGTATATTAAAGTACACGTTTCATAAGAAGCGGTTTTAGCGCACGCGTCTATTTTAAAAAACGAGCCACGAAGTGGCGAGTTTTTTAATTGACACGTGCGCTAAAACGCCTTATGAACCAAGTGCTTTATACTATTTTTTCTATTTGTAGTTTTTTCAATAAAAAATACATATTTAAAAAGAAAATAAATCCTTTAAATTTTTATGTCTAAATTTTATGTTGGTAATACTATTTTTTATCATAGTAACCTCTGGACAACAAAAATTATTTTGCGAACTGTCATTTTTTGATTTATTGACCCATTTTCACCACGAGATTCTAAGGTTATTTTAGCGATATGAGATTTGAAATTGGACGGAATACGTTGTGTGATCCTTGTACATTCGGTACATATACAGAGCGTTCGGAAATTCGGGCGATTTTGCTAATTATTTTTGAATTTCAAAAGACCTGATTCTACGTCAATTTTTCAATTTTTCAAATTTCAATGTTACCAACATCAAATAAAGAAAAAACGCGCATCGAAATAGCTTCTTTATGAACTTCATTTTAAGTTCATAATGAACTTATTATGAACGTCAAATAGAAAAAGTTTATTAAAAATGCAAAGCATTGGCGTTGGGCGTTAGTTCAATAGAATAACAAAAATTATTTTTTTTATTTTATAATATATCTTAACAGTTTTATAAAAATTACAATAGAAACAAAAAACGTTTAATTAACAAGAATAAATAAAATCTAATATTTGGTCATATATCCCTGTTTTTCTATTACTTGAGCCAGTCTATTTGGAATTGACTGAATTATATTTGATACAATATTTGGATCAAGCTCTTCCCAGTCCGCATGTATTATTTCCCATAAATCTTCTGAATTTTGTGGCCTAAAATTTCGATTATATATATTTTTTACGATTATACCTCAAATATTTTCAATTGGATTGATATCGGGACTATAAGCGACCCAAGGCAGCACTTCCACATTATGGGTTTAAAACCAGTGGATTACAGCATTGGCAGTGTGGACTGGACAATTATCTTGTTGAAATATGAAAGTATTATTGGAATATATTTGCTCAGCAGATGGTGACAATATGTTTTCTAAAATGTTAATGTAATTTCCGGCATTAAATCTTTCTCTCTATTCGCCAGCAAACACCAGGTGCATGAACACTTATCCAGCCCCCATACATTTACAGAGTAACGCTCATGTCTAGAAGTGAGGGGGTTAGTATATCGCTCTTCAAACCTGGTATTGTTTGGACGGTACATACGAATTTGTCCGTTATAAATTGATTGGAACGTCTTTTCATCACTAAAAATGACCCTGTTCCAAAATTGAGGATTGCGGTATATATAATTTAAAGCAAAAATAATCCTTGATTCTTCGGTAAGAAACATTTTTTCGCAGCTGGGCGACATTTTAGTTCAGATTCCTTGACTCTCCTGCTGGCGGTAGGTTGGATGGCAGGAAATGCAGTATCAATAACAGCATCCCTTGCAGTTGCAAATAGACTATTTCTTAAATATCCCAAAAAAACAGCATCCTGTTTAGGGTTGGAACGTTTGGGACGACCTGAACCTATTTTCCTCTTTAGGGATTCTTCTTGTTCCCAGCGTTGCCTAATTTTCAATATAGTTTTTTTATTATTTCTATTATACAACTACGCTACAGCACGGATTGACCATGCTTCTTCGATTCTTGATACAATTTGAGCCTTTTCAACTTCGGACAACTGACGAGGCATTTTTATGTTCTTCTGTCTAAAGTTTATCAAACGTTACCACCATACAGTTTCAAAGTTAATTACACCGACGCCAATGCTTTGCATTTTTGACAATCTATGACGTGTAATAACCTTCAATAAACAATCATTTAGACAAGCCGGTTTTACGCAAATACCTTTTTTAGCAAAAATTATTAGCATCAAAGTGGGCTTGGATTAAAAAACGTGGGGCTTGGTTTAGATCACAATGATATATGGGGACGATATATCTAACCAAATCTAGCTTAAAATTTTGTCAAATTCATATTATGACATGATATGCCAAACTAATGAGTAATAAAATAAGTAGACAAATACAAATTTATTTTTGTTGTTTACAAAATTAACAAAGTAAGAATATACAAAAAGAAAAAGAAAAATAATTACAAAAATTGCTGGAATTGGCCACCGATGCTCCAAGCATAAGTTCACACGTCTCTTCATATTTTTGAAAGTGTTGACCAGCATCTCTGGAGAAATGTTACCACATTCTTGAATAATCCTTTCTTGTTATTGTTCTAAATTTGAAACTGATGTTTTAAAAATAGTGTTCTTTAAATGAGGAAAAACGAAGTAATCCATAACCGTTCAACAAGGTGATCTAGGTGGGAATTCAATGTCTGATCGAAAACTGATCAATCTGTCGTCGAAAAAATTGCGTAAGTAGTTAATAGTTTCGGCGGCTGTATGGGCGGTTGCACCGTCCTGTTGAAAACATCCAAAACGTAGTTCATCGTCAAGTAATTGCTCCACAAATGGGTTCAAAATATTGTCTCTATACCGCTGTGCTGTAACTGTGTCATGGAAAAAAATAGGACCAACAATTCTTCTTCGGGAAACAGCTAACCAGACACCAATTTTTTGAGGGTGCAATGTGGACTCTACAAAAAAAATGGGGATTTTCACTACTCCACATGCGTGTATTCTGAGAATTCACATAACCGGAGAGGTGGAACCAGGCTTCATCCGAAAAAAATGTCAGGTCTAATAAATCATTTCTTTCCAATAAATTTTGGGTAAACCATTGAGAGTAATTCCTGCGTGTTTCAAAATCTGCGGCTTGTATTTCTTGGAATACTTGCACTTTATAAGGAAATAAATTTAGCTGCTTCTTAAGAATAGTCCTGCATGTTCCATAAGATTTTTCCACTTCTTGGGACAGGCGTCTTATACAATTTATTGGCGTATTTTGCATTATTTTACGAACGTTTGCAACAGCTTCATCTGTTCTTACAGATGGTCTTCCTGCTCCTTTTTTGTGTTGTATAGAATCTGTTTCCCTAAACACAGCCACGGTTCTTTTCAGGCAATGATAAAAATCCCCAGCAATAAAAACAACGTTAGGAAAATTTTCGTGAAAATCGTCCATGCACAAACCCGGATTGTATTGCCACTCACCATTTTCTCTAACCCCGTTTCGAAAATACGCTTCAACCATGAATGTTTTGTGCTGTTCCGTAAAGCCCATTGTGTGAATTGTTCAAGAAATTGGAAAAATTAGCGATGAATCAAATTACTTGTAACGACTGTCAAAGATGACGGAATAACTGATTGATTGTTAATTCAGGTAGTTACTGACACCCAACAGGTATTAAGCTCTACGGCTAAGCATTACGTCCTTAAATGCAAGGCCCTCTTTGATGCAAATAATTTTTACTCGCACCGTATGACAAAACTTCCTCTCATTCTAATTCTTGTACGCTTTTTTTATGAATACAACCGTACTTAAAACGAAATAATGAGAACATTTTATTATTTACAACATTTGGAGACAAGTGGAAAAACAACACTGCATATTTAAAAAAAAATACCTATTAAGACAAAAACTAATTTAAATGTAACCTTAATGTTTTTTAATTAGATACTCAAACGATCCTCCGTTTACTGCCAAGCAATATCCCTAAACGGTCCTACAATTCAGTTCCTATATCTCAATATTTGAGGGTAACAAAATTACATGGGTATTTCCTATGACCAGTCTGCCGGTGCAACCCCCGGTACACATTGTTTTAATGTGTAGGTTGTTCCAGTGTAAAAATTACTTAACACATTTTGTCCTTTTTTTGCTTTTTGACAAATACAAATGTTGTGTGGAAAGGTCTCACCTTTAATAGTTATAGCATACTTACTGTACCTACTTAACATTTTAACAAATAATTAACTGCATGCATTTTATCCATTTAAATCTGCATGACAATGCTACATTTTGGGGGTTAAGAATCAACAATTTTGTGGTTTTATTTGTCTCAAAAAAAATATAAGTACCTACCTTTGAAAAATAATATTTAAGATCTGGTTTAATAGACTTGGGTTTGCAACCTTTTTAGGCTTGAGAACGTCCTGGGATCAGGCACATCTGTATAGCAATTGATTTATTAAACAACTGGCTATATTTTTTACGGATAAATATGCACATGTACAGGATATATTAGACGTTTGTTATTCCTTTTTAACGTTAACCAATACACAACTGTTGATTCTAAACCCCTTTAATATTGTAAAAGACTTTGTTAATTCTAAAGAAACTAAAAGCAGCTTATTCATTCAAAATTGTATTGTATTGGTGATTATTTTATTTAGTACGCTTTTTATATACCGGGTGTTTTAGGAGGAACGCTCATCCCTATAACTTTTTTATTGCTTAAATTACAGAAATAATATTTGGTGGATTTATACAGCGTGTCTTCGGAAGTTCTTACCATGGGAAACTTTTTTATTATTAATTTTACGAAAAAAAATTATTCTTTATAAAAAGCTCTGCATGGTCTAAAACCTAAAATGCAACCATCAAATATCGAAATTTTCCAGTCATATACGAGGTTTGTCAAAAAATGTGAATTTTTCCCAAGAATGTGAATTTTTCCCAAGAGTAAAGTACCTTTATTTTTGACATTATCAAAAATTGTTATCAAAAAAAGTTGATCAGAACTAAAAACTACGGCTAAGTGTGCAATTATACGCATTTATGTTGAAAAATTATTTTTTTATTGATTTATTATTAATTATTTAATTTTTTAATTATTTAATTAATTTAATGCGTGTTATTGCATATTAAGACGTGGTTTTTAGTTCTGATCAACTTTTTATAATAACAACTTTTGATAATGTCAAAAATAAAGGTACTTAATTACTCTTGGAAAATTTACATTCTTGGGAAACATTCACATTTTTTGACAAACCTCGTATAGGACTGGAAAATTTCGATATTTGATGGTTGCATTTTAGGTTTTAGACCATGCAGAGCTTTTTATAAAGAATAATTTTTTTTCGTAAAACTAATAATAAAAAAGTTTCCCATTTGGTAAGAACTTCCGAATACACGCTGTATTTATTTTGTGATATTATTTTTTTTGCATTTTATGACATGACGGATGCCATTTTGTCACTCCCGGTTTAATCGGAAATAACCTCAACTTTAGATTTTAAATGATACGTATATTTTTGGCTATATCGATTTAGAACACCGTTCCAAATTCAACGGCACTCCTACGTCACTTTTTGACACTTTACTTTAAATAAGTTTTCTTTTTTCATCTTAATCGCTATAAACTCTTTAAATTTCTAAGTTACAATCTTGATTAAAGTGCAATTTTCAAGTTTTATTGTGTTTTAAATTGTTTATAAACGTTACCTTTTTAAAAGGTATTTTCCCAGAGAACAAAATTTTTCCAATGGAATCATATTGGCTCATTGGCGAAAAGATTTTTACGACTTAAGGTGTCAAAAGTGACATATGGTTCACTTGAGAATAATGTTTTGAATATATAGCCTAATATATACAGGGTATTATATTTAAAAATCTAAAGTGGGGTCATTTTCGGTTAAACCCAAAGTGACAAAATGGCAGTCGTCATGTCATAAAATGCAAAATAAAGTCAGTAAGCCCACCAAACTTTATTTCTATAATTTAAACAATAAAAAAGTTTTTGGGGGTCCTGAAACACCCCATATTGATATATTGATCAGGGTACATCTCTTTGTAATATATAATTAATTTAATTAAATTAATTAATAAATTAATTAATCTTTGTAATGTTCAAATGCATCATGTCTTGAAAGGCAAATTTTATACAAATAATTTGGAAAATTTGATAAACTTTAAAAAAATAATTTTAAAATTTTTCGCAGTAACGGTAAAATTTATCTATTGCCTGGTCACATTTTTCCTTTCCTCATTACGAAGAGAAGTACAAAACCAAATGTTAATAAAACAAGCGTAATAAATGAAGAAATCGATAAAAAAAAATGAAGGAATGGGCACCGCCCGACTTCTAATAGCAAATAACTTATTTTTCGTACTTTTAAAACTTTTATTTTTTACCAGGCATACTTAGGTGTTACAAACAATTTGCAGGCAATAAGTCGTTAACGAGTAAACATAAAACCCTAAACAGGTACATATTCAATGATTCGCCTTAAAAAAAGGACGTTTGATGACATCATATGCTGTCGCCTCCCAACCTTTTTTCTTTAATATAAAGCAGTTTTTTAAGTTTCTTTACTAACACAAAAGCTGAAAATATTTCAGGTTCATATTTGTTTGTAACAAGAATTATTCCTTGGAAATTGCTCGTAAACAAGTTTCTACCTTATAGTTTTAAATATATGGTTTTTGTTTGGTAATTGTAGTAGTATGAACACAGCGACTAAACTTGTGTTTTTTTATTAACAACTAATTATTACTAAAACTGCAAATAACATCAGAATACAATCCCGAGCATTTTTACTGAAGTACAAGAAGTTTGCATCCAAAATTTAGTTTTCATGTACTCACTATATTTATTTCTTACACTATCTTACTATATTTATTTCTTAGTAGTGGTTTTAGTTTTAATTATTTAATTTTCTTACTTTCTACTAATTATTGTGATATAGTATCTGGTAACTGGATTGTTTACTTTATTTTGCACTATTTATATTAAGTTATTTATTTTTCATTATATTTTTTCCTTTATCTATCCCTTACTCCTTTATAATGCATAATTTGGTTACAATAACTCGTAAGCAAAAGCAGAAATGTGAGCTAAAAGAAGCAAAAAATTAAATTTAAATTTGTCCAATAATTGTTTAAAGCTATTCAATAAAAGTTTAATAGGTAATAAAAATATTAGTAATAATAATAATAACAATTTTATCAGGAAATCTGTATTTTACTAAAATAAAGGGCTGACTTGACTTTATGATTATGTTGCCTAGACGGTAACTAGCGATTTTTTTCGATTCTGTAGCAAGAGATTAACTGAACATCTAAAAGTCAAATTCAATCGATTAATTAATCTAGTTTAATATCCATTTCTAAAGTTTTACTGCCCACCTTTAATATTCTAAAACAAAAAGGTAGGTATGTTGCGAAAGGGAGAAAAACAGTTGCATGCGAATCATGTGTTTTAATTAAATAATGAATATTTTTGTTTTATTTCACTCTACTCACCGAATTTTTTCCACTCTTTTTCAATATGACTTTTTATCTAACAATGCGTCAAAGAAGAAGCCAAAAATTTAGAAATGGATAGTACACTTGCTGCACGGTAACAGATCACATCCCGCCATGAATAAAGTAACCAAAAATAGTATTCTTTAATTTAATAAAAGACTTATACATACAGTGTGACCAGTAAAGTCCGCATCATATGGGATTTTTTTTTATTAATAGCTTTATTCCAAATTTGACTTTGGCATCAAGTTCGGCTTCGATCGAGATGAAAATTAAGCAAAAAAATAGTCACGTGATTTTCAACATTATCTGTCAAATTTTAATTTTTTCCAAAAAATAATTGTGGGGTTATTTCTGAAAATATCGAAAAAAGTTATAAAAAAAAAGTTTTTTTAAATACAGTTTCTAATTTTGATTTTTTACCCACCACAAAAATTTATTTTCCACTTAATGAACACTTTGCTGATGACACTGTGTTCTTTTTTGTCTTAATATTAAGGTGTATTACTTTTAGACATAAACTACGTTTTCAAAAATACTTATTTTATAAAGTTGCCTTATACAGGGCCAAAAACAAATAAACTTTGCATCACATGCGACCAAATTTTAATAGCCCAATTTTGATTTTGTAGAAAAACACACATTTAATATGGCGCTACTTTAAAGAAAATGTATCTGAAATAAAACATTGTCAAAACTAAGAAGTTTTATGTAGGTTGCGTTGAGTCTTATTTTGCAAAAGTGGTGCAATTTACAAAATATGGGTAAAAAATCAAAATTATCTTATGCAGCTGAAATGTTGCATGTGGGCTACAAACTGCATTTAAAAAAACTTTTTCTTATAACTTTTTTCGATATTTTCAGAAATAACCACACTTTTAAATTATTTTTTGTAAAAAATTAAAATTTGACAAATTTGAAAATCACGTGACTATTTTTTGCTTAATTTTCATCTCGATCGAAGTCTAACTTGATGCCAAAGTCAAATTTGGAATAAAGCTATTAATAAAAAAAAATCCCATATGATGCGGACTTTACTGGTCACACTGTATACAGCAACGGTAAAGGATAATTACTTGATGACAAATTGGTAACCAAATTTCATATTAACCTACCATTCACTACCCACTACCTACATCACTCCATGTCACAGAGCCACCCAAAATATCAAAGTTAAACCATAACCAAGTACTCAGTACAAATGTTGGGGATTTTAAAGCTTCTGCCTCGGCACCGTGCACCCCAATGACGGAGACCACTGTGTGAAACGTACAAGCGTTGTGCCTGCTTGCAGCCAAGGCAGCGCGACCCAGCCTCACCCCAGTGGCGGTGATCAGGGCATCCGTCCCGCCACCCAGACCTAGCATTATCGGGCGGCCAGACTTCTTTGTCCGATATGGAGAGCAGGAAATGGAAGCCGTGGCCTCGTTCGATTTCCTCAACGAGCTGAGTTCGGCCGGCAGTTCTCTGAGTTGTTCCATCGAGGAGAGTTTAGAAGAAGCGGATGAAGAAGAAGATGCCGCGCCGACATCTGTGCCTACGCCAGTCCCGACAACCTCCAGAGCGGTAAAGGTTAGCCAGGTTTAAACGGTGTACGAAGTAAAAATCGGTAAATGTTATTGTTTATTGTTGTCTTCCAAAATTTGAAAATTTGTTTAAATTCTAGTAGTGCATGAAAAAGCAAAGACGTCACTATAGTGCTCTTAATTAGATAGTGTTGTTATTACAATAAACAACAGGTTCATATTTAAAAAAAATGGGTTTTTTAATTACTAGAATTTTTACAAATTTCGGTTCTACAATAAACGAATGAATATAAATAATATACATGTTATTTTGTTCTGGAAACATTTTTCTTGGAATTAGAAATAACATTTTTTCAATTTATTGCATTAGTAAGACTAAAAAGTATATTTTAGATGCAGCTGTGCACCATTCGCCGATTTTTGTCAGTTACAGGATAGTTGCTGTCAAAACTTTGTAGAATCAATGTATTAACGGCAACACAATTTTAAACAGTTTTATCGCAAAAACTATTTCCTATACCTTTATCGGTAAAAGCTCTTTGGTAGTAAATATTGGTTCGTTTTGAGACTATATTCTTATCTTTAGACTTTTTTGCAAGGTTATAATATAACTTTATTTACAACTATACATGTAATGTTGACATTACAACATTTTTAAAAGTTTGAAAGTGTCACATTACCTACGTCTACTTTCCTCTTCCACTTCCCTCACCCATTTCCCTCACTCATTTCCCTCATTCTTGTCATTCAACCAGCATATTTTTGTTTGGCGTCAAAACAATAAATGTCATATTTTGACATTTTTACTACATTTTTTGAAAAAATCAAAAATTATCTAATTTTCAATTAACGGTGTGGTTGTAAATAAAATAGTATACAAACCTCAGAGGAAAATGTTCATTACTGTTACGAGATTAAAGTTAACCTCGACGCTTCGCGTCTCGGATAACTAACTAATCTTTCGACAGTATTGAAACACTTTCCTCTTTGGTATGTAATATACTATTATTTACAACCATACATGTAATGTTGACATTACAACATTTTTAAAAGTTTGGAAGTGTCACATTACCTACGTCCACTTCCCTCTTCCACTTCCCTCACCAATTTCCCCTTACCCATTTCCCTCACTCATTTCCCTCACTCATTTCCCTCATTCTTGTCATTCAACCAGCATATTATTTTTGTTTGGCGTCAAAACAATAATTTTGACATTTTGACTACATTTTTTTGAAAAAATCAAATATTATCTAATTCTCAATTAACGGTGTGGTTGTAAATAAAATAGTATACAAACCTCAGAGGAAAGTTTTCATTACTGTCACACGATTACAGTTAACCTCGACGCTTCGCGTCTCGGATAACTAACTAATCTCTCGACAGTAATGAAACACTTTCCTCTTCGGTATGTAACATACTATTATTTACAACCATACATGTAATGTTGACATTACAACATTTTTAAAAGTTTGGAAGTGTCACATTACCTACGTCTACTTCCCTCTTCCACTTCCCTCACCCATTTCCCTCACTCATTTCCCTTGTTCTTGTCATTCAACCAGCATATTTTTGTTTGGCGTCAAAACAATAAATGTCATATTGTGACATTTTTACTACATTTTTTGAAAAAATCAAGTATTATCTAATTTTCAATTAACGGTGTGGTTGTAAATAAAATAGTATACAAACCTCAGAGGAAAGTTTTCATTACTGTCACGAGATTAAAGTTAACCTCGACGCTTCACGTCTCGGATAACTAACTAATCTCTCGAGAGTAATGAAACACTTTCCTCTTCGGTATGTAATATACTATTTTCTCTCCGAAACATTTAAATGATTAGTCGCTAGTCGCTGAAGGTAAAGATAATCAACAATTAAATCTATCTATGCAGTTACGTGTGGAAATGCGGCACATTTTGTTTCAATGCAGAAGCAAATCTAAAAATACCATAATATGTATATAATAAACATTTACATTTATCTGCATAAATAAATTCGTACAGAACAATAATGACCATCCCCTACCATGGTCCCCCCCCCCCCCCATCGCTCCTAGACCTACGCTACTATCTAAATTTCTACTACTTAATATCTTACTTCCGCTTCTAATGTCTAGAAAGATAATTTCGTCTGTGGAAAAGTATTTATTTAAAAATTCAATATTTTTGATTCTATTCAGTTTTTTGGCCTTTTTTTAAAATAAGATTGTTCAACCTTTATCAAGGTTTCTAGAAAGTTGCGCTATTGGGTAGCCACATTTTTATTTACTTATTTCTCATCAAAATACTCTTAAAAATGTTTTTATTAAGTTATTAAATAACAAAAATGTTTTTTTTTATTTGAATGCATTTAATGCGTTATATTGTGTATATTTTGAAAAATACTAGTATTTTTTTTTTAGTTTTATTTTAAAATGCTGCTTATTTATTATTAAGTTATTGACAAATATTTACTTCTTGCCTGCCAAAAATTTGTCCATAACTTTATTGAAGTATTTAACATTTATTTTTTGGTTATTATTTATTTTTGTGCATATGTACAATGTTATTAGTACTTAATCGAACATATTTGTAAAAACATAATTTATTCTACCTATTATATCAAATTAAAGACAAATAAGAAACAATGTTAAGTGCATTAGAGTTAGATGAGCTTAGTTTAAGGCTGTAAATATTTATTATGACTTTTTTTTTATTTATTAATGATTGAAAATAAGGAAATAAACGAATTATGAATGTGTAGTACAGTCTATGTACATTGTGATATAATGTGAAATATAGATACTTTTTTGTTTACTAGATACAAAATAATGATGATAATAATCAAATTTTACTTACAAATTGAAACTCAATATATAAGTTTGCATAATTTATTTAAGTAAGGTCACAAGAAAAGGACGCAACTTAAAAACGACACCAAATTTAAACATCTTTTTTGTCTCTCCTTCAACAAATCACAAATGGTTTCGATTAACATTATGTATTGCAAAATTTATTTTCAAATATTTTATTTGTTTTTAAATATAATTCCTAAGATTGCAAAGCATAGTTAATTTTATTTTCAGTCGAACTAGACAAAAATATGCCAAACTTTTACACAGCATTTGGTCAAATCAACTTTGTTATTGAAAAAAAATAAGTTAATTTCTTAGTACCTATATACATACCCTCCTGGGTAACATTAAAGCATAACAGAAAATTTTGCCGTTATTATAACTAACTAGAGCACATGACAATACATGATATCAATGATATTCTCATAATTAAAGGTGCCTGGTTAGTAAACCAAGAATTAAGTTAACCAGGCCACTTCCATTGTAAAAAAATAATTTCTGTCAATCTCATTGATGTGACAGTTAAAATTGGTTAGTTTAATTTTGATCAATAATCCACACAACTCTGCATGTAATTGTATCGTTTCGACCAAGGCCTTCTGCGATTTAAGGAGTAAGTGAAGCATAATCTAGATCTGTTCATAAAAAAATTAATGAAATTTTGAGAGGCTCGCGAATCAGCTCATGTAAAAATATACTGGTTGCCACAACCACAAGCCTTTTCTTTTGAAGGATCCAATAATATAGGTAATATAATGTGTGTTAATATAGTGCATTAAAAATACACCCCAAAACAGGAAATGTTTATGACTCCTATGGAGTATTTTTTAAATATTTTTTTTAAAAACCTCTCTTTAAATGCCTTTTTACCCATATAAACTATGTATTTACGGACATCCAAATTACTTCATAGAATACCTACCTAATTTTCTGTAATTTATATAAGTATTTACTTGTTTTTTCGAAATTTAAAACAGAAATATTATGACTAGCATTTATAGTTAGACTTGCATCCATAGGAACGGAACAACAATATGGCATTTTCACTATGCAACTTGAAAAACTAAACCAGGAATTAAAATAGACAAGGGAAATGCACTTATTATTTAATATTCATAAAGAAAAATTCGTGCAAATGCAAAACCAACATCGATTCAATCCAGCTGATTTCGCAAGGTCACGCGCCACAGAACTAATGGAGATATGAGACGATAATAATATTTCAGCCACTTGAAAATATAACTTATTAGATTATAGTAAATATCACTATGTCCTTAAAATATGTTTCTTAATAAAAAATATTGCTAGAAAACACTGTTTTTAATTTTGGCAGCGTTAATTAAGTATATCTTCTCTATCACTTTCCTGATTTTGGCAATTATTTACAACGTACCTTTACGAGATTTCATAAAATACTACAACTCCCTAGTTTTATTTGAAAATAATAAGTTCGGTAGACCTTTAAACATTTATTGAAGTAAAAACAAACCGATGTCAACGTGTTCTTATGATTTGACGAGCAAAAAACCTCAAATTATTTAGTTGAACTCCGTGCCGCTGACTTTAAGACGCCATCTGAGGTAGATATAACCCCCCAGAGACGCCCCCCATCTGGATCCGTCAAAGTGTCTTTATGAATAGACTAGAATTTGCTATATCACTAACTTATTTAAAATGGAGAAGGCTATGGTTTTGACGATTTAGTAAGCTTTTGCATTATTAGGTAGAAATTACCTACGGTTTGAAGTGTAAAAAAATGAATTGATAAATTAATAAAAACAAAAAACGAAATTTGGTTAAATTTGCTTTAAATAATTTATAAATCCAACCTTTTTTTAACGTAATACTGTAGATAATAGTACTCAAAAGATGGGTGTTTGGCCGATTTTTGGGTAAAACGAAGAAGTAGCGAAATATGCTCAAAAAACGAAATGGCGAATGCGTCACTACCCAAGCAGCAATATTACGACGGGCCGACGTTGCCCTATGCGACCCGACGTCGGCACCCAACGTAGGTACAACCTTGTTACGACTTGTAGTTGCACTAATATGGTCAATCATTTTTGAGTCGTTACAACGTCGGCAGCCGACCTGGCGTCTCGTTTGAAGCGCCATTATTCTCAAATAAAAATTACAGAGAAAGTCGGCATAAATAAACCAATTACTTATAAAAATATGATAAACCTATTCCGCCGTTATGACGCAGTCATTTAGTTATAGTCATAGTGCTGACTATTATTTTTATACCTAATGTAATGTTGCAAGTAGTCGGGCGTCGGAAAAATGCTGCTTGGGTAGTGTTTGCTCTTAAAAGTTTCTTGGAAAAATCACACCACAAAACTAATTTTTGTTTAACTAAACCAGATTTAAAAATTTACTATTAAAAATTGATTTTTAACTCGGCATCATCCACTTTTATGGGGACGACGAAAATACCACTCTACTTCTACATTTATACGGCAAATGTCTATGTTGTACATTAATTTTATTCAGGAGTGTACTTTTTATGAAAATAAAAGATTTTATTAATAAAACAAAAGTAGTAGGAAACTCCAGTATCGGAAAAACAAATAAAAGTGTTGCGCATTTCATGTGAAGTAAGGTTTGCTCTTTAAAATAATACTAAATGTATACTGGTTCTCATTGTATTTAATGAAGAGAGACATAAGTATTAAAAAGTGTCAAAAATTGTTAAATTTTTGGTAACCTAATGTTACGAATATTTAAGTTTCTCAACAGTTTCTACGGAAATGATCATGTTAACTATAGACATTCAGTAATAAAAAAAATATGGAAATGTAATAAAATATATTAAAACAAGTTTCATAAGAGATTATTTTAGCGAATCCTGTATTATAAATATTGTTCCATTTTGGTTTCAAATGTCCTGAAAACTTAAAATTGCAGCAGTTTCCTCTATTCAAAGCAATAAATTTTCTGGAACTAGCAATAAGTACATGTTACAAAATATAGCAAGCCATATTGCTTTTTTTAACTATTTAAACAACACCTGGGCGTAATAAATAATATAATTTCATTATGTTTGCTATCCAGTATTTGCATATCTCGATCACAGATTCAATTAGTATTTTGTTGTGTCGAAACACAGGCTTATAAAACAAATAGAATACTGATTCCCCACAGAGATACAGGGCTCCGTTAAGGGGCACTTTAGGTTTTTTTATATGACAAAGTAGAGTTATTTTGACCTCCCCTATACGCTCTCGAGAGTAGGTATGCCATATACACTGCGCGACATATTTAACGCATAACGAAAAAATTGCCTCAATTTTGATGTTATATATTTTCCAAATTTGTCGTTCGTTTTTAATGATTTTCTTTCTAATTGTAGGTTTATTCCTTAAGCATATCATTGCCTTTGTTGTTTTGCTTGAAAAAGTAACTTTGGTATTATACCGGGTGTTATAAAACTGTTATGTTTTTTTACGGAAATTCAAAACACCCTGTGGAATTTACTAGCCATTGCAAGTGATCGCAATTCCAGCCAAATTGAAGTCACATGTTTCCTTTACATTTTCTTTTTTGATTCATTGGTTTATCTCTGTTGTGTCATGAAATATTCAATTTTTAGTTCAACGTGATTTTCATAAAAAAATGTTTAGTTAAAAAATACAAAATAAACGAAATGCTTTGATTAATGCAACAGCAAGAAAAAACAAATTATAAAGTAAATAAAGAATTAATATCTGGTATTAATTTACGGAATCCACAAAACAGGGCAAAAAAATACAGGAAAGAAAATTGCAATTTCTAAAGGTATTCAAAAAAATTTAATATGAATCATTAGTAGCGAGTATTGCCGACGAATCTTAGAGCCTTGCTTCCTCCTCCTAGAAACTTAAATGATCTGTCATTGAGGCTTATGGAAATATGGAATCAGATTAATCAAGATGAAATCAGAAATCTGATTTTAAGTATGCCAAGAAGATGGGAAGCATTCATTAGAGCAAGGAGAGGCAATACTCGCTACTAATTATTCATATTTATTTTTTTTTAATACATTTAGAAATTACAATTTTTTTCCCTGTATTTTTTTTGCCCTGTTTTGTGGATTCAGTAAATTAATACCAGATATTGATTCTTTATTTACTTTATAATTTGTTTTTTCTTGCTGTTGCATTAATCAAAGTATTTCGTTTATTTTGTATTTTTTAACTAAACATTTTTTTATGAAAATCACGTTGAACTAAAAATTGAATATTTCATAAAAAAACAGAGATAAACCAATGAATCAAAAGAGAAAATGTAAAGAAAACATGGGACTTTAATTTGGCTGGAATTGCGATAACTTGCAATGACTAGTAAATCCCACAGGGTGTTTTAAATTTCCGTAAAAAAAAACATAACAGTTTTATAACACCCGGTATAATAGCAAAGATACTTTTTCA
The DNA here is from genome assembly GCA_963969555.1 of Polydrusus pterygomalis. Lineage (NCBI taxonomy): Eukaryota > Metazoa > Arthropoda > Insecta > Coleoptera > Curculionidae > Polydrusus > Polydrusus pterygomalis. Next base: position 75,019,043 of record OZ018377.1, read on the forward strand.
AGTAAAACAACAAAGGCAGTGATATGCTTAAGAAAAAAACCTACAATTTGAAAAAAAGTCATTAAAAACGAACCACAAATTTGGAAATTATATAACATCAAAATTAAGGCAATTTTTTCGTTATGCGTTAAATATTTCGCGCAGTGTACTTACCGGACACTCTGTATAAAGTTTCAAAACAATAGGTAATAACAATGCCACTCTATTTAGTGCATATTTAATAGTGAGAAAAGTGCGGCAGAGGATATCTCTTTCAACAAGAAATGAATCTTAATAGGTGCATTGTTTTATTAGGATATATTATAAATAGCATAAAGAAAGTAATGTCCAGATATTATTAGATGTTTTTTTCTGACCTTTCAAAAAATTTAAATAACATAACTCTGCATTTTCAAAGTTGCCGCACGTCGATCGCTACTAAGTTACAGTAAGTTGGAATAATGCTGCCAATTTAAATTAGTGGATGGCAACCTATAAAAACCAAAACCTTATTCCATTTATACAGCCTATTCAGCATTCTACTTGGGGTTCTGTGTGTGTCGACACCAACTTGCTTGAAAAAATTTGTTTAAAGGCAAGCCTTGAAATTCAAGACAATTCTTGTTTGTAAAATTTAGTTCGTACAGTTGAACTTTAAGTAATCAAAATTCCGTCGCGTTAAGTAGACTTTACGAAACCAAAATAGAAAAATAATTTTTACCAAAGATGTAGGGGGCAGTGGTATCGCATTAAATAAGAGGTTTTCCCCTATTTAAAAATTGAGCATTTTTTTTTATGTTAAAGATTATTGACTCTGCGCGGAGCCTATATACAGTGTGAATTTGTAAATTCAGTAAACCTAGTACATTTTTTTTTAAATGTTTGGCTTCCTCATACCGAGGCTTGTCGATTTCCTTCAGGACTTGACGGTTACCCTAAACGTCCTGAGGGAAACTGATAGGCTGTAAGGCGGTAAAAAAGTTTCTTCACCTAAACAGATCCTGCCAGGATGCCTACATTCAGGCGTCAGCTGCAGACGGTGGTCTGGGAGGTCTCTCGATGCGGAAACATGTCCCCATGATTCTGCTTAACAGAATACATGGCCTGAGGCACGAGAGAACAGAGCTCACGGAGGCGATCCTGGGTACGGCTTTCGCGGAAAGACTGGAGAGGAATCTGGTTGGGTGGTGCGGGAAAACTGAGCACAACAGTCAGGGTATTAGGAGAGGTTGGACAGAGGAACTTGAGAGGAGATACAGCGGGAACGGGCTCGTTCACGGAAAGGACTGCGTAGCCAATACGTCCTGGCTTACGAACCCCCAACCCTTCTGGTCGGGGCGTAACAATGTAAAAGCTGTGCAACTAAGAGGTAACCTTCTTCCATCCAAAGGAAGAGGATCGGGTCGTGGTGATCGATGTCGCCGTCTCTTGGGAGGGACCAGACTCTTTACGTCTGGCGTCCCAGAAAAAACCGCCACATCCTTGGACCCGCACTTTGTCGACGCTCTCCAACAACGTTACCCTGGCAAAACCATCGCCGTCAACCCTCTTATAATGGGCGCCAGGGGTACGTTTGACAGACGTCTGCAATGCAAGCATCATCAACACTTTAAACCTGACCAACAAAAACATGAAAGAACTAGTCTCTAAAACTATAATAGGTAGTACCATTGCTTATAATGCCTTCCTGAGACGATAAACTCTTAACCCCTATAAGATTCCAGTGGGCCATTTTAGAGTGTCTTTTAACTGTGAAACGTCTACTTGTACTGTCCGCTCGTTCATTTTAACGAAGAGCTTCACTCAAACCTGTAAGGGCTTCACTCGTAGTGGCGCGAAAAGCCTTAAGGTTGACCCTGCCTTGGCGTCACTCACTGTTTTGTTCTGATTGTCGGTTTTGACCATTTGAAAATGTATATATTTGGTGTCTTAGTAAATTTTTTCCCTCGCGGTTGAGTAATTCTCGTAACCGTACTAGCGCCCACTAAGATGAGTCGTTTGTCTGGAGTGATGAAGGGCAAGTTATCTCATATCACGAAGGGTCTACTGACTAGCCAAATGCCTCGTCATCTAATTAGTAACGCGCATGAATGGATTAACGAGATCGTGTTTTGCAACACATACACATGTGCCGACTCGGCTGCCAAGTCGGCACAAACCGCCGTGTGTGTCATGCCCTTACTCGTCCTTTCAACTTCTCATCATTTGATAGGGAATCAAAATTTCAAATTTGGTACTTATGCATAACTTAATATGCATTTTAAAAATAGTCAATAAAAAACTAGGGTTGCCATTTAAAAACATTATCGATATCGTCATTATATCTAATTTAGGACACACTGTATCAATATTTTTTTGCACTTATTGTAATGTTAATACCCGGGTTCAAAAAAATTTCCAAAAAAAAACTGTACCGGATTTACTGAGTTTTATCGAAGTTACAAACTCACACCGTATAGCTAAAAGAGTGAATCGTGAATACATCAAATATTGTAAACCTTATCTAGTTTGAGAGAAAAATCTTAACAGTATATAGGTAAGTTTTATTTGTTTGGTGTTGATTATATCTTTAATATTATTATATTTTAATTAGGTATTAACATTTTAAATTATATTGTCCAAATTTAACCAAGATGTTTTTATTATTGCATTAATATGTCTTTAAATTTTGTCCCAGTGATTATATTTAAACGTATGACTGCTGTGCCCTGCTTCCTACTGTTTAGTTGGTTTGTACAAAGATTTTAAACAAGGTTAACTCACTAGACAAATGTAGTTGACTTTATTGACATTGGCAGAAACGATTTACTTACATGAAATTTGTCTACTTGGTTAAATAATAAGTAAACTAACCTGCTAATAGAAAATCATTTCGCCCAATAGGTTTGGAAGCTCTGATACAAGTTAGAATAGTAAAAATATTAAGTATTACAATAAAGCAAAAAGAAATATGCTAAATCTACCTTTTCCTATACTTAATATTTTACTCTTCTAGTTTATTGCTAATATATATGCGGACAATCCATTTCCACACCTATATTACAGACAAAGTTGTCTGTTTAATTAATTCTTGATTAAAATCTAGGTGCAACCATATATTGGTAATATTAGTTTGCAATAATGTTACAATAACTATCACGATTTTTGATGCTTATTTTCTATCAATTTTATCGTTATAAAATTTTCAAAAAACGCACACTTAGGTCAATAGTTGGCCCAATAAAGGCAAATTTTCATTTACATAATATGTAGTTACGTCTTTCTAAAAATATTTGAATTTATACTTGAGCGCTTGTAAATTAAATGGAATTTAATTTTTTTTTTGTTTTTTGTTATTTATTTTATTATTAAAGCCATATTTATTTCTTGAATGATGAAAGAGTTTTGGACTTCCATTGTCTTTATTTGTTTTAAATCACAACGTTTCAACTGAAGATACTTACCAGTTGAAACGTTGTGATTTAAAACAAATAAAGACAATGGAAGTCCAAAACTCTATCATCATTCAAGAAACATCATTGTCTATAACCTTCAAACATATTTATTTCATTGCAAAATATGCACAGGTTGCTTTCATTTGCGACAAAAATAATATATTATGCGATAATGTATTAAAAAAAATCATTTTTTTTCTAATGGTTTTTGTTTTAAAACGTATTAATTTATTTTTACATGTAATGTTATTAATCAAGAGGTACGCATTTTCTGAAAAAGATATTTAAATGCCCAAAGTTTAGAGATACCAATCAATACAGATTTAGAAACCCACGGACTACATTTATTCATGAAGCAATCCTAATAAAACAATGTTAAGAAAGAGCATTGATACCATTAAAATTTTATGTTTTGATAATTATTTTATTTCTGACCGGGATATTATAAGTTTATATCATCATGGTTACGCTATCAATAAAGAGGATTATAACTCCCTTGGGATATTAAAGATTATCTAATTCCCTGTACCTTTTACAGGTAAAATAAAACAAGAAATGCCTAAAATAACTATTTTTCTACTCCTTACTCGGTAAGTACTTCATTTTGATACTGATTTTAGGGAGTGAAGTACGTTTTACCTCCCTATGGAGGTAAGTATTTACTTACCTCCCTAGGGAAGTACAAAGTACGCAAGCAAAGAATTCTCGGTGACTCTTTCATCACTTGCATTAATACTGCACCAATCCTTGAAGTCCTTGTAACACCGATTGTACCGTTCCTTCGATTTCTGGGTAATAGAGCAGCGCAAGCTGCATTCGCAACTGCATCGATATCCATTTTTTCGATTTCTTAAAAAAACTGACACTGACAGAACGTTTGTTTGATTATGAACATTATCAATTCCATAGCAATCAACGTGTCAACACTAGGAAACCTGTCATACATACAGGGTATTTCAGTTGGATAGCTCAAATTATAAAATTAAAAAACTTTTTTTTTTAATTTGAGGGAACTGGAGTAGAAAAAATATATTACAAAACTCGGGAGGCAGTATTCTTGACCAGTCTCGGACTATTTTGCAAGCCCTCGCTGTCGCTCGGGCGCAAACTATGTCCTCGACTGGTAAGTATCACCTGCCTCCCTTGTAGTGTAAATAGCTATTTTTATTCATGTCATTACAACGTCAATGTCATTATTGACAACACCTATATATAATATACCGGAAAGGTAATAAATTGAAACATTTATTCCGGTTTAAAGATGAACAAAAATTTAAATCGGCCAGAAATAAAATTTTCTATGTACCACGGGAATTTTAAGAGTCTCAATTACCTCGGTCAATTGCCCTCGGTAATTAAGACCCTTATAATTCCCTGGATACATAACTATTATTTGATGGCGTTTTCTTTAAGGGGCAGCTATTTTCCGCACGGTTCACAAGTAAAATATACATCTCAATGAAAGACAATTTACTTTGTCAAAGAACCCCGCACTTCTCTTATGGAAAATGGCCGTCGGTTAAATTTTCTAAATTTTTAGTATGTTGTAGAGAATGCCATTCTGATCAAAAGTGTTTATGGCCACAACAATATCTGCCGACCAGTTTTTGAGATACAGGGTGTCCAAGTTGCAAAATATGAATCCTCAATACATTATATTTTCGTAGTTTATAATATTAATTCGTTTTGTTTTTCTAAATTTTTGTTGGCCCTGTCGTAGATAGGATTAAACTAGTTTAAATTTTTTTATTATATGCCGGGTGAGTGACGAAAATTATTTAATATTTTTTGTTAAATCATTGTATTTTCGGCATTAAATTAAATGTTAACAAAGTAATACTGTAGATGACATTAGCTTGGAGCAAGCTATCAGAATTTATATTATTTAAATTTATAAAAAAAGTTAATATTTTTTTTATTAGTTTTAAAAGAAATTTTGTTCGTGTTTCTTTATGTACTACTTGTCGCTTATCGTATGCTTCCAAATATATATAATTATCAATGTTATACAATGTGTTTCCGATGATATAAGCGATAGAAAAATAACATAAAAATGCATGTATTTATAAATCACCCGGTATATTAAAAATGGATCGGTTAAATTTCGTTATTTTTTAATATTTTTTGCTTGAAGTATCTTACTTACATGTTTGCTATTGATTTCCCTTTTCCTATGACCCGTTCTGGAGATACAGCGTCGAACAGACTCAAAACTCAAAAAATAAGCAATTCAAATAACACTTTTTGTTTTAATTTCAATAAAAATTTTTATGTAAGTTTATTTTATGGTTAAAAATAAATATATCTAATGCTATACAGGGTGTTTCGAATAATTAGCGGCCTCCTTTTTATTTTTGGATAAAATAATTTGGATATATCTACCTAATAAATTGTCCATAGTTTTTATATATATTTCTTATTTGCAATACAGTGTTAGAATACCCTAATTATTCGAAACACCCTGTATAGCATTAGATATTTTTATTTTTAACCATAAAATAAACTTACGTAACAAGTTTTATTGAAATTAAAACAAAAAGTGTTATTTTATTTGCTTATTTTTTGAGTTTTGAGTCTGTTCGACGCTGTATATCTTCAGAACTGGTCATAGGAAACGGGAAATCAATAGCAAACATGTAAGTAAGACACTTTAAGCAAAACATATTAAAAAATAACGGAATTTAACCGATTCACTATTAATATACCGGATGATTTATAAATACATGCATTTTTATGTTATTTTCCTATCGCTTATCATCGGAAACACCCTGTATAACCTTGATAATTATACATAAAGAAATATCTACAAAATTTCTTTCAAAACTAATAAAAAAATATTTACTTTTTTTAGTTACCCTGTATAAATTTAAATAATATAAATTCTGATAGCTTGCTCCAAGCTAATGTCATCTACAGTATTACTTTGTTACCATTTAATTTAATGCCGAAAATACAATGAATAAAAAAAATATTAAATAATTTTCGTCACTCACCCGGTATATAATAAAAAATTTAAAGTATTTTATAGTATTCTGTCCTATCTACGACAGGGCCAACAAAAATTTAGAAAATCAAAACGAATTAATATTACATTTTATTATAGGACGTTCTTCACGAAAGTTGAAGAGTTTATGACGAGCTATAAGATGACAGAAAAATATATAGGGTGTTCCATTTAATTAAAGTGATATTTTTCAATTAGAAGTTTTCTGACTTTGGTATTAGGAAGTAAACACCCTGTAAATGAGACGTCAAATATTTCATAGTGAATATGTATTTTAGTAAGCAAAAAAATTATGAATCGCTTAGTGTCAAAATTTAAGTTGCATTTTCACAACAACGAAATGCTTGCAAATGCAAAATTTGCATTATAAGTCGAATTATCTAAAAAACTATAACTTTTTCGTATATTTTACCATTAATAAAAATGTATGAAATAACACGTAGAATTAATAAATGTATTCAAACATAGGGTGTCCCATTTAAAAAAATGTAACTATATGACACCCTACTTTTTGGACGCACCCTGTATAATTCAAAATATTTTTCAAATGTGCCAGATATCCAACCGTACCTTATTACAAAAGCTCATTATCGACAAATCTTATCTTTAAGGCATAAATTTACTCCCCGCAATCGTTGACTCACCCGGTATATTAAGTTATATAATATAGAAGTACCAAATTTCAAATTTTTCTTTCTTGTACGAAACCGACAAATGTTGAGGAGTTGAAAGCACGAATAAGACATGACTGTGAGTAGGTTAATTAATTCTTCCGAAGTACCTAATTAAAAATGTTCAAAACGAGTTTTACTTGCATTTAGGATATTGCCAAATAGAGAATGGACAACATTTCGATCATTTTTTGACTAAAAAGTATTAAAGATGTATAGATGTTTTTTTGTGATTTTTCAATTCAATTATTTTTTGTTTGTTTAGTGTCTTATATAGTTAAATAAACATAAAGTTTTAATGCCAAATGTCAAGACTTGTCATTGTCTATAATTTAGATTTCACCAACTTACCAAATTTCTTATACAGCTGAGATTAGTCAGTGTTTTTTCTTTTTCTTTTCTGGAATTGTTCGGCCAACTCTTTTTATTTTTATCTCTTTTTAATCGTATGAAATAATACAAGATAGACATACTTTGTGTGCAGTACAATTATACTAATTAAATTTTGCCATTAGAAATTTATATTTTATGAGTTGCTGCAGTATTTGACAAGTATGACAGAACTGAAATGTCACGGAGTTAAAAGTTTATGTGAATTCAACTATAAATGACAATGAATAAAAATTTGAAATTTGGTACCTACATATATGTATAACTTAATATGCACTTTAAAAATAGTAAATAAAAAACTATGGTTGCCTTTTAAAAAAATTACTGATATCGTCATATCTCTAATTTGGGACACACTGTATCAATATTTGTTTTTATGAAAAATACCACAACTTAAAATGCATTAGCATTTTTCCAAAAAAAAACTATGCTGGATTTACTAAATTTATTCCAAGTTACAAACCAATACTGTATAACTTACATCATAAAGCTGTTGCTTTTAGGTTTTATCAGGGAACCGACACCAGATAAACTTAATATCGTAAAAATGTTGTATCAATTAATCCGATCAAATTGACAGCATCCTAAATAAATGTAGTCATTTAAATATTTTACAAGGTTTTAATTTAAGACTTGTCATGTAATGATGTCTATACTGTGTGTAGAGTGATGTATTTTTATATAGGGTACTTATATATTTAGTACAAATTTAGAACATAAATAAAATATGATTATACTTTAACATGTAGTTTTTTTTTCTAAATAGTTATGAGGCAATTACGAAAACCGTATTCGGGTTTGTTCATATCAAAACCGAACAAACCCGACACAACCGATTATTTTCAAAATTAATTCAAATTGTTAAAAAAGAAAAGAAAAAAATTCGCAAACAGCGGCATTTAAATAAACACCTTTCTTAACAAAACATATTTATTGAAAATTAACCGTGCATTCTTGTAAATGACATATTTTTAAGTCTACGATATTGCTGTATTTTCCCCTTAGTATTTTGCATGGCGCAAAAATCATAAAAAGAAGAATTAAATGAAAAAATGTATATTATTGCGCAACCCCTATCTGATGTAAATCCTAAAACAACTCGAGTAATATAAATACCGTGCGGCATCAAAGAGGGCCTTGCATCTAAGGACGTAATAATGCTTAGCCGTAGAACTTAATACCTGTTGGGTGTCAGGTGTCAGTAACTACCTAAATTAACAATCAATCAGTTATTCCGTCATCTTTGACAGTCGTTACAAGTAATTTGATTCATCGCTAATTTTTCCAATTTCTTAAACAATTCACAGAACGGGCTTTACGGAACAGCACAAAACATTCATCGTTGAAGCGTATTTTCGAAACGGCGTTAGAGTAAATGGTGAGTGGCAATACAATCCGAGTTTGTGCATGGACGATTTTCACGAAAATTTTCCTAACGTTGCTTTTATTGCTGGGGATTTTTATCATTGCCTAAAAAGAGCTGTGGTTGTGTTTAGGGAAACAGGTTCTATACAACACAAAAAATTAGCAGGAAGACCATCTGTAAGAACAGAAGAACTTGTTGCAAACGTTCGTGAAATATTGCAAAATTCGCCAACCAATTGTATAAGACGCCTGTCCCAAGGAGTGCTGCGGGAAGATCTTATGGAACATGCAGGACTATTCTTAAGAAGCAGCTAAACTTATGTCCTTATAAAGTGCAAGTAGTCCAAGAAATACAAGCCGCAGATTTTGAGAGACGCGGGAATTACTCTCAATGGTTTACCAAAAATTTATTGAAAATAAATGATTTATTAGACCTAACATTTTTTTCGGATGAAGCCTGGTTCCACCTCTCCTTATGTTAATTCTCAGAATACACGCATGTGGAGTAGTGAAAATCCCCATTTTTTTTTATAGAGTCCAGATTGGACCCTCAAAAAATTGGTTTCTGGTTAGCTGTTTGCCGAAGAAGAATTGTTGGTCCTATTTTTTCCCATGACACAGTTACAGCACAGCGGTATAGAGACAATATTTTGAATCCATTTGTGGAGCAATTACTTGACGACGAACTACGTTTTGGATATTTTCAACAGGACGGTGCAACCGCCATACAGCCGCCGAAACTATTAACTACTTACGCAATTTTTTCGACGACGGATTGATCAGTTTTCGATCAGACATTGAATTCCCACCTATCAGATCACCTTGTTTAACGGTTATGGATTATGTACTTCGTTTTTCCTCATTTAAAGAACACTAGTTTTAAAACACCAGTTGCAAATTTAGAACAATTACAAGTAAGGATTATCCAAGAATGTGGTAACATTTCTCCAGAGATGCTGGTCAACACTTTCGAAAATATGAAGAGACGTGTGAATTTATGCTTGGACCATGGCGGTGGCCAATTTCAGCAATTTATGTAATTATTTTTCTTTCTGTATATTCTTACTTTGTTCATTTTGTAAACAACAAAAATAAATTTCTATTTGTCTATTTATTTTATTACTCATTAGTTTGGCATATCATGTCATAATATGAATTTGACAAAATTTTAACCTAGATTTGGTTAGATATATATCGTCCCCATATCATTGTGATCTAAACCAAGCCCTCTACGTTTTTAATCCAAGCCCTCTTTGATGCAAATAATTTTTGCTTGCACGGTTAAATATCATTCGCACGAAGTACCTACGTTACTATAATATTATAAAATATGAAAAAATTAGTGTTTCACTCTCGTCCTCGTCTCGTCTCGTTCTCGCGAGACGAGAGTGGTCCGATCTCTTGCGAGACGAGATGATAGTATTTTCTGCGAGAATCTCGTGAGACGAGATAAAAATATTCGAGACCGAAAAATCTCGCAAAATCGTAAGATTTTGATTAGGATTTGCGAAAAAGAATTCAGTTAGTATCTGTAAGAGGAATAAAAATATAAATTCTAAGACGAATAAAATATGCATTTATTTAATATTACTGGAATCAAACAATAACGATAAATCCGTATACCACGGTCCACGACGTTATATTTCAGACTGCCTTTATCAAAAAAATAATCCACATCTAAAATCTAAAGCCTCACACTTGGTCCATTTTACATTAAAAAGGTCCCTATGTTTACATTAACAGCATAAAAACTAACTGCCTTAGAAATAGGAAATATGATACTTTCTTTCAATCTCTGGTTTATGAAAGGAACCGCAATCGTCTGGCTCACAGGCAGTTTGCACATAAAACGGTGTGTATAAACAATCTATTTAATACAAACGGTAGGTATATAAAATTATATTACATATCACTCGATAAAAAAGCTATTTTTATTACCGATATTGCAAGGTGGCCAGCGAAAAATCAGGACACGTTGCCGAAAAACAATAGAAACAAATTAACCTTATTTTGTTTTATAACGTTTATAGTTTTTGTCGAAATGTGATACAGAGAACCATTTGATAAACGATAATCGTCTTCTGGAATTAAGTATAATATTACGCCACTTTCAGCAAATTGCAGGGACTAAACTACATATTAATTGTATCCTGTTTTCTCTGGGAATTGCTTTTAATAATTTTTTTTATAAATCATAACAGGCAGGAAATTTTTAGGTAGATAAAGTTTCTTATCGTGTTTTAAGGAGCTATGGTAATTTGATTTGCACCCTGGAACACTGCAAGTTTATTTTTCGTTATGATTAGGGATGCACAAAATTCGAAATCCATATCGATACATCGAAAATCGATATATCGAATTTTTACCCATCGATGTAGCAAAAACATCGACATTAATCCATCGATATTGAAAAAATATCGACCGAAAAACATCGATATAATATATCGATATATCGAAAAAAAATTTCGCAATTTGCAATCAAAGAAACAATAAAAGACGTACTTAATATTTTAAAATTGGTCTATCAAAAATAAAACGCTGCTTGTAGCAGAAGATGAGTTACGCGTCTTTATATACTTAATGAAACATGAAACGTTGTTTAATAATAGGTCTTTAAAAATGCTTACCTATTTAACACTTTAAAAACTAATAATGTGCACTTTAAAGTGATTTTTTTACATCTGGAACGACCTTAGTTTATAAAGCACGGCTTATTTACAGGTTGGCAGCTCCAATACGCGCCGTAATTTCCCTAGTATTTAGCGCCAGTGCATGAAACAAAGAAATTAAGATGGCGCTAGAAAGTAGCAACACTTAAAATAGTTAAAATATATTTTTTATATCTATAAAAAATACTAAATGATCCCAATTTTTTGAAAACGATGTATTTTAGGAAACATCGATACTTCGATATATCGATCTAAACTCCATCGATGTCATGAACCATCGAGTCAAAATCCATCGATGTAAAAACATCGATATTTTGCTCCGATATATCGATGTTTTCGATATATCGAAAACCATCGTGCATCCCTAGTTATGATTAGTTTAAAATAATGCCGTTGTCAATCAAAACAATCTAGCTTCATTTTCACTATTTAGGTACATACAGACAATAATATTATCGCAAACTACAATATTATAACACTGACATTGGTTTTTGCTGTTAGATTATTACATACACGAAACAAAACGAATTAACTACGAGCAATAAAAAATTTTCATAATGGTTTATGAAAAAAAAACACAAGGAAACGTCGCGGTTTATTAATTACCCAGTTAAAACAACATTAAACTATAATTTACACTATATTTAAAACATATTAACACAAATTTTTTTCAAAAGAAAAAGACCTATTTTTGAACTTGCGTGGATTCTGTTCCGCCACGTGAAGGCAACCAGCGTTTCGTTTGGTGCCTTGAATCCGTGCAACGGTGTAAACCGCGAAGGGCACCGTTCGTTCGTTTTCGTTTCAATTCGGTTCCAGTGACGCCAGTGGCGGATTTACAAATTTGCCGCTAGTAGGCTATTCAATTTTTGCCGCCCCTATACCAGTGACGGCCCGTGAGTTGTGAAACAGGTGAAGTGTTCGGGAAAGAAAAAGCCCGCTGCAGGCGAAATGCGCCGCAGACGAAAATTTTTACGCCCAAATTTGGTCAATAATTTTTAGTAAATATTTTAAAAATTTATGATTACCTACTTATTTTATTGAAAATGAAATTTCTTTCTGCAAAGCCAGTAAAGTTCCAACCACCTTTTTTTATCCCCTTTAACAGGCACGGCCAACAATAAAGTTAATTTAAAAAAATACTACCCGTCGACCATAAATAAAGATTGTACCATTTATTTCTGTAAGATAAAAAAAAAATTTTGGGCCAAATTTGCCGCCCCCTAAAATCTGCCGCCCTAGGCTCCAGCCTACTCAGCCTAATGGTAAATCCAGCACTGAGTGACGCGTGCGTATTTGTTAGGTAATATAAGTACTATTTTTGGTCATGTGTGAGTTAAGTGTTAGCAACACTGTGGCAGAACTGCCATATTATAACTTTAGAAACTTTTTTGAAAATCGTTTCACAAGGATGCCTTTATAATACTCATGGTAGTGATAATAATAAAAACCCTTGTAAAGTTGGAGCTTTTGCAGAAGTTTTTTTTATGACGTCATATTGTGATAACGAGAAACTGCGAGACTCTCGCGAGACGAGACGAGAGAATGTTATCAAGGCAAGATTTTTGGAAATAACTCTTCTCGAGTTACGAGACAAGACGAGAGTCTTAAATAATGTGGCAGTCTCCTGCAGACGCGTATTTGAGGGGGGGGGGGGGTAATGGGGGTAGTTACCCCCCCATCCCAAAAAATAAACACTGACAAATCAGTAAAAAGAGGCGTAACACCCAAAAAAATTTCGCCTGCGGCGCTGTTTTTTCCTTACCCCCCCCCCCCAAAACTGACAGCTGAATACGCGCCTGATCTCCTGAAACATTAAAAAAAAATTCATGGTTCGGCCCAAAAATTCCCCGGGGAATCCCTCCTAAATACAAAGTTAGATTAGGCATAGTTAATAATAATTATATCAGAGTTTATAGTCTATGTCTAGATAAAATATAACAATGTAATCGATATGTTTTAAAAATAAAAAATATAATAATATTTTAATTATGATTTAATTTTATTAAAATGCATATTTTTAACCTTTTCTTTATATCCCTTATCAAAAAAGTTAAAAAGCTATAATACGAGGGGGTTTATTCTAGTTAAAAAAATGTATCAAATTCCAAGTACAAAAATAATATTTAAAAATATTGTCAAAATAAGAAATTCTATAGTGTTTGTGTTTATTATATTATGCTCCTCACGCGCCTTACTCTACAATCCCCAACTAAAATTTGATGAAATTTGGACCGAGAAGTAAGGGTCAATCATCCACGGGATTGTCCCTGCGGCAGTAAATTTTAAAAATATCAATGTCCCTAAAGGGAGTCCCAAGACCGGATCCAGAAATTAATTCTGGGGGGGGGGGGGTTACACAGTGCCGAAGGCGCAAAAATAGCGCCGCAGGCGAAAATTTTTAGAGGTTTTTACGGGGGTTTTTAGAGGAAGAAGATGAAACAATTAAAAATATGATAAACCTTATTTGTGCCGAAACTAAAATGATATCCGCAGGCCGACCATTAGTTGAGAATCTCTTCGGTTCAGAGGAAGTGTCCAATTTTGCGACATCCGTGTGTGATTGCTGGCCTTTAATTCAAGAAATTTCTGACATTGATACTCCCGATGAAGGCACCAGACTTGCTAATAAATTAAGAAAACTTATAGTTTGCACTAAGGATATATTACAAAAGCTTTTAGTCTCATTATTGCTAATAAGTCCTCATTCAATGACTACTAAGAGGATTATTTCCCATTACAACAAATTAAAAACGCCAGGAGGAATTTCATTAAATGAAGATACAATGAATGATCGCTTCTTAGGGTCCAGTAGTGCTGGGAAGTTTAGTTCACTTTGCCGATTTCAATCTTTCGTTCTCGTTCAATAAAGTGAATAGTTCAAAAGACTAGTTCGTTTAGTTCATTTAGTTCACTGATTTATACTGGCATATCGCCGCATGCATCGGTCGGTCAGGTGACAAAACCTATAATCTCGGTCGTCTCGCTCTCGCTTGCGTAGTACATTCCGTTTAGACTTTAGTTCGCCTTGTTTCAATCTCTCAGTAATTACTGATTGAATCTTTTAGTTCAGTTGGCAGATTCGATCTTTTGAACTAGTTCGTTCGCGAACTACACAACTCTAGGGTCCAGAGAGAAGGCAGCTGACCGGCGAGTCATGCGCTTGCGCTCGGACGTATTTTTTCCCCCATAAAACGAAACTTTTGTTTGCGCAGGAGATAAGCGGTACGTATCTAAAGGTAAATTGTCTGTGATACAGAGTAAACTAGTTCACTTAAATAAACCAGAACTCCCATCTCTACCCAACTTATCAGAAATTTTTTAATCTTATTTAAGAGCAAACCCTCGTATGTATGAATTGTATGCGTGGTTGCCTATTTAATATAGGTATATTCGTAAATCCCAAGGAGTTTAATTTTCTGAGTGAATCCCCAGCTTTTATAATAAAACAAAAAACGATGTGCCTATGACATGACATCATATTATCCGTATCCGTGAGAGCGCGTATCTCCTTTGTCTATGATCATATTGAACATTAATAAGATAATAATATTGCTTGGTAGCGATTTCAAAAAGTATAAATACTCAGTGGCTAATAGAAGTTCGCATTCTACCAGTAAAAGTTTGTAATAATAAGCAAAAGAGATTTTTAAATTCTATAAAAATGTTTTATCAAAGCAACAATATTATTCCAAAAAGTGTTAATTATCATTTTACCCGAGTTTGTAATTACTCATGTGGATTTTGCTTTCACACCGCAAAGACGTCGTATATGCTGGACTTGGAACATGCAAAAAAGGGACTTGATATGTTAAAAGATGCCGGTAAGTAGTTTTTTTTTTAATATTATGTACGTATGAAGTTTTTCCTTTTTTATGACAATAGAACATTTTTGCTAGCAGGTAGGTATATCAATTTTTCAAAGGCATATTATATCGCATAATCGAAACGACTAGCGCAAGTTTGGGAATTGGTGCCATTTTCCTATATTCTTGTTGTGCTAAGCTGTTATTTTAAACATTTTTAAAAATTATGGCATAATTATTTGGTTTATAACACACTATTAAATGGGAAAAACTTTTTTAAAAAAATTTCTATTTGGACTCTACAGGAATTGGAAGAGTGCCAAAAGTTATTTTTATTGCATAACATACTTATAATTAGGCCAAAATTTCGGTTTTTTTTGTTTTATGTCCTAGAGCAAGAATTATCCCAATTTTCAAAAAAAAAACAGCTGTTTTGGACACAACAGCATGCACGCTGTGTGTTTTCACTTATAATCTCCCTAGCAGCACAGTGGCGCAGCCAGAATTTTGTATTAGGAGGGGTTTTCAAAAAAAAGAACAGGATTTTAAAATTTTAAAAACTAAAATTAAACCAGGCTCGATAATTTTTGAAACCAAAAAAAATAATAGTAGGATGAAACCCATTGGAAAAGGAAGAGAATATAACAAAAATGAAAGGAAAAATAATTTACGGGCGATACGGGGTCGGGACGTGGAAGGGGGTGAGTTTTTAAGGGTAGAAAACGATTTATCTCGATTTCCGGCAAAACTAAAAGTCCTATGGAAAAACGGCTAATGACAAAGTTGTAGGTAATAAAAAGATCTACAACTTTTGTATTTACACTTTTTTCACATAACCTCAAAATTTATGTGAAAAATTCAAATAACCAAGTTTTTGGTTTTTTATTTTTATCTTTTACAAGGAAAATAAATTTGTTGAAAATTTACCTTTTTATGTCCCAAACACACTGTATTTTTTTTGATTTAAAATATTTATTTTTTCACCTTATTTTGACTTAATATCGAAAAAGCACCCTGATTTTCAATCGAAAATTCTCAGGTCAAAATATCTGCTTTTTTAAAAAAGTCGGTGGGCTTTTTGTTCGTTGAAATCTCTGCTTTCTGATGGTGTAAAAAAATATACATTACTATGGTAAATGTTCTCAAAAAATGCAAAGAAACGAAAAAAACTCGAATCCGATTTTTTTTTTTAAATTATTATGTACAATTTTGTGCTATTTATTAAAATTTATACTTTAATTACTCAAAAAACGTAAGATTCCATGTTACATTGATAAACAAAAAAATTACAAATCCATAAAACATAAAGATCGCAAAAAATATGCAAAAATAGTTGTTCTAAATATAATTAAAGGTAGGGTTTAAAGGAGATTTTATCACATTTACCATAGTAATGTATATTTTTTTTACACCATCAGAAAGAAGAGATTTCAACGAACAAAAAGCCCACCGACTTTTTTTAAAAAGCAGATATTTTGACATGAGATTTTTGAGAATTGAAAACTAGGGTGCTTTTTCGATATTAAGTCAAAATAAGGTGAAAAAATAAATATTTTAAATCAAAAAAATTACAGTGTGTTTGGGACATAAAAAGGTAAGTTTTCACAAAATTTCGTAAAAAAAAATTTTCTTTTAAAAGATAAAAATAAAAAACCAAAAACTTGGTTATTTGAATTCTTCACATAAATTTTGAGGTTAAGTAAAAAAAGTGTAAATACAAAAGTTCTTTCTTTCTTTTTATTACCTACAACTTTGCCACTTAACGTTTTTCCATAGGACTTGTAGTTTTGCCGGAAATCGAGATAAATCGTTTTCTACCCTTAAAAACTCACCCCCTTCCACTTCCCGACCTCGGATCGCCCGTAAATTATTTTTCCTTTCATTTTTGTTATATTCTCTTTCTTTTCCAATGGGTTTCATCCTACTATTATTTTTTACCATTTTCACCCTGGTCTCAACCGTAAAAACCATCTTAGTCTGGGCGTCTGGGGAGGGGGGGTTTAACCCCTAAACCCCCCCCCCTCGCTGCGCCACTGTAGCAGCAGAATTATTACCGATAATTTTTTTTAGGGTTACGAATGGTTTTGTTTATAGAAAATTATCCCGGGTCGAAGACGAGGGCAATTTTCTATCAACAAAAACATGAGTGAAACCGAGAAAAAAATTATCGGGAATTAATTCGGCTGTGTGGGAGATTCGGTAAGAAAATTTCATAAATTTTTTCGTGAAATTTTAGTAATAAACCTTAGTTACTAACAAGTAAAATTAACTTCTATTGTAAAAATACAGTGCGTCATATTAAACTAAACTCATCGGAAATATGTTTTTTAAAGTTTTTTTTGAATTTAAAACTATAAATAAATTGGATTTCAGATAACAAATTTGTTATTTAATGTTTCTCACATTTAAGTAATAAAAATGAGTTACTAACTGCCGAGGGGTGTCTCACTGTGGCAGTAGGTGTACAAATGTTAAGGCAGGACCGTGGCAGGACTGACAGGACTGTGGCAGGACTGTAGAAGGACCTGGCAGGACTGTGGAAGGACCTAGCAGGACTGTGGCAGGATCGAAGCAGGACAGGCAGTACCTTTCAGATCCAATCAGATTTCCCCGATAACTTTAGAAGTAGGGATAAATAGCGGGAGCAAAAAATATTTTTGTTTGCTTTTGTTTATTAATTGAAAGTGAAATGGAAGTGCGTGTAACAGACGTCGCAGGTTTTAAAGTCGGCGCGCGTCGCCGCATAATATTCCTGTTTGAGTTCTGTTGTAAACACCGGTGAATCACAACAGTCGACTAGTCGAGTTTAGTGCTGGGAAGTTTAGTTCACTTTGCTGATTTCAATCTTTCGTTCTCGTTCAATAAAGTAAATAGTTCAAAAGACTAGTTCGTTTAGTTCATTTAGTTCACTGATTTATACTGGCATAGTGAAGTAAAAGAAATATTTTAAAATTTAAATTATATATATTAAATTACTTAACAAAAAACCTGACTATTTCTTTACGTGAATAGAGGACTAGAAATAAAATATGTTAAAGTTGTTTTTCTTTAGGCCCCCGTTATTTTAATTTAACGCCTTCGCTTCAAATTGTGTTTAATGTTCAATTTAGTCCTGGCCATACACGAAGTGAATTTTTTAAATCCAGATATCTCAAAAACGGCTGCTTAAATCAACTCTTACCACGTATACATTTTTAAGGAAAAAGACGTTTGAGAATAAGAATGTTAATTTAAAAGTTCAATACAGAATGGCTCAAAAAAGTTATTTCGTTTTAAATCTGTGCAAGGTACCGCAGGTGGCGCCCTCTAAATTTTACAGTAAAAATAAATATAGTTTAAAATAATTCTTGAAATTCTTAATATAGGTAGAAAATAATAATGAACGATAATAGTATATTATTTAACGAGCGTATAATGTAGGCCATAATAAAACGAGGATGAAGTTTACGGCACGAGCCAAAGGCGAGTGTTGTGTTGTAAATCATCCGAGTGTATTATGGTTCATTAGACGCGGGTCAAATACTATACTTTATCTAAAACCATCGATTTATATAGTGCCTGAAAAAAAGTTAAGTTCATATGGGAAATATAATAACTACACTTCTTGTTTTATGATAATTACACTTGTTGTATTATGCACCTATTATTAAATGGTTGTAGATAAACATTAGTATTATTGTGAAAAAAGCGTGAGGCGCTTTTTGCTATATTTTTCGCATATCGAGCACCCCTCGCTTTTTTCACAATAATACTATGTTTATATCGTTCATTATTATTTTCTGTCTATATTAAGAATTTCAAGAATTATTTTAAACTATATTTATTTTCCGCTTTTTAGTCTGATTATTAATTATTAAAGCGTGTTTTTTAGTTTTTTTAAACTATATTTATTTTTCATTTTTTAGTTTGAATTACCTATTGTAAATAAAAAATTTTTGTTTAGTAGATTGAGCTAGATTAGTAGATTATTGTATTGTCAGCGGTTCTTATTGATAAGTTTACAAAATTTAAATTAAATCTGACCGTTTAAAGTGGGTCAAAATCGGGTTCAAAGAAGTCGGTTACAAACAAACATACATACAAACCCGGACAAACCCGAATGTTTATGCCGAATTATAAGAAAAGAACGATATTTGGAAATTTTTGAAAATTCTGACATATTGGCAGGTGTCAAATTTTGACAAGACAATTTTTTGCGTATTTTTTTCAACTTTCCACCGTCATACGACCTTATAGTTTTTCATTATTATCATATTTTTAAACGATTTGACATATTGACAGCTGTCAAATTTTGACAGGAGAATTTTTTGCTTATTTTTCCAGAAGTTTCCGCACCGAATACTATACGACCCCATAATTTGTTTCGTCGAAATCGCATCATCGTTTTATACCTGACAGCTGTCAAAATTTGACAGGATAATTTTTTGCGTATTAGATTATTATGTTGTCAGCGGTTCTTGATAAGTCTACAAAATTTAAAATAAATCAGACCGTTTAAAGTGGGTCAAAATTGGGTTCAAAAAAGTCGGTTACAAACAAAGAAACAAACAAAACATACATACAGGTGAAGCTAATAAAAGCGTGTTAATGAGAACAGTTTTTCGCCCCACGAAACCCCCTATAGCCGAATATTGTGACAATACCCCAATTTAAAAAAAAAAACAATTTTTTTATAAAAAACTAAATCCAATAGGGAACTTTCCAATTTTTTTTTTCAATAATATGATATAGTTAGGCCTAAAAAAAATATTCCCCAATTATTACTCCTTAAAAGTCAGTAATAACTTGGTAAAAATTCTTTAAAGTTTCGCGCGTGTCAAGAGCATTTCAAACGACCTTTTAAGCGCGCCAAGCCCGATGACGTCAGGAAGTATGACTTTTCCGTCATCCGTCATCCGTCATCCTGACCGGTGGCCGAGCTACCGAGTTTGCATTTGGATTGCCGTGTGTTATTGTTATTGTATTGTTGTTTTTAGGTGGAATTCTCAACGTCGTTCAATTTATTGCCAACCTATAACCTATTTCGTGGATGTCACACACGAATTATACTTCTTGACGTCACGACCCGTTTTTACCCGCTTGGGATAATTTGAAATTTGGGGCATTTTTAAATCTTGCTAGCGGTCTTTTGGGACGAAATATGTAGTTTTTTTTGCTGCCATATGTTTTATGACAATATATACTTATGATTTATAGAATTTTTTCCCCATTTCAAATTTTTGTCAAGTTCCCTATTGAACCCGCACCTTTTAGAATTACCCTGTATAATTTAATTTAAATTTTTTTTTTTGAACCTGTCAATAAATGAATAAAAGTAACACTGCCAGGCTAGGATAACTTAAATGGTGAAGGTCGTCCCCTGTTCGTTTAATTTAGCCCCCGGTCGCTAGTGGCGCTATTGTAGGAATTTTGTTTTATAAGGTTGTTCATCTCCTAACGTTGGTAGGAACAGAATATTTATTTAGAATGAGCATGGCCAACATTCTGTACCTCTCTCTCTCTCTGTATTAAACTGTACCAGCATATGTGCGAGAAAGATAAAAATATGGTTTGTTGTGACAGATCCTGAAGTCTTACCTGGACTGGTAAACGATTGTCATTGTCATTTTATGATTGATTTGAAAATATATAAAAAATAAAGTTATTATTAAATAATTATTCATATATAATTTATAAACTTAACATGGCGCAGTCGGTAGTTTGAGAATCGTAAATAGGTATATATTTAATATGTCGCGACCAAAGAAATCGGGAAGAAAAACCAAGGCAATTAACAAAAGCGTGGAACCTCCTGAAGACTTCATTAATGTCGCCCAATGATTGAAAGGTACAGAGAAAGTTATTAAAGATATAGAAAGAAACTTTACTTCACAACTAAATGAACTACAAGGTACAATAACTAGTTTATTAAATAAAAACTTTGAAAATAACACGGAATTGTTAGAAAAATCTACAGAAAATAATAATAATAAAATTTAAATTTTTATGCTTGGCGCCTACCCCCACCACGACTATATTTAGTTTCGCCCCCGGCGCTATCAGGGAACCAATTTAGTATGTTAAGTTGCCTATCTATCCTTGAGAGCGCGCAACTCGCTTGTCTATGAACACTGCAATGTAAAGCCCTGCACGGGCCAGATTTTCATCTAGGGCCTCTACGCGGGCCGGCTTGACTCTCGGGTTAGCGTCGGGTCGGGCCACTTAATCAATAAAGGTTTTTTTGGGCCGGCCCGGTTTTTTACGTTTTATATAGATCATAGATACATCATAGATTCTTCATGTTTCACGTTATGGTATGTCGCTTTACCAGTTAAACAATAGAGGTTAAACGTCAGTTGAAAAACTTGTGACGTTTAGTCTATTTGTTAGATATTATAAATGTCAAGGTAATTTTTTTTCAATTACCTTTCCGGCCGGCTGGGTTTTTCGGGCCCATTGGGCTTTTCGAGCCGGCCGGGCTTTTGTTCTCTTAGTTAATAATTTCTTCGAGCCGCGTCAATGTCTTGGTTGCCGGGTCGGGCCGTAAAATTCCGGCCCGTACAGGGCTCTACACTCTACAGTTCAATGTCCCTCGATTAAATTGCCCTTTCCCGCCAACCAAAATAATGTGAAGGTCTTTTTCTTTTATAAACCAATTAAATTATTCCATAAAATTTATCTAATATTACTTTAATGCCCATTCAGTAAAATCTGATCCACTTAGTACCTAAATTAATAAATACATTAAATTTATTACCTGTTATGACAAATCATGACTAATTTGGCAGCGTTATTTTCATTTTCACAAATATATTGTTTATGGAAATATATCTCCGGAACTGGTCAACAACTTTATGCAAGAAAATATTTTTTTTTGTTTACGAGGCAATTTTAATAAAAACTTATCAAAATACGATTTTTTTAAGGTATGGAAAAAATAAACTTTAGCGGAGGCGAACCGTTTTTACCGAAGCGAGGAAAACATTTAGGAGAAATGGTTACATATTGTAAAGAAACTTTACAATTATCCGTTTCGATTGTATCAAATGGATCTTTAATCACCGAAGCTTGGTTCAAACAATATGGAGATCATGTTGACATATTGGCAATATCCTGCGATTCGTTTTATGAAGATACAAATAAAGTAAGGTTTGTTTTGTATGTTTATACCATAGAACTATAAAAAAAAGTAGAATACTTGCTGTATAGGCTGTATAAGTGTATAAATGGCACACTTTAATATCTCTGAACTAATGGGGTTTTGGCTTTTATAGGCTGCCATCCAATAATTTGAGTTGGCAGCATATTAATATACAGGGTGGGCCACTGAAAACTTACAATGGCTATAATTTTTGAACCAAAATAAAAAATACCGTTTCTATAAAATCAAGGGGGATTACATATGACGTATCCACCCCGACCTACCCCTTAGGCGTCACCCTTACTCACTTGAAAATCTTAAATGGCAACACCCCACCTGTGGCACCTTTTTGGAAAGCTCCTGAAAAATCCTAAGCGATGATCATAAAATTTTTAGGATGAAATTGAAAAACTACCCTTCACACAGGTGGACATAAATTGAACAAAAAAGTTATTTTTTCAGCATAAGTTACATATAGGGACCCAGCTAAATTCAAATCAGGTATTTTTTAAACCACCCCGACCCACCCCTAGGCGCCACCCCCACTCACTTCAAAATCTAAGATAATAGCGATACACACCCCACTTGTGGCACCTCTATGGAAAGCGTATAAAAAATGATAAACGATGGTCATAAATATTTTAACCTAACCTATTTTATAAGAAATCGGATTACCTACTTTTCTAAAACTTTTTTCGGGAAAAATTAAGAAAATTACTTGTAAGTAGTGATAAGAAATGTAGGTGTGACAATTTGAAAAAAAGGAACCAAATTAAAAATGATCTAGATGATTTATTTTAACAATTGCTCAAAATGACAGCCGTTTTATTCCATACAAAAATTCAAACGATTTTCAAATAATTCTTTTCTCATTTCTTGGAAAATCTCTCTCGGAATATTTCGACATGCTTCAATTATCCTCTGCCGCAATTCTTGCAACGAAGATGGTTTTGTCTTGTAGACTATGGATTTAATGTAACCCCACAAGAAGAAGTCTAAAGGAGTGAGGTCAGGCAGGGCCGTATCTGAGGGGGGGTTTTAGGGGTTCAAACCCCCCCCGAAAACAATAAAATCCTTATATGTTTGTATGTGTGTATGTTTAAAGTATAACTAGTATTTTTTGCCACTGGTCTAACCCCCCCCAAAATTTTGGTTCAGATACGGCCCTGAGGTCAGGTGACCTTGGCGGCCACTCGATCGGACCCCTTCTGCCAATCCATTGCCTTGGATAAAATCTATCTAACCACCGCCTTGTGACAATAGCATAATGCGGAGGGGCTCCATCTTGCTGAAAGTGTATGAGGTCTACATTAAGATTCAAATTTCCTTCCAAATCTCTTTAATTTTCAATCTCATGTACAATGGCTGGCTCTATCAAATTGTTCAGCATTTCCACATAAGCATCACCCGTCAAATTTCCGTCGATGAAAAATGGACCTATTATTTTATCGCCCAGTATTCCGCACCAAACATTGAGCTTTTGGGGATTTTAGGTGTGTCCTTCAAAAACAATATGAGAATTCTGATCGCTCCAGTATCTGCAGTTCTGCTTATTCACATTTCCATTTAGAAGAAATAAGCTCTCATCACTAAAACAAATATTTGTAGTGAGTGACGGTTCCCTTCGAATTTCCTCCGTCATTAGTTCGCAGAACTGGATCCTTCTATCTGGATCGTCGTCGCCAAGTTCCTGCATAATCTTCATTTTGTAGGGGTGGAATTTTTGCATTTTCATTACTCTTCTCACAGATGTTCGGGCTATGCCTGTTATTGATGCCAACTGGCGCGTTGATTTTTCTGGATTGACCGACACCTGACTAATAAGTTCCATCTGCATTTCTTCATTCAGTACCCTGGGCACTTCCCTTTTTTTATTTTTGACCGATCCCGTTTGTTGAAACTTTTCAATCAAATCCCTAACATAAACGTGACTAACGTTTTTGTCCGGATTCTCTCATTGAAAGTACGGGCTGTTCTCAAATAGCACATACCTTCAGCACCATAAAGAAAAACTATTTGAATTCTTTCTTCCACACTATAAACAATTTTTCCAAGTTTTAAATAATGAAATCCAATAAAGGTATAAAATATCGTCACGAAATTTGCAAAAGATTGATAAGTAAGAAGAAGTTGTGTTATCGCAAAATTAGGCTGACCGATATTAAGTAGTAAAACATCTTTTTGTTGCTTTTTAACATATCGCCTTCCGCGATATGTTATTCGTCTCCTTGGCGCGAAATCACGACAACCCTGACTGACTCTTAAAAAAATTGCACTATATAGGCGCGTTCGTGAAGATAATGTGCGTATGTTGTCGTGTCTGTTGTTGGCGTCGTCGTCGTCGTCGTAGTCAGTTTCGACATTTCCACATTTGCGATTTTTTTTCTCGGAAACGGTTAAAGTGGGACGATTGAAACTTTTTGGGTTTACAGAGAAATAGTGGGGGTACGTTGTATGAAAATTTCGAATATACAGGATGTGCCGGAAAAAAGTTATTAATTTTTAAAGTCGACAATTATCGGATTCTGGTTGTGATTCGATACAGGTCGTAAAAATGAGTTTTTTCGATTTAAACTTTTTCGACGTGTAGACGACCGTGGGCTACAGAAGCCTATTGTTTGTGAGCGCGATCGAGAGATTGGAAGTAATTTTTTTGATTTTTTCAAAGTCGAAAATAGGCCTAAACGGGTACCTATTGGGTCTCTAATAAGTCGAATTGGGTGCATTCGATCGACATTCGGTTTGGATAATCGTTTAGGCCATCTCAAAAACTACCTTTTTTCAATATATCGTTCTATACCTAACTGGAATGGAAATTATCAAAAATTGTAAGAAATTGGAAATTATAATGTTAGGCATGATTTTTTCACGGTTTTTATTTTTTTTCGTACGGAAAACGACTTTTGATCGAAACGTTGTATACTTTAGTGGATAGAGCTCGTCAATTTGTATTTATGAGATATTTTTTCGTTTCTTTATCTTTAATACGGAGAAAACGGCAAGCTTCTCTAAAATCATCTCCTTAGTATTCTATCACGTCGCACTGGATCGCTTAAACACGTCAGCAAGTTTCTGTATATACCTTTTTAAATTTTTTCTTGGTCCACTATTTCGACGGATAAACAAGCTTTAATTTGCATAGTAAGCGCGCTCTGGGAAAACATACTTTGTGGCTCAAAAAAATTAATTTATGATTTATCAAGAGATATTTTCCTCTAATGTTTTACTATATCGACTGTGACTCATTCAATTTTTAACAAAACCGTTTTATTTTTCTCCCAAAACATGCGGTGATTTATTCTCAACATTCCTGCAGGTCCAAACTTATCAAAATATATTCGCAAATTTGAGAAAAGTCGCTTTTTTGGGTGCGGAAACAGGCAAAATTTACAAATTCTAACACCATTCTCTTTTAACGAGAGTGCCTTGATATTGATATAAATTAATTCTAAAAATCCGGCTGTCAAAAATGGCGAAAAATGGGTGTTTTGTGCTTGACTTGCTAGACTAATAAGAACATTTCCTGATTTTAAATTGGATGGAATATCTACCTTGAACATTCTTCTAATTTTATTGACCAATATTTTTGCCCAAAATGTTTTAGAAATAGTTGTTATCTCGATTTTAAAGATGGCGTTCCGACATTGATAATCCATCGCCACGTGGTAGGAGGCTGTTCGACATTTCGTTATTTGCGATTTTTTTCTTCGGAAACGGTCAGAGCTAAACGATTCAAACTTTCTGGATGTAGAGAGGAATAGTCGGGGCACGTTCTGGGAAAACTTCCAATATACAGGGTGAACCGGAAAAAAGTTATTAAGGTCAAAGTTGAAAAATATTTTTTTTTCGTTCTAGCGCGTTACATGTAGCAAAAATAATTTTAATCGATTTAAACTTTTTCGGCGTGTAGACGACGTTGGGCTACAGAAGACTGTTGTTTGCCAAGGCGATCGGAAGTTGGGAAGTCAATTTATTGATTTTTTAAAAATTAATGTAGGGACATGTTGGATCGTTAATAAATCGAATTGGGTGCGTCCCACATATTTTTGGTTTGGAGATTTGTTTAGGTCATCTCAAATACTACTTTTTTCAAATATATTGTTCTATACCTAACGGTAATAGAAATGGTCAATAATTGTAAACAAGTGAAATAAGCTATTTCAGACAAGTTTTTTATGCGGTTTTTATTTTTTCTCGTACGGAAAACAACTTTTGATTGAAATGTTATATACCTTAGCGAAAAGAGCAAACTACAATGAAAAACATTTTTTTTTGTTTCTTCATTTTTAATAGTACGGAAAAATCGGGAAGCTTTTGAATTCTTACAGCGACAATCCTCGGTACAAAAAAAAACGAACTGGGGTTCTGAAGAAACTAAACATATCTTTTTTATCGCAAATCGAAATGCTTTACAATTATTAGAGGGTGCTAACTAATGGTATTGTAAAAAGTATGAAATAAAATAAACGAACTCGAGCAGTGCCGTGCCCGAAGGGCACAATAAGCTTTTAAACTAATTTATTAGCTATCAATGTAAGAATAGTTTCTTTACTTATATGTTTAAATTGATTGAATACATATTTTTATAGGACAAACATGGAAAGTATATTCCACATTGCATAAGTTTGCTGTGCGATTTTAAAAAGAGCCGGTGCTGATAGGTTCAATGTTAATATCAATGTCATAATATTAAATATCATATATTTCCGTAACGAAAAGTCGTAGCGAATCGAGCGAGACGGCATTGGAAAAGGGACATCGAGCACTATACGATGTCGTCTTCAAAAACTATCTATCTATACGAGAAAACGGAAATTTTGCAACTGTTATTTTTATTTTTTAGTTTTTGTGAGTTGTTATAATGACAATTTGGCGATATGTTTCTCCTTCACGTTCCGCAGGAAAGTGAGGCAAAAAAAGCAATAGAAAACATAGAAAAAAGAAGCTAAGGAAAATACTTTTTAAATACAAATTTTTAGTACTAATAATAGATGCACTCTCGGCTGACGATTAGCGATATGTACCCAGTCTAGTTTTCTATTATCTACATTTATTTTAGCCTCGCATTTGAGGCGTTTCAATGTGCGGCATTGATATTTTACATACACAGGTAGGATATTGAGTAGGTACCCATTTGTACTGCATGGATACAAAAACTATTCATTTTATTGATTTTGACTTTTTATTTTTATTTTTAGGTCAATTTTTTTTTATTGCATCGTGAAGTTCTAATGACGGTCGTTCAGCATTTTTTATACGCTTTTCCATAGAGGTGCCACAAGTGGGGTATCGCTATCTTAGATTTTGAAGTGAGTAGGGGTGGCGCCTAGGGGTGGGTCGGGGTGGTTTGAAAAATACCTGATTTAAATTCAGCTGGGTCTCTATTTGTAACTTATGCTGAAAAAAATCACTTTTTTTTGTTCAATTTATGTCTACCTCTGTGTGAAGGGTAGTTTTTCAAATTCACCCTAAAAATTGATTGATCATCGCTTAGCATTTTTCATGAGCTTTCCAAAAAGGTGCCACAGGTGGGGTGTTGCCATTAAAGATTTTCAAGTAGCCTAAGGGGTAGGTCGGGGTGGTTTGAAAAATACGTCATATGTATTCCCCCTTGATTTTATAGAAACGTTATTTTTTATTTTTTGATATCTTTTTTGGTTCAAAAATTATAGCCATTGTAAGTTTTCAGTGGCCCACCCTGTACATAGAAAACAAGATTCATTAACTGTTGAAAGAGATATCCTCTCTTTTTTCACTATTAAACCAATTATGCACTAAACACAGTGGCATTTTTAACACTATAATTTTTTTTAAAGTTTATGTACAGTATACATACAAAAGTATGGAAACATTTTTAAATTTTAACTAAAACTTAATTATTTCAATATTAATAAACTTTTAAGTGGAAACCTCTACCATCTTTAAAATAATATTTTAGGCTATAGGAAGAGGACAAGGTAATCGGAATCATGTGCAAAAACTAAAAGAAATTGCAAAATGGTGCAAGAAATACAACATTCTTTTTAAAATAAATACAGTTGTCAACACATACAACCAGTACGAAGATATGATAAAAGAAATCAATCATCTAAACCCAATAAGGTAGGCAAATACTAAAACAAATATCAGTAATTAAAGATAGCCCCTCCGTTAGGCCCGTTTAATTCCACTATTGACTTTTTTGACACTTATTTTTAGGGCTTGTTTTGAAAATTGTTTTTTGTACAACTGCCATTAAAAGTGACACTTTTAATGACAGTCCACAGTGTTAAAAGTGATTGTTTACGTGGAAGCGTGTTAAAAATATTTTTAACACTACATTTTCTTATGATGAAATCAAATAAAATTATAATAATAATTTTAGGAAGTGCAAATTTGTATTATCAATATTTAACAATCATTACTTATTAACATTAATATTAATCGTACAACTAGAATAATTGCTAACATTAATGCCTTGCGACTTTAGGGAGCTTCGCAACACATTACTAGAATCCCCAATACCATGCATAACTAGTAGAAACCGGAAGTACAATATTGGAGGATGACATTCCAAAATCTGCTGAGTTGTTAGAGGTTGGGATAATTTTTCCACAATGGCATTTTTATAAGCAATGGAATGATCAACATAGCTCTCGGCTACCGTCGTAGACTTCCATCCACCATGTTTTTTTATCTCCGTAATATTTGCTCCTGATTCTGCTAGCAAAGAAGCGGTGAAGCGGAGGATCTACAATAACAGAGGCCTGTATACTGCTTTGGTTCTGGCAGTTTGAGAAATTCGGCAATAATAGAGGGCATTTTCCCAAATGTATTTATACCTACTGGATTGGCAGTGCATTTATTATTCATGTATTTCAGGAAAAAACGACGATGTCTGATAACAGAAGGGCGCAGTGCAATGTACTTACGGAAATAGTCAACATACTTCCCAATAATACAGAAAGAACGACTGACTTTCGTTTTTGTGTTCGGAAGTTGTATGACCAATGATTTATTTGTTATTTCGATATCTTCTACTATTTTTTTATTTATTTATTTTACGTCGGCCTTTTTCCGCAACGAGGCCAATCACCGACGCCAGGGAATTTGTCACACATGCACTATCTGGTAATTTTGCCGAATCCCTCTTTATCGAGGGTAGGGTTCTTTAACGTGCCAACATCCATGACACGGGGCCCACAGTTTAACGTCTCTTCCGAAAGACGGCGCCACCTCTTAAACCAAATTCCAAATTTAACATCGACGTTGCCGGCACCGGGAATGGAACTCGGGCCTACGATCTGTAAGGCTGTAGCGCTAACCACTAGACCACAACGTCGACATATCTTCTACTAATAAATTACACAATTCTTCACGCCGACAGACTCCAAATAATCCGAA
Source organism: Polydrusus pterygomalis (assembly GCA_963969555.1). NCBI lineage: Eukaryota > Metazoa > Arthropoda > Insecta > Coleoptera > Curculionidae > Polydrusus > Polydrusus pterygomalis. The sequence goes on from OZ018377.1 coordinate 75,048,864, forward strand.
AATAGTTGCAACCTTAACCTTAACCATCAAGTAGGTATTTCTCATCTGGTGCCTCGTTTATAAACTTTTCAATGTGTTCATGTGTGAGAATTTTTTATTTTTTGGGACGATATCCTTCACTTTACCGTTTTAAATATGCTATTACCTTGAAATATTTACTAAAACATTAACACCATTTTTAACAAGGGCGCTTGACTTGATCATTGAAAATTTGCTCCACAAAGTTGATGAGCTCCCTATTTTTTATTTTTCTTGTAAGTATCCTAAGAAAACAGGTTCACTGAAGTTTCCTTCTACATTTTTCAATTTACACCAGGCCAGGAAATTGGTAGATATATGCAATATCGTACGGCTGAGCTGATTTTTTAGGTAGGAGTTCCAAAGTTGCTCTTCTTGCAAACTCTTCAATATCCACAGGAACAACCAAATCAACACTTTTATTAATTATTCCACTATCGACAAACCTATTAAGCAGTCAAGAACCAAAGACAAAAATTGAACAAGAACGCAATTTGAATGACATCATCTTTTTTATTTGTAAACAAGCATTTGTTAGTAACCATAGCGTTGGCAACGTTTATCATTCACAACAACCTTGTGATTATTTGAATATTAAAATGCATTTTGAAGTTTAATGTCATTCCAAATTACCCTATTTTATTATCGAAATAGGGCAGTTATACAAAAAACATTGTATGATATTTGTGTTAAAAGTAATTTTATATTGTTCGTGAAATTGTTCAATTCGCTCCGCTCATTTCACAAACTTTTTCACTCGCAATGTAAAACATCACTTTTAACACTCACATTATAAATAACTATTACTATATTTGCATCATAAGCCGATTTATGTAATAACTATTTCATTAATATTTTATTTTATCAAAAATACGGTCAAATACCAATTTTTAAAGCATAATTGCCTACAGCTTCAAGTTAAAAAAGTTTAAGGTGGAATTCTCAACGTCCTTTAATTTATTGCCAATCTATTACCTATTTCGCCTTGTTTTTCGTTAGTTTATTATTTTATTAACTTACATTTAAATAAAATCAATATCGTCTGCATATTATCTAGGTAATATCTGATATATTACAAAAATATTAATTTAATTCCTTTCTTGCTTGGAATTATATACAGTGTCCATGGAAAAGTCTGCACCACATGGAAAACTTTTCTATGCATACATGGAAAAGTTAAATTTGTTATAATAGATATAATAGAATAGGCAAACGAGACACATAGTCCAGAGGCACCTTAACATTTTTGAAGAAATTTTTTTTTTGCTATAAAATGGGTTAATGCGATAACTAAATTTTAAAAATTATTCCGATTCAAAATAAGTATTTTAAATAAACTGACACAAAAGAGTAAAAAAAAGTGACAATAAGTTGAATTTCCGAAAAAATTTAAAAATATTACATATAAATTTTTAAACAAGTATTTGGGTTAGACTGGTGAAAAGCAATATTTTCTTATAACTTTTTTTCTTATCTCTAAAAAAATGACACTTTCGCCAGTTTAAAACTTTTAAATGACATTTGACAGTTGTAACGGTGTAAGGCACGTCACAAGTCAAAAGTTTTAAGCTTTTGTTTTGTTTTGGGTCATGCAGAACCTAATGCCAAAAAAAAATGCATAAAAAAGTTTTCCATATGGTGCAGATTTTTCCGCGGGCATTGTATAATATATAGATAGGATTTTATAGGAAATCCCATGCAAAATTTAAGTTGGTCAAATATAGAAGCGTCTAGGTACACCTCGATCATATCGATTGACATGATTCGCGCGTCATAGCTATTTCAATAAAGATGGCGTTGCCAGGTGTCTAGGCTCCCCCTCAGTGGCGTAACTAACGCCCCCGCATTGCGGGGGGGCGCAGCAAAGCCAGGGGCGCCCTCAAGTTCCTTGATGAAAAAATAAAACAAATGAAAAGCGACGTTATATATAAAAAAAAATCAAGAAATAATAAAATAATTGTTTCATTATCACAATATTAAAGTTAAAAATTAACAATAATGAATGAGAAACAATGAAATATGACTAATATGAGTCCCCTATATAAAATAGGGGTAACGTAAATCATAATTAACAATTTTACCCCAATAACAGTATAAGGTTCGTACAAATATCCGCGCCGGAAACCCCGCGTGGGCGCCGCTACAATCACACACAGCATTTGTTGAAAACTCGCCAGGAGACGGATCGGGCCACCTTAAGCACCTTACTAATCTAATCTAGAGAATTAGAGCACCTTACTAATCTAGAGAACTCGCTGCGCACCAAAATTCATATTTTGGCGCGCAGCAATAATCTGAAATTCGTAGTAGTACATTATTTTTACAACAAAAATTGTTCTCTACAATGTTCTATATCTTTCTCGAGATCTTTCTACAGTGACCGGCAGAAAGTGCGCAGCATATGGGAAAGTTTTTTACCTTTAAGTTTAGAAAATTAATTTTGTTTTAGGTAGGTTCTGCATGTTCTCAAACCATCCATTAAATCCCGTAAAAGTCTTATGGTATACGAGGTAGGATCAAAAATTTGAAATTCCACTAAGAGTAAAGTACCACCATCTTTCATTTTAGAATATTTTTTACTAAGAATTATTGTTTTTCAAAGTTATACCCAAATTCCAAATTTCGCTTATTTTGGACAAGAAAATTGATTTAATCGTGTTTTCTCAATAACCCTGTATAAAAAATAAATGGCAACCGAACAGTACGAAAATAAGATTTTTTGCAGACTTTGTTAGAGATTACCGTTGATCATAAGTCCGATTAGTTTGTTTTCATATTATTATGGCTTTTTAAAATAAAAACAAAAAAATATTAAATATTTTTGTTGCACACCGTATTTTATTTTCTGAGGAAAAAAGTTAATTTCATCAAACTGATATTTTTTGATTTACATTGACTTAAAGCATCTCCTAAATAGTTTTTTATACATTGAAGTATGCATAGAAAGTTTCCTTATTTTGCGTGACGACGTTCAAATGATATTTTTAATTTAAATTTTTTTCTTTATAAATCAAAAGAAAACTTTCTATGCATACTTCAATGTATAAAAAACTATTTAGGAGATGCTTTAAGTCAATGTAAATTAAAAAATATCAGTTGAATGAAAAATAAAATACGGTGTGCAGCAAAAATATTTAATATTTTTATGTTTTTATTTTAAAAAGGCATAATATTATGAAAACAAACTACTCGGACTTATGATTGACGGTAACCTCTAACAAAGTCTGCAGAAAATCTTATTTTCGTACTGTTCGGTTGCCATTTATTTTTTATACTGAGTTATTGAGAAAACACGATTAAATCCATTTTTATTGTCCAAAATAAGCCAAATTTGGAATTTGGGTATAACTTTGAAATTAAAATAATAATTATTTGTAAAAAAATATTCTAAAATGAAAGATGGTGGTACTTTACTCTTAGCGGAATTTCAAATTTTTGATCCTACCTCGTATACCATAAGACTTTTACCGGATTTAATGGGTGTTATTTTGGTTTGAGAACATGCAGAACCTATCTATAATAAAATTAATTTTCTAAACTTAAAGGTAAAAAACTTTCCCATATGCTGCGCACTTTCTGCCGGTCACTGTATATTAAACAACGCTTACAAATGACAATATTTTTTACTATGGTATGACAGGTGCAAAATAGCAGGGCGCTTTCAAAATTTTGCGGGGGGGCGCACATGTCCTTAGTTACGCCACTGCTCCCCCTCCTAGACAACACTGGCAACGCCATCTTTATTGGACTAGTATGCCATTACTAAAGGATATTTACTGTAATTTCTGACAAGGACGTTTAGATTGAATGTTGAGACGATACCAGAAATGTACTGTTATGTACGGCTTGAAGCTATAAAAAAAATATTAATTTAAAAATCAACGTTTTACACCCTGTATCTCATTAACCAGCAACATTTTTTTGAGGCATGTTTAGCTCAAACCTATTATTTTCATGTGTAGAATCGGTGGTTACTCTATGGCGCATTCGTTACAGACCACCCTGTATACAGTGTGTCCCCGGATCGACGCATGAATAGGGGAAAAAGACTAAAATTTTTGGATTTGAAGCTTCATCTTCAGGCCTGCTTGGGTAGAAACTAATTTGTGTTATTAATTTAGGTTCGAAAAATTAAGTGTCTTGGAAATTTACAAGAAACCTATTTTTTCCACAAGTAAAGTGCTTTTTCCGAGGCTTTTTCTCTAGGAGATCCAAAAAAATGTTATTTAGAAAAGATGTTCAGAAAGAAAAATCAAGCAAGAAAACAATATTTTAACTGACTATCTCTGAGTGTGGTCAGCCAGGTAAACTGTCATTTTGTCATATTTTCACGTTACGTTACAAATAAATAAAATTAATGGTGCTGATTTACACAGCTATAATAATTTGGCGCTCTTACAATGAAGATCAACGTTACTGGAATATCAGCTAATCGTAACATTCTTCCATCGCTGTAAATTTTACTTTAAAAAAGCCTTTATTTCAAACTAACTTTTACAGTTCATTATACATGGAAAATGACAATATAAATTACGTTTTACTGGTATAGTTTGATCATCTATACAATGTCTGGTGTAGTGTTGCCGCCGAGACGAGAGATTCTCGTCTCTCGTCTCGTCTGGCCCTCTCTCGACGAGACGAGATAGATATTTTCTCTCGAATAAAGCTCCGAGACGAGACGAGAGAAGTACCCTCTCGCGTCGAGAAATTCTCGTCTTTCTTTATCTCTCTCGAGCAAAAAACGTTACTTTTTTGAGCTTTTTTAAATCTTCTTAAATTCCTCTTTGCAAAAATATACATAATATCTATATTTGGACCAGCGGTTTTCGAGTTATTAAACTGCAAATAGTTTCATCTAGTTAGCCGTGCCTGGCCATTCAGAATAACATATTACTTACATATTATGACGGTTTTATCGCTGGATAAAATTATTTGCAGTCAAAAAACTCGAAAACCGTCTGTCCAAATATGGACATTATATATTTTTGATAAGAGGAATTTAAGAAGATTTTAAAAATCTCATAATAGACAGGGTGTCTCAAAAAAAATATTTTTTAAATTTGCTGATTCTGCATAAATGTATAATAACTTTTATCAAATGCATTATTAGTCTCCAGAGCGTGTCTTCGAAAGTTCTTACCAAATGGAAAACTGTTTTATTATTCATTTTACGAAAAAACGTTATTCTACATAAAAAGCTCTGCATGGTCTAAAACCTAAAATGCAACCATCAAATTATCGAAATTTTCCAGTCATATACGAGGTTTGTCAAAAAATGTGAATTTTTCCCAAGAGTAAAGTACCTTTATTTTTGACATTATCAAAAATTGTTATTAAAAAAAGTTGATCAGAGCTAAAAACTACGGCTAAATATTCAATTATACGCATTTATGTTGAAAAATTATTTTATCGATTCATTATTAATTATTTAATTTTTTAATTATTTAATTAATTTAATGCGTGTTATTGCATATTTAGACGTGGTTTTTAGTTCTGATCAACTTCTTTTAATAACAATTTTTGATAATGTCAAAAATAAAGGTACTTTACTCTTGGGAAAAATTCACATTCTTGGGAAAAATCACATTTTTTGACAAACCTCGTAGATGACTGGAAAATTTCGATATTTGATGGTTGCATTTTAGGTTTTAGACCATGCAGAGCTTTTTATAAAGAATAATTTTTTTTCGTAAAATTAATAATAAAAAAGTTTCCCATTTGGTAAGAACTTCCGAATACACACGCTGTATAGTTAAGTAATAGTTTCCAAGATATTGACTTTTGAAAAATTATATTTTTAAGTTTCGACAGCCTATAGTTTTCTTACAGTACATCTTAGAGCAAAACGGCGCATATATCTATAGCTTCCATTTTCACTATCTTCCCAAATCAATCAAACTTCCGGCTAAACCGGATGTAACTCGAAAGCAGGAAATATAGTTCTTCCGGTTTAACCGGAAGGTGATTTTTTTGGGAAGATAATAAAAATGGAAGATAGGGACATGTGAGCCGTTTTGCTCTAAGACGTACTGTTAGATCTGTCTAAACTCAAAAATTACATTTAAAAAAAGTCAATATCTTGGAAATGGAAATTTCTTACCGTGCTGGTGTTTTGGAGCACCCTGTATAGACAAAAATAATTTTATAAGAGGCACCTCTTAACCCTTAATAAGCTTCGTCAAAAGTTTCCCGCTATCTTTGCGTGGTACAGGAGATATTGACCTTTGTTGCACTAATGGACCACCCTGTAGTAAATACCAAGCAAAGTTGTAACGCATTTAGGTTGGGTTCTGTCATTTGACATAATATTGCACACAATTTATGTCAAATATGATAGAACCTAACCTAACGCGTTAAAATTTTGCTTGATTTTTACTATATTTGGTTTAAATCACGAGAGAAGCGAGACGAGACGAGGGAAGGTCGTCTACGAGAGACCCATTTTATCTCGTCTCGCGGCAACACTAGTCTGATGTTATGATCATGTAATGTCGTATTCTCTTGACGTGTTATGTTTGATTTCTTTTCTTTTAAAATAATAGTGAATTAGAATACAAACTTTTAATTTATTAATGTTTTGACCGTGTAGATACCCCTTCGGTCTATATATAGATTTATCAGTTGATTCTAAATGTGGTCATTTGTGTATGCATTTAATATTTAATAACTTTATTTTGCAATCTTTGTAATGGTTTTAAGTTTCTTAAACAAGCAGATCCCCATACAGAAGCTAAGTAATTTAATTTTGAATATAATATATTTTTTAAATATTTCAAAGGAATGTAATATCTAGCTTATACAAGATAGATACGTAAGAAGTTATCGAGTTTATAATAAACTGAATAGGTAATATGACCTTTTCAATTTAAATTTTCGTATAAAACTAATTCTAAAAATTTTGTTGTTTTTAAATATTTAAAATTTTCATTATTAAATGTTCAGGGGTTAATGATGGAATTTATTTTGTTTTTAGTTAGTAAAATTTAATGTAAGTTTATTTGATTGAAGACGCATTTTTAAATCACTATAAATATCAAAATACATTTCTGCGAAAGTTTTAGCAAAATAAATAATTGTTGTATCATCTGCAAATAGCTTTATTGATCCTTGTGGAACTCCACATATTATTTCTTTTTCTTTCCCCAATTTGAACAAATTGTTTATGATAGCTTAGTAAGTAATTTCCCAATAATGTAGGGTAAAGTGGTCTATAGTGGGACAAAAAAATTTAAAATGCTGTAATTATTTTTATATAGGGATTTTACTGATGATAAGTATCTATAACTAATGAGAAGGTAAATAACTAGTTTATGCTATCATGTACTAACCCTAAATTGTTAAGTGTTAATATTAATTAATAAATCCCACTATATACCATTTTTCCCACTATGAACCAGGCAGTGGTGTATAGTGGGAAAGACCTTGGTACTTAGTGGGATTTAGTAATTAGGTATCAAATTTAGTACAAATCATGAGAACCGAAAAAGTCTATTCATACAAAATGAAGTTAAATAATGTTATACTTGTCCAAATTGACTGAAAAAGAATATTGGCAAGCTGCTCTTTTAGTGCTGCCTGATTTCAATGGAATCGACAGTTTCATCACAATATCTTTTGAACTAACCATATCTTCGTCACTTTTGTCGGGAAAAACAAACGTTTCAGATAGCAAACGCTTTAGGAAAGAAACATATGATAATCATCCTTTTCTTTAAGAATAACTTGCCCAACAAAATGTTTAACGTAAGATTTCTTTTCGTATTTAACCAACACATAATGGTTTATTGCTACGGACTTGAGTTCTAAATCATCTTCAGGATCGCTCTCTAGGTCTGTCGAATCGCAATAAATATTTTCATCTACATCACTGTTCGAACTTGAATCGTTCAAAACCTTACGTTTAACCTTCTGAACAGCCCTTTTATTCGATTCAATCAGCTTTCGATTCAGCATGCTTTCTTCATAATCTTTTTCTATATGCTCTTTTATTGAAGTATCTGTCAAAATTAGTGATTTGCCTTCGGCATGGTTTAAATCTAAAATTAAAAATACAAAATATTAGTCCCACTATGCACCACCACATACTTTCCCACAATAGACCACATAGCCGATTTTCAAGAACTTCATAAAGTTATCGAACTGGTAGAGCCAGAGTGAAATATAAGGATAGTTGAAGCAAGCCAACATTATTTTGAGGTTATATTTACAATACGAAAAGAAAATATTTGATAACTTGAAAACCATGCATGCTAAAAGCTAAAAGGTGAACAAAAATTATGCTGTTACTTACCCTTGTTTTTAAATTCTTGATTTATTTCTCAGAGTTAAGTTATTTTATGCTAACTCCAATACGCGGGTAGTGACAACAACACCGACGTTAAATATAGTTGCACCTCAACGATAAATAGTTTTGCAGCATACGTCATTTCCCACTATGGACCACGTCCCACTATGGACCACTTTACCCTATAAGTTTCTTAATAAAATATCAAGGTTTACGGTGTCAAAAGCCCTACACAGATCTAAGGATAGTAAACAGGATTATTTTACTGCTGTCAACATTAACTTTGTTATTTGTTATGATATCTCCTTCAGCTATTTCTGTATCCTTAGATCTGCAAAAGCAATACTGATTAGCAAAAAGTAAATTTTGGCTTTCTAGAAAGTAGCAAAATTTATTATTTTTTTTTCTAATACTTTTGAAAAGATTGGTAAAACAGACATTGGGCGATAATTGCTGCATTTATATATTTTATCAGCTTTAAATAAAGGTGGTACTTAAGCAATTTTTATTTTTTCTGGAAAAATACGTTTTTAAATAGTTAAATAAAATAAAATTGTAGTAATTTAATTTTTTAAACACTTTACAATTTTAACCGATATATTGTCAAATCCATTTGCTTTTTTTGTATCAAGGTCGTTAATAATTGGTTCTATTTCGTTTTGGGATGTTTCTTCATGATTAATAAAAAAATATTTTTCTTTTATTTCCTCGATACATTTTTGTACTTGCGGAATTTTCTTAGCTACTACTTATGCTAACAGAATTGGTCTATCATAAATAATAATCATCGTTAAAAAATTTCAGATGGAAAGTCTTTCAATGTCTACTACTTGAAGGAGAAAACGCAGGTCCCGATGCTTTGAGAGATGCAAAAAGATTCTATATCGACGACACAATTTTTAACGAGTTCATCGAACGGCACAAGTCGGTACCATCCCTGGTGCCAGAGTCCAACACCAAAATGCAAAATAGTTATCTAATTTTGGATGAATATGTAAGTACCTACCTACTAGTAAAATATCAGAAGATTTTAAATACTTTTTACAGAACCGGTTAATATAGACATAGGTACGCCTAATTTACTTTTAAAAAGGTGCACTTTTTAATTAGGAAGGTTTTAAGTACTTTTAAGTAAAGTCCGCCTCATCGATTTTGAGCTGCCAAAGGAATGCGCGCAAAAAATATACATTGGTGTCGTAGTGCTCAGTTCAAATTTTAATATAATATTAATTATAAATAGTTTATTCGCGTTTATTTATCTTACTAAGGTACATACGATACTCCTCCGCCCGTAACATACACTGTTTATATTTTTGCACAATTACAATAATACCAATCGTTTAAAGTAAATTCACGAAGCATTAGGCCTTCTTTATGCCGATGACAAGAAAATCCGTGCTCGTATTCGTAACCTGGCAGACTGAAAAACGTCAATAAAATTGTCCATTGACATGATAACATATAGATGGTGTGTTCAAAATAAATTGTCGTTAAATATCAGTAAGTGTAACATAATGACATTTTCATTAAAACGACATACCATTAATTGTGTATGAATACAAAATTAATAACATTACAGTGGACACAGCTAAGACTTTTCGCGATTTGGGTGTATTATTTGACAATAAACTATCTTTTGTTCCCCACATAAATGACCTTGTTGCCTCGTCATAGATCCCTAGGTTTTATAATAAGACATTCTCGTGATTTTTTAAATTGTCATACTTACACTAAGAATACTTTTTATGCATCTGTAAGATCTAAATTGGAGTACGCTTCGGTTGTATGGTCTCCATATTATCAAGTGCACCTTAATCGCATTGAAAGGGTCCAACGACCTTTTCTAAAATATCGAAGTTTTAAAATTGATGGTCAGTATCCTGAAATCGGTATTCTAGAAGAATCTCTATTCGATCGACGTACAGTTTCTCAACTTAAATTTCTTCATAATATCTTGCATAATAGAGTTGAATGCAGTGATATATTCGAAAACCTGCAATTCCTCGTCCCTAGAACACGTCATTCCCACACTTTTTATGTACCAACCGCGCGTACCAATATCTGTAAATACTCCCCTATTTATCGATTGTGCAACACATACAATCTGCACCAAAATAGATTTGACATTTTTAGCTCTGGTTTATCCAGTATAAAACTAAATTAGCGTATTAGTGTCTTTTTAGGCATAATTATTCCGTTTCAATATAATAATTTAAGTCTAAATTTCTTGTTATCACAAAATTTTTGAATTATTGTTATATTCTTACCTATCTCATTTTAAATTTGTTAATTGGTTCATTGTAACTGCGAAATGGTGTAAAATAAATAAATAAATAAATAAATAATAGTATAGATAATTTTATTAAATCTGGCAACCCAACTATATCGGGTTTGTCCATATCGTGATCTAAGTTCTCCCGGTTACTATTCTGTCTCCTTTTATCATCTTAACATAGTATAAAACAAAGTCGCTGTCTGTCCGTCCGTCCCTACCTATGTACGTACATATAATATATGCTTAAATCTTTAAAACTACGCAACGGATTTTGAAGCGGTTTTTTTAAATAGATAGAGTGATTCAAGGGGAAGGTTTTTATGTATAACTAGCGACCCGCCTCGGCTTCGCATGGGTGCAATTTCAGAAAGTGGCATGCCGGGTACTAATATATCGGGTTTGTATTTATACTAGCGGGTTGCAACGCATGCCGGATACACGCTAGTATATAATATTTAATAATAGGTCACGTTGATCGTTGATACGAATACACCAATAAATCTTGAGTCGCCTGTCTGCTAGCGTCGTAGTAACATGATTTTATGTTTTATGGTGATTTATATCATAGACGATTTGTTTGTTGAAAAAAAAAACCTTTTTAATTTAAGACTGAAAACATAAAAGTGCGCACGCTCATGCTGCCGTTGCTGAAACCTTACTTTTTGCATTTTACCGCCCTCCCCTTCAGACGTCTTAACCCCAGAACGGTATTTAGAACTATATCGACCCTCAGTTATTTCCTAAAGCGGTAATTATCAGTATTTATTACTTTTCCCAACGAACTGTTATAATACATATTCTCGGTTCAATATACTAATATTTTAACCCTATTTTCTTCAGATGAGGTTTTTGGATTGTCAGAATGGATCAAAAATTCCTTCCAAATCAATACTGGATGTTGGTGTAGAAAATGCAATGCAGTTCTCTGGTTTTGACGAAGAAATGTTTAAGAAAAGAGGCGGAATATATAAGTGGTCCAAAGAAGCCGATAGATTCTCATGGTAGAGTTATTTTTGTATAAGGAGACTGTAAAAATGTAACAAGATTTTTATGTACTTACTATGATTTTTTACAGCTAGTAATTATTTGCTATTATGTTGCTTTACAGTAAGTTTTTCAGGGGTAATTTAAATAGTGGACAATTGCAAAATACATTTTTTACTACTAAACATTCACAATACCCAAGATATTATAAACTACGGTATGAGAAGACTAAATATTACATATTATACAGTGTGGGTTTGTTTATTGGAATAAATTCAGTAAATCCAGTGCAGTTTTGTTTTGGAAAAATCCTTGAGCACTGGTAATAACTTTAAGTTATATTTATACAGTGGGTCCCAAATTAGAGATAATATTTACTAACAAGCTCAGCTTCAGGGGATTGAAGAATAAGTTTATTGAAGACAACATAAACATATTTATTATATTATTAAATTTTTGAATAAACTTATTATTATATGACGATATCGATAATTTCTTTAATGGCAACTCTAGTCTTTTATTGACTATTTTTAAAAGGCATATTAAGTTATATACAGGGTGTTTGGGGAGGAAAGGGCAATATTTTGGGAATGTGTTCAGAGGGTGAAAATAAGAGAAATAAACCCATACTTATGTTTTAGTTCGATTCTCAACCGTTTCTAAAATAATAGGTTCTAAAGTTTTTGTAAGTTAATTTTTATTTTAAAAGCGAATAATTGCAGGTACTGCAGTACATTCTTACTTAAAGAATATTTTCAAAAACCCCTCTATCAACTTCAATACATTTTTCGACACGTTTGTTAATCAATCGGGTAGCACGTTGTATTGAGTGGGGATTGTTTTTTTTATAAAAGCTGCAGCATTGAAAATTCGATCGCGGAGTACTACTCTCGTTTCCACTCGTGTTTCATATACTAGCGATTTCATCCATCTCCAAAAGGCAATAATCACGCGGGTTTAAGTCTGGTGACCTCGGTGGCCAAACTTGCGGACCACCTCTGCCAATCCAGCGATTAGGAAAACGATAATTCAAGAAATTTCGCACACTGAGACTAAAATGAGGTGGGGCTCCATCATGTTGGAAATACATTCGTTGTCGAACATTTAACGGAACATCATCCAAAATGTGTATCAAATGGTCTTCCAAAAACCGTAAATATCCTTCTCCAGTAAGACGCCCATCCATTTCAAATGGACCAAACAACTGGTCGTTAAGCATTCCACACCAGATATTAATACTGAATCGATGTTGAAAGTTTCGTTCAAATGTAGCCAGGCGCGTATTTGATGGGGGGGGTAATGGGGTAGTTAAGTGACATATTAGCCGTTTAGATAGTAAACTTGATTCTCTACAGTCTACACGTTAGTAAGATAAACATTTACGAAAATTGACTTATGTGCATTTATACAGGGTGAGTCGGGAGGAACGGACCAAACTTTAGGAGCGTAATATACACGCAAAAACAATTTGAAAAAACCCGCAACCAATCCTACGCCCTGGAAATGTTTCGTCTAAATGTTGCGAGCAAAATGTTGTAATATGGTAACACCCAGTATTAGGTATATTTTATAATTGTTATAATATCGCAATGATGAGTATTCATAATAATAAATTGTTATGAATAATCAGCACTATATACGTCGACCTAGTTAGGCATCGACTAGAAATGTAATATTGAAAGATTATTAATAAAACATAGATTGGTTTAACTGGATCAATGAGTTTGATTATTTAGGCATATATCCTATGGGCCGAACCTGTACATATAAAACCAACAAGTAAAATTATTACAACGTGCAGGAGCTCCATCGTGCTGGTAATACATTTGCCTTCTGATATTTACAGGAACATCCCCTAGTAGTCCTTAAGTCATGTGTAAAAAATTTAGGTACTTGTCTCCTGTAAGGCGATTCTCCAAAATGAAAGGGCCAATTAAATAACTATCGAGCATACCGCATCACACGTTAACCGAAAACTTATGTTGAAAATTACTTTCAACTGTTGCGTGCATGGGGATTTTCTCTTTACCATACATGAGAGTTACGAGTATTATTAATACGTTACGGGTGAATGTTGCTTCATCTGTAAAAAGTATACGCGATCCAACACGATATATGATTATTTATCCACCGACAAAATTCAATACGTTTAGCATAATCCTCCGGTTTTAGGTGCTTTACTCTTTGTCTGTACATGATATGGATATAAGCCTTGCTCGTGGAGTGTGTTTAATACTCTTTTTTGTGGAATGCCCAATTGAGTACCAATTCTTCGTGAGCTGGTCGTTGCACTTTCTTCTACTAAATCCAGAATATTTTCTACTTCTCCTAAACCTTGTCGAGTAGCTTGTTTAGATGTAATGTTGGCAATGGGAAACTTACCATTCTCGCACAAATTGTTAAAAACTCTGATAAACACGTTTCTAGTCGGATGTCTGTGATGTGGATACCGTTGACGATATTCTTCAACAGCAGCTGTATCACTTGCATTACAGAAACCATAAATAAACACCATATTTGCATATTCTAAATTTGAATAAGTATTTGGCATTTTGTAACACTTTAATCACTCAAACTTGAAAATAAACGTTTATTTACTGCCACAATACATTGCCAAGACAACATAGATGTCAAATAGTTTAGAGTCTTGAACATGGCATACTCTAATTACGTGAAAATTTTGATAAAAGTGGAACGTAGAAAAAAATTTGATATTGCGCTATAACTTGAAAACAAATGAATATCGGATAAGAACATATGGGTTTTTTTACATTGTTTTCGCGTGTATAATACACCCATGAAATTTGGTCCGTTCCTCCCGACTCATCCTGTATAAATCGCTAATTGGCACAATTAAAAAAAAAACCCTGTATAAAAAACGTAAAACCTAAGATATAAAATATAAAGATCTATGTCATAGTTAAAAGCTATTAAATTTTTAAATGTTTAGGTTTATTAATCTCCAAGACAAGTAACTGAACTTTCTTTTCGGTATGTTTTTACATAAAAAATTATTTTATAATTCATATCTCAAAACCGGTTAGACATAGGTATATATAATATTAACAAAAGTTACTTAGATTTAAATAAGGTATCCAAAAAAGCAAAAATACATGGTATTCTATTTAAAATACCAAAGTTGGCCATAAATTTCGGTAAAACCGGAACTGATTCAAACGTAAAAATATAATATTTAATATATAATATTAATATTATTAATTATAAATTTTAAAATGATAACTTTACTAGTTTCCGAAATTTTCTAATGGGACACTCAACGTGAATCACCCTGTATTCCTTTTATTAAGTTGATTTTGGTAGTTACTTATGTTTAAAATATAACTTAGCTTTAAGTAAATATACGTGTTGTTTAGAGTTTTTTATACTTTATGTTTGATATTGTTAAGTATTTAATTTAGTTTGTTTATGATTTAGTGTATAATATAATGTAACGTGGGGGGTTGCACAGAGACTCTCTCTTTTAAGCTCTGTAGTCATGATTAAAATCTTTGTGCAACCCGACACTATTCTCTTGAGGGCATTTATCAGTGACCTACATATAGCTTAAAAAGCGGGACAAACTACAAAAGAACGATTGGATAGAATTAGTTAAAATTTTGAATTTAGCTTCAAAAACATTTTGACATACGTGTCAATTTCGTCAGTAGCGTTTGTAAACGAATTAAAAAATTTTTTAGTGACGAAGATTGAAATTCTAGAATTTGGATTCATCACTCTTCGCCACTAAAAAAATTAAAGTTCGTTAACAAACGCAACGTTTCGAAGTTTTTATCCTGTAAGTTTTCCTCCGGGTTTTGGGAAATTCGTATATATAGTAAACTGGTCAACAAAAAGATCGTACCATTCAATTTTTAGACCTATTTTCAAATTGCTGTAACTTTTTTAAAAATTGACATTTTTTAATGTAGTTTCCAAATTTGGAAAGCGCGATTTTTCTACTTTAACCTGCATTTCATTTATTTTTGGTAGAATCAATATTATTATGATACACAGGGCCATCAATAGAGTGCTGCAAAAAAACACAAAATTTTAGTGTGTGCCATTTCAGTGGTGATTTTTTTTGGTCGTTACAATATGGTTTTTTTCTAAGGTAGGATCAATATCTCTAGACGTTTTTGGCTGGACCTCTGGTTTTAGATAGGCCAATAAACGTCAAATTTTGGTAATCATTGCTTTAAAATGCTATAACTGGAAAACGGATTGATGGATTTCAACGAGTTTTTCACATTCAAAAAGCCCATTTCATGGAGATGTTCTATGACCTACGTATTTTACGAAAGGTGAGAATTTTATTAATATACGGGGTAATCAACAAAGTCGTTAAAAAAATTAAATGTTTATTTACGCGCCATTTGGCCAGCAAAGTGTTTCACTTATAAACAATATTAACAACATTAATGGTAGCAAATAAAATTGATTAAATTTTAACAAAAAAAAATAATAACAAATAAAATTAATAGTGAGTAGGTCCACCGTGAACCCTTAGAACTTCCATTACTCTTCTTGGTATGCTACTCACCAAGTTTGCAAGGAAGTACTGGGGAATAGTGTTCCATTCCTCTCTTATTGAATTTGCCAATTCGTTCAAGTTGTTAAAATTATGCTCTCTGTCATTCAATCTTAGTTTCATCCAACTCCATACATGTTCTATCACATTCATATCTGGTGATCTTGCAGGCCAATTCATCCTTTGGATATTGTTATCCCTTAAGACTTCTTGGACTATTCTGGCTCTATGTGGTCGAGCGTTGTCATCTACTAAGACAAAATCGTCACCAAAGTTTTGTGCAAAAGGAATGACAATATCCCGAATGCACAGTTCTCGATACCTTTCAGCATTAATCGATTCTCCTATCAAAATAACCAAATTCGTTTTCCCGTTCAACATCACACCACCCCAAACAAGAACTCCTCCACCTTTGAATGGTACTCTTGCATCCATATTTTCTTCCAGATATCGTTCATTTCTTGCTCTCCAGATTAAAATTCTTTCATACAAATTAAACCTACTTTCATTCGTAAACATGCATCTACTCTATTCTGCTATCCCCCAGTTAGCATGATCTGCACCCCACCGCCTCCTTGCAGCTCTGTGAGTAGCCAGCAAAGCTGGGCAAGCAGCACGACTGCGCGCCTCCAGTCCACGCTCATGGAGCCGTCTCCTTATCGTTTGCGTGGATACCATTATGCCAGTTGCTGCATGAAAGCTTCGGCAATTTTTGGTAGCATTTAGGGTCCTACAGCGATTAACGTTTTGCATTATTAGACGATCTTGCCTGGCTGTTGTTTTTCTGGCTCGTCCGCAGCGACCTTCTTGGCGGTAATTTGGACTACCATAGGTCCGTGCTCTAGCTAGTGTCCGTATAACAATAGATATTGTGGTGTTCACAATTTCCGCAATATCCTGTATAGTACGGCCTTGGTGGCACAACTTGTAAAATTATTAGTTATTTAACTTAAATTTTAAATTTCGGTAGCCAAAAACTTACCGCACTATATTTCTCAGTTCATTTTGGCGTAGTCTTGGCATTTGTAAAAAGTAAAATTAGCTTTCAAAAAAAACAAACATTTTATTTGAATTAAAAATATTCTATGACAATGACATTATTTCATCGTTGCTATAGAAACGTATTGCTGCTATAGGTAACTTCTTGGTTTAATTGACATTAACTTAGCCTTGGAAATTTATCATTTTATTGCAATCCATCAATCCGTTTTCCAGTTATAGCGTTTTAAAGCAATGATTACCAACATTTGACGCTCATTGGCCTATCTAAAGCCAGAGGTCCTCAATCCAAAAACAGGCCAAAAACGTCTAGAGATATTGATCCTACCTTGGTAAAAACCCATATTGTAACGACCAAAAAAAATCACCACTGAAATGGCACACACTAAAATTTTGTGTTTTTTTGCAGCACTCTATTGATCGCCCTGTGTATCATAATAATATTGATTCTACCAAAAATAAATGAAATACAGGTTAAAGTAGAAAAATCGCGCTTTCCAAATTTGGAAACTACATTCAAAAATGTAAATTTTTAAAAAAGTTACAGCAATTTGAAAATAGGTCTAAAAATTGAATGGTACGATCTTTTTGTTGACCAGTTTATACAGTGTGTGTATAAAGTCTGGAAACGGCTTAATAACATCACAATTTACTGGCCGATTTAAACCAAATTTGGTACAGTTGTGTAAGAGGATCTAACGCACCGAATGACGATATTGGCGTTGTAGCCAGCTTTTTAGTTTGGAATTCAAACGAATTTTATATTTTTAAATATAACACCCAGTATATTTTTACATTTTTAAATTCCACATAAAATCATAATTATTTTTTATTAAATGCATTATTAGTCTATACTTCATAGTTTCCGAGATATTGACTCTCGAAAAGTGACATTTTTGAACTTTGACAGCTTATAACTTTCTAACAGTACGTCTTAGAGCAAAACGGCTTACATGTCCCTATCTTCAATTCTTATTATCTTCCCAAAAAAATCAACTTCCAGTTAAACCGGAACAACTATATTTCCTGCTTTCGAGTTACATCCGGTTTAACTGGAAGTTGATTTTTTTGGGAAGATAATAAAAATTGAAGATAGGGACATGTAAGCCGTTTTGCTCTAAGACGTACTGTTAGAAAGTTATAAGCTGTCAAAGTTCAAAAATGTCACTTTTCGAGAGTCAATATCTCGGAAACTATGAAGTATAGACTAATAATGCATTTAATAAAAAATAATTATGATTTTATGTGGAATTTAAAAATGTAAAAATATACTGGGTGTTATATTTAAAAATATAAAATTCGTTTGAATTCCAAACTAAAAAGCTGGCAACAACGCCAATATCGTCATTCGGTGCGTTAGATCCTCTTACACAACTGTACCAAATTTGGTTTAAATCGGCCAGTAAATTGTGATGTTATTAAGCCGTTTGCAGACTTTATACACACACTGTATATAATTAACACGTACCCCAAAAAAATTTCGTTGCTGCATAAACATTACTAACTTCACACATATCAAGAAATCAGAGAAAACGTAAAACACAACAAAAATGGCGCAGAGCCCGTTCTGAAGTGTATTTTGAGGATGTCGCTAAACAAGGAAAACTGAATGCCAAAAGGGGTTGTGCGCATGCCCATGCCGACAAGGCGTGTGACTGGTGAGCTTTGCGTACAAACGTACTTGTTCACCCATAAAACTTAACTTAACTTTTGTTTGCGCACGAGATAAGCTGTACGGATCTAAAGGTAAATGTCTATGGTAAAGCCATGTACAGCGTGTCCAGCCAGAGAAGTTCTAGACATATGGGAATTTTCTTTATTGTTGATTTTACGAAAAAAAGTTCTGCTTGATGCGCAAATATTATTGACATATCAAATCTTAATATATCATGTACAGGGCGGCAAAAAAATATAGAAACACAGAATTACGTTAAGAGGGAAGTAAGTACCCTCAATTTTTATTTTAGAGCAAATTGTTATAAGAAAATTTTACTAAGGACTATAAAACGCGATCAGATACAATTTTTCGTTGAAATATTTTAATTTACAGGGTACCATCAAAAAGCCTTTGCAAAATATTTTATTAATTTTATTTCTTTAATTTTTACCTGCAACAATTTTGCAACAACTATGTGCAATACTATAGTAACGAATATTGACATGTTAGTCAAAAATCATTTAATATTTTTCGACTTATTAACAAGAGTTTTTTTGATGGTACCCTGTAAATAAAAATATTTCAACGAAAAATTGTATCTGACCGCGTTTTGTAGTAAAGTTTTCTTATAATAATTTGTTCTAAAATAAAAATCGAGGATACTTCCCCTTAACGTAATTCTGTGTTTCTATATTTTTTTGTCGCCCTGTACAGGGTGTCCAGTTTTCGATGGTTTTACGGGGTATCTCGGTTATTAGTAAAGATAGAAGGATACGGTTTTCGCGGCACTGTGCTATTTTTTTATGAAACAAAAGATGCCCTAATCAGAATTTTTCTAGTCCTCCTTGTTTTTGATATACGGGATGTTTTTGATAATTTTACATTTTGGGACACCCCCCATATTTAGGTTACCCTGTAGCTTATCAAAGAGAAAACAAATGTTATTTGTGTAGTTTTTTACGTAGAATCCAGTGACGTACTCAGATTTTTTCTACGTTCAATAGTTTCCGAGAAAAATACCAAACTTTTTTTTTTTAAATGGGACACCCTATATATTTTTAAATAATATAATTCTGTTCATAACAAGCTTCTCAAAAATATATAATACCCTATTTTTATTTTTAATATTAAGCACGAAATTTACGTTTTATTAAAAAATATATAATTTTAGTTAGTAGGCCATGACGGGTATTGAAAAAAAACTATTACTGGTATGATAATTACTGCAGGAAAAATATATTTTGGACTTCCTTAATCTAATTAGCAGTAATATTTTAGTAAAAATAATAACAATGCACAAATCGAGTTGTATTTTACTACGCAAAACATTACAAAGAGAAGCTGAATATTAATAGAACTTTCTCATAAATATTGCTCAAATTGTTCTCCATTATGCCTTAGACATGTTTCACACATAGTTCTTATCCGCCTTAATGAATTTAAAATAATAAGAGGCCGTGTCCGTAACTCCCTAAATGCTCTTTCAGTAGCATTTCTTAATTCTGCAATTGTTTGGTATTGAATAGAATAAATTTTATTTTCAAGGTATCCCCACAAGAAGAAATCCAAAACCGACAAGTCGGGTGACCTTGGTGGCCATCTTACAGGTCCATTAGTTCCAATCCAGTGGCCTGGAAAATTATTATTTAAGTAGGCCCTGATAATTAGCGCATTGTGAGCGGGTGCTCCATCTTGTTGCAGATATAAGTTATTGATACCCGCTAAGGGCACGTCTTCTATTATTTCCGGCACAACGTTTTCCAGAATTTCCAAATATTTATTGGCATTAAGGCTGCCTTCAAATATATTATAAATTATTTTGCTTCCTAGTACAAAACATGAAACGTTAAAGCCAAACCTTCCTTGCCGTTCGAGTGGAAATATTAGATGCTGATTTTCCTGAGACCAAAACCTCGTATTGTGTCGATTAAATATACCAGCACTGGTAAAATGAGCTTCATCGGACCATACAACGGGTTTTCAAAATTATTTCCCCTGTTGATATTTTATAAATACCAATTACATAATTCTCTACGGCGTTGTGCATCACCAGGATGTAAGTTTTGTACTTGGTGAAATTTATATGGCTTGAAATTGTGTTTTTTTAGGATTGTTTGAACTCTTGATTTAACTACTCCGACCGAACCTTCAACCGTTCTGCAAGAACTAGTTGGATTTGTTTCAATCGAAGCTAAAACATTTATTTCATCAGTCTCGCGGTTTTCCTTGTTGTAGATTTTAGGACGAGGTTTAATAAATGAACCGTGTTCAATTAATTTGATTTCATCCTTAAAAAAATTCTTTTATTCGGCTGTCGTCTTTCGGGATATCTACAAGTAATTTTAAAAAATTACTAAATCTTCATAGAGATACTACACAAAGGCGTATATTTACCTATTGAAATACTCTTCTAATGCTACATCTGCATTTTCATTACAATGAACATAACAAACGAGCATGTCGTATTTTTCATTATTTTCAAATTTCACATATTCTGCCATAATTAGGACAAACTGATCCTTTACTATTAATTAGATAGGTATTTTAAAACAACTTAGAGAACCTGAATATTCTGACAGAAACTAAAGAAGTTATTAATATGACATAAACGACTGTGTTCTTTTCTATTTTTCAATACCCGGTCGGTCGTAGCTTAGTGGTAGAGATACCGCTTAGGGCCGTGGCGATCCGGGTTCGATTCCCGGAGTGGGCATATGCATAATAAAAAAAGTATGACCGAATTTTAGTTGGTTGGTGTAAGATCGTCTTTCGGAGGAGACGTAAAGCTGTCGGTCCCGGCCATCTCTGGTCGTTAAGTCACGCTAGAGGCGCTTGCGCGACCTGAAAACTCTAGCACCAGACTTGAGCACCACAAGTTACACGAACTTTACTTTACTTTTTTTTCAATACGGCCGTCATGGCCTACTAACTTAAATTATATATTTTTTAATAAAACGTAAATTTCGTGCTTAATATTAAAAATAAAAATAGGGTATTATATATTTTTGAGAAGCTTGTTATGAACTGAATTATATTATTTAAAAATATATAGGGTGTCCCGTTTAAAAAAAAAGTTTGGTATTTTTCTCGGAAACTATTGAACGTAGAAAAAATCCGAGTACGTGACTGGATTATACGTAAAAAACTACACAAATAACATTTGTTTTCTCTTTGATAAGCTACAGGGTAACCTAAATATGGGGGGTGTCCCAAAATGTAAAATTATCAAAAACATACCGTATATCAAAAACAAGGAGGACTAGAAAAATTCTGATTAGGGCATCTTTTGTTTCATAAAAAAGTAGCACAGTGCCGCGAAAACCGTATCCTTCTATCTTTACTAATAACCGAGATACCCCGTAAAACCATCGAAAACTGGACACCCTGTACATGATATCTTAAGTTTTGATATGTCAATATTATTTGCGCATCAAGCAGAACTTTTTATAAAGAATAACTTTTTTTCGTAAAATGAACAATAAAAAAAATTCCCATAATGTCTAGAACTTCTCTGGACGCGCTGTATATAATACTTCATAGTTTTGATGTAATTATTACACCATGCACAAATGTTCATCGTTGTATAATAATTACGTCCAAATAATAACAGGGCCGTAATAACAAATTATGGTATTATAGAAACACGTTGTACAGGGTTATCCAACCAAGACTAGACAAGGCGATTTTTTGACTTTTCCTGTACTTTTATAAAAAAAACTGAAATAGCCATCTTAAGTCATTTTCTCCCGCGAATTCGAATATCTTCAGCAAAAAACAATTGAACATCAAACAAAAGTACTAGGGGTCACTTTGATATTTTTTAAATGGAACACCCTGTAAATTTTTACATTTTTAAATTCCACATAAAATTATAATTATTTTTTATTAAATGCACTATTAGTCTATACTTCATAGTTTCCGAGATATTGACTCTCGAAAAGTGACATTTTTGAACTTTGACAGCTTATAACTTTCTAACAGTACGTCTTAGAGCAAAACGGCTTACATGTCCCTATCTTCAATTTTTATTATCTTCCCAAAAAAATCAACTTCCAGTTAAACCGGAACAACTATATTTCCTTCTTTCGAGTTACATCCGGTTTAACCGGAAGTTGATTTTTTTGGGAAGATAATAAAATTTAAAGATAGGGACATGTAAGCCGTTTTGCTCTAAGACGTACTGTTAGAAAGTCATAAGCTGTCAAAGTTCAAAAATGTCACTTTTCGAGAGTCAATATCTCGGAAACTATGAAGTTAGACTAATAGTGCATTTAATAAAAAATAATTATAATTTTATGTGGAATTTAAAAATGTAAAAATATACAGGGTGTTCCATTTAAAAAAATATCAAAGTGACCCCTAGTACTTTTGTTTGATGTTCAATTGTTTTTTGCTGAAGATATTCGAATTCGCGGGAGAAAATTACTTAAGATGGCTATTTCAGTTTTTTTTATAAAAGTACAGGAAAAGTCAAAAAATCGCCTTGTCTAGTCTTGGTTGGATAACCCTGTACTTAAAATATTAATCTGTCCCAATGATTCGGAATTTGGGATAACCTATGGAGAACTAGAGGGTAGGAGGCCGATCGACAATGGCAGCATTTTCAATTTCTGTCCCGGTTTTTTGGTTAGTTCGCTATTGGCCGATAGAACTCTCGCGTCCGAAGTGGGCTGATGTTGTCTTCTTCTTCTTCGTTTTTAATATGGAAAACTAGATCATCCATATTTTTTAACTTTTACTTAAACCCTTTATTTTTCTGTGCTTTTACTTTTGACAATTGAAATTTTATTTTTCGAAATAACATAACGTTTGAAGGCAAGAAAAGACAAATAACGTTGTATTGTAATTAATTTCCATATTTATAATGAATAATGGTACACTTTATAAAAGTAGAGTTTGCTTTGTGTCGGGGTGGTAAGACAGGATCTTCTTCAGAGATGAAACGCAGCCAAATAAGTCTCTTTCCAGCTCCAAAGGTAAAACACTCTAGCTAGAATGTTCCTGTATTTTAAAAACGAAGCATCGTTGGAACTTTATACAGGCCGAGTTTTCTAATAAGTATAACAAAGTAAGTGTAAATTCATATAAAAGTCCTTATTTGTTCCTTAAGGTAGGAGTATCAACATGCTTGCCAACCTATAACCTATTTCGCGTAGATTTATTTATGTTTTCTAGTTTTTATACAAGATTTAAAGAAAATCAGTATCGACTTGATATTCTATAGGTAATAATTGACATATTTAATAAATATCAAGGAATTTCATAACATATTTTAGGAGAATTGTATAGCAAAAAATATCGGGTAAGATTTTTTTTAACATTATTATGTCATTGTCACTCATTGTTCTTTCACTATACAATTCTCCCAAAATTAGCAATGAAATAAATTGATATTTTTGTAATATATCAGATACTACCTAAATAATGTACCGACGATATTGATTTTCTTTAAATGTTAGTTATTAAAATAATAAACTCAAAAAATCAACGCGAAATAGGTTATAGGTTGGCAATAGATTGAATGACGTTGAGAATTCAACCTTAAAGAACTAATTTAAATAAAAATAGTTATCGCGTTTATAAGAAACCATTTATTTGATAGCCCACTTCGAACACGAGCGCCATCTTATGGCAACTCGTAAAGCTGAATTACCGATGCTAATTTGGGACCGAATCCAATGCATTGCGATCGGCCTCCTACCTCAAGTCCTCCATAGGATAACCTATATAAAGCTCAAATTTAAGTTGACATTTCATATGTAAGTAGTCAGTAGTTATCGTTTTAGTTTATTAATTTAGCATAGACATATTATTGAAAAAAAATATATATATTTTTAAAAACAACAACTTTATTATTTACACTACGAGCATTACAGTACGACCATCATCAACTAGATATTGTACACTTTAAAAGCAATAAAAGGGCGTCGTCATTCAGCTGTTTTTATTTGAATAACCTATATAAACAACTGCGTATAACAAGCCCTATGATGTCTGCGCACCTATATCACCCTTTTTATCATAGCATGCCTTTTAAACACACCAATTTTCCTATGATGCTTTCAATATTTGGGAACAAAACAAGATTCCTTTTCCGTAAACAAGCAAAAAGTGAAAGGGGGGTAAAAGTGAACGGTCATAGACACACACACACCAGAGCTGAAGGGAATGCGCTAGGGTTGACTCCTGACCTGCCTCATGATAGGCGGACCAGTAGCTCAGTGGTGACTATTCTGAAAGACTAAACGCCAGATCAGGTGGTGAGCTGGCCGCTGGTTAGTTGATTAGGACCAATTAAGGCAAGGTTATTCCTATTGGCAGTAGTATAATGACGTTGCCAAATGAAGAAAGGTGTGAGATAACAGAGCCTGTTTAAAATTAACATGTCAAATATTAAAAAATATCATAAAAATGGGGATTTTTAAAGCTTATGAACAAGTGTGGAGTCATCATAGGACCGAGTGTAAGTTTTTATATTAGTTTGCACATAATGTAGAGAACTTGCCGTTGCTTAAAGATGTTGTGACCCAAAAAAACAACTTTTAATAAATAAAAACAAAACAATAAATGAGTTGTCCGGTAAAGATAGTGCATGTCATCTTGTGACGTCACACTGGCCAAATATTTGCAGTACGCAACGACAGTGTGTGGTCTTGTCTTGCGGGTGGTTGTGTTGTTAGATGATTTGACTTTTTAGTTCATTTATGTGTTTACAAAACAGAAAAAACGATGTGACGTCACAGCCTAGGCGTGCGAAACTACAGGTGGCCATATTCCGGTAACGGTTTATCGCAGCAAAATGGTTGGACATTTTTTGTACTAGAACGTTAATTTTTGGGTCACACCCTTTTAAATGCAAAGATAAGAAGTTTATAATGCCGTTCTTCTACTGCTTTAAAAGCATATGAACGTCACCATTTCGAAAAATCTTAAGGCTTTGAGACCTCTATTCTTAATAATTTAAGGATTATATATTGAAAACGATTCCTCAAAACAATAAAATTACAATATGGAACCAAAAAACTATTTTAATATAATAAATATAAACTTTGCATTAAGAGTAATAGCAATCTCAAGTATATCTTATTTTAAACCTGACAGTGCTACAGGCCAAATAATTTTGTTAATTGTTTAAAAAAGGTAAAATAATAGTATAACTTTGTAGAGTCACTTAAACACGTATACAACAAAATAATAAGTTGAAACTATCACATTAATAGCAGAACGTCTAGTTTTAAAACTTCTATATTTGTTGTTAATCGACTAATCATGGTTTATGAATAACATTATTATTTTCCTTACGTAAAGGCCGAGACACAATTTAAAAAATAAGCATTAGGCGATAAGCAATAAGCAACAGAAATACGATTTGATATGTAGAAACAAATCGATCGCGACAAAATTAAGTTTTAAGTAACAAGCAAAGTATACTGGGTGTCCACGGAAGGTGGTTCGCTCCTCTAACTTTTTTGTTTTTCAAGATAATGGAATAAAATTCGGGGGATTTGTATAAGACATAAAACTGGATTTTTTGACAGGTGACTCAACATTATGGAACTTCCGGTTTAACCGGAAGTGACATAAACTTTCGATTTTTAAATGGGACACCTGGTATATTTTTACTTTTTTTAACTCCATATGACATTCTAAATACAACGATGTGTCATTTGTCAATTTTTGTCACCAAATTTATTGTTTTTTCTAGAGGGCTATGAATACCTTAAAATCACTTATTTCAGTTCTTTACTCTTGGAAAAAATACAATTTTACTATTTTTGGTCCAATGCTATGTGCTATGTAAAATTTAATCTTTGAAGTAGTATAACTATTTTTTTTAAACGGCAACATGGTGGCTTGTCGGGATAAGAAAAAAGAGGATTTTATTACCATTATTTTGATAGGTTTTAGAAAAGCTAACTTGGAACTTTCCTAAAATAAAGCATCCTTTGAGAATAAATTTATCAAATAGCCTGTGACCAGCAAAACTGATAAAACAAAATCATGCCTTGAAGAAAATTGACATGCCAACAGCTTCTGCCAAAGTAAATTAGTTTGTTGTTTAAAAAACATGGAAAATAATAGTTTTACAAGGAGTGAAAAAGTTGATATGTTATTAGTGTTTGGAGAATTCAACCGATGCTGCACGACTGTATACACAAAGATAGTTTAATCGGCGTGACCCAACCCGGCACTATTAGGTACCCAAAACTGGTTTCGAAAATGCGAAATGAGCCTGACAATAATAACATATCAACTTTTTCACTCCTTGTAAAACTAGTATTTTCCATGTTTTTTAAACAACAAACTAATTTACTTTGGCAGAAGCTGTTGGCATATCAATTTTCTTCAAGGCATGACTTTGTTTTATCAGTTTTGCTGGTCACAGGCTACTTGATAAATTTAAATCTAAATTTATTCTCAAAGGATGCTTTATTTTAGGAAAGTTCCAAGTTAGCTTTTCTAAAACCTAATAGTGTATGGTATCAAAATAATGGTAATAAAATCATCTTTTTTCTTAACCCGACGAGCCACCATGTTGCCTCTTTAAAAAAATTAGTTATACCACTTTAAAGATTAAATTTCACACAGCACATGGTATTGGACCAAATATAATAGTAAAATTATATTTTTCCCAAGATTAAAGAACTGAAATAAGTGATTTTAAGGTATTCATTTAAAAATCGAAAGTTTATGTCACTTCCGGTTAAACCGGAAGTTCCATAATGTTGAGTCACCTGTCAAAAAATGCAGTTTTATGTCGTATACAAATCCCCCAAATTTTATTTCATTATCTTGAAAAACAAAAAAGTTAGAGGTGCGAACCACCTTCCGTGGACACCCGGTAAGTATATTTATTTCTTATTACCGATTTCTAATTGCATATTGCTCATTTTTTTAATAATTGTGTCTCGGGCTTTATGAGGTTTTTGTGCTACCTTTGTAGCAAGTAATTCAAACATAATGACACCTACTAACAAATCATTAAACGGCTATTCATAGTAGCAACTCATAGTTGTTAGACAACGCCACAAAGATAATGATAAGTACTAGGGGGTGAGAATACTAGAACTAAGTTTCAGGATCAGATAAATTGATCACAAATCGAAATGTGAGTAACACAACCCGATGATGTTCAGACTTTTTGTGATCCGAAAATCATTACTAACAAATAGAGAAGTTCAAATTATTCACTTTTAAGTTGGTGAATTATTGCCTTATACTGACTAAGAATAATTTTATAAAGAATAACATAGGTGCCTTCTTAGTAAGTAAAAAGTCAACGATAACAGTGTCTGGGGGATTAAAAAAAAAATCTTGTCGACCTAAGGCAACAAAAATCTTAATATATAAGTCAAATTATCAAGAATTAAAAAGAACTTCAACGTTGGTCTCTCGTAGAAAACGTACAGTTAATAAAGCTATCTCAACTATCATTGGGATTCTCTTCTAGGTTCATCCTACCTCCGTTAGTTATGCGTTTTTAGGTAGGCGTCGACGAATAGATCGAGTTCGTGGGATAGGTAGTTTGCCTTGTTTCTTAAAACCTTGAAAAAAATAATACAATTTAAACATTGTATAGAGGTAGCCGTTACTTGATGAAGATCCATTATAAGAACTATAAAAAAATACTTCGTGTATAAATCTTCACTAAATTTATTGTTATACCATAATTGTTTCGACACACAGTGTCTTCGTCAGATGGTTACAAATGAATGGATGATTTAAATTATCTTAAACTATAAAATTTACTCTAAATATTTACCTATTTTATTTTATTACACTTGGAAATACCAAATAACCCAACTATCTGTTATTATTGAAGAATAGGTCATTATACAAATTTTATTATATGAAAAAACCCTAACGGATTAAATTTAAATTTAACAAAGAAGGTCTAATTGGTCATTTAATAGAATATTAGATCTTTTGCATTTGTTAATTTCCATACTTTCTAATAAATTAAGTTTTGTTGACTTATTTTCTAAATGTAAAATCTCAAAATTTTCATGAAAACTGTGTTGTTCACTATTTAAATGTATTGCATAATGGGAATTAATGTGTTTTTTATTGTAACTATTTTATGTTCTTTGATTCTTTTTGCAAAACATCTGCCTGTTTGACCTATGTAAATTTTTGAACAACTACCGCATTTAAGTTTATAAACACCACATTTTTGATTATTTCCGGTTTTGCTTTTATTATTTTTGATTAATGTACCCAATTTATTGTTAGTTCTATAAGCAATTTTAAAATTTTGTTTTTTCAAAAGTTTATTTACCTTGTCTGTAATATCTCCATTTTATGTAAGAGTTTTGTATTCTATTTTATTTGGTTTTAAAACTGGAAATGCTAAATTAATTGCTTTTTTATATTGTTTTTTATTGATAATGTGATCTATCATGGAAGCTTGATATCCATTTTATCAATAAAAAACAATATAAAAAAGCAATTAATTTAGCATTTCCAAAATACAAAACTCTTACATATAATGGAGATATTACAGACAAGGTTAATAAACTTTTGAAAAAACAAAATTTTAAAATTGCTTATAGAACTAACAATAAATTGGGTACATTAATCAAAAATAATAAAAGCAAAACCGGAAAAAATCAAAAATGTGGTGTTTATAAACTTAAATGCAGTAGTTGTTCAAAAATTTATATAGGTCAAACAGGCAGATGTTTTGGAAAAAGAATCAAAGAACATAAAAATAGTTACAATAAAAAACACATTAATTCCCATTATGCAATACATTTAAATAGTGAACAACACAGTTTTCATGAAAATTTTGAGATTTTACATTTAGAAAATAAGTCAACAAAACTTAATTTATTAGAAAGTATGGAAATTAACAAATGCAAAAGATCAAATATTCTATTAAATGACGAGTTAGACCTGAACAATTCTCCTTTGTTAAATTTAAATTTAATCCGTTAGGGTTTTTTCATATAATAAAATTTGTATAATGACCTATTCTTCAATAATAACAGATAGTTGGGTTATTTGGTATTTCCAAGTGTAATAAAATAAAATAGGTAAATATTTAGAGTAAATTTTATAGTTTAAGATAATTTAAATCATCCATTCATTTGTAACCATCTGACGAAGACACTGTGTGTCGAAACAATTGTTATGGTATAACAATAAATTTAGTGAAGATTTATACACGAAGTATTTTTTTATAGTTCTTAATTTAAACATTGTTTACGGAGTTTAAGTAACATTTTAGACACATTTTGGTAAATGTATCAAAACCTATGTTTTTGTTTCCGACACAAAATGGAAACTGTTGGCTACAAATTTGAAAACATTTTCGAAACGCACACATTTTAAATGACGCTATTGCATTTGTTTCTGAGTGGTTGGTAGGCACTAGCTGTGACTTTTGCTGTTTCGACGCATTATCGAAAATGCGTCGAAAATGTTATATCAAATGTGTTTATTCACTTGTGGCAGTTAAATCTCGTAGGGCGCCATTTACGCCTGTGGTTTGTAAAATGTTAAACACGATATTTCTGTTCTAAAATAAAAAATTCAAAATATGACCACTATTAATGGAACAAATTGCAGCGTAATTTTAAGTGGACTGAAACAAAAAAAGGGAAGACGGTTTTGATTTAAAATATAAAATAGTACGTATCAAAGTTTCAATAAGTTAAATTTTGATTTTTTTTTTATTTGTGCTGCGTCAAAATGCCGACCTCAAACGAAGGGGCGTTTGGGTTTGTTCGGGTTTGTTTTAGAAACATTTTTTGTAATATTTCTAATTTTTTAACTTAAGTTCTATTTATTCCTCCCCAACCTAAAATTCCGTAATTTAAATGAGTTTTAACTAACGCGTAATATAATATTTCCATGTCTTACATTTAAAATTTTTTTAATGTTTTTAAAAATCGGTAGGTAAACTTCTTAATTTTTTAATTAAATGAAAATTCCAATTTAATTTACTGTCAAAAATAATTCCTAAATATTTTATTTATTAACTTTAAAAATTTGAATGTCTTCATTTATTTGAATACTATTCATATTTCGTGGTAGGTTATTAAAAGGAATATGATTTGTTTTATTAAAATTAATTGTTAACAAATTGTTATCAAACCAATTTTTTATAATTTTAAAATCTTTTTTAATTTTATTATTTAAGTTGTCCCAATTTGTATCGATATAAAAAATTGTAGTATTATCCTGCAAAACTATGAATTTGTCCATCGCAATTTCTACTAAATAAGTCGTTAATATACCTAAATATTAAAAAATAATGGTCCTAAAGTTATTCCTTAAGGAACACCATACTTATATAATTTTGGATAGCTTTTTTCTTTATCTATTTGAACATAAGTTAATCTATTTTTCAGATAATTTTTAATTAATTCTAATTGCTTTCCTCTGAATCCAATAGTTTCAAACTTTTTTAACAGTAAATTATGGCTAACTGTATCAAAGGCTTTTGCTAAATCTAGAAAAATACTAATACTACTAATACATACAAGGTTTTTTTATTATCTAGTACATCATATATTTGTTGTGTTAGATAGCAAATAGCGTTTTGTGTTGATTTATTTTTTTGAAACCCAAACATACTTTTAATATGTTTCATTAATTCAACCATCCTCTTTAATTTTTGTTGTAAATATGTTAAATTCACAGTCCATTAATTTAAATTACTGTTATTATGATAATGGCTTTGTAGAAGACACAACGGTATGATATTTTTAACTTCTTGCCTACAAATGCCGTATTACAATGTCAAGTTTCTTCCTAGGGGGCCCATTTTCAGAATCCCTATTTAGGGAGTTCAAATTTGTCAAAAATAAGTCAAACAAAAATTGCAAATATTTTTGCATAGCAATATTTGTCCTATCCTAAAAAAGGTAGAGCATAATTTTGGATTTTTAAGAAAATCTTGCTTCTTGTTTGGCCACTATAGTTACGGCCCCTAGCGACCGACATAGAAACTTTAAAAAAATTTCCAGCAATTTCTCTTAGTCACTTTTCTAATAATTATTTTTTCGCAAACCCTACGGTAAACCGTTTCCAAGATACAGACAGCGTCCCTTTTTAGTCGTACACCCGGTACATTAATAAATTTTAGAAACCCGGGAATAAAAACATACACATGGAAGAACAAATTTAACAAGAAATGCATTTATTCCAAAACTGAGGTATACGTGGACCTAATTTGCAGCTTACATATGATTTGTGTGTGACAAGTGTAGAAACAGAAAGATACTTTTCTCTTGCAGGTTTAATTTTAACCTTCATAAACCCGAGCGGGGTACAGCTGTACCCCAGACATGAATTTTTGGGTATATTTTCTAAAATAATTTTTTTTACTTAATTTCCTTCGAGCTATGTCTCTTAAATATATAATTATCTAAATTGGTATACAAAATTTTGAATAAATTGCTTTTTATTGTAACTAATTATAGAGTTTTGTTGCTTGGGGTCCAGCTGTTTTTATTATTTCTAATCATTTCATATCATTTTTTCAAAATGTGTTTATCATTTATCAATGCTGACAACTTTTTTATGTAAAAAATATATTTTTTTATAAGCAGAATATGTTTTATTTTTAATATTCCCTAATTATAACATTAAAAAAATAATAATAAGCCAAAAAAATGTATATGGGGTACAGTTTTTGACCATGGGCTTATGAAGGTTAACCAAATTTTGTTCTGCCATGAGGGTAAAACTGGTATTGTTATTCCAAAGTCAGTGTGATGACATTCCATACGGCGGTAAACAGTCTCAAAGAGACCGACGTTTACCGCCGTATGGAATGATTGGAATGTCATCACACTGACATTGGATAAATTATAATGACTTAATCTTTTTACGTTATATTAAAAAAAAATAGTTCTTAGTTTTGAAATGAAATTGTTTTGTTATTTGGTAATAAATTACACATTAATGTTTTAAATTAAAAATTGATGAAATACTTGTTTTTTTTATGGATTCTTCCAATGTTTCACAGAAGTATTTAATAAAAATAAGTAAGAGCAAAAATGTTGTTTTAATTTACGAATCTCAGGACCGCGGTATTCAAAATACCCGATCCCGGGATCAACTTTTTTTACAGGATTGGATTCCCTAATTTACACCCGGTTTGGATTACTTTTCTTACCTTTGCTCTTCCTCCTGCGTTATCCAACGTTGCGACCTCTTTCTCTAACACTTTAAACTGATCGTCCATTTCCCGTGTAGCTCTGTCGACCAAGCTGCACAATCTGGCAAAGGTACCGCTCAGTTCCTGTTGAACCTGATGACTGCAATTCGCCGATGTCAGGTCGACGATCATACGAAGTTTGCGAGTAGCGTGATCGACGTACTGCTTCTTGAACGAGCGCTCCTTGGCTTTATTCGTCCACGTGAGACGTTCGTAAAGATAGAGGCAGCTGTATAGAGCTCCTAGAAATTAAGTATTTTATTAGCATTCATGTCTTGTAATGTCGCTGTTCTTAGGTATTTGTGTTGTCTTTTAAGATAAATTTTCTGATAGTCCCTATTTGGAGCTTATAAATGGCTTTATTTACACCGTATGCTGAATAATCAATAAAGACTGGGCTCTTAAACAAGGACGTTCAAATTGGTTGAGTCTAGCATACTGTGTCGAATAATTTGGCTTAAAAAATAAAATGCGTCATTTTTTTAGTTGAAGCATACTTTTTCAGTTTTTATAAGTTTTATGTTGAGTTGCACAAAAGTTTGTAACAATAACTTTGATTGTGACATAAATGACATTGGCAGAAATGATTTTCTTACAATCGAAGTGACCCGGTTAGCTTAATTCTTAATTAACTAATCAGGCAACTTTGATTGAAAGTTGCTGGTTAGTTAATTATTGTTAAAAATCTTTGTGCAACCCAACATTAGTGTATTTGTTTAGTTGAAATATGACAAATGTATACTGTGTGGGGATTTGTAGTTCAAATGCCTCACGTATTAAGGACAGTACATCCTATAAAGAAAAAGCAAAGTCCATACGGTGAATTCAATCACCTTTATAAAGATTTAAGAAAATACAATCAGTGGTTTTTTTGAATAGATGCGAATGAGCCTAAATACTGGAATGGCTTCTATTCTTTGGGGTTCTTGAAGAAACGGTCACATATACACAAAACTTGCTTTATTATAAAAAGGGGTTTACAATGCTTTTAAACTTGGCAACGCCGTAATGCGCTACCTAAAATCACGAGCAGCCTCTTCGCTCTCCTACTCGTGACTGCCCTGCTGCTGCGTGCTCCTAGCTCTCTGCGACTTC
Organism: Polydrusus pterygomalis; assembly: GCA_963969555.1. Lineage (NCBI taxonomy): Eukaryota > Metazoa > Arthropoda > Insecta > Coleoptera > Curculionidae > Polydrusus > Polydrusus pterygomalis. Next base: position 75,082,874 of record OZ018377.1, read on the forward strand.
ATGCATCGGCGTTCTCGCCTCCCCTCTGCCGTGTACCTTTAGAATCCGGAACCAGTGCAATACATTTAACTGTATTTTATACCAATAGGCGAAAATATATTCTGACAGTCAGGCAGCCCTTAGAGCGCTAATATGCAACAAGGTGACATGGGAATGCCAAGAAGAACTTGTGGCCCTGGCAAAGACTAACATAGCAATACTACAATGGGTATCAGGACATGAAGGCATTGCAGGAAATAAAAAAGGTGACTAACTTGCAAATAACGGTTCGGAAAAGAAATTCATAGGTCAAAAACTGGCACTCGGTATCCCAAGGTGCACAGTCCGAGAAGCCATCAAACGATGGACAAAGAATGCTCACAGAATCTACTGGGAAAACAGACAGGTATTAAACCATAGCAAATATTTCATCGGGGACCCAGACCTGAGACTAACGAGACGGCTACTTCTGATGAGCAACTAGCTGAGAATCATCACAGTAGTTCTGACAGGACAGATGGCTGTTAAGAAGCACCGATATCGTATACTGTACAACAGAGATGTAAGCTGCAGGCTCTGCGATCGAGATAGGGAAACTACAGCACATAATCTGCCAATGTGAGGCACTGGATCGAAAAAGGCACCAAATACTTTGGTAATCAAGACCAGAAGAACCAGAGGATATACCGACACTCACCCTGGTTGACCTACACAAACTAGTGCAAGGAACTGGGATAAATGAGTGGGTATAAGACCAAGTAGAGTGAGCACAACGGGCCAATTCTGCACACGGACTCTGATGAACAGAAAAGTCATTATCGAATCGCATAGTAACGTTATTTTAGATATGTGGTACTCCGATCGTTTTTTCTTTTTCTTTTTATTGTTTTCGTCCTTCCCCTCCAGCCCCAATAGAATCGAATCGGGGGGGTTTAAGAGTAGAAAACGATTTATCTCGATTTCCGGTAAAACTACAAGTTCTATGGAAAAACGTTGAATTGCAAAGTTGTAGTTGTAGTTGTGTGTCTTTTCCTGTACTTTTATAAAAAAACTGAAATAGACATCTTAAGTCATTTTCTCCCGCGAATTCGGATATCTTCAGCAAAAAACAATTGAACATCAAACAAAAGTACTAGGGGTCACTTTGATATTTTTTTAAAAGGAACACCCTGTATATTTTTACATTTTTAAATTCCACATAAAATTATAATTATTTTTTATTAAATGCACTATTAGTCTATACTTCATAGTTTCCGAGATATTGACTCTCGAAAAGTGACATTTTTGAACTTTGACAGCTTATAACTTTCTAACAGTACGTCTTAGAGCAAAACGGCTTACATGTCCCTATCTTCAATTTTTATTATCTTCCCAAAAAAATCAACTTCCAGTTAAACCGGAACAACTATATTTCCTTCTTTCGAGTTACATCCGGTTTAACCGGAAGTTGATTTTTTTGGGAAGATAATAAAATTTAAAGATAGGGACATGTGAGCCGTTTTGCTCTAAGACTTACTGTTAGAAAGTTATAAGCTGTCAAAGTTCAAAAATGTCACTTTTCGAGAGTCAATATCTCGGAAACTATGAAGTATAGACTATTAGTGCATTTAATAAAAAATAATTATAATTTTATGTGGAATTTAAAAATGTAAAAATATACAGGGTGTTCCATTTAAAAAAATATCAAAGTGACCCCTAGTACTTTTGTTTGATGTTCAATTGTTTTTTGCTGAAGATATTCGAATTCGCGGGAGAAAATGACTTAAGATGGCTATTTCAGTTTTTTTATAAAAGTACAGGAAAAGTTAAAAAATCGCCTTGTCTAGTCTTGGTTGGATAACCCTGTACATATTCATTTAAAAAAAAAATTCTGATTCGAGTTTTTTTCATTTCTTTGCATTTTTTTGAGAACATTTACCATAGTAATGTATATATTTTTTAACACCATCAAAAAGTAGAGATTTCAACGAACAAAAGGCCCTCCGACTTTTTTAAAAAAGCAGATATTTTGACGTGAGAATTTTCGATTGAAAATTAGGGTGTTTTTTCGATATTAAGTCAAAATAAGGTTAAAAAATAAATATTTTAAATCAAAAAAATTACAGTGCGTTTAGGACATAAAAAAGTTTTCACCAAATTTCGTGGATAAAAAAATTTTTTTGTAAAAGATAAAAATAAAAAACCAAAAACTTGGTTATTTGAATTTTTCACATTAATTTTGAGGTTATGTCAAAAAAGTGTGAATACAAAAGTTGTAAATCTTTTTATTACCTACAACTTTGCTATTTAACGTTTTTCCATAGGACTTGTAGTTTTGCCGGAAATCGAGATAAATCGTTTTCTACCCTTAAAACCCCCTCCTCCCCGACCTCGGATCGCCTGTAATTTATTTTTCCTTTTATTTTTGTTCTATTCTCTTCCTTTTCCAATGGGTTTCATCCTACTATTATTTTTTTTGGTTTCAAAAATTATCGACCCTGGTCTAATATTGACAGTGTGATTGACAATATTGTACCTTAACCTTAAAAAAGAAAACAGTGTTCCAAACTTGTTGACATTAGATTTTTGCGATTTATAGGTTAATAAAAAAGTTGACATTGGCACCAATAAAAATAAAAAATACCTAGTGTTATTAGAAAAAAGCCGAGGACTTCCGACCTCTAATTCTATTATTAGAATCGAAATATGGGAGTAGCGAAATGCGATTTCTAACGAACTTTTTCGAAACGCTTTCAAGCGAATCGAAATTTAAAATTCTATCTATTAGAGTCTTGCTGCTGGCCGACGTGCATCCGGCACAAGGACGGACCCTTAAAAAAAACTGTAGTTTAAATCAAATAATAGACAATAAATAAAATATCTTGGCAGAACAGGCCGCATTATGATCCGAAAAATACTAAGCTCATTTACGTTGTACCAGGCTCTGGTACAAGGTCTGGGTACAAGGCGTGGGAAGGTGCACCGTTGTTACCGCAGACTTATGCTAGCGAATTGTTTTGAGACGGTAAGTATTTTTTTCTTCCCAGGCGCGTATCTGGAGTTGATCTTTGGCCGGGGGGGGGGGGGGGTTGTTATGAGTTTTTTTTTCAATTTTTCAAGAAAATAAATCAAAATTTTAATTTAAGCAAAAAAAATGGCTTATGGGGGAGGGGATAACTACCCCCACCCCATTACCCCCCTCAAATACGCGCCAGCATATTCCAGTGTTTTTCATATTATGCCTTAATATTTTAGGCGAAAGCTCTTAAGGCATCGAGTTTATGGTCTACATAGTCCACCGAAAAGTACTATACAAATAAACGAAAATATGGATACATCGCAATACAAAAAGCTACTCGCTAAAACTAAAGCGTCAAAATGACACATACGAAGCAAGTAAATCAAATGTTTTGACTATGGAAAACGTTACTATGTTTTTAAAAGAGGCTCTAAATGGCGTCAAACGTTCTTATTAATTTAAGTTGTACTAATATTTGGTTTAAATGGAGCATGTCAGCGTGCAGAATTGTGCAGTTTAACTGTAAAAAATATAGAATCATTTTTGTTATAACTTTAAATGATACCAAAACCAAAAAGAAACGTGTATTAACCGTAGGATCATAGATGGAACATAAGTATTCACGATTGAGACCCATACAAGTAAAGCACGATAGGTCTTTCATTTACTATAATCAAGTGTAAAATCCCAAGAAAGTTGCTTACTACTTGAAACTCCCAGATGCATCCAGTTACACTGGTCATTGCTTAAAGAGGGTGTCTGCCAGCTACCTTGCTAACAGTAGAGCTGACATTTAAACACTTAAAAGGCATGGGGATGGCAATCAACTAGTGTGGCTAAAGGGTATATCAAGGAAAGCATCGCTAATAAGTTGAAAATTTCATGAAAGTTTATTTCATCAGCAAGAACTAGTGGCAGCTCAAGATCATTCAGGAATGCAGATGAAGAATCATAATAGTTTTCAGGAAGAACAAAAAATAGAAGTGAATAAATTTGGTGTTGTTAAGTTTTCAAATTTGAATAATTATTGTACATTTAATAACAGTCAAAATGCGAAAAAAAAACGTTTACGTCTTACCGTGGAGTTTAAGAGCTCAGACCTCAATAATTATATTAAGAACGTTTGACAAAATATAGGTATATGCATAATTTTAGACCGAAAAGCATGGAATGAAGTACCTCCAGAATTCGCAAGAAATTTGGTATTAATGCCACGTCGTCTACAAGCAGTCATTTACAGCAATGACCGTATATTATTATTTATTGTTCTTTATATACAGTGTGGTTGTTTAAGTGTGCAACATATGGGCATTTTTTTTAATAGGTGCCGATTTCTCAGAAAATTTTATTCTTGATAAAAGTTGGTGCATGTTCGATAATTATATTAGGTGCACTTGGAATGGTTGCAAGTCAAACGGCGTAGAGTAGGCCAAAAAATATAAAACTTGTAGAAGAATAAAGTACCCCTTTTTCAGAAAATTCAGCAAAATGTTATTAAGAAAAGTTGTTTAGAATTAAAAGTTATGCATAGTTTCTAAAACGTGACTCCTAAAATAAAAAAATAAATATATTTTTTTTAAAAACATTAATAATTTCCTAAAAATTTTTTTTTTATATTCACCGTAAAGACCTTCATAAATTAATCAAAATCAAATCAATTTCACATATCTTTGTTCAAATTCAAGCATATTTGTAAAATTTACTTCAATTTTTAATTTATTAAGGAATCACAAACTTCATGTTTGTTGCAGTTGCAACGATATTAAACACAACTTTAAAATATCCTAAAAATTCTTTTTAACAAGATAAAACATTAGTTATAATTATGTGCTAATTAAAAAACTATCATTTAAAGTGCAAAATTTTTATTTTAAATGTTTATTAAAAAACTTTATTATGGTAAAAGTTTTATATTTTTTGGCCTACCCTGTACGCCGTTTGACTTGCAACCATTCCAAAAGCACCTAATATGATTATCGAACATGCACCAACTTTTTCAAGAATAAAAGTCGGTAATAAAAAAAATGCCCATATGTTGCACACTTAAACAGCTACACTGTATGTTTTCCCCAAATAGAGTGTAAATATTATAATAATATCATATTAGATTCTAATATATGATTTGACAAGAGACAATAGCTTTATTTGACTAATGACCTATAATAAAAAATAAATGTATCAAGTACCAAAACACGAAAAGCTTTTCAAAAACGGAATTTTGAAAACCTTTACGTTTACCTTTTTGGAGGAGGTGAAATTATATATTTCACTATCTTCTTGAAAGGTTTTTATAATACTTAGTTTATAATAAACATATTTTGATTTTTTTTCTTGTACTAGAATTTTTTGGCCGCAATTGTACGTTAAATAACAAAATAATAAAAGTCTTGTTTCTATAGGAAAAATATATCGTCGGAACATTATTTTGATAATATCACACATATTACAAAAATATCAATTTATTTCATTGCTAATTTTGGAAGAATTGTATAATGAAAGAACAATGACATAATAATGTTAATAAAAATCTTACCCAATATTTTTGGCTATACAATTCTCCTAAAATAATTTATGACATTCCTTGATATTAATTTAATATGTCAATTATTACCTATAGAATATGCATTCGATATTGATTTTATTTAAATTTTGCGTAAAAGCTAGAAAAAAATTATTAAATATACTCGAAATAGGTTATAGGTTAGCAAGCACGTTGATATTCCAACCTTAAACTCGTTTCAACATTCTATATTTTTAATATAGTCTAGTTTTATTTACCTGTCACTACAACTATTCTCCATCCAATTGTCTTAAACATAAATCCAGATATCAACAGACATCCCATGGTGCCTTGTGAAGTAGCCCCCATTATCGCAAACCGCGACAACAAAGACCAATCGTCTAAACTGGCATTAGTGAATAAGGTCCTATTATCGACTACATCTACAGGTGTTGAAGGCATGTTGTTTTGTGGACTTTCCCTTTTGTTCTTGAGGGCCAGGAAGTTCCCTTTGCTTCCTGCATACCTTTGTATAAGGGCCGTGATTCCATATGAAAATCTGAAAAATGCGAATAGTAAGTAAACTCCCAGGCCAATTATTTCGAAAACTAAATGTGACATGTAAATTCTGTAAACGCCAGTTTTTAGCCTCTATGATTGGCTTCACAAATTAGTAAAAAATGTGTTCGAATAATACCAGATATAGGTGGCGCTCCGGGTGGCGCCAACTGACGCCACAGTGCAAAGAATTTTTCCAATGACAGGAACTTTTAAATGTTGAGGTTCTTAAAGATAATTAATTGTTGATCAAATTATGTCCCATAAAATTTTTTGATAAATCCAACATGAACGGAGATATTTGGGTTTAAGTTTTTTTTTAAAATAATTTTAACGAGTATTTTAATTATAAATATTTTTAATTTATTTAGCAGATTTTAATTTAATCTTGGTAATAATAATTTTAGTGATAATACGGTCGTGTAGCGCTAAATTATTACGTCCAGTGACGTCTCAGGGGGCGCCTTAACAAATAATATTGGCAAAAAATAAGACGCCACTGAGTTTTTGGTTATTTTTTTTTCGGATTAAGCAACTAAAAATATCCTTTCCTAGTCTGTTAAATTGTTTTCATATCTTGCTTCGTTTTCGAGAAATAAAAATAACAATTTTATTGCATATCTCTGGAAAACAAAAAACAAATAATTAATACGTTGCATTTTTTGCTATTAATCGAAATACACTATAGAGTTTGCAGAACCGAATTATTATATCGATTTGCTATAATATGTGTGTATGAAAACGGCAATAATTTTGAACACCTTATTCGATCCCATTAGTTAGTTTTCGGTATTGTTCTAATTTTCATTAATAATTTTGTATAATTTCTCATCAGTTCTTTCATAAAATTTAAAACATCTTTTAATTTTCCAGAGATATGCAATAAAATTGTTTTTATTTTTATTTATCGAAAACGAATCAAGATATGAAAACAATCTAACAGGCAAGAAAAGGATATTTTTAGTTGCTTAATCCGAAAAAAAATATAAAAATTACCAAAAATTCAGTGGCGTCTTATTTTTTGCCAATATTATTTGTTAAGGCGCCCCCTGAGACGTCACTGGACGTAATAATTTAGCGCTACACGAGCGTTTTATCACTAAAATTATCATTACCAAAATTAAATTAAAATCTGCTAAAGGATATTAAAAATATTTATAATGAAAATACTCGTTAACACGTTGACTGCCATTCCGGTCTATAAGACCGAGAATAAATGGTTCCAACTTTAAAAATGCGGCTTATTAGACCATGATGCAATTTGTCGCACGCGCCAACTAGGTCCATTGGACCGAGATAATTTTTAGTTCCCCAAGGCCAGTTGTCTGTTCTCATCGGGAAATGTTCGCTGTGATAGACCGAGCGGGCGCATGGGACAAGTTTGCACCACTCAGTCAGAAATTCTGAGTCCGCAAAGCGATTTTTTTTTTAAATTGACGCCAGTACCCATTTCATTTGTCCTACTTTATGCAACGTCACAAGCGGCCTCTCGGACTTTTTTTTTTTTGCCAAAATGGACAAAAAAGCGAATATGGCTTCGGCAGTCAACGTGTTAAAATTAAACCTTAACCCCAAATATATCCGTTCATGTTGGATTAATCTAAAATTGATTATCTTTAAGAATCACAATATTTAAAAGTTCCTGTCATTGAAAAAATTCTTTGCACAGTGGCGCCACTTATATCTTGTATTATTCAAACAAATTTTTTACACAGTTTTGTGAAGCCAATCATAGAGGCTAAAAACTGGCGTTTACAGAATTTACATGTCACTTTTAGTTTTCGAAAAAATTGGCCTGGGAGTTTTTATTGAAACACCCTGTATATAAAAAAAATTGTTAAGAAAAAGTTTTACCAATTTTAAAATCGTAAATTATACGGGTATTTCATAAATTTATATTCAATCTCTTCTCGTGTGATAAGCTTGCTGGATCCCATGGCTTCTGTCGATTTTGTCATAATATTAAGTGAAATAATATTTACCTAAATTCTAAATCTTCGTGAAAGTCGGCACACAAATTGTCACAATTTAGCCTGTATAAGATCTCAAAAGGCTGTCGCCTAGGCATTATGAGATTACTTGCAGTTCTGTAGCTTTCTGGAATAAGACATTCCATCCTAGATGTCATTTCTGTTTGACTTTGTTCCATGTTCATAGCTAATGCTGTTGATAATCTAGAAATAATGGGAAAAACAAATTAACCAAAAAATGTATTCTAGAAACCGTAGCTTAAAAGCGATAGTACATTGTCAAAAAATCGTAACTGACGGTTTTACATTTAAGATAACTTTGTTACATTTAACTATTCATTTATGTTGAGGGGCGGTTTGGAGGAATAAAAAACGGTTTTAAGCTGCTTACAGTTATTCAGAGTACAGTTTTTGTAGGAATATTTGTTGTTGCAAAAGCTATGAACTACAACAAACTATACTTTTCACTAAAATTATTTGAAAAAGCTTAAATAATTAAACACAATGTTCCAAACCGCCTTTAGTTATTACACTACAACTAGCATGATGTCAGTAGGCGTACAATGTTTCCGCATTACAGTATTAAAACGACACAGAAATGTTGCTAGATTTGTTATAATTGCTTTTTGGTATAAATAAAGAAAAACTAATAACTAAGAGTAAATCACTCTGACTTTTGATCTGAAACTTGAGTATTTTTTCAATATGTAAGTTTTAATTATTTTTTCCGTCGACCGTGTATTTACAACCTTAATTGATGTATAAAAAATCATACATTAATGGCCCCTATTAATGCATGATTTTTTTTTATTAATAAACGATTTTAGGCAACCAAACATACTACAAAGCACGCACTGCCGCGTACATAATGGCGTTGCCATAGTTTCTGTCGATGTCAATAAGTTTGAAATTCAAAAATTTGTTATATGTAGTTTATGTAGTTTGGTTCTAAATTTAAAAAAAAATAATCTATTTACAAAACAATCGACGGAAAAATATTGTAACTAACCTAACGCGTATATTAAATAGCGATTAATACACTAGTTTGTTAAACTACTATTATTTAGCTAAAAAGGGAGCAAGGTATAAATAGTTTTAATAATACCAAATTTGCTACAACTGTTAGTGACAGCAATAGGGAATGCCGACTAAAATTACGAAAGTAGCGTTTTATTATTGGGATATATATTCAGTAGGTTCTTTTGTCCCCATGGACAAATGTAAATAACATGTATTTTATTTTTCTAATATTACTGTCATTGTCATTCTAGTTACATTCCAACTCACCTTGCTCGTAAATTCGATCCTAAGCCAGTTTCAACATGTAAATGTAATTCTTTCTTGTAAATATTAAGGACTAAAGGTTCGGAGTGGAAAGATAAGTTAAATTCATCTACAAGCGTACTAAGGCGACGTATTTCTTCGGTTAAAGCTTTTGACACTCTTTGCTCGACATCTTCAACCATGTTTCGTATTTTCTTTTTCATTTCCTGAATAAAAAAAATTAAGAATATGATAATAAAAGGACTTAATACATGTCGAATATAGCTCGTATTAAATTTAAAATTATAAAAAAGGTGGTTAAAGGATAGGAAAATTATACAACTGCGATTTGTTTTATCTTCGCCATAGAACCAAGCTGGTAGTGCATTAGAAATCGTTAATAGAGAAATTTTATCATTCATTCAAACATCTCTCAAACAAACTCTAAAAAGAACGTCTTTTTAGGTATATTATTTATGCGATCTGAAAAGGGTAACTGAGAAAGCAATTAAGGTGGAAGTATCATCATGCTTGCCAACCTATAACCTATTTCGCGTGTATTTATTTATATTTTGTAACTTTTACACAAAATTTAAATAAAATAACTGTCGACTACATATTCTATAGGTAATAATTGACATATTAAATAAATATCAAATATTTTTATAAAATATTTTAGGACAGTTGTATAGCGAAAAATATCGGGTAAGGCTTTTTTTTACATTATTATGTCATTGTTCTTTCACGATACAATTCTCCCAAAATAAGCAATAAAATAAAATTATATTTTTGTAGTACGTCAGATATTACCTAAATAATGTGCCGACGATATTGGTTTTATTTCATTGTTAGTTAATAAAACAATAAACTAAAAAATACAATGCGAAATAGGTTATAGGTTGGCAATAGATCGAATGACGTTGAGAATTCCACCTTAAGGATTAACTACACTTTGATACAAAATTTTATACAGATACACTATAGTTCTTCTATTCTCGAAAGACATTATATTGAAGATATTTAGTAATGCTTGATGTTTATAGACTTTTTCGGGGTAAAAATTAAATTTGGATTATACGATGAAACTGCATGCGCGAGCATATTACAAATATGAGAATTGCTAAGTAACCTACTACCAACGAGCATTGAATGACCCGATGATTTTTGCTGAGTACCTCAATAATCTCATATTTGTAATTTATTGCAAACACCAACCAAATGTTCTTAAATCGTCCAGTGTATATGTTCAGTTGGAGATTGAAATATGAAAAAGCAATTCCCCAAATTACACTATAGAAAACGTTTTACGTCAATATTTTTCCGGTAAAACTTACTTGTGTAATAACCATTAGCTGCTGCTCTGTATGGTTAATTTTATCGGTTAGATCTTTACGCTGCTTTAGTTTTTCTTCTTTTAGTTGTAAAGCTTCATTGTAAATACTTTCTAATATATCCCGTAGTTTACTACAAATAACATAAGGTCATGTTTAGTTAAGGATCATCATACGCGAAAAAAATTGCATCGCTCGTCAGTAGTCAGCGTTTTAGTGATCGCATAAACTAAGTAAACTTAGATATCCTACCTAAAAGGATATTGTGATCGTAATTTCGCGTTTTAAACTTCTTTAAGGACTAATGAAAGCACCGTGTGTTTCTTCGCAAACTCGACGTTAGAGAAGACAATGGGTAGAGTAGAGCATGCGGCAGATGATTGAGATATTGCATGAATTTTATTTGAAATTAGTAAGATATGCACGATAAACTTTTCGTTTGAAAAACTATATTTAAAAATTTTTATCGCTAGTTAAAGTTACAAAAAATTCAAACTGCATTGATCGATTTTTATCAGGGATTCACAGAACCTAAATTACAAATACAATAATCTTACATCTTAACAGTTTTAAAAAATATTGTTACAATAGACAATATCAGAATCTTTACTTACGTCGCTCCAAACATGACTAGCGAATGTTCGACGTGACGCGCTTGTAGTTACGGGTGAACTATAAGATGCGGAATAAAACCACTGGCGTGCAATGCGCTAATTTTAAAAATTATATAATTATAAAAAAACCACTCATTCTACCGTGCGAGCAAAAATTATTTGCATCAAAGAGGACTTGGATTAAAAAACGTAGGGCTTGGTTTAGATCACAATTATATGGGGACGATCTAACCAAATCTAGGTTAAAATTATGTCAAATTCATATTAAGACATGATATGCCAAACTAATTAGTAATAAAATAAGTAGACAAATACAAATTTAATTTTGTTGTTTACAAAATTAACAAAGTAAGAATATACAGAAAGAAAAAGAAAAATAATTACATAAATTGCTAAAATTGGCCACCGCCATGCTCCAAGCATAAATTCACACGTCTCGTTATATTTTCGAAAGAGTTGACCCTCATCTCTGGAGAAATGTTACCACATTCTTGGATAATCCTTTCTTGTAATTGTTCCAAAATTGCAACTGGTGTTTTAAAAATAGTGTTCTTTAAATGAGGAAAAACAAAGTAATCCATAACCGTTAAACATGGTGATCTAGGTGGGAATTCAATGTCTGATCGAAAACTGATCAATCAATTGCGTAAGCAGTTAATAGTTTCGGCGGCTGTATGCGCGGTTGCACCGTCCTGTTGAAAATATCCAAAACGTAGTTCGTCGTCAACTAATTGCTCCAGAAATGGATTCAAAATATTGTCTCTATACCGCTGTGCTGTAACTGTGTCAAAAAAATAGGACCAACAATTATTCTTCTTCGGGGAAACAGCCAACCAGACACCAATTTTTTGAGGGTGCAATGTGGACTCTATAAAAAAATGGGGATTTTCCCTACTCCATATGCGTGTATTACAAGAATTCACATAACCGGAGAGGTGGAACCAGGCTTCATCCGAAAAAAATGTCAGGTTTAATAAATCATTTCTTTCCATTAAATTTTGGGTAAACCATTGAGAGTAATTCCTGCGTCTTTCACAATCTGCGGCTTGTATTTCTTGGAATACTTGCACTTTATAGGGAAATAAATTTAGATGCTTCCAAAGAATAGTCCTGCATGTTCCATAAGATCTTCCCACTTCTTGGGACAGGCGTCTTATACAATTTGTTGGCGTATTTTGCATTATTTCACGAACGTTTGCAACAAGTTCTTCTGTTCTTAAAGATGGTCTTCCTGCTCCTTTTTCGTGTTGTATAGAACCTATTTCCCTAAACACAGCCACGGTTCTTTTCAGGCAATGATAAAAATCCCCAGCAATAAAAGCAACGTTAGGAAAATGTTGGTGAAAATCGTCCATGCACAAACCAGGATTGTATTGCCACTCACCATTTACTCTAACCCCGTTTCAAAAATACGCTTCAACCATGAATGTTTTGTGCTGTTTCGTAAAGCCCATTGTGTGAATTGTTCAAGAAATTGGAAAAATTAGCGATTAATCAAATTACTTGTAACGACTGTCAAAGATGACGGAATAACTGATTGATTGTTAATTCAGGTAGTTACTGACACTCAACAGGTATTAAGCTCTACGGCTAAGCATTACGACCTAAGATGCAAATAATTTTTGCTCGCACGGTACAAATTTCCAAAAATCCGGACGAAAAAGTTACAGGATAAAAACTTTAAAAAGTAACGTTTGTTAACCAATTTTAATTTTTTTAGTGGCGAATATTGAAATTCTACCATTTGGTTTTATCGTCATTAGTAAATTACCCAATAGGGTTAAATTACCCGCTATATACGAATTTCACAAAACCAGGAGGAAAAAAGTTACATTATAAAAACCTCGAAAAGTAGCGTTTATTAACGAATTTGAATTCCAAATGGTAGAATTTCAATCTTCGCCACTAAAACAATTAAAATTCGTTTACAAACGCTACTGGCGGAATTGACGCGTACCCCCAAAAAAAATCGTTGCTGAATAAACATTGCTAACTTCACACATATCAAGAAATCCAGAGAAAAGGTAAAACACAACAAAAATAGCGCCGAATCGGTTCTGAAGTATATTTTGAGGAGGTTGCTAAACAAGGAAATTCTAATACCAAGAGGGTTGTGCGTATGCCCATACCTGTAGGGCGGCAAGGGATTTGACTGGCGAGCTGTGCATACAAAGGCATTTTTTTCACCCATTAAACTTAACTTTTGTTTGCGCACGAGATAAAGCTGTGCGTGCGGATCTAAAGGTAAATGTCTATGATGAATACACCTTTTATAAATACCACTACGTTTAACACCTTAAAAGCTTTTATAATGTTACACACTTATTTAAAATTGCTTAATAAAGGTAATAGCTATTTTCTTACTTCGCAATGTATTTTCCCCTTTGTGAGTGCATTTCAAATTTAGTTTTTACTGCCGATTGCGATATGCATTCTTCAAACTTCCTTTCGAAATCCTGAAAATAACAGAAAAATAAAAATGTACCTGGTAAAAAGTTATTTTAATAATACAAACGGGGTGCAATCTTTGTTTTAAACATCTTATTTCTACAGAGTATAAAAATGAAGGAGGGACAATACCGTGCGAGCAAAAATTATTTGCATCAAAGGGGGCTTGGATTAAAAAACGTAGGGCTTGGTTTAGATCACAATGATATGGGGAAGATATATTTAACCAAATCTAGGTTTAAATTTTGTCAAATTCATATTATGACATGATATGCCAAACTAATGAGTAATAAAATAAGTAGACAAATACAAATTCATTTTTGTTGTTTACAAAATTAACAAAGTAAGAATATACAGAAAGAAAAAGAAAAATAATTACATAAATTGCTGAAATTGGCCACCGCCATGCTCCAAGCATAAATCCACACGTCTCTTCATATTTTCGAAAGTGTTGACCAGCATCTCTGGAGAAATGTTACCACATTCTTGGATAATCCTTTATTATAATTGTTCTAAATTTGCAACTGGTGTTTTAAAAATAGTGTTCTTTAAATGAGGAAAAACGAAGCAATCCATAACCGTTAAACAAGGTGATCAGGTGGGAATTCAATGTCTGATCGAAAATTGATCAATCTGTCGTCGAAAAAATTGCGTAAGTAGTTAATAGTTTCGGCGGCTGTATGGGCGGTTGCACCGTCCTGTTGAAAATATTCAAAACGTAGTTCGTCGTTAAGTAATTGCTCCACAAATGGATTCAAAATATTGTCTCTTTACCGCTGTGCTGTAACTGTGTCATGGAAAAAAATAGAACCAATTATTATTCTTCTTCGGGAAACAGCTAACCAGACACCAATTTTTTGAGGGTGCAATGTGGACTCTACAAAAAAATGGGGATTTTTACTACTCCACATACGTGCATTCTGAGAATTCACATAACCGGAGAGGTGGAACCAGGCTTCATCCGAAAAAAATGTCATTTCTTTCCAATAAATTTTGGGTAAACCATTGAGAGTAATTCCTGCGTCTTTCAAAATCTGTGGCTTGTATTTCTTGGAATATTTATGCTCCAAGCATAAATTCACACATCTCTTCATATTTTCGAAAGTGTTGACCAGCATCTCTGGAGAAATGTTACCACATTCTTGGATAATCCTTTCTTGTAATTGTTCTAAATTTGCAACTTGTGTTTTAAAAATAGTGTTCTTTAAATGAGGAAAAACGAAGTAATCCATAATTGTTAAACAAGGTGATCTAGGTGGTGATCTTGGAATACTTGCACTTTATAAGAAAATACATTTAGCTGCTTCTTAAGAATAGTCCTGCATGTTCCATAAGATCTTCCCACTTCTTGGGACAGGCGTCTTATACAATTTGTTGGCGTATTTTGCATTATTTCACGAACGTTTGCAACAAGTTCTTATGTTCTTACAGATGGTCTTCCTGCTCCTTTTTTGTGTTGTATAGAACCTGTTTCCCTAAACACAGCCACGGTTCTTTTCAGGCAAAATCCCCAGCAGTAAAAGCAACGTTAGGAAAATGTTCGTGAAAATCGTCCATGCACAAACTCGGATTGTATTGCCACTCACCATTTACTCTAACGCCGTTTCGAAAATACGTTTTAACCATGAATGTTTTGTGCTGTTCCGTAAAGCCCATTGTGTGAATTGTTCAAGAAATTGGAAAAATTAGCGATTAATCAAATTACTTGTAACGACTGTCAAAGATGACGGAATAACTGATTGATTGTTAATTCAGGTAGTTACTGACACCCAACAGGTATTAAACTCTACGGCTAAGCATTACGTCCTTAGATGCAAGGCCCTCTTTGATGTAAATAATTTTTGCTCGCACGGTAGAAAGATTGGCTTTTCGTGTGGAAAAAAATATATTAGGGGATGAAGATAAGTCAAATTTAATTAATTGAAAATATGTACATACCTGAAATTCAAAATATCTAGTCTGAAAACCTTCCGTCATTGGTGTAGACACAGTCTGTCCTTGTTCGGCTAATCGTGCTTGCAAAACTTCTTTAGCTGATATGAAAAATATCCTTTCCTCCGCTTCCTTTTGCGTACAAACACCTAATTCTTTTACTAGAAAATCTATTGCTCGTTCCTGGTGCTGCCTTCGAACCTGATAGAAAAACTCTGTCAGTTGACTTTTTTAACCCCGATTATTTTAAGTTAGTTACCTACAAGTTATTCCATAGGAGAAAGCGAATAGGTTAACTGAGAATTATACTTAAAACCAACTTGTAGTAATAATAATTATTGTATTGTAACTTTTTTTTATTCCGCTATTTATACTTTTTCTTTAAATTTTTTTTAAATAGTTACCTACAAAAATCGCGCTTTGTACAGGGTCATCAAACCAAGACGGAACAGGGGCTTATTTTTTAAGTTTCCCTATATTTTTATTAACTTTAAAAAAAATGTCTTTATTCCAAACTAACTTTTACAGTTCATTTCATGGAAAGTGACAACATAATATAGAAAATATTAACAATAAAAAAATGGAAGTTAATCCAATTTAATTCATTAATAAAATCAATTAAAAAAAATAGTATAAATAATTTAATTTAGTAAATATATCTTTAATTGTTTTTTAAAAGTTGCCAATTTTTTAATTTTGCTGATATTTTTTGGAAGATTGTTATATTTTATTATTCCGTCATATAAAAGCGATTTTTTTCCGAAATTACTTTTTACTGGTATAGTTTGATAATTTATACAACGTCTGGTGATCATGTTATGTCTTATTCTTCTGAAGTGTTATGTTTGATTTTTTTTCTTTTTAAATAATAGAGTGAATTAGAAAACAAATTTTTAATTTATAAATGTTTTGAACGTGTAAATACCCTTTCGGTCTATATAGATTAACAGTTGGTTCTAAATGTGGTAATTTGTGTATACATTTAATAACTTTGTTTTGCAATTTTTGTAATGGTTTTAAGTTTGATAAACAAGCAGATCCCAATGCAGAAGCTAAGTATTGTAATTTTGAATATATTAATGAAAAAAATATATTTTTTAAATATTTCAAAGGAATGAAATATCTAGCTCTGTACAAAACAGATACCAAAATATTGAAACCAACATAGCCATATTGCTTATGCTTTACCGTAGAATATAAAATTGCCATTTAAAAAGCAACTCGGCTTAAAACAAAGGAACTGTGGCGTAACGTTGTTGTTTTTTCAATGAAACACCTTGTATATTTATTTTGTGTTGGAAAATAAAGCTTCGATATGTCTAAAAAAATTTTTAAATAATTTTTTTGTTATTTGGTCACCTAACCTCACTGTTTGTAATTTCACATTTTTTTTATTGCCGCTATTCCAGTAGTTGGGAAATCGATATTCAGGTTATCGGGCATGCAGAATTAAACAAACCCGAACAAACCCAGAAAAAGTTTTATGGGTACACTTTATGTTGCGAATTTTTTGCCGGTCACTCTATAATTTATTGAAAAAAAAATGTTTATTAACACGTCAATGCGGGAAGGTCAATCCCACCAAAAAAAAACTTCATAATTAATATTGGATTTCCAAAAAAAAGTTAAAGTTTTAAGGTAAGTGCATAATTTTGTTATTCCTATTATTTAATTTGATAAACTATTGCCTTAACTCTTAAAAAACTCACCTCTTCCTGTTCATTGCAATGCTTCTATACAGAAATAACAAACTGTTAATATACCTCACAGTACAAGTTAAAAATAAAAGTCAAATTTTAAAGCTTTAAAAAGCATTGAGCTAACATTTTTTTAATACAATAAATTCCTTTTACAAGTACCTAGATAATTTATTAAAAATTTAACAATAATTAACCTACATGCCCGACAAGAAACAATATGAGTAATAAGTAATAATGAGGAATAAAAACTTTAAATTTGGTACTTATGTATAACTTAATATGCTTTTTAAAAATAGTCAAAAAAAAACTAGGGTTGTAATTTTAAAAAATTATCGATATAGTCATATCTCTAATTTGGGACAAACTGTATCAATAATTTTTTTATAAAAATACCACAACTTTAAATTTTATTACCGGTGTCCAAGCTTTTTTCCAAAAAAAAACTCGACTGGATGTACTGAAATTTATTCCAAGTTACAAGCTCATACTGTAAAAACAATAAATGACAACACGGACTAAATAGTACTAAATTGTAAAATAATGTTTAAGGTGGGAGTATCAACATGCTTGCCAACCTATAACCTATTTCGCGTAGATTTATTTATGTCTTCTAGCTTTTATACAAAATTTAAAGAAAATCAGTATCGACTTGATATTCTATAGGTAATAATTGACATATTTAATAAATATCAAGGAATTTCATAACTTATTTTAGGAGAATTGTATAGCGAAAAATATCGGGTAAGATTTTTTTTAACATTATTATGTCATTGTCACTCATTGTTCTTTCATTATACAATTCTCCCAAAATTAGCAATGAAATAAATTGATATTTTTGTAATATATCAGATACTACCTAAATAATGTACCGACGATATTGATTTTCTTTAAATGTTAGTTATTAAAATAATAAACTCAAAAAAACATCGCGAAATAGGTTATAGGTTGGCAATAGATTGAATGACGTTGAGAATTCAACCTTAAATAAGTAAAATACAGGGTGGAATTTTTAACTGGAATAAATTCAGTAGAAGAAACCTTTTTTTTTTGCTGAAAAAATACAGAACTACGGCTGTGTTTATTTTTAGTTTGGCCTACTTTTTCGTGTCTTCACGAAGTTTAACCCTCTTTTGGTAGAAACCGCCCCAACTTTTTTCTTCAAATGTAAAGGCATGTATTATGATTGTATTGCTGGAAAGGGCATAAGGGAATACGACCAACTATTCACTTGTGCATTTCGGTAATGTAGACGCAATTTGTTTTATTGTAAAAATTGTTGGAAATGTTGCCCATGATGGCTTAAAGTGCAAACCATCTAACTCCACTTTTTATGAAAATGTCGATTTTTGTGCAAATAGTTAGCTTAATGTTAGATCTATGGATACCCAAACCAGATTACTCCAAATAATTACGGTTTTCTTTAAAAACCACCGCACGTAAAGCGTCTAACTCCATGACCTACAATAATTATGAATACGGCTGCATACGGCAAAACATCTAACTCCAGCATTTCGCGCCATTTTACACGTGAAAGAAAAATGGAGTTAGCTGTTTTTCAGTTATATATTATGCATTTTGTAGAAGTCAGAATCGTTTTTTGCCCTCCTGTAAAATTTTTATTTTGTGAGTTAGCCAGTTTATACTTTAAGCCATCGATTTTTTCTTGACAACCCCCTAATCTAAAGTAAAATTAATTCTTGATATCATTTACTATATCCGGAGTTATTTGGCAAATTTAGTGTAGAAGTCGTTGCCTAAGTTCCTCTAAATTTTCTGGTTTTGTTACGTAGACTTTGATTTTTAGGTAACCCCGAAGGAAATAATCTTGAGGATTAATGTCCGGCGAACATGGCGGTCGTTCAATGATACCCTTTTTTCCTATCCAGTGGTTTGTAAAAAATGCACTTAAATATTTATGGCATATTGAGGCGGAGCACTATCCTGCTGTAACCATATTCGATCATCATGAAGATCTGCTTCTGCACGGTAAGAAAATAAAGCAGTCAAAGCTGGAATACGTTCCCATTGCAAAACATCCAGATCTGTATGGCCATTTAAAGTTATCTTTAAGGCATATTGACCAATAAAAATGTCGCCAATTATGCCTGCCCAAACATTACGTTTTTGGGGATGCTGGGTGTGTTTCTCGCATCCAGTGAGAATTTTCTGCGGACCAATATCGAAAGTTCTGTTTATCGACCTCGCCATTCAGTACAGAAGTACACTCATCTATAAACAGGATCCAGTCCAAATCTACTAAATGCTGTTCAAGTGCATTTCTCATCACTTCACAAAACTGAAGACGGCGGTCCAGATAATTTTCCAGTAACTCTTGTACCATTAACATTTTACAAGGACGCATTTGACATGATTTCACTAACTTGGATGTCCCTGATGTATGACTTATGTTATTTTCTCTTGCAAGGTGCCAAACTGGAGTAATAGGATTTTTCTGAAGAGCAAGTAAAACGGTTAATTCCGTGTCTTCATCCATTACTCCGGGCCAATTTTGCTGATGGTGCCTTGGAAAATTGGGGGTAGATCGGGGTGTGTTTCGTAAAATAAAACTGCCACTTCTGCTTAAGTACGCGATCTGTCGCCAAAGCCAACCATCATTAAAATTTCGATTTTGTGTGATTCAGTTAAATAACCGATTGTAGTATAGCAAAAATACTTCATACTATAAAGTACCGGTAGCAGCACAAAATACTACAACATAATTCATTCACTTCTAAACCGAAAATAAAGTGGTCACTGGAAGGCGGCATCAAGTAAATAAACAACTTTATCAATAACATTTTCTTTTTTTTAAGCAGTCTGCGCTGGCAAAACCCAAATTGTAGTATCAATTGTAGCTAAAATAGCCAGTTTTTTTTCTAGCTTTATAGATTACCGAAATGCAAAAGTAAATAGTGGGTCGTATTCCGTTTTTTATGCTCCTTCCAATATACATACTTTATATTTTTGAAAAAAAAAATTGGGGGCGGTTTCTACCTCAAAAAGAGGGGTAAATTTCATGAAGACACGAAAAAAGTATGCCAAACAAAAAATAAACGAAGCCGTAGTTCTGTATTTTTTCGGAAAATAAAGAGGCTTCCTAATACTGAACTTATTCCGGTTAAAAATTTTTATCCTGTATGTAGTTAAGAAACGTATAAAAGTTAAAAAATTGCTATTTATTTTTTGAAAAATATAACTTTATTATCCTAAAAATAGGTATTTTTTTTAAAGATTTATATTTGTTTGGTAGCTCATTGAAAACATAACCTCATTGTACAAAAGACATTTTAAAACCAACTTGTAAAAGGAACACTAAAGTAAAATCACTGGACAAAAATGGCTTAAGCAATGCAATGCAAACAAAAAGTGAGGTGGCTTAAGGATGTTGTGACAAAACCAAAAGAACCTAACACAGATAAAAAAAAATGGGTGAGATGTTACCTGGTCCAAAAATTCTGGCTCTGTGGCAGAGGCATCCCATCTATTGTTCAATATAAATATATTGGGCTTTGACAACTTTTTTGATACTTTATGAAAGAAATTTTTTTCCTAAAATAAAAATAAAATAAATGTAAAGCGTACGATAATAAATCGTCTTATACCATCAATGTGATGAAAAAAACTTACTGTAACCATCAAAGTAGATTCGGCGTTAGCTACCAAAACAAAAACGTCAGCATCCAGACAATGCTTGTCTATCCATTCGTCTAAATTAGGTGTAACATCCACGCCAGGGGAGTCTACAAACACTACATCATCTCGTAATAAAAGGCACCTAAAATGTATTTAAATCATTGTTCCATGGTGAGGTATAAAGTAAAAAAACTCGGGGGAATAAAAATGAGGTAATTTTTAGGACCACCCTCACCCACTCCTAAAGCACTACCCGCATTCACTTGTAAAATCTTAAATGACATTATCCCACGTGTGACACCTCTCTGGAATGCTTGTCAAATAGCTCTTCAGGGATATGTTCTAATCAGATATAACGTCGAATCTTAAACCCCTCCCTCCCTACACTTTCCGAAAAAATATTTTGGAATACTTTGACAAGCATCAATTAACCTCTGACACAATTCTTTTAAAGAAGCCCGCTGGGTTTTCTAATCTAGTGATTGAATGTAAACCCATACAAAGAATCCATAGAGGTAAGATCAGGTGATCTTGGCGGCCACTCAATGTTGCCTCTTCTGCCAATCCACTGGTTTGCAGAACTGACATAAATCCTCTTACAACTTCCACACATATTCAACGTATATTCAAAAAATTCAATTGTATTCAGATTGATCAAATGAATTTCAGTGCGTCACTCAGAATGTAAGCATTAGATGTAATTCGGCAGTATAATCTAAATAAAAAAAAAAGCTTACCTGCTTTTAGGCCAAAACACATGAACCATTTGGGACTCGTTCAGTTTCTCCTTACAAAGCGCATGTGCAAGCTGTCCCACCGATTCAACGGCACAATGTTCATTTGAACCTTCGAGAGTGAGGTATGGATCTTCCGAAGTTGATCCTTCAACCTAAACAAGTAAGACCATTTTTTCAAACTAATTTATAATTATTTATTTTCAAATGGAATTAAACCATTGATTAAGTCAATGAATATACAGGAATTAAAAACTGTGGTAAAGCAAGCTTACGTAATTTTTTAATCAAAGTCATTTAAAACCATTTTTTTTATATTATTGTAAATTACTTTTTGTACCTAAATGTAGGTACGCGAAAATAGATTTAGTGATAATGTGGTGGTCAGCAGCCCCGGATCTCCAATTTTTTTTAGGCGAGGCAAAAACTGAAAAATGCCGCCTCCGCCAGTGGCGGTTCGTGAATTGTTAACTTGGGGGTGCACTAAAAGCGCGCTGCAGGCGAAAATTTCTTAAGACCACACCCAAATTAGGTCAATAATTTTTAGTAAATATTTTAAAAATTTATGATTAACTAACTATTTTATTAATAATGAAATAAGATAAAAAAAAATAAAAAAGGCCAATTGATTTTTTATTAGGGGGTACATTGTTTAAAAGTAAAGTCCAATCTTCTGTTTTTATTTGCAGCAAACTTATCAATAACAATAAAGTCCCTAAATCTACACTTTGTGGTCTGTGTCAAGTTAATTTCTGGTTTAGGTCTTCCCTCAATTTTAATGAGCAATACTTAATGAGCTAGAATTGTTTCTCAAATATTCCACATTCATAGTAGTTTTGACATTAAAACTGTTAATTTTAATTAAAATAAGTCTTTACTACCCCAAAATAATAACAAAAATATTAATTTTACGAAAAAAGTTATTCTTCATAAAAAGTTCTGCATGGTCCAAAACCTAATATGCAACCATCAAATATCGAAATTTTCCAGTCATATACGAGGTTTGTCAAAAAACGTGAATTTCTCCCAAGAATGTAAATTTTTCCCAAGAGTAAAGTATCTTTATTTTTGACATTATCAAAAACTGTTACTAAAAAAAGTTGATCAGAGCTAAAAACAACGTCTAAATATGCACTAACACGCATTAAATTAATTAAAAAATTAAATAATTAATAATAAATCAATAATATAATTTTTCAATATAAATGCGTATAATTGCATATTTGGCCGTAGTTTTTAGTTCTGATCAACTTTTTTTAATAACAATTTTTGATAATGTCAAAAATAAAGGTACTTTACTCTTGGGAAAATTTGCATTCTTGGGAAAAATTCACGTTTTTTGACAAACCTCGTATATGACTGGAAAATTTCGATATTTGATGGTTGCATTTTAGGCTTTGGACCATGCAGAACTTTTTATGAAGAATAACTTTTTTTCGTAAAATTAATAATAACAAAGTTTCCCATATGCCGCCGACTTACGTAGACACACTGTATAAGTACTGTACAACCCAAGGTTCTTTAGAAAAGAGATGATGGACAGTAAAAAGAACCGACTCATGTCAAGTATGCTATAAAGATATAAGAAATTACCAAATTTATAAAAATAGTAAAGCTTTCAGTATCCATCATGCTGTTTATCTATCATGCACAGTATATTTAACAGTATACTTACTTGCAAAAAGCAATTTGTTGTATGGCCTATTCCACTGGGTAATATTTTGTCTTTTAACATAGCATTAATTACAGAGCTTTTACCATTTGATGTTCTGCCAAAAAAGGCCACCTTCATGTGGTCTCTGGCAAGAACCTCTCTGATACTATGCACTTTGTCGACAAACTCTTCAATTTGTTTGACTTTTTCCTGGGAAACGATGTGCTCTTCCTTTTCAATCTCTAAAAAAAATTAATATTGTTTTGAAGCATTTAAATTTATTGTGCTAGGTTAGGTTAGAGTGGCAGACATCTGGCATTGACCAAACAGTCACACGTAGTCCTGTAGGACCGTTGTGGTACCACACGTGTTCCGCGGAACCTATCCGCATCAGCTTGCTGCTGGTTAACGCGACGTGACGTAGATCGTAGAAGAGTCTTGACAGCTCATTCAAACCAGCCACTGTTGTTATGTTGTTAATAAACTTCGTTAGTCGACCCAGTTGCAGGCTGTTCACTTCCTCCAGATCATTAAAGAATGGTTCGCCCAGGGCATTGAACCTTCTTCTAGCGAGGCCGGGGCATTCACACAAGAAATGCTGAATATTTTCTCCTCTTCTTCATCTCTGCAATTTCTACAGAAGTCGTTAGTTGGTATTTGCATACGTTCAGCATGTCTACCGAACAGGCGATGTCCGGTGACTACGGCAGTGATGTTTCTTAGGTCCTTCCGACTGTGTTGTAATAGCACTGCGGTTTTCCTTCCGTCAAGTAGGGGCAACAATTGCCTGGAAATGCTACAAGTTGCCATCCCTGTCCATCTGCTTTGTGCAAGTTGTTTAGCTATCCGATCTATATCCTCTTTGACTGATCCCAGTGGTCTAGCCACAGTATTCTCTGCTAGTTCGGCAGACATGCTTGCGCCCTCCCTGGCGAGCGCATCAGCAGTCTCGTTGCTTGTGCTAAACGGGATTAATAATTATTCCTGATTTGAATGTGGAGCACTATAATATTATGGTGCTCTTAAAACAGGAATAGGCTGAATAGACAGATGGTTGTATTTCATATTTTTGTGTTTCAATAAGTGTATAAACTAAAACAAGATCGATGCCGAATTCTATCTGGACAACAAGGATTCCATTCCAAGTGCTGAATGATTTCTTTTATACTTTTTGGTTTTAATGTAAATAAAAACATTTTTCAAAGGGAACTACCGAAATGCAGTTTCATTTGAAGACGCTAAACGTTTTGGAACAAATTCAATAATGCATTTGTTTTTGCAAAAATATTGTTAAAAAAATTGTCATTTAATAATAATAAAGCAGGGTAGTACAGTAGTACTTCAATGTATCAATCAATGGTCGGGAGTAAATAAATAACTTTTTTTATTACTCAAACTAATAGCTATTTTATTGTCATGAATCTTACCGTGCATGTATTCGACAGTATCATTGACATAATCCTCAATCTCTCCAAATATGTCATTGATTTTCTTCTTCGCTTTGACGAAAATCTGCAATGGAGAGTTGTCAATTCCGTTGCTTCTTAACACGGCCGTTACATTGGGACGGTTATGCGGCCCATCACCAGACATCAGAGACATTGTGCGGTTTATATAAGCGGCCATTTTAATTCATGCAAGTGTTCGACTATTGTGGGGTACTTAACTCACACACATCTAGGTCATGCACAGTGCAGCGATACTGAAAAAAATATATAGTGTTACGCCCAAACGTTAAAATCTTATAAAATGTCATTTTCGTAGTGACACTTACTACCTTTCGTAGTGACAATTCGATACGAGCGATTTAATCAGAATAGTTGGCAGTGGCGTCGCTTTGGTAGATGTTACCCGAAGTGGACCCCATACAAAAATTAATCATAATACCGTGCGAGCAAAAATTATTTGCATCAAAGAGGGCTTGGATTAAAAAACGTGCGGCTTGGTTTATATCACAATAATATGGGGACGATATATCTAACCAAATCTAGGTTAAAATTTTGTCAAATTCATATTATGACATGATATGCCAAACTAATGAGTAATAAAATAAGTAGACAAATACAAATTTATTTTTGTTTGAAGGTTGTAGACAATGATGTATCTTGAGTAATAGATGTGTTTTGGACTTCCATTGCCTTTAGTTTTTCATATCACAACGTTTTAACTGGTAAGTATCTCCAGTCGTCTTCATCTGAAGGCAATGGAAGTCCAAAACACATCTATTACTCAAAATTTATTTTTGTTGTTTACAAAATTAACAAAGTAAGAATATACAGAAAGAAAAAGAAAAATAATTACTTTTATACGAAAAAAAATGTCAGGTCTAATAAATCATTTCTTTCCAATAAATTTTGGGTAAACCATTGAGATTAATTCCTGCGTCTTTCAAAATCTGCGGCTTGTATTTCTTAGAATACTTGCACTTTATAAGGAAATAAGTTTAGCTGCTTTTTAAGAATAGTCCTGCATGTTCCATAAGATCTTCCCACTTCTTGGGACAGGCGTCTTATACAATTTGTTGGCGTAATTTGCATTATTTCACGAACGTTTGCAACAAGTTCTTCTGTTCTTACAGATAGTCTTCCTGCTCCTTTTTTGTGTTGTATAGAACCTGTTTCCCTAAACACAGCCACGGTTCTTTTCAGGCAATAATAAAAATGCCCAGCAATAAAAGCAACGTTAGGAAAATGTTCGTGAAAATCGTTCATGCACAAACCCGAACAAACCCCGTTTCGAAAATACGCTTCAACCATGAATGTTTTGTGCTGTTCCGTAAAGCCCATTGTGTGAATTGTTCAAGAAATTGGAAAAATTAGCGATGAATCAAATTACTTGTAACGACTGTCAAAGATGACGGAATAACTGATTGCATTGTTAATTCAGGTAGTTACTGACACCCAACAGGTATTAAGCTCTATGGCTAAGCATTACGTCCTTAGATGCAAGGCCCTCTTTGATGCAAATAATGTTTGCTCGCACGGTCCTTTACTTTGGGGTTTTTTTTTTGGTCGATTGACTGGTCATTTGACCAAACAATTGACTAAAATAAATTTTAAAATAAAACAAAAAAGTAATATTAAATTGCTTCTGTCACTATTTGTAAAAACGCCAACAAATATTCACAATAATTATATGAACAGAACTGTCAATGAGATATTATTATAAAACACCAGTAACTGTTTATTTCCAATTTTCCTTCGTTATTATGCAAAATATCAAAAAATGCTTACAGATAAAAGCTACAGAGAATTCCTATACCTGGGGCAGTACAGAGCCAAAAAATGTAATATCAAATTTTTCAAATTTTATTTTTGGAAATAACGCAAAATTTGAAATTCGGACCCTGTATGGCTTGTGGTTATTAATTTAGACTTTCTAGTAAAAAAATTAAGCCAAAAGCAAATAGTTTATCCATAATCCTGGAAGTAAGATTTTGCTGAAAAGCGCTGATACGCCCACTACTGGCGCTAAACATCTAACGATGCGGCGGCAAAAATATGAACTAGTCGATGTGGCCGTGGAAGATCGGGGAACAATCAAATAAACGAGCTGCTCCTGTCGTGCCGTAAACGATGCCGATATTGCACGATCGTAGAAATTTTGAGATTTTGGGACGCGTATACTATTTAGGTAAACTGGAGTGATCACAAATTCATAAATAATGTTAGCAAATTGTTAAAACCAAAATAAATTGCTATAATATTTTGACCGGTCAAATAGCTAGTGGTCAATTGACCATCCCCAACTCTAGAAATAAGTATAGGCAAAATTTAACACATTTCTTTTTTGTCTTTTATCAATTTATAAATCAATATTTGAAACTGTAGGTTATTACTATACAAAGACGGATAAAACGAAAGGCAAATGAAATTTTGATTAAAAAATTAAATGAGGAGTGTTTTATTGCTTCCTCAGACCATAAAAAAAAGTTTTTTTTTACGATATTACCGGATATTTTATGTAAAGAAAAGAAAAAATAAAATTTGGTTAACATAATTTTTAGCGACTAATAATTATCGTGCATCTTTGGAGAAAGACAAACTTTTCTGTGAACCCAAAATATTTATATGGGGAAATAAAAAAGTTTATCTCCAAAGATGGACAACTTTGTAGCCGCAAATAATGGCGAAATTTTGCCATCAGCGCAAGTTCTACTGGGACTGGGATTCAGCCAGCCATCTACAACTCAGCTATAAGTGATATTTTATTATTGTACCATAGTAAGTATCTATGATAAATTCAAAGCTCTATAAAAATGTTTTTATTTTTCAAAGCAATATGCGATACTAATATTAACGTCGCTTCTTTCCTACATATTCATACTTCCAAAGTAATTTGGCAATAAAAAAGCACTTGCTATGCAACAATATGACCAAGTCCACAACTCTTGTAAAAACGTTTGGAGCATAGTTCGACACACGATTATAGAGCTAACAGGTCTGAGGAAAAGAGCGTCTCTATGGAGGGGGCGACCCCCCCAGTAATCAACTGAGTCGGCTATAGTCTATTACCAAAAATATAGACAGTGACGTAGCTCTCATAACCATGGAAACGACCAAAATACTGTATGGTCATTGGCGGTTTGCATTAGTTTCCATGGTTTCGAATAATACGTCACTGCCTATAATATTGGGTTTTGAGTATAGTTAGCTATTACTATGAAGAACTATAGGGTAGGAGGCCGATCGACAATGGCAGCGTTTTCAAATTCTGTCCCGGTTTTTTGGTTAGTTCGCTAGTTGGCCGATAGATGGCTCTCGCGTCCGAAGTGGGCTGATGTTGTCTTCTTCTTCTTCTTCGTTTTTAATATGGAAAACTAGATCCTCCATAGTTTTTAACTTTTACTTAAACCCTTTATTTTTCTGTGCTTTTATTTTTGACAATTGACATTTTATTTTTCGAAATAACAAATAACGTTTGAAGGCAAGACAAGACAAATAACGTTGTATTGTAATTAATTTCCATATTTATAATGAATAATGGTACAATTTATAAAAGTAGAGTTTGCTTTGTGTCGGGGTGTAAGACAGGATCTTCTTTAGAGATGAAACGCAGCCAAATAAGTCTCTTTCTAGCTCCAAAGGTAAAACATTCTAGCTAGAATGTTCCTGTATTTTAAAAACGAAGCATCGTTGGAACTTTATACAGGCCGAGTTTACTAATAAGTATATCAAAGTAAGTGTAAATTCATATAAAAGTCCTTATTTGTTCCTTAAAGAACTAATTTAAATAAAAATAGTTATCGCGTCCATAAGAAACCATTTATTTGATAGCCCACTTCGAACACGAGCGCCATCTTATGGCAACTCGTAAAGCTGAATTACCGATGCTAATTTGGGACCAAATCCAATGCATTGCGATCGGCCTCCTACCTCAAGTCCTCCATAGCTATTACATATCATGAGTTGGATATATTTGAATTTAAAGAAATTGAAATTTGTAATCAACTGAGTCGGCTAGTTAGCTATTACATATCATGAGTTGGATATTATTATATTTGAATTTAAAGAAATTGAAATTTGCCCCACTTTTCTTAATATCTTTGTTAAACTTCGTAAAATTTTAACTTCCTAAAATTAAAAAAACTTTCGCTCTTCAATTAAATTGGTTTTCAGAGAATCAGGTAATTTTAAAATAAGTAGCGGGGAATTTGGGATCGCAAGCATCGAGAAAGTTTGATAGAACGGTATTTTGGTGAATATGTTATTTACATTACGTAAGTTACATGGTTGTTAATTGTCCTTGGTTGAGGGTCGAGTTGGCTTAGTTGTGTGTGACTGGTAAACATTTATCAGAAAATGGACAAAAATATAAAATATGTATTTTGATGAAGGATTGCCTATTTAACTTTTGACGAAGTGAGAATATTCTGTTGTATGAACGGCTAAGTAGTATTTATGAAATATTGACCAAATTTAGCAAAATTTGAGCGCACTTCAAATAATTTTGTTGATGCATGAGAATGAAATGCATAAGATCGCCGTTCTAACTAAAAAAAACAAGTCCATGGTGTAGGTCTCGGTGTAGGTGTTAGTACATTGTAATGTTTTAGATTATACATTTTTGTAAGACAGGTTAGTGCAGGAATGTAAGTAAGCATCTTGTAAATGAGCATTATTTTAGTAAACCGTTATTAACAATTTATCTTTAGGAGCATGACCTCTGGTAGCAATCTTGAAAGCAATCTTGGCTCCCAGCCAATGTAAAATGTTCTGGGAATTTTTGACGTTATCTAGTACCTAGTTTGTTTGGCTAGAAAATGTTATTATTATATACAATAGTTCAATAAGTTTTGATTGGCAACCAGCAACTCCAATATGCGAGCCAATATTCCCATTAATTTTCCAACTTGTTTAGTTAGAGTCAAAAACAAAAGGGAGATTAAAAGGTACTTTAGTAGTTGCAGAGGTAGTTGTAAATCTTAAGGTGTTTGAATTATTTTATTGCAAGATTCGTTCAATATGGAGCAACAAGGTCTGCAGGATAACGAGTACAACAAGGCATAGACATTTTACAACAACGTTAAACAATTGTGGATGCACTTTTAAAGCAACTCACCTTATTAGTTTATATGTTACACCTAAAAACTAAATCCGTTCAATATTAAACTATCTCTTAACAAAAAGAAAAAAAAATATTTAAAACTTGCCCTTGCAGAAAGAACACCCCTTCAATTAATTAAGTCTAGTCTTAACATTTTCCAAAAATTGTGCTAGTAATTGACAAATAAGTAACTTCAGTATTTACATTTGTAGCTACAAAAGCTAATAGTGCAATAAGTATGTTTAAAAATGAAAATAGCCTGATATTTAGTTAATTAAAAACTATCAAAATAATAAAAATAAGTGAAGACTTTACAGTCTTTATACGTTTGTGTTATTATTTTCATAGACAAAAAGTTTAAGGTCAAATTTTTTGCTTAATGGACGTTTTCGACGTTTGGGCGTAAAGGAGGGCGTAACACATAAAATAACTAAAAAGCTACAAAAACAAAGCTCAACCATTGTAGGCTCCAGCATAGACATTACAAAAAAAATAGCTGCTAAAATTGACATAGCTATGCATCATGGGAAATTAGATTTTTTGTTAGTCAAAAATTGCGGTATGTGGTGGTTTTTAAAAAGGTATTACTTACCTACTATAGGTAAGTACTTAGATATGTACTTAGTGTACTTGTAACAAAAAGTGAATTTTTATAATAAAAAGAGAAGAGTAGTAGGGAAACATTGGCGTCATTCAGAAGAGCCACATTGGACTTTCTTCATATAGTCAGATCTGGTCTTAACGTGCGGGTCCAAAGGTCACTGATCATATGCGTCAAATCAGACAACACAGAGGCTATCAAAATGTTGTGAGATTATTTACAAATATACCGAAGGAAGGAAAAATAGTTTCATTATTTTAGCTATCGCGAAGATAGCCACATATACCTAATATTATTAGTTTTGTAAAAATTATGTACAGGGGAGTTGAAAAAGTTACAAAAAAATTATATAATCGTTAATTATACAGGGTCCTGCAATAGTGCGTCAGGCTTCCATAGCTCCAATACGAATTGAGTTAGGACTTTCATTCAAACGCTAACTTATACTGTATCATACGGGGTACTTCAGGAAAATATTTTTTCATATACAGGGTGACCCAAAAAAATGTGATCATAAAAAGTTGTGATTTTTTAAATGGCATACCCCATATTTTTTTGCATATTTAGATGTATGCTATCGTCCTTTATAAATGCCTAAAATTTCGTTTGATTTGCTTTGGTAGTTTAAGAGCAATCAATTAAAAACTGAAAAAAAATTATTTTGAATTCGTGGAAAAAATATCAAAAAAACAATCTAAAATTAGTTTTTTAACCACGGTATTAAGTGAGTTTAATGACAAGAGGTTTAATGATACTATGAATCGAATAGTATTTATTTATTTTATACAGGGTTTTCATAATAAGGTTTCAAAAATGACACACTTCAAACCTATTTTTCTCAACTTTTTCAAATGGAGCACCCTGTATATTATTTCGGTATTTTATATAAAATACACAAGCAATTTTTTTTTATAGTTGAAGCATATATGTTATTTCCAGCCGTTTTCGAAATAAATGCAAATTTCATAAATTATGTCGATTAAACAGAGTTTATTTTTAAAATTAAGCGTAGGCGACTAGACTAATAATTAAAAACTACAGTAATTGTTCAAAATGTCTTCCATTTTGTTCTGTGCAGAAGACAACATGTTTTTGAAAAGG
This sequence comes from Polydrusus pterygomalis, assembly GCA_963969555.1. Taxonomy (NCBI): domain Eukaryota; kingdom Metazoa; phylum Arthropoda; class Insecta; order Coleoptera; family Curculionidae; genus Polydrusus; species Polydrusus pterygomalis. The sequence goes on from OZ018377.1 coordinate 75,114,436, forward strand.
TCTGTTTATTTTCCTTAACATTCCAGGGGAAATGCTAGCAAACACGTCTCTTATCCTTTGCTGCATTTGATTAGCAGTTGTAGGTGGATCATTGTAAACAATTTGTTTTACGTCTCCCCATAAAAAAGGTCTAGTTTTGTAAGATCCGGCGATCTAGCTGGCTGGGGGGTCCGTTTCTACCGATCCATTGGTTCGGAGAGGTATTATCAAGATAATTTCTTATAATTTATTCACCCGATATTACACTTTTTTAAAATGAATTAAAGAACTTGTCAAACTAAGTATAAGAATCCATGTTTTATTTCAAAGCCTACTATGGGTTTTAGAGATAAACCTTACTAATGAACCTCTTTGCTGGTATTGCAATTGAAATGTTAAAAGGAAAATAAACAGACCTTTTCAAAGACATGTTGGCTTGTGCACAGAACAAAATGGAAGACATTTTGAACAATTACTGTAGTTTTTAATTATTAGTCTAGTCGCCTACGCTTAATTTTAAAAATAAACTCTGTTTAATCGACATAATTTATGAAATTTGCATTTATTTCGAAAACGGCTGGAAATAACTTATATGCTTCAACTACAAAAAAAAATTGCTTGTGTATTTTATATAAAATACCGAAATAATAAACAGGGTGTTCCATTTAAAAAAGTTGAGAAAAATAGATTTGAAATGTGTCATTCTTGAAACCTTATTATAAACACCCTGTATAAAGTAAATAAATACTATTCGATTCATAGTATCCTTAAACCTCTTGCCATTAAACTCACCTTATACCGTGGTTAAAAAACTAATTTTAGATTGTTTTTTTTGATATTTTTTCCACGACTTCAAAATAATTTTTTTTCAGTTTTTAATTGATTGCTCTTAAACTACCAAAGCAAATCAAACAAAATTTTAGGCATTTATAAAGGGTGATAGCATACATCTAAATATGCAAAAAAATATAGGGTATGCCATTTAAAAAATCACAACTTTTTATGACCA